>BSBN01000249.1:3757545-5010060 GCA_027924645.1 Cunninghamia lanceolata
ATGCTCCAATCTAAAATTCTACCCAAGCCTGCTCTTCTACAAATGTTTGCTAACCTTGGGTAAGCCATGAGACCTTATATGGGGATGGGTGAGGCAATCTTCTAAGCGTAAGCTTTGTTACCATTTCATCAGATACAAAATTTTTAGTAAAAATAGAATCAATTAAAACTTTACATGCCTTACCTCCTGCCTTGCATATAGTTCTGAAAAGAGACTTTCTTTGTGGGGGTTCTTTGTTAGGTACCTTCATGGTAGTCATTGTTCTTCTCATCATCAGAGATTCTCCACTCTCTGGATATCCATAATTGTCAGGAGCATTCACACTTTGAAAAGTATTTGAGCTTGTTGCACTTTGACTATCAGGTTCTTGGATCAGATCCATTCTCCTTTCTCCTGTTGAGCTTGTTGCCTTTTCTAGACATCTGCTAGCTATATGGCCCCTTCTTTGTTATAGTTATAACATCTGATAGATCCTCTGCCATGGGATCTTCCTCTGAAAGGTCTTCTGCCTCTGAAGTTTCCTTGCTGATTGTAACTTCCTCTCTAGTTTTGACTGTTATCTCCCTTGCTGTTGTCATGATTGGATTCTCCCTGATATCCAAATCCATGTCCTCTGCCTCTGAAAGGACCTCTTCCACCTCTTTGCTATTTTCCTCTTCCCCTATTGTTCTATTCTTGGCTTCTCTTTAACTTCTCTTCCACTTTCAGTGCCAAGTGAAAACATTTCTGAACTGTATCTAGGTTATGCAGATTCAAATCTTCCTGAATGTTGAACCTCAATCCATTAAGGTATCTAGCTACCTTTTCTTCCTCACTTTCTTTTACCTTTGTCTTGACACAAAGCTTCATGAACTCTTCTGTATATGAGCTGACATCTAGCTCCTTCTACTTCAAATTTTGTTTCCTCTTATGCAATTAGATGTTGTAATCCAATGGAACATAGGCTTCTTTCACTAAAGCCATCATCTTCTTCCATGTAGCAACTCTACGCTTTCCTTCTTGTACTCTATCATCTTGGATGAAATTCCACCAAGTTAATGCTGCCTCTTTCATTTTTGATTGGGCTATCTTCACCCTCTGGTGCTCTGGTATCTCTTCTATCTCAAAGAAATTATTTAGGGAGTCTATCCACTCCATCACCGAATCAAGATCCATCTTTCTTGTAAATACTGGCAAATCTAGTTTCACATCCATGGTTCTCCTCTCCATGGATTTGAGGGCATTAATCAAGGGTCTCTGGTCTGTAAGAACATCTTCCTTGTTCCACCTAGGGATCTCTTCTTCTTCCCTATCTTCTTCTTTACCAGAACCTACTCTGTCCCTCAACTTCTCCAACTCATTTTTCAATGCCTGATTCTAAGCTTTCACTGCCTTGCTCTCTGCAATCTGCTTCTTCACCAGCACAGCCAACTCAGTGTTGGTCATCTTTGCTGGAATCTCTGATGTTCCTTCTTCATCTAGCATCTTACTGTCTTCTTATCTTTTCCCAAAGATCCTTCCTTCACACTGATACCACTATGATGCAGAGCCACAGCCAGAAACATTCTTTGAACTGGTGGAATTTGATATTTCTCACTCCATCGACAAGATCTACCACAATGTTTCCCCGATATACACTTATCAGTCTGACAATAACTATCGGCATCCCCTTGAACACCTTACCCCGATATCCATCTCACATTGATGACTATCTCATTTATGTGCCTATTGGTAGGATATCGTCTATCGGGTTGACTTCAAACTCCTCCACCGATATTCTTGCACACACCAATACACTAGATATCCACTACCATCGGTGAGACTTAACCGATCGGGAGAGACTAGAAACCCTTCGTCGATGACTCTTCTCTCCTTGATGGACTATCCACACTTCACGCCTATTGGTTAGACTTTACACATCGACGGATCTCAACTTCGCTTGGCCGATACCATGACTTATGCCGATACCTCTTTTGTCAGCGACACTTTGTATTCATCACCCTGATCGGCAAAAGTGCCTTCTGTCAGTGCAATGGAAACTTTTCAACCCGATGGTCCCTCTCACGATGACGCCTTCACAAACTTGCACGAAAACCCTGATATCGACCGATCTTCTTCCTTGACAATTTCAACACAAAACTTATCCTTCGAACCCTAGCACATGAGGATGCTAGGAACGATTACTGCATGCCACAACTCAATCCCAAAACATGAAATGCACAAATAGAAAAAATGAAAAGTAAAGCTAATCTACTGTACAGGGCCATTCCACCGATTCAGAGAATCAATTGGTGGAATGGATAAGTAAATCCATCTCGCCTGTAAATAGGAAAAATGATTATATAGGTAAATCAAAATTAGACAGATAGTACCAATGGGATCTCATTTATTTCAATATCAAAAAATGCATACAAATATTCCAGTCACACTATATCACAGTGCTCTATCAAATCTCCAAACACACTGTCTCTATTTTTCCTATGCCACCATATGAACTCTCCCTAAAACATATTGATCTAGGGCAAAAATAAATACTCCACAAGAGTAGTTTAGACTCAATTCCAAATGGCTGGGAACTTCCAAGCAGCTGGGAGAGGACAGCTAATAACAAACTCTAACTGTCTACACACAATCCTAGATTGACCCAAAACATAAGAAAATTGGTCCCATGGACCTTATTACATCACAAGGTAAAACATACTATAATTAGACCTAATCTGTCTTTTGAAGGGGTGCTTCTGCACCACAACCAAGTGGAAGATGTTACCTTTTGTTTGAGTACCAGATGCAATTTCTATTCTAGAACTTTCAAAGATCTTACATTTTCTATTTTTGAATCGGAGATCATAGCCTTTGTCCACCAACTACCCATCACTAAGAAGATTATGCTTCAGACCTTCAACATATAGTACATCACTAGTTTTGTTCTTTCCATCAAAAGAAATAGTTCCTCTGCCTTTGATTCTGCCAGCAGAATTATCACCAAATTTTACAACTCCTCCTTCATATCTTTCCAGATCTATGAACTTATTTTTATCACCAGTCATATGGTGGGAGCATCCATTATCAATGACCCATTCATCCTTTTCTTCAACTTGAGCAACCAGAGCTCTTTCTATCAGTTTATGATTGACAGATTCAATGGGCATTGGATCTTCTTCCTTGATGGCAATAAACACCCAGTCTCTTCTGGATTTGTTTCCTGTCTCTGATTCATCATCTGTTACTCCTTCATCATCATCTTCATGAACATAGTAACATTTATTTTAGAATCTTGATCTATTTGGATTTGTCCTTGAAAACCTTTCTGGACACCTTGAGGCAAAATGACCAATCTTGTTGTAGTTGAAACATTTGAAGGGCAATTTTCCTTCATACTTACCAGATCCTCTTGGCAGTCTTTTTGCAATAAGGGTTTCAAGTTGAGCAGCTTCTGCCTCATCTTCTTCCAGATCTTTTCTTGCTTTTTCATACCATGATAATTTCTTTGAGGAATTTTCTCCTAGATCATACCTTTGTTTGCCTTTTACAGAGGCACTAGCTTTGAATGCAGATTCAATCTTGGGAGGTGCATCTCCAAACTCAACCAATTCAAATGCAACTAATTTCTCAACCAATTGATCCCTTGTGATATTTGATAAAGATCTAAGTTCCTCAATAGCAGCAACCTTGTGTTTGTAAGTAGGAGGTAAGGATCTGAGAACTTTGGTGATAATCTCATCTTCATCCAAGGTTCCACCAGCACATCTAATGCCACAAACAAGCTCATTTACTTTTGGCATAAATGTAATGATATTCTCATCTTCATTCATCTTCAAGTTTTCAAATTTTCCTTTCAGACTTTGTAGCTTGGCACATTTAACATATTTGTCTCCTTCATGCAAAAGTGCCAACTTTGACCAAATTTCATATGTAGTTTTTAAATCCATAACATTTGTCAGCTTTGAATTAGATAAGGCACTTAGTAAGGCTTCTTTAGCTTGAAGATTATCTTCAGCATCTCTAATTTCATCTATAGTTGTCGGACCATTCTTTGGAGGAATATACTTCTTTATAGTCATGTTCCAATATTGAAATCCCATACATTGCAAGTGACATTCCATGCAGCTTTTCCAAAGAGTGTAGTTTGTTCCATCAAACCTCAGACTATCCTTTTTGTAGGAAGACATCCTGGATCTCGTCAAGTGGTTAAGCCCTTTTAGAGGAACTTAGCTCTAATCCCAATTGTTGGTGTTGTCTCTCAGATTTGCACCCTTGCTAAGTTGCAAAAACTTAAGTAATTTGGAGAAACATGGGATCTTTCCAAGTCTATGGGTTACCTATATTGGAAAGAACCTCCAGAGAAGGCTGGGTTCCTATCTGGTATCACCTTAAAATACTGAATCTGTTGAGGAAAAGGGAAAGAAGGATTGCATAAAATGAAATCTATTATTTAAGGTGATGCACCAAATGAGTCAAAGAAACTTTCACAGAACTAAGAAAAATACACAGAATGATTAGATACAACCAATCAACATACACAAATCAAGCTGATATTGACAGAGGCAAAGAGCAAGAAATGAATAGAAGAAATTATACATTCACAAACACATCATTCTTGGAACACACAAGGGCCAAAATAGTATGAGAAGGTAAAATAACCAGCATGTATTTAATCAAAAGGTAAGATTACAGTTGAGGAAAGCTCTGTTTGGAAACAAAAGCATATATTACATAAAACTCCCAATGTCCCAACCCTTTTTACATCTCTTTATGAACTATATATAGCATTTATATAAAAGACCTAAGTCAGTTACAATACAATTTAGAGACTGTCACTCTGTCCAAAAATATCTCCCCAAGAAGGGATGTCCAACTGTAAGAAGTAATGGTGTGAAATATCTGAAACTAGGCAGATAGAAGATATTTGAGTCTTCAATGCAGGCTGCTGAATCATCGATTTGCAGCAATGAATGCATAAAAAATCTAAGTCTGTATGTGTCACTATGGTCGCTAAGACGTCTAGTCGGCCAAGCATGCAATGCCAGATCTAAAATTTGAAAGTGGAAGAAAACCCCCAAAAAGCCCACCAAATGAAAGAGGAGAGAAAAACATGCACCTTTGCCTTTTACAGCATGTGGAAATTTGCTAAAATGGAGGAGATACGGGCGGCCAAAGTTACAGCCAACTGTGTGTATATATCTATTTGCATCTGTGAATGTATCAGCCTCTGAAACTACCTCTGAGTCTACCTTTGCATATGCAAAGCGCCTTGTACATGACCTCCTGCATATTGGCTTTGTATGTTTGATTGTATGTTTAAACATACAATTACAAATATACAAACACATGTATATACAATGTGCGGACCCCAACATTGAATTTGGTGAATTTGACTTTATAGTTGCGTCCGCCTTGTATCTTTCTTTCTTGTACATTTCATTTGTATATCACAAGATACAATGCGCCAATATACAATCCGCGGACCTAAACCATTTTATCAACCGGATTGGAGGAATTTGAAATCCGGGCCTTGTATATTGCAAATGTATATCGAGATATACAATGCCATATGTATGCAAGCTGCGGACCTCATTATTATGAAGCATATTGCAATCGCCGTCGGGTCTGAGCCATGCATGTTCCTCTTGTATATAACCAATGTATGCCGCATATACAATGCAAACATACAAGCAAACTATACATACAAATTGCGGAATTCTACCCTTTATCAACTGGAATGTATGCTCCTTTTAGATCCAGCTTGTATATTAGGAATGCATATTTGATTGTATGTGCAAACATACAATCACAAATATACGAGCGGTGGGCCCCAACTTGTATGTTACCTTTATATCTCGACACTCGCATATTGACTTATATATCAGAGATACATTCACCCTTGTACATTGCAATGTACACTCTACCTTGCACATTCCCTTTGTAGGTAGCCCTTGTACATTTCCACTTGTATCTTCTAACATACATTCTGCCTTGTATGTTTCCTTTGTATATGCATCGTATATGGACATTGTATATTGTAAATGTACATTCAAACATACAAATAGAATATACATGCAATCCTTTGCACACATCTATGGACCTAACCCTCATTTAGCCCGATCTGAATCTTTTTGACGTCTGCCGTTTGTATAAACCTGTTGTATATCCGAATATACAACAACAACATACAAACCCCTACATGCAAGAGGGAATCTATGATGGAATATACCTGCAATGTATAATCCGATATGCATACAAAACGCATACAATTGCCTTTTATGCCTTTTGAAGCTGATTTAACTCTTTTTTCGGGCCTGCCAATGTATCTACTTGTTGTGTGTCAAACATACAACACAATATACATGCAAACATTTTGATACATCTGCGGAATATTCTGGGAATCTTTAATATATATTTCACCTTTGTATGTCCAGAATGATTATACAAGCCCGATACATCTTTGCACATTCCCTTTGTATGTACAAAGGCGAATGTATATGCGAATGTACATTCAAGAATGCATACAAATACAAGATATGAAAATGAGAAATCCATGCGATAGAAAATACTTGAAGCTAAAAGATTTCTAGGTTTTTTGCAAGGAATCCTTAGGCAAGATTTTGGGATCTTTGGCAAAGCATAGCATGGATATTTGAAGGATTTATGCCTTGTATGGTCATTTTCTAAAGGATTTTTAAGGAAAATACAAGGTGAACTATTTGGCTCTGGACAGAGGAAAATATGTCAACATTTTTGGTGACCTCTTAGGGATGTTTGCTTGCTAAACAAAGGATCAGTGGCCTTAAGCATCCATTGGGCATGGAGTCATACAGAGACTTAGAAAATAATTTTGACAAAAAAATTGACCTTAGGAACTCAATATAACAACAATGAAGAACACTAGAAGGCCAAAACAAAACAAAAAGTTGAAAGCAACCATCTAGTTGTGTTAGACAGCACTTATTGAAAACAAGAAAAATTAACCTATTTATTTACAAGGGAATTCATACCTCAAAAATACCTCTTCAAGTGTATCCCATTAACTGGGATAGGCAAATTTTCTCCATCCATGCTTGATAACTAAAATGCATTGTGTTTCTTGCATTCAGTAATGAAAAATGGGCCACTCCACATGCTGTCAAACTTGGAGTGCTTCCCAGGCTTGCTTTTTAAGACATCCCATCTCAGCACTATATCACCCTTCAGAAATGTCCTTGGAGATGCCCTCTTGTCAAACGACCTTTTCATTTGGGCTTGATAATGCTCTATGTTTCTCATGGCATCATTTCTGATTTCTTTAAGCTCAAACAGTTGAGCTAGCCTTATTGTCATAGGGCCTTCTTCTAGCGTGTCCAGCTGATTTACCAAATCAAGTGCTGGTAACTCAAGTGTGATACGAAGCCTTACTTCCTTGCCATATACTAACATGAAAGGTGAATGCCCTGTTGACTATTTTGTAGTGATTCTATTAGCCCAAAGTGCTGACTTTAACTGTATGTGCCAGGATCTCTGATTGCCCTCCATGGTCTTCTTGATGATTCTGATCAAGTTTTTGTTGGTAGATTCTGCTTGGCCATTACCTTGCGAATAGTAATTAGAAGATGTATTGAGATAAATGTTGTTTTTTACAGCCCAATCAGAAATTTTGGAACCAACAAAAGCAAGTGCATTATCTAAAATGATAGATTCAGGCACTCCAAATCAGATAACCAGCTCCTCATAAAAATTTAGAACAACAGACTCATTAGCTTCCCTAAGTGCGACTGCTTCAGTCTACTTAGTGAAATAATCAGTGGTTGTTAGAACCCACTTATGGCCAACACTAGATGAAGGGTTTATAATCCCAATAAAATCTAATCCCCACCTCATAAAGGGTTGTTCCACCTAAACTGGCTGCAAAGGTAAGGCCACTGACTTCTCTTTTCCGGTGAATAGAGCACAATCTTTGCATTTTCTGACCCACAAGTGTGCATCTTTAAACAAATTGGGCCAATAATAGCCACCTTTCATTACCTTAAGAACTATTGCTCTAGGTGAAAAATGGCCTTCAGCTGACCCCTCATGAAATTCATGCAACACTTTTTCAACTTGATTAGGTCCTATACATCTCAACAATATGCCCTTAAAATCCTTCCTAAAAAGCAAGTCATTAATGAGCGCATAAGGTATGGACTGCAATCTGAAATACCTTCATTTGGCTCTATCCAAGCCTTGAGGACACTCACCGATTTGCAAGAAATGAACCATTTCTTGCAGCCAATCAGCAACAGGATCTAAAACAATTGTTTGTTCTTGGTCTTGCATTGACAAAACAGCCTCATGATCGCGTCCTTCTTTGCTGATAACACCATCAGTAAGCTATTCGCACAGTCCTTTTCCTCTGACTAGCTTGGTGACTTTAATGTCCACATCATACTCCATGACCTTAGTCACCCAACTAGCTCTCCTATCACTAAGATCTTTACTCAGCAGAAATTCCTTTACACTTGGATGAGCAACCATCAGATTGATCTTGTTATTTGACAACATGTGCTTAAACTTTTTCAAACTCCTTATAACAACAAGTACATGTTTCTCAACAAAAGTATACCTCAGCTCATAATCTTTCAATGCTTGACTGAAGAAAGCCAAAGGCTGTTCCACTTCTAGCTCATTTTTCTATACCACCATAGTGGAAATAGAATCAACATTACCATATGCATACAAGGTGAAATCCTTAGAAAAAAATGGATTTAGAAGTGTAGGTGCAGCAGCCAAAGCTTCTTTAATAAGCTCAAAACTTTGTTTTCCTTCTTTGGTCCAGCAAAAAGACATGTTCTTTTTTAACATAGCAGTTAGTGGATTTAATAGATCAGCAATGTCAGGGATAAACCTCCTAACGAAGTTGATCCTACCAATGAAACTTTGTAGGCCCTTCTTGTGTGTTGGTAAGGGTAGAGCCAAAATTGCACTTATTCTCTCAGGATCAATGGTGATGCCTTGCTTTGACACCACATAACCAAGCAATCTTCCCTCATGGACAGCAAACACACACTTTTTGGGTTTAAGAGATATCCCAAACTCCCTACACCTCTCAAAAATCTGCCTCAGATGATTTAGATGATCTTTGGCTTCTTTAGAGAAAACTGTAATGTCGTCAAGGTAGACAAGGACGATCTTGTACATTAGCCCCTGAAAGGCCATATCCATAGCCTTTTGAAAGGTTGCTCTAGCATTGGACCAACCAAAAGCCATCTTCTTGTAAGCCATAGTCCCCCATTTTGTAGTGAAGGTTGTTTTGTACTGGTCCTCTCTTACTAAAATCTGATTGCAACTGGAATAACCATCTAGCAAGGAGAACCTTTCTAACCCTAACACTAACTGGAGTATCTGCTCCATAGAAGGCAAAGGATGACGGTCTTTCAAAGAAGCCTTATTCAAGTCACAGAAGTCCACGCACAACCTGATCTCCCTGTTTTTCTTTCTAACCGGCACAAGGTTGGAAACCCATGAAGTGTGTTTGATAGGAAATATTATGGAACTCTCAATCAACTTATTCAGTTCCATCTTCATGAGAGGCTCTAAGTTAGGATTCAAAGGCCTCTGTTTTTGCCTAACAAGCTTGGCATCAGGTTCTAGCTCAATAGTATGTTGAGCAAGCTAGGGATCAAACCCTTTTAAGTCACCATATTCCCATGCAAAGATGTCACTAAATTCTTGAAATAGTTGAACAAATGCACGTCTTTCATTCATTGTACATATCTTGCCCAGTTTTAGGAGCTTACCCTTAAAGATCTCAAGCTCTTCATAGTGATCCTGTTGCACTTGTAGGTTGGACCTGGGCTTTGTAGCTTCATCATCAGTGTTAAAGATAGACTCTAAGGTGACCAAACCCTTCGGCATCTTGTTATTTTTCAGCTATACGATTTGGTCACCATACTGGTGATGTAGCTTCCCTTGGTTGGCATGAGAGAATTCAGCTTCCTCTCTCAAGAAATTTATAATCTGCTGATCACTATCAAACACCTGCCAATGTATGTCATTATCTGGCACAACAGGCCTAACAACAATCTTAATATGCTAATTTATCTTTCCACTACTAATTTCCTTGGGAATGTCAAATTTTGCCCCTACAGCAGCCAGCCTATCAGCGTGTTTATTCTAATTTCTGGGTATGGAGATCAAATTGAATGCATCAAAACCATCCAAGAGGTCCCATACTCTATGCCTATAAGACTTCAGCAAATCATTTTTTGTGACATTGAGCTTTCTCACTTGATTTACAACCAGTTCGCTATCCCCATAGACTTTCAGACAGCTAATACCTGTTTGTCTTGCCCATTCTAAGCCTTGAATTAGAGCTTCAAATTCAGCCACATTGTTAGTGCAGCTGAAACATAATCTAAAAGATGAAAAATACTTTTCAGCCTTTGGGGAAACAAGCATACATCCACCACCAGCACCCATTCTACTCCTTGAACCGTCAAAAAACAACTCCCAGACCTCATTTTCTTGCTACTCATTCTGATGTTTTTTAACGTTAGGTAGAAATAGATCAGGCTTGCGCATCATATATATGCCCAAACCAATTTCATCTAGGTGTTCAAATGGATCAACCACTTGAGTTTGATCTTCCCATTCATCAAGAAAGATTTCTGGTATGCCTACAATCTGTGTACCGCCTTCTTGGACAGAGGGTTGCTCTATTTCTAACTCACTTACAACCAAGTTGGCATTGATGGGGCATGCAGTGTAAGGCTCAATATGGTCTCTAGCAATGGGCTCCGACTTGACAGTCACCCTAGTGCCATATCTAGTTTTGAAAAACATATGAGACCAGTCTGAGGACAGGTAACCTCTAATCTTTGCTATAAAATCCCTTGACAAGCAAATAGAAAAATAAGGAGGTAACTCAATGACATATATGTCCTACGGGATGGAAAATTTTGGACAAGCATGTAGAGTTAAACTTAGTCCTTTAATGACACCTACTGTATTAACAACAGTTCCATCCAGCTGAATAACTCCCTTTTCTAATGGCTCATATTCAATGCCTAACCCGTCAGCAATCTGTTTGGGCATGACAAAACTGCTAACACCTGAGTCAATCATGCAGTTATGAACTAAATGATCCCCTATGATTAAAGATATGTAAAATGGTGGGGGTTTGACCTCTGAGGCTTGTTGTTCTGCATCCTTTTCAATGTTACTTGTCAAAACAACATTCGACTTACTTAAATCAGACTCTTGAGACAATTTCAAATTTGACAAGGCTGATTAAAGCAAGTCTTTTTGGCCAGGGATACTCAGGGAATCCCACATAGATATGGGTACATTTACTTTTTTCATATGCTCAAGGATATTGAAAGCAGATGTACCTAATTTAGCTTGGCTTTTGGGGGCAGCCACATTGCCTTGAGCACAAGTTGGCTAAACTAGTGGATGAAGCTACTCTTTGCCTATCAAAGACTGCTCTTTTGATGACCCTTGAATTTTTTCAGCCTTTGAGGGGTTGGAAACACCTTGACCCATGTTTGGCATTTGATGCCCTGAGCTTGAACCTTACCAGCTCACTGTCCCTCATCAATAACCCTTTTCTTACTGCATGTATTATCTGCAACTGAAGAACTGAGCTGGTTCATCCCACAGAACTCTTCTCCTTGCTAGTTCAAGAATGTTGTCTCATGTACCTGCTCTTCTTGTTGCTAAATAGGAGGTTCTACAGGTACATTAGACTACACTACTTGATTGTACTGAACCATCAAAACTTGGTTCCTCACCCCATTGGTGCATGTGTTTTGGTTATGGGGCAGATTACAAGGAAAACACCAATCATTATCTTGAACCAAATTGTTTTGCGTGAGCACAATCTCCTTCAAGGAACTGGCAACATTTGGATTGTAGGCCTAATAAGGTCTAGGATTAAAAGCTTGCCTTTGACCTTGATTATTAGGCTGATAAGGTGGCCTATTTGGTTGATTTTGCTGATAACTGGATTGGAATGGGGGCTGATAAGGTCTATTTTGGCCTTGCTACCTCTTGAGGATCACAATCTCATTACCAAAAGATTACAACAGTTTTTTGATGTCTTGTAACTCAGAAGACTAAGTTTGAACAACATTTTTTGGTTTATTGGGTTGAGTATTAGGTGCTAGTAATACTGGTGCAACAGGTATAACAACTATAGGAGGCACAAACATTGGCGTTGGTGGCTAAATAGCTAGGAAAATTGGCAAGGGAGGCCTGGGGGTGATTTTACTAGCCTGTATGAGGCTGTTTTCAGCTCTTATGGCTATGGAATAAGCTTATGGTAAGGACATTCCTCCCATAGATTGGATCATGATAGAAATGTCACTATTCAAAGCTCTCAAAAAATATAAGAAAGCATGGTCAACTATAGGCCTTACCATTAGTGGGATTCTATCCCATGTCTTCTGGAAATGGTGATTGAAGTCTGACATAACTTCATGAGGGGCCCTTTTGATTGTAGACAACTGCTCCACCAATGACAAATGGTCTGATTTGTCTTCAAAGAAGCTGCACAACTCTTCCCCCAAATGATCCCATGAATCGATGGAGTTCACTTGCAGGCTCCTGAATCACTACAAAGCCTTCCCTTTGAGGGAAGTTGCTAGTAACCTAATTGCAACATTTTCTTGGGTCACGTGATGGACATCACACAGGCTTGCAACATCTTTTATGTGCTTAGTTAGAGTAGTCTGATCCTCACCATTGAAATATGGTAAACTTTTCAAGGAAGCTATAGGAATATCATCATGTTGAGCTAAATTTAGTGGGCTACCTTGGTTGAATGCAACAAATGGTTGATTTCTGACTGCACATTGTTACTGAAACTCTTGGGACATAATGCGTTCCAACAGCAGGAGGAGTGGACTTGGCTATCCTAGAACAACCACTAGCTTTCTTGGGTTTCTTAGCTGTTATTCCCCTTCTCCTAGGTGGGGATAATTGTAAATATTCAAATGACAAAGAGTTGCTTCTGGTTTCTATCCTTTTCATAAGAAACAATTCACTGATGTTGCTAAACCAAAGCTCAGAGTCGCCAGATATGCAGATTTGAACCTCTTACAGGTCTAAAAATTACTGGCTGCACATCAAAACCAGCAACAAAAGGTAGTATTCAAAGTGTTTCCAATTCCTTGGTCCCACCGAGCGTGCCAAAAATTGTTGTCTCTCAGATTTGCACCCTTTATAAGTTGCAAAAACTTAAGCAATCTAGAGAAACATGGGATCTTTCCAGGTCTGTAGGTTACCTATATTAGAAAGAACCTCCAGAGAAGGTCGGCTTCCTATCTGGTATCACCTAAAAATATTGAATCTACTGAGGAAAAGGGAAAGAAGGATTGCATAAAATGAAATCTATTATCTAAGGTGATGCACCAAATGAGTCAAAGAAACTTTCACAGAACTGAGAAAAATACATAGAATGACTAGATATAACCAATCAACATACACAAACTAAGCTGATATTGACAAAGGCAAAGAGCAAGAAATGATTAGAAGGAATTATACATTCACATACACATCATTCTTGGAACACACAGGGGCCAAAATAGCATGAGAAGGTAAAATAACTAGCATCTATTTAATCAAAAGGTAAGATTACAATTGAGGAAAGCTCTGTTTGGAAACAGAAGCATATATTGCATAAAACTCCCAATGTCCCAACTCTTTTTACATCTCTTTATGAACTATATATAGCATTTATGAAAAAGACCTAAGTCAGTTACAATACAATTCAGAGATTGTCGCTCTATCCAAAAATATCTCCCCAAGAAGGGACGTCCAACAGCAAGAAGTAATGGCATCAAATATCTAAAACTAGGCAAATAGAAGATATTTGAGTCTTCAATGCAGGCTGCTGAATCATCGATTTGCAGCAATGAATGCATCAAAAATCTAAGTCTGTATGTGTCACTGTGGTCGCTGAGACGTCCAGTCATCCAAGCATGCAACCCCAGATCTAAAATTTGAAAGTGGAAGAAAACCCCCAAAAAAAGCTTGCCAAATGAAAGAGGAGAGAAAAACATGCACCTTTGCCTTTTATAGCATGTGGAAATTTGCTAAAATGGAGGAGATACGGGCGGTCAAAGTTGTAGTCAACTGTGTGTATATATCTTTGCATTTGTGAATGTATCGGCCTCTAAAAATACCTTTGAGTCTACCTGTGCATATGCAAAGCACCTTGTACATGACCTCTTGCATATCAGCTTTGTATGTTTTATTGTATGTTTAAACATACAGTTGGTTTTAGGACAGACAACTGAGAGGGGGGTCAATCAGTTATCACCAAAACTTTCTTTTCTTTAAACACTTAAATCCTTCTTATATTTCTATAGCATAATAATGATTCAATCATGGAAGCACAATGCAATAACTCAGGAGCAAAACACATTAACACATATGACACCAAGATTTTAATGTGGAAAACTTGATTAAGGGAAAAACCACGGGGTGACTAACCCAAGATTGTATTCTCTATTAAAAAAATAGGAAGAAAAGATGACACTTGCAATTAGGGCTCACTACTTGAGCACACTACTCACAAGAGGCCCACTGCCTTGAACTGGAGATTAGCATCTTCACCATGCTCGAGATAGTTCCATTTAAGCTTGACACTTCTACTCTGCTTTTCACTCTTCCCCTTTCTACCACTCTCTCATCTCGACCAAGGATTCTTTGAAATGACTTCACAAATCTTATTTATACAAGACATCAACTTTGGGATAATCATCAAAGTCAACACAATATACTTTATTTTATTATAGAGCAGTTACAAAAATATAACTTGATTTGTTACAAAGACTTCATGCGTATCACCACACTGTTGGCCACACATATCTAGGACTTCAATCTTCTTTGAGGAACATGCCATGCTTCGCAAAACATCTTCAAGATCATCCACACAATGTGTAAAATATCCAGTTGTCCATGATTAGGAAGAACACCATCACCCGAGAGTAAATCTTCAATTACGAGCTCAATCTTCAATGCGGACTGCCAACACGAACTGGACACAACCTAGAGACCCTCACAAGCTTTCCTGAATCACCAAGAACATCCACGCCACTTCTGCTTACTAAAATCATTCACATCTCCATCTAGAACCTCAAGAACAAAGTCTGTCATCATTGTCACATTAGAATAAATACTTGCAGACCTCTAGACCATGAACCAATTGAGTTGTCAATTTACATTGGCTTCCTAAACATTCCACAAAATCCGTAGAACAAGATATTGCATTTTCAGATCTCACCAGACCTATTTGTGTCACTCTGTCACCTCTGAATAGCTACCAAAACTAGTTTTACTCATATGGCCATAACTTCTCCAAATCTTCATGCGGACCTCTCAAATCTTGACTGGATCATCTTTAGACACATATCTACAAACCCTTTGATGCACATTCTCTGATTTTCATCTAGCTAGGATCTTCACTTCATAGAGCTCCACTATCTTCATTGTTCTTCTATGTTCCTGATAGGACTAATTTTCTCAATATCCTCAGCACATAGCTCATCCAATCCTTGACATCAATGCAACAAGAGTATGTTGACATCAATGACAACACTGGTTAGGCCCATACTTGTAACAATAGTCATGTCACAACATACTAAATATAACCAAAACAAAATAAGGGAATAGAGTCAAGAAAGTCCGCATCTACGGGGTTTACAAACACAACTAATCCAGATGCACAAGGGTAGGCCTCACATCCTCCCCCCTAGAGCTAAACTTCCTCCTAAAAGTTAACATGGAAGAATCATAGAGTAACCCACCTACTGTTGAGTACTAGTGACTCAAATTACAGGTTCATTGGTTCCTTGGTTATCCTTTGTTATCGGCCTGACAAAATACTATCGGCGTACCCATGTTGGGTTTTACCGATGACTTTTGTTTCACCAACAGTAGTGGCCATCGGCCTGACTCCTTGTATCGGTGGGAGTAAGAAATCTTTGGCCGATCTGCTAGGTTACACCGATGGAGGGCTAGCTATTGGCATGAGGATTACTATCGGCTGGAGTTCAGTGTCTTATGCCGATCTCCAAGGTCTTACCGATGTGTGATGTCCATCGGCATGAGGGTGGTCATCGGCAAAGCCTGTGGTTGTGTCTCCAATTGCTTGGTGTTACCCCGATGGAGTGGTAAAGGTTGGTGAAGTCCATTGGCATGAGAATCACTATCAATGAAGGATGTGGGTGTCACTCTGATATTAATTGTCTGTCCGATGAAGTGTTGCCGAGGCTTGTCATCGGTATGAGGCTTGCTATCGGTGAAGGCTGTGAAAGTCACTCCGACAGCTATGTGTTACTCCGATGGAGTTGGACATCAGTGAGAGGACTTCTATCAGCATAGCTTAAAGGTTTCAGGCTGATGCATAGTGGTCACGCCGACAAAGGGTAGAGGCTTGGTATCAGTGAGACAAGGAATTGTCGGAGTTCATGGTTGAGTGTTGGCCGATGGTTTGAGTTGTGCCGATGGGTTTAGACTAGGATCGTCAGCGGCAAAAGCGTCGACGATAGTCTTACTAAGCCGTCTGGTATATAAACTAGAAATCATCCAATGCTGGGTGCATGTGGGACTAAAGGTCCTCACGAATGTGAACAGTTTGACAACTATGCGACAGTTGGAAGATAGCATTGTTGGGCAGTTGGATCAAAAGGTCAGCTACATGTGGAGTCGATTGGATTGTAAAAGCAATGTGAGACTGGTAGAGACGGCAAGTTCAATTAGTGAGAGTTGGACAGTGTGATCAATGAGAGAGCTCTAGTTTTCTCCTTTTGTGAAGTCTTTTGCTGTATGTTGTATGCAACATGTGAACAACATGTGAAGGGACTGAGAAGAGAATGAAAATAGAGTTTAGGTGAAAGGGAGTTCTGGCTAAGAAACTTTATGCTGTCAGCTATTCTTCAGAAGGAACAAGATGTTAATCTCCTGTAAAGGCTATGAGCCTGTAAATGTATTGTAACTATTTTGTTGCTAAATAATACAATGGCTCTGTGATTTGGAGTGTGGGGTTTTTTACCCGTAAGGGTTTTCTCCACGTACATCTGTGTTCTTGTTCTGTCTTTCATGTTTAATGTCTCTGCTATTGAAACTAGTTAATGTTTGCTTGTGCTTTCCTCTAAGGGTTAATGTAGGAAATGTTCTATGTCTGTTTCTACTTTGTGGCATAGTTGTGTGTGTTTTTGAAGCAATTAAAAAGAATTTAAATCTATTGAAGACACCGCTATTCTTAGAAATACGTTTTGAGATGCTCTCATTTCCTTACAAGTGGTATCAGAGCCTTCTTCTGGGATTTGCTTTGTTGCTCACATAGGTACATTTGTGTGCTGGATGTGTTTGTATGAAAGAGTTCCTAGTGTATAAGGTCTGGGTTTTCCTTCTGTGATGATTTCTTAGTGTGATAGGCTTGAGGAAATCTGAAGGAATCGTTTGATGTTTTGATCCTTGTTTTGAGTGAAGTCTGGCAGTTGATCTTGTGTTTCTGTTTCAGCAGTGCTTGAAGGATGGTGAAACTGAAGAGACTGGAGCTGGTCATGATGTGGCCTGGGGCTCTTAGTTGACAATATTTAATCTGTTGCATAGGGTTTGGTTTTGTGTTTGTGTTGCTGCAGTAACTTTCATATTGGGTGTCTGTGTGAGAGACTCTCTGATGATATGAAGAAGTTTGTGTTACTGCTCAGCCATGGAGTATTGTGCTTATGTTGAGTGTTCTGTACTTGGTATTGGAAGACATAATTTTTCTATTACCCTGATTACATGTAGGCTTTGGAGTTGATCATTGGATGATCTGAGAGCTTCTGTAATAGCCTGATTCTCTCGGATGCATGTGCATGTTGGTGGTTTGAGAGATTGGTCTACAAGTGGGCCTAAAGCTCTTGAACTGTTGTTTCCTTAAATGGATATTTTGTACTTGCATGACTCAGATTCATGTTTTTTGGATTTGAGGGGTTTTATAGTTTTTCCTTAAAATCTATGGTTATACATATTCATGATGATCCATTATTCTGGTTTAACTGTTATGGAGTTTGTGATACAGACTTTTGGGTTTTCCAAATGTGAAGTGGGTATGGATGTGCATGGGTGTTTTTTAAACATAGTGGTTTTGCAGGTTTTACACGGTCAAAAGAAAAACTTGTGGTTTTGTGAAGCTACAGTTAAGCTATTTCTAGACCCTGGCTTTTGGGATGTTTCTAGATGATATAGTTGCAGTTTTGCATGCATGCTCTGTGCATGGTGTGAGGAGGTGAAATGCTTTCTCTGCATGGGAGTGCTGGTATGTGATATGACACTCAGCATTTCTGTGGTAATGCTTCTGGTTTCTTGACTATGGTGCTCAGGTTGTGGACATGTTGGGCGAATCAGTGAAAAGTAAGTTTTCTAATGCTTGAGTCATGTTGTCTACATTGTTATTTATTCCTTGAGATCTTAGTTTTGCAGTTTCCAGTGTGATAGTGAGTTTGCATGGTACATTGGTTGGATCTACGAGTTATGTAGTTTTGTGGGCTGATCACTTATTAAGCTACAGTGAGATGACTCGGATGTGGACTGTCTTTATCCACAAGATTATTTTAGTGTTTATGTAGATTTGTTAGCTGGCCTTGTCTCTGGTCACTTGTGCATTGGTGTGACTATTTCAGGATGAGAGGATGGATGTTGTAGAGTATCTGAATAGTTGGTTATGGAGACTTGTAGTATGTGTATCATGATGTCATGTATAGCTTGAATACACAGGTTTGTGTAAGCTATTGACAGTGATAGTTTATTTCCTTGGTTTGGAGATCTTGGTGTCACTTGGTTTTATAGTCACATGGACATGTTAATGTGTGGACCTAGAAGATTTTTAGATTAGGAGATGTTTGGTTAGGATGCTTGGGAAGCTCTGTTGTTATAGTTCAGTGGGAGCTTTAGCATTGACTGTGTGATTAATCACTTAGTGGTGATTGATCTTCTTTAGTGTTGCAGATGTTACTAGGAGGAGCTCTTTGATCCTGTTGCTACAGAAGGGCTCTTTCGCATTTGGAGGGGCACTATTTGAGGATGAGTAACATCTTGAAGTCATGGAGGATTAATGAAATTCTTGGCTGAGGTGTTGGTGGTGCTTGACAGGTGATGTTGGTTTAGAAGTTTTGGTTTGTTTCATATCATGATTTCTGTTTTTGAATTTTGGTATGATACATTAATCTAGAGACCATGGTTATGTTCACCTGGAGCATGGAATCTCCTAATGGAGATGGTAAGATCATGATGTCATGATAAGTTCCTGATTCAGATGATTGGAATTTTGACAGTGGTCTGGTAACTTCTCTATGTTTGGGTACATTTATCATTTGCTTGATTACTTCATAGTGTTGTAGTGATGCAGTTGGAGTTCAGCATGAGGTGATTCTTCAAAGGTACTCATGGATACATGGAGAATAAGGTGAGACTGTATATGCTGTGTTTGATCAGAGTTTGCAGTAGGAAGTCCGAGGAGTCTTTACCTTGGTTGGATGTGAGTTCAACAGAGACCAATGAGGAGATTGCTCTTGGAGAAGTCATACAGACTCGGTTACCCTGGAGGAGCATTCTCATTCCCACTCTTGGTCTTCTCAGTAGTTTATAACTTGAGAGCTATTTCCCATTATTTTTCTCAGGTGTTTTATGTTTTCTTTCGTAGATATGGATCTTGAATTGCTCATTGATGGTTCTGGTGGATTCATTGTGAGAGATGGATAGCATGTTTATCTCCTTTTGCGTTTAAATTTAGAGATATCATTCATTGATGAGGACTATTAGGAGATGGTTAATGGGATGATTTCCTGAAATGGGAAATGAATTAGTTTGATCTTCTCTGGTTTGTGAGGCTTACATCCATGTTAGTTTCGTTTGATCTTGGAGATTGAATGTTTGTTTGGATGTTGTTATGCTAGTTCACTTTGGGGTGTTTTGAAGGAGATCATACTTGGCACAGTTGGCATTCAGAGGTGTACGTAAAAGGATTGTCTATAGGTATATGATGTGCAGAGTTTCTCTTGGTCTCATTTATTTTCTCTGATGGTGTGTTTCACATTACATTGTTTTGAGATTTGATTGAAGCTGAAATGATCACTAGTGTGTGATCATGTGTTTTCACTTATGTTGTTGGGTGATAGCAGGAAGGTTCTGTTCTGTTATCTCTTTCTTTGTTGGATGTGGAGAACTTGGGAGAATTTTGGACTGGTGGTGAGGAGTTGTTCTTGCAGGTTATTTGCTTACAACTTTTGCATATCATGGTGAATGTTTCCTTGGTACTACATGTTATTTACACTTTCTATGGAATGCTATTGGTGGATTTTTTGTATGCCATGCTCTTTTTCAGATCTACGTTACCCATGTAGTGGGAGTTCTTGAAGTGTTTGTTCTTCTTCGACTGGTTCACATTTTGAGCTTGTATTTGCAGTTGATGGGTGCATGTGTGGGTGGCATGAGTCTACTGATGTTCATACCTTTAAGGTATGAGTGATTGGATGTTTTAGCACTGGCTGTGTGTGCTATTTTTACTCATGTGGGTTTTATGTTCAGTTGGATGGGTACAGTCAGCTTACTGATTGTTGTTCTAGCTGATGGTTTATCTTGTTTCTGGAGGATGTTTTCATGGCTATGTTCTGGAAGATTTGAAGTTGGTTTTGTTAAAGCTTCTGTGTAGCTTGTGAGCACAGTGGAGTGATGGCAGTATTAGCTTTGGTTCTGTGATATGGTGCATTGATGGTTTCCTGTAATTCCTTCGTCAAGTGGGAGAATGTTGAGTACTAGTGACTCAAATTACAGGTTCATTGGTTCCTTGGTTATCCTTTGTTATCGGCCTGACAAAATACTATCAGCGTACCCATGTTGGGTTTTACCGATGACTTTTGTTTCACCAATGGTAGTGGCCATTGGCCTAACTCCTTGTATTAGCAGGAGTAAGAAGTCTTTGGCCGATCTGCTAGGTTACACCAATGGAGGGCTAGCTATCAGCATGAGGATTACTATCGGAAGGAGTTCGGTGTCTTATGCCAATCTCCAAGGTCTTACCAATGTGTGATGTCCATCGGCATGAGGGTGGTCATCGGCGAAGCCTATGGTTGTGTCTCCGATCGCTTGGTGTTACCCCGATGGAGTGGTAAAGGTTGGTGAAGTCTATCGGCATGAGGATCACTATCAATGAAGGATGTGGGTGTCACTCCAATATTAATTGTCTATCTGATGAAGTGTTACCGAGGCTTGTCATCAGTATGAGGCTTTCTATCAGTAAAGACTGTGAAAGTCACTCTGGCAGCTATGTGTTACTCTGATGGAGTTGGACATCGATGAGAGGACTTCTATTGGCGTATCTTAAAGGTTTCAGGCTGATGCACAGTGGTCACACCAACGAAGGGTAAAGGATTGGTATCAGTGAGACAAGGAACTGTCAGAGTTCATGGTTGAGTGTTGGCCGATGGTTTGAGTTGTGCCGATGGGTTTAGACTGGGATCGTCGATGGCAAAAGCACCGACGATAGTCTTATTAAGCCGTCTGGTATATAAACTGGAAATAGTCCAACACTGGGTGCATGTGAGACTAAAGGTCCTCACGAATGTGAACGGTTCGATAGCTGTGCGATGGTTGGAAGATAGCGTTGCTGGGCAGTTGGATCAAATGGTCAGCTGCATGTGGAGTTGATTGGATTGCAAAAGCAATGTGAGACTGGTAGAGACGGTGAGTTCAATTAGTGAGAGAGTTGGACTGTGCGATCAATGAGAGAGCTCTAGTTTTCTCCTTCTGTGAAGTCTTTTGCTGTATGTTGTATGCAGCATGTGAATAGCATGTGAAGGGACTGAGAAGAGAATGAAAACAGAGTTCAGGTGAAAGGGAGTTCTGGCTGAGAAAGGTTATGCTATCAGCTATTCTTCAGAAGAAACAAGATGTTAATCTCCTGTAAAGGCTATGAGCCTGTAAATGTATTGTAACTATTTTGTTGCTAAATAATACAATGGCTCTGTGATTTGGAGTGTGGGGTTTTTTACCCGTAAGGGTTTTCCCCATGTACATCTGTGTTCTTGTTCTATCTTTCATGTTTAATGTCTCTACTGTTGAGACTAGTTAATGTTTGCTTGTGCTTTCCTCTAAGGGTCAATGTAGGAAATGTTCTATGTCTGTTTCCACTTTGTGGCATAGTTGTGCATGTTTTTGAAGCAATTGAAAAGAATTTAAATCTATCGAAGACATCACTGTTCTTAGAAATACGTTCTGAGATGCTCTCATTTCCTTACACCTACAAGCCAATCCTAAATGGCATTGGACTTAAATTAATTTTGACATAAAGGTAAGGAAGCAAAAGAACTTAAATAGTAATGCCTGGCAATAATCTCAAGGATACCCTCCTCTAACTAGGAGGGGTCAAGAATCTAACACGACACATACTCCAATGCTTTACAAGCCTAAAAAGACACAAGAGCATTAGATGCCCAAGAATAGACTGCCAAGTAATTCAAGGTCAAGCATGGTGGGGACTACCTAGAAGGTTATCATTACGAGAGGCCTTCAACAATAACTTAATTGACTCATACCCTGAGTCTCTCTTGTTCCTCTAGAAACCTAACTAGCATAGAGCAACCAAAAGGAAGCTGGGCCAACCAACTAGCCCCAAAACCAACATTCAAGCCCCAACCATGCATCAACTCAACTTACCAATGATGCTAAGATATACAGACAAGATCCCAAACAAAAAGTATGAGACTCTCAAGTCTCAGCTTCCCCCATCAATCTAGAGGTCCCTACTAGACTGCCTAAATCAGACTTACAGAACAAGTAGGAACCAAACATGTCCAATCGTCCCTAGAATCAAGGGGTGGAGCTAAACACGTATACCACTACAAATCATGTGGGTCTAACTTCTAGTCGATCAGAGCAATCACAAAGCCTCTTAAAACAAGGGAGCCAACATCACGTGGATAGTAGATCCACACAACAATGGAAAGATCTTAAGGTTTTCCAACCTATCAACTCCTTTGAACCTTACTAGCACCCATTCTCAAATCATAAAGACTTGACCTCCCAAAATGGGATAGCACCAAAACACTTCTCAACATGACACAAGGTCCACAAGGAAGTTCTGAACCACCACTAGCATTCCACCAGCAATTTCAAGCTTACAACATTAGCCAAGACTGACTATTACCATCTTCCTCTCACCAAGAACCCCTTATGGGTAGCGTAGGTTACATAGTTCACAACACTACACAGGTACCAACAATACCAACAATAACAAGATCCTCAAAGTAAAATCTTGCAAAAGATAAGTCCTAAAAATTTTAATGAATAAAATTTAAAAGAATTAAGATCCAAAAGATTATTCAAAAGATAAGTCAATATCAAAAGTGGTGCCAAATTCAACATTCCAAATTTAAATTGACGTACAATAAAACAAGTCCTTGAGGTAAGAGGACTACAATAAAGTAAGTTGGCTAAGTAGCACAAATAGATAGACTCAAACTGTTGGTTTTGAAAACAATAGAATTTCATCAATAAGTAGATAATCAACTTCAACAATTTAACCAAAATTACACATTACAACATTATATGTATATAACATAGTAACAAATAAGAGGAGACGGATAGTGGTCACGCTCTTAACCCTGGTCATGAAACACCCCAACTACACACACACCCACAACTTTTAGGTAACCTAGGACATGCTTGGAAAATATTGCCAAAAGTCATGTATCCCAAGAGTCACTTTTGAAGTGGGTTCCTTCGTGCTTCCTAGTAAGGAACACACAACCACATCTTCATGGATACTACTAAAATCCAACTAAAATTACCAACTTCCAAAACTCTAAGAATTTTCCAATGTGGCTCACAAACTTCTTTCAAGTTCCATACACGACCTTATATCACCTGAAAACAACCCATCGGATGCATCTATGTTGATCATACAGGTTGATCCCAACCCAACCACTAACACCCAAAAGGTATCACAACCAACTCACTATTATCCTCCACATGGACTTAATCTTCCCTCGCATCCTTACAATCCCAACGTTTCCAAGATACTCCTATAAGGGAAAAATCACATCCATTACCTTAAAGTAAGGTGTGTGATTCCTTATTCAACTCAACACTTAGGCTTATTGTAATCCATAAAAAATAATATATTTATAACCATTAGGTTTTTCTTCGAGGAATCATGCAATTAGTTGCACAAGGGACTCTCCTCAAGAGTCACCAGAATCCAACATCTAATAGTTCAAGAAGATACAACTTAGAGGGTTCCCACATTACCCGATAGGACAACCAAAACTTAAACTTAACTTTCTTTATTACCACCCATCACAAGGCTTCACTACAGCCTTCCAAGCACCAAATCCTATGTACATCTTCAAGGGGAACTCGTCACCTTATCATGACATAATGGTAAGCAATTTTTAGTGAAATTAAGTGGCAAGGGAGGGATCAAGATGCAATTTAGATTACTATTTATTTATAGATACAAAATCACACTTGCAACTAGGTCCTACTCCTCGACTATGATAAAATGTCCCAGCCTCAAGCACATACACAACCTTTTAAACATCAACCAACGAGGTAATTATACTTAATGCACAAAGCACATTATGAATTAATGTGTGGGCAACACATAGCCCAATTATCCACTAGACACCATCATGTTGTAAGGAGATTTACTTGACATGGCACAACAAAAGTCACAAGACTTACAATTATGAAGTGGTCCTCAAGCCACTACTCAACCTTTCATAAAAAAACCCAAGAAGAAAAACCCAAGAATTTATTCATAAAGGCTTTACATGCCGAACTCTTTTAACATCCACTTCTCCATCCTCCAAATGAAGGTACCAAGTGACTTTGATAAGAGAATATATCAATCTATTCACTCCTTGAGTGACCACCACACTCATCAGGGTGAAGGACAACTAAAGGTTCACAACTCTGTCACAGCCCAACTAGAGGAGCATTTAAACAAGGCACATCTTACCCCAAGATACAAGGTTAACTAGATGTCACTAGGTGGATCTAATAAATGATTAGGGTACGAGAGTCTTTGTCTAAGATAATGTACCACTTAATACATCCCTTTCTTACTAGAAGGTAGGACAACGCAACTCAACATTCATCAAGGCAACCTTCAGGTAGCCAAAGGAACAAAACTTTATCATAAAAACACTTGTCCAAGGGTGCACTTACCATAAGTTATCACGACCCTTAAAGAAGGATCAAAATGCACCAATACTAGGACATGGAGTGAGGCTAAGCTTGAAACAACAATTAGCAAAACTCATCCGATACCATACTCTTAGGATAGCACTAGGTCAAGGTGTTGACCAACTTTCAAGTTCAGGACTTGTATATTCCTTCAATTACTCTATTCATCATGAATACATTCCCCACGTACCTACGACACCAAGTTGTACATGGGGGTTAGCGGAAGCAAAATTGAGGGAAAATAAACTATTCCCATACAAGTCTTACGAACTCATCACTGCACAAGCTAGAGTTAGACATGCAACACAAGTATGCACAGTCTATTATTGGCCCAACTTGGCAATAATACACACCCAGAGATCCCAGTGTTTGAAACATGGGCTTTGATCATGCCCACATTTCCCATATGGTCATGACACACGACACGTGTCATGTCCACAATTTTCATGTGGTCATGACACAAATATCAAAAACTTTTCCACGTATCCCTAGAAACCATCTCGCGCGCGTCAGCATGCTCGGTGGCAATACACATAAGGCATAAACATGTCAATCCAACTTCAGGGTAATGCGAATACCTTCCGCAATCCCCTACGTGATGATAGCTGACTAGGGGGTTATGTAACACGAGGAACGCCGCCAATAGGGTTAAAATCGAATATCGATGCTAACCCTAAGATTCCTAAGTGAAGTGGCAAGATTTTGACATACATCAAAATCCAACCCTAATACTAAAGCAATCAGAATAATTAAAATTCCTCTAAAACTCAACTATGATGCATAAACTATGAAAATATTATTTACAATGCGTAATAAAAATACTTAATTACTTGACCCTAAATTCTAGGAAAATTCAGCAGCATAACACCTCTTTGGCATACATGGGAATTAATTTTAAAACTAAATCTCTACCATGCCCTCCCAAAAATTAAAATAATTAAATATAAAATACACTCAATTAATTAATCATTCCCCCATTAACATCTAGATTTAAATACCTAGGTTTAATTAAATTAATTAAACTAATTACATCAATAAAGTATTAAATTAAATATGCCTAGCCCCATCGTCTAAATAATTTTCAAATACCATTGCAAAATTTTTATTAAAGTGTTCTAAAAATATTTAATTAACATTTCATCTAAACCCACCATAAATAATTTAATCCCCTAGACAATATTAAAAGTAAGGTTTAAATATAATTAATCCTACTCAAAAACCTTTTCCCAACATTAAATAAAATTCCCTAGGAAAACATAAAGGCTAGTATTAATAAAATTAAAATCCCACCCACTAAAATAATTTAAATATAAGATAGACAACTAAAATACTTATCTCCAGATAATAATTTCAACTATACCCCTAGGAAATTAAAACAATTATAGAGATTATTCAAATTAAAAACCCCATGGAGAAAATCCCACTAAAATGAATAAAAGACTTAGGTTTAATTAAACCCACTTAACTAATAAACCAAGAGCAAATAAATTAAAGACAATTATTCTAAATTTTCAAAAAGGCAAGGTCCTAAGTACAAAAAAGATTAAAATCATAAAGCCCACTAAAAGTAAATTAAAAAGCCTAGGTTATCCCACTAATATAATAAATAAAAAGGCAATAAATAAATAAAAAATAAAACAAAAGATCTTAAGAGATAACTCTAAATTTAAAATTAAAAATCATAACTTAATCCCACCACATAATAATTAAAAAGGCAAAAGTGTCAAAAATCCTATCAGATATTCTCCCCACTAGTGAGGAGAGGAAATGAAAATTCCCGTGCACACATATTTCCCAATTATAAATTCACTTAATCTCACAACCCTTAAAAAAGTTTCCTGATAAAATATTGCATTCCTTATCAAAAACCCTAATCTTATCTCATTGTTTTTCCTCCTCTCTTCTTTCCTCTTCTCTCTTTCTTTTTTTCTCCATTTGTTTTCTTTGTTGCAGGTTTTCTATATTGCAGCCATGGAGGTTTGAGATCACAGGGGTTTATACACAAGGATTTAAATCCCTTGTTTGGGTATAAATGTTTCTCTCTATTTTTTTTTGGTACCATTTATAGATATGTGTATATATGGTTCCATAGGATAAATCTGGGACAACCCCAGAATGAAGAAGTAACAGGAATGAATCTTGCCTATATATATATATTTGTGCTCTGGTAAAAACCAGAGAAAGGAAAAGAACTAGAAGGCAATATATATATTAAAAAAATATATAATAAAAAGATCAAATGGCAGGTTACAGGTAGGCCATTGAGGACCATGCTAGTGGGCTTCGTAGAGGCGTGTCTTATTTTTGTTTTTTTCTTGGTTTGCAGAGATGCTGGCACATAGGCGCCAAAAGGTGAAATCAAAGTATCAGCAGGGACGGACTCCCCATCCAACCCCCACCGAATGGTGGGGGGTTCATCCCCCTCCCACTCCCTAATAAAAGACAACAACCGTGGCACTTGGGATCAAATAAACTTCTTTATTTTATTCTTTTTTTTTTACATATATCCCAATTTTCAAATTATATATATCAGTTCAATGTGTATGTCATATATATATATATAATACATACCCACTGCTGACTTAAAATTTTAACAGCAATTTGTCCATTAAATAAAGAATGAGGTGTACATTATATATATATAAGAAAAATCATAATGCTTAAATGAGTATATATATATAACCCCCCCCCCCCTTTTTTTTACACCAAGAGGTGTTCTACACTCACAGCAAAGGCTGAAAGATTCAAATAAATGTGTAAATAAATAAATTCGTGGAAAAATAGAAAAACTTATGCAGTTATGGAGTGAAATCTTTATCACGTGAAGCCAAATGGATAGAAAAATAAAAAACAAAAATCCAAAAAATCCAAAAAAATAGCAAATAAACAAATAAAATCATGCATGGGGGTAGTGGCATGAAAGAATAAATAAAAAAACACTCAATAGAATTGGTCCACCCTAGAATTAAAAATAGCTTTGTAATAATAGTAGTTGTAGAAGGCATGAGTTTTCCACAATCCATGAATTAATGTAGATAGAGCTTCTGGATTAAACTGTGTATGTTTTTTGCTTCAATGTTTCGGATCATGCACAATGATCCATCATCAGGAAGAGGAGAAAGTGTGTTTGGATAGCAAGAACTGACCTTATAAAGGGAATGGAGAGGAGGGGGGGGTGAGAAAGGATTGTAACATGAGGAGAGGGGATGGGCAAATAAAATAAAAACACAACTAATGCATAATTGTGGTATGTGAATCCATGTAAGCACAAATATGAACAATTAACAATATTAAGACATAAATATATATAGAGAATTTATATGTATGTGAGTAATATATAATAGTAAGAAGTATAAAAAGGGGGGATATGAATAGTATAAGATATAAATACACTACATGTATTGACACAAAAGACCAAAGAAGAAAAGTAAAATATATCAAAGTCATATATACTAAGAAATGAAGAATATCCGTTAAGAAATATGATGCCTTCAATACAATAATGTGTAAAAATATAATTACTAAGAATGATGTTATACATATAAAGCTCAATAGGCAAAACCGTGATGTATTTTAATATAATAAAGTGGATAAAAGTCCAAGGAATAATAATAAAATTATTGGATATGAGACAATAAAATCATGAAAATATGAATATATGATAAAAATATCAATATGGTAATAATAGTACAAATAAAATAAAATGCAACGATTAACATAATGAAAGAATAACATACTAAATATAAATAAAGATAAATATAATTGTTGAAAGACAGATATAAGTATAAAAATAGTAAAATGACACACCTAGTGAGATAATAAATATAATATAGGAATATGTATATTAGAAAAGTAACCATGTAATGTATAATATGTAATATGAAACTATGATGTATAAGATATGTGAAGAGAATATTCATTACGAATAATATTATATATATATGGACAAAAAGACAAAAACATAACGTATATTAATTAATGACATCAAAAAATATGTAATCAACCAATAACATTAAACATATACAAAGACAAATAGACACCAAAGCCAAACCACAAAAACTAAAAGAAGCAAAAACCACTCTAAATACAAGTATCAACTAAATTTGTCCCAAATAAACTATAACATAAAGAATACATGAGGATATATAAAACAAAAATAAGCAAGGAAGTGAGAAAGTAGGTCAAAAAGGAGGGGGGGGAGGGCAGGTTGGAGAGGAAGTAAGAATGCATACCGAAACCAGGATTCAGGACCACTGAGTCGGGAGGACAAAGCACCCTACAAGGAACAAGAAAACAAAGGGGGGAGAGAATAGAGCACAAAAGAGACACGAGAGGAGAAGTGGGGGAAGAGGGGAGAGAGGGAGAAAAGGAAGAGAGAAAGGAGGGATACAACTAGAGGAGATGATGGCACGGGGCCAGGAGAATCACAAAGGGTGGGAGTGGGATTGGAGGGAGTTTAGCAAGGGCTGCCAAGTTGGACTAAGTTGCCACCCCTCATCACGATTGAGGTTAGATGGGTGACATTTAATTAGGATCGCTTCTTGAAGTTTCCTCTTGTAAAAACAATCTTCTTTCACCAAGACTTGAGCATGCTCAAGACAAATATGGTGTTTGGTATTGTAAGAATGCTCAGCTAAGGCAGACTTAGTGATGCGATCGTGTCTAATGTCTGCACTATGTTCCTTAATCCTGGTGCTAATGGATCAACCTGTTTCACCGATGTAAGGTGTCCCACAGGAGTAGACTATCTTATAGACCCTAGAGTTGATAAGCTTATCTCTAGGGTCTTTGATAGAAGGGATAAGGTTTCTAAGAGTGGAGATGGGTTTGAAAGTACAACGGAGGCCCTTCTTGCGTAGGATTCTAGAGATTTTATTAGAGAGGCCCTCTATGTACGGGAGGGTAGCAACCCAAGTATCACTTGGTACATCAGGCTTAGGTTTGGGGTGAACATGACTCTTAGCAAGGTTAAAGGCCCAAAAAATGCTCTTATGGCGATAACCATTAAGCTTGAACACTTGGGATAGGTGGGAGAGCTCTTGGTCAATGTGGTCAATATCACAAATACGATAGGCACGATTAGCTAGTGTCCTAAGGACACTAGCTTTTTGGGAGGGATGGTGGTGAGAAGATGCATGGAGGTAAAGGTTGGTGTGTGTGGACTTCCTGTAGATGGTTCGAACAAGGGAACCATCCTTTTTCTTCATGATCAGGACATCCAGAAAAGGAAGCTTGTTGTCACACTCAAGCTTTTTAGTGAACTGAATGCAATGCACCAACTGGTTAAGGTGAGAGTGGAAAAGCTCTAAGTTGTCAAGGCCATGAGGCCAACAAATGTTGGTGTCATCGACATAACGTTTCCACCATCTGGGTTTGAGAGGAAAGGTGTGAAGGGCTAACTGCTCAAAATGCTCCATATAAAGGTTGGCGACAACAGGAGATAAGGGAGAACCCATGGCAACTCCTTTAGATTGCTCGTAGACAACATCTTGAAATGTAAAGACAGTGGATCGTAGACATAAATCAACGAGAGAAGCTATCTCATTATTAGTTTTACGTCTGATGAGTTCCACAGAGTCAACCACGGGGACTTTGGTAAACAAGGACACCACATCGAAGCTAACCAGGATCTCATGATCTTCCACCTTCTTGTCATGAATGAAATCAACAAAGTGTGCAGAGTCTTTAATGAAGGTATCAGATTTACCTACCAGTGGGGAGATCATCTTGGCAAGGAAGGCGGCTAACTTGTAGGTAGGGGAATGTGTGGTGTCTACAATAGGTCTGAGAGGTATGCCTAGTTTATGGATTTTTGGAGCACTGTAGATACGGGGGGTGAACTCTTTATTAGGAAGAAGGCACTTCTTGGTCAGGTCATCGAACGAGGAGAGGGTAATGGCTTGCTTAACATTTTTGAGGACCTTAGAGATGGGGTTCTGAATAAAAACAATTATGCACAATAAATTAAAATTTAATTTTTAAGAAAATTATTAAGTTTTAGATTATACAATTTTAAAGAGAAGTTAAAGAGAAAAGCAATGGCTAAAAATAAAACAAAGCATGTCAAAACCACATGATAATCCGAGACAAAATAAAAATTGATAATTTAAAAAAAAATGAAAAAAAAAAATTAAAATCAAGGAGAACAAGGGAACAATAAAAAGCAATGGTGCATATCAAAACAAATTATAATCCCTTTAAAAAAAAAAGAAAAGAAGAAAACTAAAAAATAAAAAGGAAAACATCAATATGGATTCCTATAATGTAGCCAACTTGACTTAATTATAGTAACTGTTGTTTAAAATTGATTTTTTTTTTAAAGGAATGTAATCATGTGTTAATGAAAATTAGGATTTGAAATTACTAAGACTTAAAATTGATGCTAACTTATTTAATTTTTTATTTTAAAATTTTATTTTAAATTTAAGATTTTTTTTTAATTTTTCTTATTTGTTGTTTAATTTTATATACAAATATTAATTGCATTTAAGCTATTGGAAATTGCATGTGATAATATTTTAAAACAAAAAAGATTGTTTCTTTTGAGGCATAGTTAAAAAAATAAAAAATAAAATAAAATCTATAGTAAACCATTTTGTTGAACACATTAAGCTCGGAAGGATGTTGATTTTTTGCTCTGCATGTTGAGCTAGGGCTTTCGTGCCCTAGCCCGATCCTTTGGTTTTTTCTTGGTCGTGCGAAGTGTGGGGAGTGCATGCGTTTTGGGGAGGTCTAGGGTTGTGTTTTTTTTTTTATCAGTGCAAAGTTTTTTCAGCGGCATCGGTGTCTCTTTCTCCCTGAGCGTGCGGGGGTTTTGTGCCTGGTTGGAGGCCGTGGGTGGGGTTTTTGTGCCTGGTTGGTTTGGGTCTACAGTTCGAAGGCAGTGCTGGGTGGTGGATCGGTTAAACCCTAGTGGTGGTTCTTTTTTCTTGGGGGCCTGCTTGCCCGCCTTGGATCTTGTTTAGTTTCAATGCCGATCGGGGAGTCTTCAGGGGCTAGTCCCAAAATGGATTTTCACTCAGTAGCGGTTGGTGCAAATTCTCCTTCGCACACTTCGAAGGTGTTTAATAATAACTTGTTCTCACCAGATCCAGGGTTGGTTGGTTCGGGTTTGTCTGGTGGTACTCGGATTACAAAGATCAATGGATGTCTTGAATGTTGTGAGGAAAGGCCAAAATTGGTTATCCCGCTGGAGATGATTGCGGAAGATATTGATTATTATTCGAAGCATGCATTGCTGTGCAAGTTTATGGGGATGCGGGTTTCTTTACAATTTCTTGAATCATGGGCCCAACGGACTTGGATGCCAGAGGGAGAAATGGAGGTTATGCTTTTAGCAAATAACTTTTTCATGGTTTCATTCAATTGCTTGGCAGATCGCAATAAGGCCTTTGAAGGAGGCCCCTATTTTCATAATCAGATTGGGTTATTCATTAAACCTTGGCATGCGGGATTCAATCCTGCTGAAGAGCTTCCGAACTAGGTTCCAGTGAGGGTTCAGCTTCCAAGGTTTCCTGTGGAATGTTGGTGGGATGATGTTTTATACTTGTTAGCTTCAATGCTAGGAAAACTAGTTGGTGCTTCACAACAGACTCAAGTTAAAAAGGTGATGACTTTTGCTCGTATATGTGTTGAGATTGATTTAAGTAAACCCTTGCCAGATTCAGTGGATATGTGTGCGGGTCCTTACTCTTGGGTGCAGCAGTTGGACTATGAGACTCTTCCTTTTCGGTGCCGTCTCTATCATGAATATGGACATTTACAGAGGAGATGCCCTAAGGCTAGGCCTGTGGACTCCCAACCTTCTTAGCCTCCCTGCAATCCCCCTAGAGTTGAAAAGGGGAAGGAACCCATTCCTGGTGATGTGGATGGGGCTGATGGTTTCGTTCCTGTCAAGGCTCGAAATAGGAATCGAGGTCAAAAGAGGACTTTGAAGGAAAGACAGGATGAAGATTCTTTCAACAGATTTGAAGTTTTAGATGATCTCAGCCAGCAGGAAGTGAATCTAGGCTTGGTGAATATGGATTAGGGTGCTTCAGGTACAGGACAGGAGGGCCTTCTTTCTGAAGCTACTCAGGTTTTGCAGGATAATAGGGCTTTGCAAATGGACACAGACATTCAAATGGAAGTCCAGGTGGAATCAGTTCCTATTATAGTAGGGAAGAAGGGTGGTGAGGATGGATCTCCTCTTGTTTCAAATGTAGGTACTAAGGGGGTGAAGATTAATAAGTCTTCTTCTTCTCATTTGGGTCTTCATCAAAAGGATCCAAAAAAAGGGGCTGGGGAGAAGTCTTCCAAGCTTGGTAGAAAAAAAGATTTGGATAAGATTAAATTAATAGGGGAAACTTTGGTAGAGTCAGGGTCTGTTAAGACTCTGGATTCTCATTTTTCGAGCCCCTTGAAATGATTGTTCTATCCTGGAATGTAAGGGGCTTGAACAGTGGCCCTCGACAAAAAGCTATTCGTGATTTGGTTAGAAGTCAATCTCCTGATGTTCTTTTCTTGCAGGAGACTAAGTTATCAATGGAGTGTATGTTTGGTTTAGTGCCTAAGTTGTGGGGGAGTGGAGAGTGCCAGTGTATTGGTGCTCAAGGGTCTGCTGGAGGAGTGGCTTGTTTATGGAATCCTCGGAAGATCCGCCCTCTTTGGTGGTTGTCCTTTCAGTCTTCTATCTCTATGATTGCTTCTTGTTTTGAGACATGGGAGTCTGTTCTCTTCTCCAATATCTATGCGCCTACTGAACTTCAGGGTAAACAACTGTTGTGGTCCCATATCCAGTTTGTCCGAAGCATGGTTCCTTTCCATCTGTGGATTATGGCTGGAGACTTCAATGCTATTTCTGAGTTGGCTGAGAAGAGGGGTGGTATTGCGAGGCTTGAGCCTTCTGCACTGCTACTTCAGGATAACATTTCAGCTTTAAATCTGGTGGATATCAAGCCCATTAATGGCCAGTTTACTTGGAATAATCGGAGGATTGGGAATAACTACATTGCGGAATGACTTGATCGCTTTCTGGTTTCTTGCTACTGGGTTGGTGGGTTGTGGTCTTCTAGCTCTAAAATTTTGGATTGGAGGGGATCAGATCATTGGCCTATCAAGCTGGCTATTTCTACAGCTCGTGTGCCTCGATCTCCTTCTTTCAAGTTCCAGCTTATGTGGTTGCGTGACTCCTCTCTCCATGACTATATTGTTGAGTGGTGGAGGTATGGTAGACTTGCTTATGGTACAGCAATGTATACTTTTGCTAAGTTACTTCAATTTGTCAAGTATCAGCTTAAATGTTGGAATCGGCAGTGCTTTGGAAACATTTTCCATGCTAAGACTGCTGCCCAGGCTGAGTTGGATGGTATTACGAGGTTGATCAGGGAGGATGGAGTGACTGAGGACCTGCTTCGGGAAGAGACTAGGGCTTTGAAAGCATTGGAAGAGTGTGAGCTACGAGAGGAAGTTTTTTGGAAACAAAAGGCTCGGATTGAGTGGCTTCAGGAAGGGGATAAAAATACCGCTTTTTTCTTCAAATCGGTGAAAGCTAGGAGACATGGCAATTCTATTTCTACTCTAGTGAATCATAGGGTTGAAACTCTTTCTTCTTTGTAGGAAATCACATGTGAAGCTATGCAATATTTTGCTTCTTTATTTAGAGAGGACTCGCAGGGGGGTTCTGATGAGGAAGCTCAGGTCCTTTCTTGTATCCCTTCTTTGGTTTCTAGGGAGATGAATGAGCATCTTATGAGTGATATTTCGATTGAGGAGCTAGAGGGGATCGTGTTTCAAATGAAGAGGGGGAAAGCTCCTGGCCCTGATGGTTTCCCAATTGAGTTCTTTCAAGAATTATGGGAGATTATCAAGTTGGACTTGTTGGCAGTTGTTCAGGAGTCTTATAAGAATAAACAGATGTTACGAGCTTTGAATTCTACCTTCCTTCCTCTCATCCCAAAGTGTGATGGGGCGGATAGCTTAAGTCAATTTTGTCCTATCTCTCTTTGCAATGTGATTTATAAAATTATCTCTAAATTGATTGCTGATAGGTTGAAAAAGTGGCTTAAAGTGCTGATTTCTGAGGAACAGAGTGGTTTTGTGGCGGGACGTCAGATTCTGGATGGGGTTGTTATTGCAACTAAAACCATTCACTCTATGGCTAATTCCAAAGATAAGGCAATGTTCATCAAGCTTGCTATGGCTAAGGCTTATGACCGTGTTCGATGGTCCTTCCTTTGGAAGGTTCTTGGTGCTTTTGGTTTTGGGGATGCGTGGATTTATTGGGTTATGAGTTGTGTTACTTCAGTCTCCTTCTCTGTGTTAATAAATGGTGAGCACTCTGAGCTTTTTGGCGCCTCTCGGGGTTTGCGGCAAGGTGACCCCCTCTCTCCTTACTTGTTTCTTCTTCTTGTTGAGGGTCTAGGACGCTTGATAAGAAGGAATGTGGAGTTAGGTTTCATTCAGGGCTGGGTGTGGGGAGGTGGTTTACCTCCACAATCTCACTTGCAGTTTGTTGATGACACTGCTTTGATGGGTATGGCTACAATTAGGGAAGCTTTGAATTTGCGCAAGGTGTTGGATGTTTATCTTCTAGCTTCTGGCCAATTGATCAATGAAGATAAGTCTTCCATCTTTTTCTTCAATACTCCAGGTTCCATTCAGAGGCAAATTGCTCATATCTTGAGATTTCAGACTGGGGTTCTCCGTTTGACCTATCTTGGTATTCCCATCTCTATTGGAAGACTTCCCAAGGAGTCTTGGCAGAATATTCTGGATAAATTTCATGTGAAAGTTAATCATTGGACCCATCGCTGGTTGTCCTTTACGGGTCGTGTTCAGTTGCTCAAGTCTGTGGTGCAGGCCCTCCCCATTTATAGATGTATGATTCAGGTGGCCCCTTTGGGTTTTGTTAGGGAATTGGATTCCTTAGCAAGATAGTTTTTATGGGCTAGTAGCTTATTGTCCTCTAAATGGAGCCTTGTTAGATGGGACATTATTTGTAGCCCGAAGCAGTTTGGCGGCCTCAGGTTAAGGTAGTCGTCATTGTCAGGGATGGTGTTGGCTATTAAATTGTATTGGCGGTGGTGTGTGGAGCAGGATGGGATCTGGGCCAGGATATTAAATCAGAAATACTTCCCAGGGATCCCTCAAATTGATATTCCTTGGTATCCACTGGTGGGGAAAGGCTCGGTGATTTGCAGTACGCTCAAGAAAGGGGCTACTCTGGTCAAGGATGGTTTATTTTGGATTTGTAAAAGAGGGACAAAAGCTCATTTTTGGTCTGATTCTTGGGATGGTTTTCCTCCCCTTGTTTCTCAGTTTCCTAATTTGGTGACTCTGTGCCAGAGGTTCTGTGAAGTTGGTTGGTCAAGGGTGAGTGACTTCAAGTCCTTTTCTTCTCGTGGGCAGTTGGTGGTGGCAAGATGGAAGAATCCTGATGAGTGGCCTGTTGTTGGTATGGAGGAGGAGTGTGCTAAGCTTCATAGTATCCTTTCTCGTAGACGTTGTAGCTCCCTCCAGGAAGGGGATGTTCTTTCTTGGTCTCCTAATCCTAAGGGTGTCTATACTATTGCTTCTGGATATCAGGTGTTGTTATCTAACCAGCTGGAGGGGGTGGAGGTTCACTGGTGGAAGAAAGTGTGGAATAAGCTTTCTTGGCCGAAGTGTAACTACTTTATTTGGACTTTGGCTTGGAATAGGTGCTTGACTTGGGATAATATTCAGAAGCGGGGTTTTCAAGGTCCTTCTATGTGTGTTATGTGTGGATGTGGAGAGGAGGACTCCTCTCACTTGTTTTTCCATTGTCCCTTGACTTTGCAGCTTTGGCATTTTTGGTGGGAAGTTTGGAAAAGCCCCTGTGTTCATGCTTCATCCCTAGTGGATTTTTGGAGTAGTCTGGGTAGACCTCCTTCTATGGCCTCTTTCTTGCAAGATGTGTGGTATGCTGGGCCTTCCTTCATACTATGGCAGATTTGGTTGGAATGGAATCGCAGAATATTTCGAGGTGAGAAGTTGTTGATTCAACAAATTTGGCACAAAATTATGAGTATGATTTGGGAGACGGTGGAATCTAAGTGTGATGTGGTGTTCCCTTTGGAGAAAGGAGATGTTGAGTTGGTGGATAGATTGGGTATTCAGGGGTTGTCTCCAGCTTCTGCTTGTGTCAGGAAAGGAAGGCGAGTGAAAAAGAAAGTGCAAAGAGTGGGAAGATGGCTTCCCCCTCCGTCTGGCATTCTGAAGCTCAATACTGATGGTTCTTCAAGGGGCAATCTTGGGCCTGCTGGGATTGGTGGGACTGGCAAGGATTTTTCGGGATCGGTGGTTTTTTTTCTACTATGTTCATGAAGGATGGCAAACTATCAACCTTATGGAAGGTTTGGCGATCCTCTATGCTTTGGAGAGGGCTTATGCTTTGGGATGGCGCAAGGTTATCTGTGAGTCTAATTCACAGGTTTTGATTAATTTGCTAAATACACAGAAGGTTTCTGATGTTAGTTGGCAGTTGGCTATGATGGTGCAGCAAATTCTGTAGATAAGTTCTTTGATGGAGATGGTGTCTTTTGTCCATATTCCAAGGGAGTGGAATAGGGTAGCAGATTGTTTGGCTAAGTGGGCTTCTGAGCATTTAGATGGTTGGAAGATTGATGAATGGGAGCAGGTTCCTTATGAGCTCCGATATGACTTGGAGAAGATTCTTGCTGAGGATGGGAATGGTATTGGTGAAGGATGATGTTGTTTCATGCTTTGTATGGCTGTTTCTTATGGATTACTAGGGCCTTGGCCCTTTGATGCTTTGTAATGTTCTTTTCTGAATTTCAATAAAGTTTTTACCCCTTTTATTAAAATAGTAAACCATTTTGTTTTTGAAACAAGAAATAAATATTAATGTTAAATTTTGTATTTATCCATTCCTTACAAAAAGAAATAAGAGAGATTTCATATTATTGTTATTTGAAGACATACATATTTAAATATTTTCTTCTTCCTCTATGAACATAGAGGTATATAAAAAAAAACCTATGAATTTATCTTTGTTGACCATTTTTTCCATCATGCAACACTTGAAAGTTTGAAATCTATGGTCTTAACACAACAACAAGATAATTCAAAGTTAGGGTTTCAAAATAAAAAATAATGTACATTAATAAACACATAAACAAGGAGTGACAAAAAATATAGCTCCCAGAATGGGGTAAGGAGGTGAGAAGAGGGCATTTCAAGATTGTTGCAAAGCTTCTCCTCCATTGTGCATGCAAGATAAAATGAAACATAAGAAGAAGTTCAGAAAATGAAAAGGAATTGAGTAGGAGATATATTTTATATGCTTCTTAACTAATTATATTTCTTTTCCTTAAATTTAGCTTCATATACTTATTCCATGAATTTAGGTTACCAATTTATTTATTTAGTGGTATTTTTTTAGGAATGTTGCCTTTAAATTTAATTTTATTAGAATTAATGCTATTTTTATTATTTCTTTTTAATAAGTTTTTTCTTTTTAAAATTACATTTAAGTGAGAAAGTTATTTAATTGTAATTAAATTATTTAAATTAAAATTAAATTATGTAATTAATTTAGTTGTAGAATAAATATAAGTGGAATCAAATGAGATTATTGGTTTATTTAAATTAATTTAGGAGTGTGTTATATTTAAATTAATGCATGCAAATAATTTTAAAAGGGTAATTATTATTTTATTTAATGCAAACTGTTGGTTTTTCTTCTAAATCAGCATTAGGGTTTGCCAGTTCTAATGCACAAGCAAATTCAGCCAACTAATACAGGAGGTTGCGTGAGCTGCCTCCCCTTCACTTCTGGTTTTGCCACACCAAGGGGAGTATCCCTATAACTCAAGATGTAACCTTGACTAGCTCAATGATATGAAGATTTAGCTTGACAGCATCAGGCAGAATACTCTCATGTATGGACCAAGATCTGCATGGTAGATCACAAGGTTGGTAACATTCTTGGACATATGTGTCTGGTTGGGTAATGAGAGTATGCAGGGGATTCCTAATCCTACTCCTATAACTAACAGGTGGAAGTGATGAGATGGGTGGACATAATGTCCTGGATGTAAGACAAGGGGTTTTGGCTCATAACTATTGACCCAGGAGCAGACTGGTGCCTATCCATTGGGCAAGGAGTCAACTAGACGTATACAACAGATAGTTTACAACTTTCACTCAAGTTTCAAGGGGTTGGACTGATTCTTGCCTTACAAACATCACCAAGAATGGGTATCTAACTGCCTCTACTTACAGATATCCCTGCAGACATACAACCTTCTCCATACATTGACCTAAAACAGTTTAATCCACTCCTTGAATGGAAGTTAGAGATCATGCATGTGATACAGAAAATCATACCTTAGAACTTGAGAAACCCTTAGCAACCAGATTCAAAAGAAGGAAAACATGCAGCAAATGGAGACAAGCAAATAGACACATGCAATAAGCATTTCTCATATAAATCAACACTGAAACTGAAAATATGTGCAACATACATTCATGCTGCAACACTTAAACTCCAAAATGGGATAGAACAACCAAGATCATGCCCTATTCTTCGTTATTTACACAAAAAATGCCCAAGTCTTCAACAACCAAAATGAGTGACACAGTCTAGCTTTTATAGCAAAACTGTGTACTCAACAAATTAATTACAAGGGAGACCAAAATCCCACCAAATGCAATGCATGAGAAAATGGTGCTCAAAATTGAATGCAACAACCAAAAATAGAGGACAGAGCAGGTGAGATCGAGATCTGAGCCGCCGCTCCAAGATTTCCTTCTTAAATCAGGTGGTTGGCCTATCCATCATCGTCCCATACCTTTGCAACAATCGCCATTACTACTTCATCTACTCGCAACCTCTGGAAACACAGCCGCAACAAACCTCTAGAGTTTTCCCGCCCAAAAATAGCCACAGAAACTCAGAAAAAACCCATCGCTGCAGGTTCAAAACATGGTCATCGATCAAAAACCCATCGCTGAGATCAATGGCGTCAAAAGCATTGAAAAGTCACTAGCAGACCAGATCGTGCCACGTAGGCACCTCATTTTTCTATCACTGGCATATCACTCCTTTGTTTTGCCTTTCAAAAAAGAGGACACATGGCGGCATTCGTAGCATTGGCCATCAGGATACGTGGTGGCTTCCACACTTTTTTTGAAACATAAAGACCCTTTTTGCAACTTACGCGGGTGCCGACACCTGGCGCTTTCTGCGCTACACTTGAGAGACATTTGAAATATTTTGAAACATCCATAGAGATTGACACTTGGCAAGTTCCGTGCCACTTAGAAACTTTAAGCATCTCGCCAGGAAGGGTCATAAACAAAAGGCAACATTGACGCCGCATCCACCACGTGGCACCTTCCGCGGCACTTTAAGACTCACAACTATGGCCCACCACCATTCACTACCTTGCATCGTGGGGCAAAGAGAGATACGCGGAAGCTGACACTTAGCGAGCTCTACGTCCATTACAAAAGAAACGTGGCACCTTCCGCAGACACAATGAAACACTTAAAGGTTTTTTAAAACTCAAGCAGAAACTGACACATGTCAAGTTCCGCGACTAGCAACTTTACGCACTGTTGAAAGACCCTCCATCACATGGCACGATCTGCAAGAACTGAGACTCCTCATTGGGACCCACCCCCGTCTTTACTTAGCACCAAAAATAATATGAAACATTACGTGGAAGCTGAGACTTGTTAGCTTCTGCAGCAACCACAAGGGACTCATGGCATCTTCTGCTGCGACTTAGATACTTTTAGAAACTTCCACGGAAAATGACACTTGGCACTTTCCGCGGGCCTTTAGTTACTTTTTCTGTGTCTCTTGGGTGCATCCATGTGGTGCCTTCCGCGGCACTCTCGAAACATAAAAGAAACTCGATTGAAACTTCAGCGGAAGTCGACACGTGGCGCCTTCTGTAGCGAGAAACTTGAAACACAAAGGAGACACTTAAAGGGTCTTTGTAACTCAAGCAGAGATTGACACATGTTGAGTTTCATAGCCAGCAACATAAAGCAACACCAGAAACAACTTCTACCATGTGGTGCCCTCCGCCTTGAAGTTACCCATTAGAAACAAAAGCACGGCATGAACAGGGGCTCGACACTTGGCAGACCCGCGGCACTTGAAACACGAAACACCCATAGCCACTACCAGAAACATTTAGACACAGTAATTGTAGCTGGGTATGCATTCAAAAATGCATCTGACTCATTCTTTATCACTTTTCAGGGGCCGATGGAGATTTCTGACCCGCCACTACATATTTTGACCTGCGCACAACTAATTTCTTGCATTTTCACAACTGCAGAGGCCAAAAGTGTTAGGGTTTTTTTTTAATTTTTGGGAAGGTGCCTGCATGTTTGAATGCTTGAAAACTGACTGCTCATGCAGGCACCAATAGTGGCTCTATCTGGGGACACGTGCCTCTTGCAGGCATGGCGAGAACCACAGAACTCTGGGATGTAGACTAGTGCCTTATCCATTGGGCAACAAAGTCAAACTTGCGCCAATCTACATCACCAAACACACTATTTTAAAAATAAACATGGTGGCCCAGGGCCACCAAAAAGGAAAAACCAGAATTTTCCTTTGTCAAACACCTGATTTTCTTTTGATTTCTTCAAATGAAGCCTAAAAGCATTTAACTGTCTACAGCAAGCCCCTTGGCAATTATTTGTGTTGCTGCCCATTTTTCTTTCTTTAACAATTCTATAGCTAGCTTCATCAGCATACATTATCATCAGTTGTAGAATGTCATCATCATATGAGTCACTGATGTTGCTTGGAAAAATAACAGACTCACATGAAACAAATGAATCCACATCAGAATTTTGCCCTTCCTCAAAAAATAAAAGCTCCTCTGTATCAAACATGCAATATTCAGGCACAAGCAACATCTCATAATCAAATTTATCTTTATAGACAAACAGATATTCATCATTACTATGCTCAACAGTTTTGTCACTAAGGTCCACCTGAAATGTCTCAAGAGAGGGCATAAAAAGCTCAGAGTGCAGCCCTTCATCAAAAGCTTTGTAGTTACCCATGCAACCAACATTACCCCCAACTGTATGAGCACACACATCTGCAACTTGTCCATTCACTTTTGAATAGTGACCCTGATCCTCCTCTTCACCAGTGCACTGACAATCAAAAGTAATTTTTTCAACCTCTGCATTGTGAAGGTAGTTAGAATCTTCAAGGAAACACTCATATTCAGGATCCATATATATTTCATCATCTGAAAGGCTCACATATGCATCTGAATGCTGACAGTCACTAACATACTCACTGTCATTCCTTGAAGCAGCATTTTCTATATTTAGAGTGAAGCTCAGCATATCCACCTCATATAAATAATTAGGAATAACTGGGATATGCCTATCACTGCAGGATGCAACTTCATGTATATCTTTCATTTCATCATTTGAAGAACATTTTGCATCTGCGGGCTCCTCTTCTAGAGGCAGACAATAGTCTTTGTCCACATCATTATAGGATGTGCCTACATTTTCTACAACATTTTCTTCATGCATCACATCATGGTTGCACACATTATTCTGAAATATATTTCCCTCTACACACTCATCTTTCAATGTACATACTGGGCAAGTTGAAATATATTCACTTTGATGACTGCTTTTACAACGTGTAGCCATGAAACCTACTGGCATTCCATATTTCTCATTGTTTTCTATGTCCATAGCAAATTGGAAAGCCTAGTGAAGGGTAGCTGGTTCTTTATCTCTTAATAAATAACTCAATTCTTCATCAAATGTAGCCAAATAAATTGTCAAGCACAATGCATTATTGGGTCTCATATATTCAGGAATTTGCCTGAGCAACTTAATAAACCTAAGATTAAAGGCTGGAACCAGCTCCTCATCTTCCCTTTGGATATTCATAAAATGTATGATCAATGAGGCAACATCAAACCTTTCACCAAACTGCCCTAGGAATGCAACTTTTAAATCTATCCATGAAGAAACTGAACAAACAAGCAGGTCTGAAAACCATATCCTAGCATCATCTTCTAATGACTGAACAAAGAGTCTCATTACAACATATTCATCCTCTACCTCATAATCTTCTATCAAATTACAAAATTTTTGCAGATGTTTGTTTGCCGATTCAGAATTTGATCCACTATATTTTGGCAAACATTTTCTAATTTTATTGGGAATAATATTTGGGTAACCACCTATTCCTGTGAAATATAGGGCTTTATATCTTTCAATAAAATGGTTTTCTTTGAGAGCACACCCAGGTTTACTGTTCTAAATTCATTATTTTTTGAAAAGATGAAATACCTGGAAATATGTTGCAGCATTGATAGGTTCAATCAACAGAGTTGCCACCTCTCACAGAGAGGACAAAAATGTTAGCAAGGCACTTTTATAATCCTGGATTCACCATGCCAGCAGAGCACCATATGGATCTTCTTTGGATCTACTGCAACAACTTCACTGGAAACTAGATTTTTCTAGCCTTCAAGTTACTTGACTCTCTCTCTCCCCAACAGAGTTGCCATTTTGTTGGTGACTCAGATGGGCCACAAATATATTCCTTTTTCATTTACTCCTCCCTAGCAGAGTCACCATTTTGTTGGTTTTTCTTCTGAATCAGCATTAGGGTTTGCCAGTTCTAATGCACAAGCAGATTCAACCAACTAATATAGGAGGTTGCGTGAGCTACCTCCCCTTCACTTTTGGTTCTGTCGCACCAAGGGGGGTATCCCTATAACTCAAGATGTATCCTTGACTAGCTCAATGATATGAAGATTTAGCTTGACAGCATCAGGCAGAATACTCTCATGTATGGACCAAGATCTGCATGGTAGATCACAAGGTTGGCAACATTCTTGGACATATGTGTCCGGTTGGGTAATGAGAGTATGCAGGGGATTCCTAATCCTACTCCTACAACTAACAGGTGGAAGTGATGAGATGGGTGGACATAATGTCCTGGATACAAGACAAGGGGTTTTGGCTCATATCTACTAACCCAGGAGCAGACTGGTGCCTATCCATTGGGCAAGGAGTCAACTAGACGTATACAACAGATGGTCTGCAACTTTCACTCAAGTTTTAGGGGGTTGGACTGATGCTTACCTTACAAACATCACCCAAGAATGGGTATCTAACTGCCTCTACTTACAGATATCCCTGCAGACATACAACCTTCTCCATACATTGACCTAAAATAGTTTAATCCACTCCTTGAATGGAAGTTAGAGATCATGCATGTGATACAGAAAACCATACCCTAGAACCTGAGAAACCCTTAGCAACCAGATTCAGAAGAAGGAAAACATGCAGCAAATGGAGACAAGCAGATAGACACATGCAATAAGCATTTCTCATATAAATCAACACTAAAACTAAAAATATGTGCAAAATATATTCATGCTGCAACACATAAACTCCAAAATCAGATAGAACAGCCAAGATCATGCCCTATTCTTCATTATTTACACAAAAAATGGCTAGGTCTTCAACAACCAAAATGAGTGACATAGTCTAGCTTTTATAGCAAAACTGTGTACTCAACAAATTAATTACAAGGGAGACCAAAATCCTGCCAGATGCAATGCATGAGAAAATGGCGCTCAAAATTGAATGCAACAACTAGAAATAGAGGACAGAGCAGGTGAGATCAGGATTCGAGCCACCGCTCCAAGATTTCCTTCTTAAATCAGGTGGTTGGCCTATCCATCATCATCCCATACCTCTGCAACAATCGCCATTACTGCTTCATCTACCCGCAGCCTCTGGAAACGTAGCCACAAAAAACCTCTAGAGTTTTCCCGCCCAAAAATAGCCATAGAAACTCAGGAAAAACCCATCGCTGCAGGTTCAAAACATGGTCACAGATCAAAAACCCATCGCTGAGATCAATGGCATCAAAAGCATTGAAAAGTCACCAGCTGACTAGATCGTGCCACGTAGGCACCTCATGTCTCGATCGCTGGCTTATCACTCCTCCATTTTGCCTTTCAAAAAAGAGGACACGTGGCGGCATTCGCAGCATCGGCCATCAAGATACGTGGCGGCTTCCACGCTTTCTTTGAAACATAAAGACCCTTTTTGAAACTTACGCAGGTGCCGACACCTGGCGCTTTCCCTGCTACACTTGAGAGACATTTGAAACATTTTGAAACATCCATGGAGATTGACACTTGGCAAGTTCCGCACCACTTAGAAACTTTAAGCATCTTGCCAGGAAGGGTCATAAACAAAAGGCAACATTGACGCCGCATCCACCACGTGGCACCTTCTACTGCACTTTAAGACTCACAACTATGGCCCACCACCATTCACTACCTTGCATCGTGGGGCAAAGAGAGATACGCAGAAGCTAACACTTGGCGAGCTCCACATCCATTACAAAAGAAATGTGGCACCTTCCGCAAACACAATGAAACACTTAAAGGTTTTTTGAAACTCAAGCGAAAACTGACAAATGCCAAGTTCTGTGGCTAGCAACTTTACGCACTGTTGAAAGACCCTCCATCACGTGGCACGATCCGCAGCAACTGAGACTCCTTACTGGGACCCACCCCCATCTTCACTTAGCACCAAAAATAATATGAAACATTACACATAAGCTGACACTTGTTAGCTTCTGCAGCAACCACAAGGGACTCGTGGCATCTTCCGCTGCGACTTAGAAACTTTTAGAAACTTCTGCGGAAAATGATACTTGGCACTTTCTGTGGGCCTTTAGTTACTTTTTCTGTGTCTCTCAGGTGCCTCCACATGGTGCCTTCCACGGCACTCTTGAAACATAAAAGAAACTCGATTGAAACTTCGGCGGAAGCTGACACGTGGCGCCTTCCGCAGTGAGCAACTTGAAACAAAAAGGAGACGCTTAAAGGGTCTTTGAAACTCAAAGCGGAGATTGACACATGTTGAGTTCTACGGCCAGCAACATAAAGCAACACCAGAAATAGCTTCTGCCACGTGGCACCCTCCATGTTGAAGTTACCCGTTAGAAACAAAAGTGCGGCATGAATAGGGGCTCGATAGTTGGCAGACCCGCGGCACTTGAAACACGAAACACCCATAGCCACTACCAGAAACATTCAGACACAGTAACTGTAGCTGGGTATGCATTCAGAAATGCATCTGACTCATTCTTTATCACTTTTTAGGGGCCGATGGAAATTTTTGACCCGCCATTGCATATTATGACCTGCGCACAACTAATTTCTTGCATTTTCACAACTGCAGAGGCCAAAAGTGTTAGGGTTTTTTTTTAATTTTTGGGAAGGTGCCTGCATGCTCGAATGCTTGAAAACTGACTGCTCATGCAGGCACCAACACAAACAATATTAGGGGTAAGTCACCATTGAGTGCAAATGAAATGAGTATCTAAATTCTTTTTTGGTTGATATAATAAATTAATTGGTATTTCCTTTTTTATTAAAATAGAGGAAACTAGAGTATGGAATGCACTATTTTTAATTAAGGTTAGGGTTAGCCTAAAAATTAGGGTTAAGGCTAAAATTAGAGTTAGAAATAGGGTTAGGGTTAGTGATAGAATTAGGGTTAGGGTTAGAATTATGGTTATGGTTAGGGTTAAATTAGGGTTATGGTTACGCCTATAATTAGGGTTAATGTTAGAATTAGAGACATGGTTAGGGTTACAATTAGGGTTAAGGTTAGTATTAAGGTTAGGGTTAGGGGTTGAATTATGGTTAGGGGTAGGGTTAGAGTTAGGGTTAGGGTTAGGGTTAAAATTAGAGCTATGTTTAGGGTTAGAATAAACTTTAGGGTTAGGGTTAGGGTTAGAATTAGGGTTAGGGTTAGGGTTAGGGTTAGAATTAGGGTTAGGGTTAGGGTTAGGGTGATTAATATAATTAGGGTTAATGCTAGAATTAGGGCTAGGTTTATGGTCAAAATTAGAGTTAGGGTTGGAATTGTAGTTAGAATTAGGGTTAGGATAGGGGTTAGAATTACAATTAGAATTAGGGTTATAGTCAAAAATAGGGAGAGAATTAAAATGAGAATTAGGGTCAAAAGTAGGGTTAGGGTTATAATAAGGGTCAGGGTTAGAGTGAGAATCAAGGTTAGGGTTAGAACTAAGGTTAGGGTTAGGGTTTGAATTAGAATTAGGGTGAAGGTTAGAATTAGGGTTAGGGTTTGAATTATGGTTAGGGTTAGGGTTAGAATTATGGTTAGGGTTAGGGTTAGAATTAGGGTTACGACTATAATTAGGGTTATTTCTAGAATTAGAGTTTAGGTTAAGGTTACAATTATGGTTAAGGTTAGTATTAAGGTTAGGTTTAGGGTTTGAATTACAGTTATTGTTAGGGTTAGAGTTAGGGTTAGGGTTAAAATTAGAGCTATGTTTAGGATTACAGTTAAAAATAGGGTGACAATTACAATGAGAATTAGGGTGAAACATAGGGTTAGGGATATAATAATGGTTAGGGTTAGGGTGAGAATTAGGGTTAGGGCTAGAAATAAGGTTAGGGTTAGGGTTCAGATCAGTGTTAGAATTAAATTTATGGTTAGAATCAAGTTTATGGTGAGGATTAGAATTAGGATTAGTGTTAGGGGTAGAGCTAGGGTTAGAATTAGGGTTAGGGTAAGAATTATACTTACAATTAGGGTTAGGGATAGAATTTTGGTTAGTGATAGACTTAGGGATAGGAATAGAATTAGAGTAATGGTTAGGGTTAAATTTAGGCTTAGGGTTACAGTTAGAATTAGGGTTAGTGTTAGGGTTAGAGTTAGAATTAGGGTTACTATTAGAATTAGGGTAAGAATTAGACTTACAATTAAGGTTAGGGATAGAATTCAGGTTAGTGATAGACTTAGGGATAGGAATAGAATTAGAGTAATAGTTAGGGTTAAATTTAGGCTTAGGGTTAGAGTAAAAATTAGGGTTATGACTATAATTAGGGTTAGGGTTAGAATTAGGGTTAATGTTAGAATTAGAGTTAGGGTTAATGTTACAATCAAAATTAAGGTTAGTATTAAGGTTAAGGTACTTTGGGTTTCAATTATGGTCAGGGTTAGGGTTAGAGTTAGGGTTAGGGTTAAAATTAGAGCTATTTTTAGGGTTATAATTAAAAATAGTGTGAGAATTAGAATAAGAATTAGGGTCAAAAGTAGGGTTAGGGTGATAATTAGTGTTAGAGTTATAACTAAGATTAGGGTTAGGGTTAGGGTTCAAATCAGTGTTAGAATTAAAATTATGGTTAGAATCAATTTCATGGTTGGGGTTAGAATTAGTATTAACATTAGGGCTAGGGTTAGGTTTTAGAATTAGGGGTACAATTATGGATAGAATTTAAGATAGGGTTAGAACTAGGGTCGCATATAGGCTTATGATTAGGGTTAGAATTAAGGTCAAGATTCATGTTAGGATTATAATTATAATTAGAGTAAGAATTAAAATTAGGGTTACTAATAGGGTTAGGGTTATTGTTATTGTTAGAATTAGGGTTAGAGTTAAATTAGGGTTAGGTAAAAGGATAAAATTAAGGTTCTCTGTAGAATGAGGTTTAGGGTTACAATTAGGGCATATATATAACTAAAGTTTTGGGTTTACAATTAGGTTTAGGGATAGAATTAGTGTGTCAGTTAGGTTTAGGTATAGAATTAGGGTTATGGGTTTGGTTATAATTAGGGCAAATATATAACGCAAAAACATTAGAGTTAAATTAGGGTTAGAGTTAAGCATAGAATTAAGGTTAGTGATACAATTATTATCGTTATGGTTACAATTATGACAAGTTGTGCTAACATTACACTTAGCATATATTTCTATGAACATAACCATAACCCTAATTAGATTAAAACCATAATCCTAATATTATAATATAGGTTAGATATATAATTATAATTATATATTATATTATATAATTAATATAATATAGGTATATTATATTATTTTTATATAATATAATATATAATTATAATTATTATATAATATATTATAATATTATATTATATAATTATAATAATTCTTATAATTATATAATATAGTTAGAATTGGGCTTGCTGCTGTGGATGCTACTAGCATACCTATATTTAAAAAAATATATCTAAAGTACGTCGAGAGATATCCTTCTCGAGGTGCCTATTTTTTAATCAATTTACCTCACATAGGTGGAATAGGCGCAATTGGGCTTGTTGCTGTGGATGCTACTAGCATACCTATATTTAAAAAAATATATCTAAAGTATGCCGAGAGATATCCTTCTTGAGGCACCTATTTTTTAATCAATTTACCTCACATAGGTGGAATAGGCACCTATTCCACCTCTGTGAGGTAAATTGATTAAAAAATAGGCGCCTCGAGAAGGATATCTCTCAATGTACTTTAGATATATTTTTTTAAATATAGGTATGCTAGTAGTAGATACATGGAAAATAACCCAGCATTACATTGAAATGCATTTTTTTTTATAAAAATATATGTTCCAAAGATAAACCATTTCTTCACATGCACACACATAATACCTTTAATTGAATAAATACAACGAACAACTACTTTATATTTTCTTTTTTTTATTTATAAAGAAAAACAACAATGTAATTATCTTTTGAACAGTCCAAAATAGACAGCATCTTAATAAATTTTCTTTTGTAACTTAACAACAGCAACTCACTTTTTTTTAAATCTATTTTTTTCCCTTTCAAATACACAGTAAATAATTCCTCTCTCACAGCATCATAATATATAACTTGGAATATTCTAGAACACATTTAGCCATAGAAACATTTATGAGTAGAAAAATAATAGAACAACAACTATATGTAATTTTTTTTTGTTGAACACAAAACAAACATAATATAGACACATTTCCCTTTAAGAATCATTTTGATATTGGAACAACAACTTCACATTGTCAAATAATTGCACACATAAATGAAATATTCAGTTTACAATACCTACAAGAGAGCTCATCCTCTCATAAAGAAGTTCTACAACAAGCCCAACATGGCTAAGGCTTCCAACAACCAACTAAAATAAAATCACAACAATGGTAACCACTCCTCCCAAGCTCCAATGCCTAAATCCTGCAAATAAGAATAAGGGAAAAACTTTCCAAGCCACCATAATGCTCTCCACCCTACCATAGACCCGCAAGTGGGTCACCAACAAGCTTGGAGGTCAATCTTCACACGGGTCTCATACCACAACACAACAAAGGTAATCACAAAACAACAAGAAGAACACCCATAAGGCTTAAACAACACAAAATCCATAAAAATAGATTTGAGGGGGTAGGAGAGTGGACTCTCTCTACTCAAGAGGTTCACTCCTACAACCAAATCTCATGAATTAGAAACAAGGCCTCAAGCCTTAAAAAAAATTTCCTCAATGAAATTTATAATACTCCAAGGCACTCATGCCATATAAAATGTGATCACCATAATCTTTTCCAAATGTCTTCAAGGCCACAAAGTACCAATGCAAAGAGGGTGACCTCAAGGAGGTTCACTCCTCTCCCACCCCTCACATGAATGGACACACCAAGAATGGTAGTCTCATTCAAACACCCATAAAACCCAACATAACAACAAAGGAAAAACACAAGAAAATTCATACACACAAGAAAAGTAAAATGCATGAGAAAGGCACTTATGCTTTGAGGCTTACCTTTGAAAGCCCAAAAATGGAAGAGGGTTGTAGAAGAGCTTTCCAACCTTCTCCTTCAAGCCTTCTTCCAAGATCTCCAACTCTCTAACTCTCTCAAAAACAAAACACCTCCAAAGATAGATAAAAACAAGAAAATGAAAAGAACCCCCTTCCTCTCACAAAGAGGAAGTAATATAGGCTTCATTCCAAATCCTTGAGGAATGAGAAGGTGACACATGTCACCTTCTCCTTCCTCTTCCCAATCCATTTGCCAGGGTTATGGAATGTGGAAGTGACATGTGTCACTCTCCCATCCATCCAAACCTCATCCTCTCCACATGTGCTCTCACACATGTGTGAGAGCAAAGGTGGAGAGGTGGCATCTCTAAAATAGTCTCCAAGAGGATAAGGGATGACTCATGTCATCACTTTATTCTCTAAAGGAAGCCCATTCACTCTGAGATGCTCTCACACATGTGTGAGATCATTGGAGGAGGGTTCCACACACTTGGGGGTCTTGAAGATTCCCCAAGTCTTCAAGGTGATGGGAATCCAAGCCTGGGAAGGAGGAGTGGGTCATGTTTCAAGGCATGACTCATCCTCCACTCCAATTCAAATTTGAATTTCGTCACTTTACTTCAGGCTAAAGTTAAAGTGACTAGACATAGATAACCCTAGGGTTTGCCATGCTCAAATGGTCGCTAGATTCTAGGGGTACCACCTAGGATTAATTTTAGCCCATAATACACATTTAAGGAAGTAGAAAATCACATAAAATGGCCACCAAAAATAAAAGACACCAAGTGGTGTATATTAAATCACATATTTTTACAACACTTCAAGTAAATACTATAAAGAGGTGGAATCTAACTAAATAATTAAAAAGTAGACATTTACTAAAACATCATACAATTCACACGTGATCTTGGTCCCTCTTGGGACTAGATCAGTCTAACATAGAAATTACATTAGGTGTGGGATCGATCTCCAATTTTCTGTGGCATGGAAAATCACCTGCACACTTGGACAAACAGATTAATCCAACATATACATCATAGCCAAAGTAAGCAAATGCATACACTCATGATATCACATAATCATTTAAAACATTATTAAAATTACATAGCATCGTTAATAAGATTTATATTTTCACTACAATTCTAAACACTACTCAAGATCAAAATTGCATAGCCATTTCATCAATTAATTTTACAACTAATATCTCTAATAGTTTCAATTGAAAAATCATGAAAAATCCCCAAAGAGCAGTCCTTTGGGCATTGGAGTCTCCAATACTATTCAAGTGCTCCCTTATCTATATTGCAATAGGTTTATCATTGGTCCAACACATGCTTTTCTTGCCAGGTAACTCATTCATGAAATAGAAGAACAAACACAAGACCAGTGTACCATATTTGAAGGTATTCTTTTTATCCTTCTTAACCTTATTCAAATTTTCCATCAGTTGGTTCTGTAGCAACTCACACAAGTCATAATCAACATTCTCTCTCAACATCTGATAAGCTGCATAGATAGCCATACCAGATACAGAATTTTTCCTGCTAGAATAATAAATCTTATATCCAATCACCATTGAAGCAAATTTGACATCCGGATCAGTGAAGTCATTTATAGTCATTGCCCTTTTGTCAAACTTTGAACTGGTAGCATTAGTTACAGTTTGATTCTTTACTGATTTCAACATTGGCAGTCCACCAGATGAGTTTAACCTTGTCACAACCTTGATGGTGTCCTTGGTGATCTTGAAGGGTTTCATTAGCCATAAAAACTCATCATGCATTCAGCTTAAAACATACCGGACCCATTCATCTTCATCGAAGGATGGAAACCCTATAATCTGAATGAAATGTTTATCATGCAGTGCCTTATACTTAGGTTTAAGACCATGAATTTCATCTCTTAGATGATTCTTGAACAAATTTACTAACCTTGAGTCCCCAAATTCATCTATGTTCGCATGAATATAGGCCCTAATATCTTCAACATGCAATACACCATACGAAACATTGGAAAAGGCACCTAGTGGGTCGACTTCTTCTAATTTGTGCGGATGCTTTTTAAACTTTGGCCCATGTCGCTCAGTGATATCCACAACTAATGGAGCAGCCATTGCTAAAAGATCACGAGTTAAAAGCTTTATAGAAAAATACTTTTTTCTTCACGGAATTAGGGCGGAATTAGGGTTAGTGACCAAATTTGTTATTTGCACTTCAAACCTCTAGAATTTCAACTCAAATGCTCTTCTCCTTGTTCTCTTTGAATGCAAAGTGATTCAAATGCTTGAATGAATGAATTTTTATGCTCCATAAAACCTAATTTGTTATTGTAATAAATGCTCTGCCCTAATACATCCGGTTACACTGTTTCTGCATACAGTCAATCTTCAATTGCTTTGCAATTAGTCGCATTGGCTTCTTTTCTTCTAGAATTTGCTTCAACAGATATGAAGTAGGTTTCTTTATCTTCATTCATAGTTCTAGATTCAGGCACCCACTTACTAGTAGGGGGAATTAGATTTTCAATGCAGCTCCCCCTAAGCCAGAGATCTTGTTTCAATTATTAGAGGAATTATCAGCACCGAATTCTGGTGTGGACCCATTTTCAACATTAATTTCACCTTTCTTCACCCATGTTTTGTTCATTTCATTCTAGACCTCATTCACATCAACTTTGCCCTTGCCTTGTCCAACTTCTACTTTGTTTTTCTTTCACCTGCCTGTGAGTTCTCCTTTTTGCTTCTGCAAAATTTTGCAATGTGTCTAGATTTGTTGCAGTTAAAGCACACAACATTTCTTTTCTTATTTACTTGATTTCCTCTTGATCTACACTGATTAGCCATGTGTCCAAATCCATTGCATGCAAAACAGTAGTCATTGAAAGAATTGACATTTCTTCTATTGTTAGAGTAGTTTATCATCATACTTTTGCAATCATTGGATCTATGACCATACCTTTTACAATTGAAGCATTGACCAGAGAAGGATGGACCACTTTGATTCATTCTACTTCTGCATTGAGTAGCTCTATGACCAAATTTATTGCAATTGAAACAATTGCCATTGAAGGATGGATACCTTTGAGTATTAGGTTGTCTTACCAGAGGTCTTTTAGGATTCCTTCTTTGATTTCTTGCATCAAGATTTCTTTGACTAGATCTAGAGCTTTCACCTTTCTCAAATCCTAGACCATGCTTATCATCTGCTTTCTTCTGACTGTCACGCAACACCTCAAGTTTAGCTAAGCTTATCTTGAATTTCTCTTTATATTCATTTGCAACTTCTAGATCATGTTTGAGGATGGCATTTTTCCTTTCAAGTTCTTCCTCATTGTCCCTGCTTTCATGTAGATCAGACTCTAGATGGCCAATTATTCTGTCCAATCTGCATCATTCTTTTGTTCTTTCTTTTAGAGATTGATTTAATTTTTCTTTAGTCTTCTTCCTTTCTTCAATTTCCTTAGTTAGCCTCATCACCCCGGATTCCATCTCATGTTTTAGGACAACAACTTCTTTAGCTAACTTCTCACATTCCTTTGTCTTCTCTTTCAGGGCCTCATCCATGTCATTGTCTTCATTCTAATTTGCTATTTGAAGAAGTAGCTCCTTCCTCTTATCATTTGATTTGCTCAATTTTTCTTTTAAGGTCTCAATGAAGTCTTCAGCATCTTTAAGGTTCTCTTGTAGTTCTTTAACTTCTGCTCTGGACTAATCAAGATCTTCTAAATCAAGTTTAAGTTGTTCATGGATGCCATCAGAATACTTGAATGAGCCCATTGAAAACACCTTCCCAGATCTTCCTCAAGTTGTTAAACTTCTTTTAAGGAACCTTTCTCTGATACCAATTGTTGAAATTAAGGAACACTGAGAGAGGGGGGGTGAATCAATGTTCTACAAAATTTATTATTATTTGCCTTTATCAGTTTACCACACACATTCAAAAGAAACAAGCATGAACATAAGAACAAGAACAACTAGATCATCACACATGAACACCAGGATTTTTATGTGGAAAACTGGTTAATGGAAAACCACGGTGGAGGTTAATCCACAAAAATTAATACCCTATTAAAAGTATTAAAAATGGGGAAGGCACATGCCTTCAGGCTCACTGCCAAGAGCTCACTGCCTACAGAAATGATTACAAGAAGATTACAGAATGTTTGAACTGATGAATAGCATCGACCAATGCAAAAATTTAGTTCTAGTTAAGCATAGAATACTAATCTTACACACTTCATCCTTACTTTGCCTTGTTTCACTCTTCAGCCATAATCCAAGCTTAGATATTCACCTTCGCACTTCTTTCTACCCTTTTCACACTTCCTCCATCATCACATCACAATCACCCATTAAAACACTCAAATCCATCAGCTATATATATCCGCATCAAGAAATTCAATCAACTATAGTCAACTTCAAGAAAACTTAGAACATTTATTAAGAACTCTGCTTTGTCAGCTGAATCCATGAACAATCAACAACGCGGACCAAAAACTTGTGTTCTTAAATCAACAATCATGTTAGCCAATACCACTGATTATCACAAATTGTTTAACCAACAAATTTTCTTCATCTGGACTAAGATCAAATACTAGGTCGGCCTGTTCTTTTTCTGACTATACTGACTAACTGGAACTTGATACTCATATGCTTATAACTTTTGAATCCTTCATCACGAGAGGCTAAATTTCTGGATTTAGATAGTCTTAACAATCCTTATCTCTCCCTTAGATTTGTAGCACACTGTGATTTACCACCGGAGAGATCCTATCACATGCTCTACTTCTAACTACCTGGACTTAGACAAATCTTCACTCTGACTTTCGGTATGAACAAATTATGTAATGCGGATGTGTAAGATAGACTTAGTTGCCATCAATGACAACACTTGTCATGCATAGCAGTGTCTCTTGCCAACAAAGACATGAGGATTCTTCTTCAAATAAAGCACCATTATTTGATGGATTCAATTATGCTTTTGGAAGCATCATAATGGAGACTTATCCGACCTCTCTTGGATTTGATGTATGGAAATCTATTTTATATGGCTACAAACCACCAACATCTACTCCCATTGCAGTTGATAAGAAAGATTGTGAAAACAATGCCAAAGCAAAGAATGCTATATTGTGTGGTCTAACGAATACATAATTTGTAAAAGTCATGAATTGTACATCTGCTAAAGAAATATGGGATAAGATGCATAAAATTTATGAGGGTAATGATAAAGTCAAACAAGAAAAGTTGCAAACCCATAGAGGCAGATTTGAGGCTCTAATTAAAGATGAAAGATGATGAAAATATTGTAGAATACATGATTAGAGTAGATGAGGTAGTGAATACTATCAGAGGTCTCAGAGAGAATGTAGAAGATAAGGTGGTTGTAAAGAAATCTCTAAGGTCTCTTCCACAGAGGTATGATTCTAAAGTCTCTACAATTGAGGAAGTGAAAGATCTGGATAAGTTTTCTATGGATGAATTATTTGGGTCACTCACAACATATGAGATGAGAAGTGAAAGTACAGGCTCAACAAAGAAAGAAGCAACATTCAAGACTTCCAAAGCCAAGGAGATTGAAGTAGATTTAGAAAAAAGTACCAATTCAAATGAAGAAGAAGCAAATTTTGTCAGGAATTAGAAGAAGGGCTTTGGAAAATACAAAGGTAAGCTACCTTTCAAATGTTTTAATTATGGAAAGATTGGTCACTTTGCCTCTAAAAGTCCCTTAGGTTAAAAACAAAAGGGAGGTAGTTCTAGGAGTCAAGAAGTTTCAAAATATAAAAGGATAAACTTTAATAAAAAAGAAAAGGAGTCTATATGTAGATAGAGAAATTAGTTCTTCAGATGATTGTTCTTCTACAAGTGAAGATTATGAAACTACCTTCATGGATGTTGACATTAAAGAAGATGAAAATACTCCTACAAAAGATTGTTGCGAAGACTTTGATGAGGAAGAAGAGGGTAAAGTGGATTTGGAGGGTGAATTGATTTCTGCTCTAGATGATCTAAGGTATGAAAGAAAACAAAATGGAAAATACAAGTTAAAGATTGGAGAATCTAAGAAAGTTGTTGTAAATCTGAAACTACAGTTAGCTGAGTCTAAGAGAATAGAAGAGGTAACTAGTTTGGATTTGAAGAACAAAATAGAAGAGTGTCAAAAATTAGAGGTTGAAGTTGTCTCACTGAGGAAGGAATTAGAAAAAGTGAATGAACAGTTAAATACAAGCCTCAAGTTTGAAAAGAGCTTAGAAATTCTTGATCAAATAATTGGCTATCAAAGATCCTTCTCCAACACAGTTGGGTTAGGATATGTTGAAAATAAGAGTTTCAAAGATGCATTCTTTGAGAAGAATGCAGAAGTTAAAACTGTCAAGAAAGTTGCTCCCTTCAAAAAGACAGTTGGAGAACAGGGTGTGTCAAGCTCTTCTATGCCCAAAAAAGGTGTTGCTTCTAGGAAGCCTGAAGAATTTAGGAAGAATAAGAAGATTGAAGATCTTAGAAAGGAGGATGATGGATTCATCAAAGTCAACAATCCAGGGAGGAGATTCAAGAACCAATCTGCAAGACAAACCAGGTTTAATTATGCTTTTTATGGTTATTGCTTTTCATGTAATTAGTTTGGACATAAAGCAACAAATTGCGCAATTAGACCTAGGAGAATGGATAGGCATGATTTTGTTAGTAGAAATCCTTTTGCCTCTTTAGTTGATATGAATGATATTTGTTATAATTGTAACAACTATGGGCATATTGCCAAGTTTTGTAGAAGTGTGTTTATACAGCCTTCTAGACAGGAAAAAAAGAGATTTACTCCTCCAAGGAAAGATAGACCTGCACATGCTTTTGTACAAAAATAGAAAAAGGCACAATCCTCTACATGTCACAAGAAAGAGTCTGTGCCCCTTGCTCAGGACTAGAAAAAACCAGCAAGGCATTCTGAGGAAAAGGAGAAAAGTTCAAAAAGGCATTGGGTAGAAAAGAAGGATGAAAAGTCTATGTTAGTTCAAACAAATTTTCATGCCAAAGGACAAGGCAATCCTTGGGTGATAGGTAGTGGATTCTCTAATCATATGACTGGAGATAAGTGCAAGTTCACCATTTTGGAGAAATGTAATGGTGGTTCTGTCAAGTTTAGTGATAACACCACTGCTAAGATAGCTAGAAAAGGCACATTATGCATAGATGGTAAAACTAATGCTCAAGATGTGTTGTACATAGAGGGATTACAAGATAATTTTCTTAGTGTCATCTAGTTGCGTGACAAGGGATATAACTTGTTATTTCATGCTAGTGGATGTGAGATAAGAAAAGCTAGCTCTGGCAGACTTGTTGCTGAGGCAAATAGAACAAACAACAACCTATACCATATGAAGGAGGTGAAGGGTGGAAGATGTCTGTTAGGGAAAACTGATGAGAGTTGGTTATGGCATAAAAAGGATGGGCCACATCAACTTTGACCATCTAGTGAAGGTCAGCAATAAGAATGCAGTCAGACATATGCCTAGTATTGGCAAGCTAGAAAATACCTTCTGTAAAGAATGTCAAGAAGGGAAGCAAATAAAGGCCAATTTCAAGTCAAAGGAATATTCAAACTCAAAACCTCTTGAATTAATGCATACAGACTTGTGTGGACCAATCAGAACCAAAAGCATCAATGGAGAAAGATATTTCATGTTGTTGATAGATGATTATTGAAGAATGACATGGGTAACTTTTCTTAAATAAAAATCTCAAGCTCTTGAAAGGTTTAAAATCTCTAGGGCTATGGTTGAGAATGAGATTAGGTCAAGGATAAAATGCTTAAGATCTGATAGAGGTGGAGAATTTACTTCTAATGAATTTGATCAATACTATGAAAGCATGGGATTAAAAGACATTTTTCTATAGCTAGAACACCTCAACAAAATGGAGTTATTGAGAGAAAGAACCAAACTATCCAAGAAATGGCTAGAACCATGTTTCATGAGGCTAAATTTCCTAATAGATACTGGAAGGAAGTAGTTCATACTATTATTTACATTCTTAATAGGGGTTAGTTAAGAGTTAATCATGATAAGACTCCATATGAATTGTGGATAGGTAAACCTACATCTGTGAAGCATTTTAGAATATTTAGAAGCAGATGTTTTATAAAAAGGGATGAAGATACCTTGACTAAATTTGAGACAAGGTCTGATGAGGGAATATTTCTTGGTTATTCAACTACAAGCAAAGCCTATAAATGCTACAATAAAAGGTTGCAGAAGATGGTTGAAAGTGTGAATGTTAGAGTGGATGAAGATTTCTCTCGGCGGTCACATAGAAATGATTTGTATTCAAAGGTTCCTGTTTATGAAGAAGAGGAAGAAGAAAAAGTTGTAAAAGAAAAGTCACAAGAGGAGAGTGATGCTAATGAAGAAGAACAACCAAAATCTACTCCAAAGGCTCCACCCAAGTATTTCAAACAAGATCATTTTGAAAATTAGATTCTTGGAAATAAAACTGATGGTGTCATGACAAGGAGAAAGATGAAGCTAGCACAACAAGAATATGTAAACTATTCTTTACTATCTAAAATAGAACCCAAATCTTATGAAGAAGCTAGTAAGCATGAAAGATGGATTGAGGCCATGAAAGAAGAACTTGGTCAAATAGAGAAAAATTAGACTTGGGAACTTGTTCCAAGGCCTACTGATAAGAATTCCATAGGCACAAAATGGGTGTTTAGAAATAAACTGAATGAACATGGGCAGATAACTAGAAACAAAGCTAGATTAGTTTGTAAAGGCTATGCTCAAGTTGAGGGTATAGATTTTGATGAGACATTTGCACCTATGGCTAGGCTTGAAGCCATTAGAATGTTTCTTACATATTCAATTTATAAACACTTCAAGATGTACTAGATGGATGTGAAATCTGCATTTCTCAATGGCTATTTAGATGAGGAAGTTTATATAGAGAAACCTGAAGGATTTCAAGTGACTAAAAACAAAGACTACGTGTGTAGATTGAAGAAGGCACTATATGGTCTAAAACAAGCTCCTCGGACTTGGTACTCTAGGTTGGACAAATATCTTCAACAACAAGGCTATAAGAAAGGTATAGCTACTAGCAATTTATATTTTAAAACTAAAGGTAATCATATGCTAATTGTTATTATTTATGTTGATGATATAATATTTGATGGAGGTAGTGATAAAATGTGTAGAGAGTTTGTTGATGCTATGTAGAAAGAGTTTGAGATGTCAATGCTAGGAGAATTAGCATTTTTCCTTGGTTTATAGGTCAATTAATTAGACACAAGGGTTTTCATTTCTCAGACCAAGTATGTGAAGGAAATTCTAAAGAAATTCAAGATGGAAGATTGCAATCTAGTTAGTACACCTATGATCACTGGATGTAAGCTTGGCAAAGATGATGAATCTACTTTAGCAGATCAAAATTTGTATAGATCCATGATTGGAAGTCTCTTTTATCTCACAGCAACAAGGCCTGACATCATGGAAGTTGTTTTCATGGTAGCTAGATTTCAAGCTACTCCTAACGAGACACATGTCAAAGTAGTGAAGAGGATATTTAGATACTTGAAGAGTACATTAGATTATGGTCTATGGTATCATGTTGGTGATTATTTAACTTTAACTGCATAGACAGATGCAGTTTGGGCTGGTTGTGTGGATGATAGAAAGAGCACTAGTGGTGGTGCATTCTTTCTAGGAGATAAATTGGTAGCATGGGTAAGTAAGAAACAAGAATCAGTCTCTTTGTCAAAAACTAAAGATGAATATATAGATGTTGTATCTTGTTGTACTCAGGTGTTATGGATGAAGCAAACACTGCAAGATATTAAGGTGGGTTTTAATGAACCAGTCAACATTCATTGTGATAATACTAGTGCAATAAACATCTCAAAGAATCTAGTTATGCATTCAAGGACCAAGCAAATATCCATTAAGTACCATTTTCTCAGGGAGAAAGTTGTTGACCAAGAAGTCAAGTTGGAATATGTTGCTACAAAAGAACAACTTGCAGATATATTTACAAAACCCCTTCCAAAGGAGACATTTGAACAACTCAAGAAGAAGTTAGGAGTTGTTCCTACTCCTCTCTCTAATTGAATACAGAATGTATTCATCTAGGGGGAGTACATTAGCACTGTCATCACATATAAGGCTTTTTTCTGTGAGTCCCTTTGAAATTGATGTCCAAGGGGGAGAATTTTGTAGTCGGTGCTCATTCACAGCAAAATGCTAATGCAGCAAGGGGGAGAATGGTTGTCATGGCCAATTTAGATTTAGGTGTTGCCATCAATGACAAAGGAGGAGATTGTTGAATTGTTGTCATTGATGTCAAAGAAAGTAGCAATTGATTAGCACATTATGGAATTTGTTGGCATTATTGTCATTGATGTTGAGGGATGATGTTTCTGAAAGTATTTGATATCAAAGCAACATTGAAGAATTGATGGAAAACTATTCTAAATTAGAAAGAAACCAATGTCAAACCAATATCAAAGGAGTGTTGAAGAATTGTCGGCAAAATGTTCCAAATTTGAATAAGATAATTTCTAAGTTATCGACAAAATAGGTCAGTCAGCAAACTATTCACAATGTGAACTGGTTCATCAGTTTCATTTTTCTCTGATTCATTGACAGAAGAGAAAGGGGAAGTGTTTCTTATGAAGACTTGGAAGATAATATAATTTTTTGTTGATAACTGAGAGGGGGGGGTGAATCAGTTATCCTAATTATTTCCCTTATTGAACTTTCCTTTTAATTGATGCAGCATAGAATCAAACACAAAAACATTAATCATGAAATAAGAAACACATGACACAGTATTTTTGACGTGGAAACCCTGTTAAGGGAGAAAACCACGGGGTGATTAACCCAAAATTATTCTCTGTTAGAAGAATAGGAAATTACAAAAATGGCACTTGCCAATTAGGGCTCACTGCCCGAGCACACTGCTCACAAGAGGCCCACTGCCTACAAGAAGACACACTGTCTACAAAGTGATGAGAATCATAGTCTTGAACTGATTGGAAGCATCTGCATATGCTGGGGTTCAGTTCCGGTTAGGCTCAGTACACTGATCTGCTGCACTTCATCTTTCCTCTGTTCTTTATTCTGCTATCTTTCACATACCGGATCCTTTTTGCTACCTCTGCTCTTATCTGGACTTATTCGCATATATCTCCACACCATTACACTCTTCACAACTAAATCCATCCTCTATATATATCCGCACAAGTAATTTCATCACCTTTCTAGTCGGCATCCGGAACAGTCTAGTTTCTTACAAACTTTTGTTCTGTCGGCTGAATCCTTCCTCACCAAGCAATGCGGATCAAGCATATACTTGTAGATATCATTAATCATGTCGGCCAAACATGATTCATGCCTTCACAACCTCTGTCATCAACAGTAACACATCCGGAAAGCAGTTTGATACTCTGCCAGTCAGTTCTTCCTCTGTTTTCACTGTCTCTCAGGAATCCGGTACTCAACCATTCATATATTTTTCCTTGTCCATCACCGGAGGCTAAATCCTTGGAATATACCACTCAAGGTAGTCCTCTTGACTTCCCCAAATCTGCACTGCACCAAGACACTTCCTCTGAGAGATCCGGACCAATCTGTCGGACCTTGCCACATGCTTTGTTCTTCTTCACCGGACCACAACATTCTTTATTCTGACTTCCGGTAGAGACACATTATGACTTGCGGATATGTGGGATGACCTTTGTTGCCATCAATGACAACAACCTTGAGTCTATATAGTGTCTCTTGCCAACAATCTCCCCCTTTGGCATTGATGGCAACACTTAGTGAAAAATGACTAAGTGTTTTCACTATGCTCCCCCTTTGCTGATGCTCTGTCTTTATATACAATTTCCGGAACTCCCCCTTAGTTGGATTCCTCATTTTTCACTGCTCCTCACTCCCCCTTTGACATCAATGGCAAAGGGTGGGGTCCGCACACCAAAATTTTCAAAAATTTTCTATACATAGCCGCATATTTACATACTCACATATACTGAAGAATGTCTGCAAAGGATGTCTGCAATTGAATCATTTCTGTAGCCCAACTTTGCTTCATTCTGTCCAAAATTGAAATGTGACCACTCAACAAAAATGCAAAAGCTTCTGCCCGCTTGAGATCTGTTGGATCTTTTGTTTGGGCGGTGGTCTGAGCATCACTGATGGCCTCATGCATAGTTTCCAACTTAGGGATTATAATCCTTCTAAGTTCTCCCATCCGGTTAGTGATGTTCTTCCTTTCCTTCTCAAGATTCTTTATTTCATTCAAGACTGCAATAGTCTGACATTCTTGATTTATTATAGAGGAAGAGAGAGGATCAAAACTTTGAGATAAGCTTTGTAGCTTATCCTATTCCTCTTTTATTTTCTTGTCAAATGCTGCTGTTGCCTTTGACCAGGATATACAAAATTTGTAGATGTCACCGCCATCCTTAAGAGCATTCTCTAAGCTCTTTATTCCAATGCTTACAATCTTCCTATCTTTAGAGATTAATTCTAATATTTCTGAAAATCTCTTATCCAAAAATTCCTTCCGGACCTTTTCTTCAGCTGATTTTTCTAGAGAATCAAAATGTGTATCAACACTGCTGACTAAGGTTTTTAGATTACCAGAAGAGGAGGCTGTCGGATCTATCTGGATTGATGGCATGATCTTTACAAGTACTCCGGAAGCAGCCTCTATCAACTCACGGTCTTCCATATGAGACTTCAGGAGCTTTTCATTTGCCTTGGCATTTGCAAATGAAGCTATCTTCATTGTTTGTACCGGAGAGAGAGAGTCAAAATCAAATGGGCCTTTTAGAAGCTCCGGTTCATCAATCTCTAAAGTTTCTTTGCTCAAAAATTGTTGAACAGTTTGTGCAGTGTCTCTTGCCGGAGACAGATGTTTCTTTTCTTCTGCAGTCTTAGAACTGTCAACCTCTTTGTCTTTCACTACTACTTCCTTCTCCTGTAATTGCTCTTCTTCTTTGGATCCGGAGACTGTAGGGGAAACCGGAGGAGAGATGTTTGTCTGTTCAGGGCTCACTTCTTCCGGAACAGATGATTCCAAATCAGCAGCTGTTTCTGCACCTAAGTCCTCTACAACAGGAAGATTGAACCTTTTGAAGGCCTTTCGGAGGATCTCTTCTGTTTCTTGGGCCACTTTGTCAGTCTCACCAAGCATGAGTTGATTCATCCTGGCTTTGCTTCTGAACTCATCTTTGCAGTCCTTGAAGATAATGTTCATTGTCTTGGGATCAATTTGAGGATATAGCTGAATAGCTATCTGCTCCCGGATCTCAAGATCTTTAGCATGAGCATTATTCTTTCTTACTTCCAATTCCTTTTCTAGGCTTTTAGGAATGAGAGATATGATCTCAATGAAAGCCTTATTATATATGTTAAGATATTTGACTGTGGCTTCCTGCAGAGTCTTTTGGTCAGCCTCACTGAAGTCATCATAGGATTCAGTCATTGGTTGAAGGTTTCCATCCACCGTGACCGACTTGATTATGCTCTCTAGAGACAGAGTGGGCTTTTCAACAGATACCTCTGCCATTTCATCCTTATCTTGGCCTGTGGAGGGCTTACCGGATCCTTTCTTTTTCTGTTTCTTTATTTCTTTTATTCCCTCATCTGACTCTGTTTCCTCTTCATCCTTTTGGCTTCCATAAGCCCTTGTGGCTTTTGTCTTGGATCTCTTACCGGATGCCTGGACTTCCAGTTTTGAACTTTTGGTTGAGGGAGGTGCAGATCTCTTTGATGATCTGGTCCGGGTGGGAGCTTCAACCGGAGCACTTTCTTTACTTTTCTCTTCTTCCTCAGCCTTCCTCCTCTTTTCCCGGCTAGCATCAAGTGCCTCTTTTGAGATGCCTAAGCCTTGAGCAATGTGCTCTACTTCTTTTCTCACTTTTCTTTTAATCTCAGGTTCCCTGAGTTCTACATGTATTTTTACACTCAACTCCTCAAAGGTTCCAAACCTTTCTGCCTTAGGATCTTTGGGCTGACTTAGCATGTGTTGGACATGCAGCTCCACTATCTGTTCATCCACTTCATACCCCATGGGCATGATCCAGACAGTCCTTGGCTCCACTGCCTCCATTAGGCACTGATCAGTGTCAACCATAAAACACACTGAGTCTTTGTATTTTTCAACAAGAGACTGGGGAATTCTCTCTCTTGCTTGCATCATGCTCTGAAAGTTTTTGAAGTATCCCCATAGAGCTGTATTTCTCGCTTTTGCATCCCCAAGTCCATGCAAGTAGTCTCTTATCTGGACTGCAACAGGTTTGTCATTCTGCCATACCCATCCACTTGTTCCGGGTAGCTCATTCATGAAGTAGAAGAATAGACATACAATAAGAGTACCATACTTAAAGGAATTCTTCTTATCCTTCTTGATTTTCTGTATATTTTCCATTAATTGGCTTAGCAGTAGTTCGCAGAGATCATATTCTGCATTCTTTCTTAGCATTTCATAGGCAGTGTATACTGCAGTTCCGGATACAGAATTCTCCCTGCTGGAGTGATAGATCTTGTATCCTATTATCATTGATGCATATTTGATATCCGGATCCGAAATATCTTCAATGGTCATTGCCCTCTTGTCAAATTTTGATCCGGTGGCCTCAGTTACAATGTTGTTCTTGACAGATTTGAGGATAGGTACCCCTCCGGAAGAGTATAGACCAGTTACTGCTCTAATTGCCTCTTTTGTGATCTTGCAGGGTCTATCTAGCCATAGAAAGTTGTCATGCATCCTGCTCAGTACATACCGGACCCATTCATCTTCTTCAAAGCAGGGGAAATGAATAAATTACTCAAATTGTTTCTTCTGGATATCCTTATACTCTGGTTTAAGCTCAAAAGCATTGTCTATCAGTTGCTTGTGATAGAGGTCTCTTAATTTGAATTCCCCAAATTCTTCAATGCTTGCATGTATGTAAACCCTAATGTCTTCGGTATGTAAAACTCCGTGAGGAACACTAGAGAAGGCTCCTAGTGGATCTACCTCCAATGATTTGTAGGGATGTTTCTTGAATGAGGGGCGAGGTCTATCAGAGATCTTAACTATGTTTGGAGTAGCCATTCTTCAAAGATTTGCAGTGAGGTAATGAGAAACGGAGAATACCTTATGCACCTTCGGTTTGCACGGAGTGGTTGGATTGATTTCTTTATGCAATAACTTCGGCAGGAGATCCTTGGTGTGCTTGATGAACCTTGTTGCAGAGCTCCACTTTTCGCTTCTTCTCGAGTGCAGAATGAGCAAATGACCTTTAAGAAATCCCTTAAATTGCTCCGCGAACCCTAATATCTGTCTGCAATAAATGCTTCACCTACATCATTCCGGTTTGCCTTGTCTGGATAGTTTGGAGTATCCCGGATTAGTCCTGATCTGTGGATATCATCCGGATCTTTCAATCATGAATAAATCGAGGTAACATATTACAAGAACATCCCAAACACTCTGTCCAATCCGCAGAACAAGATAGTGCATTTCCGGATCTTTCCGGACCTTTTTGTAATCCTTTATCATACCGGAGCATCTCCCTGAACAGGTCTTATTTGATCGATCACAGCTTCTTCATAACTCCATGCGGACCTCTGAAAACTTGACTGAAGTATCTCAAGACTCATATCTACAAACCCTTTGATCCGCATCTTGTGTCACATCCGGCACCACTTGTTTGGCTGGGGGAACAAGATTTTCTTTGAGTCTCCCCCTGAGCCTGAGCTCACTTTTTAATTTCAGGAAGAAATATCAGCACCAGAGTCTGGTGCGGATCCAACCTCTACATTCTCTAAACTTTTCTTCACCCAAATCTTGCTCATCTGATTCCTAACCTCATCCGCATTCATCTTTTGTTTACCCTTGTCTTGATTCTGATTATACACCGGACCTCTTTTGTCCTGATTCTTGTTTCTGCAGACTTTAGCATTATGACCGGACCTATTGCAGATTTGGCAAATAACATTTCTTTGCATATTTGATTGATATCCTCTTGATCTGCATTGATTAGCCATATGACCTACTCTATTGCATGTGAAGCATCTACCTTTGAATGATTTGTTTACTTGCATAATTCTGCATTCATGGGATTTGTGTCCATACCTTTTGCAGTTGAAGCACTGTCCGGAGAAGGATGAATTAATCTGATTCATTCTCATTCTGCACTGATTAGCTTTGTGACCAAAGTGGTTGTAGCTGTGGCAGTATCCATTGAAGGATGGATATCTTTGAGCATTTGGCTGTCTTACCGGAGGTCTTCTAGGCCTGCTCCTTGGATTTTCTGATCCAAGATTCTTCTGACCGGATCCGGAGCTTTCTCCTTTCTCATATTCCAAACCATACTTGTCATCTGTCCTCTTTTGACTTCCAAGAAGAACTTCAAGTTGAGTAGAACTTATCTTGAATTTCTCTTTATATTCATTTACTGTTTGAAGGTCTCTTTTGAGAGAGGCAATTTGATCCTCAAGTTTTCCTTCATTATCTTTGGCATCTTCAAGATCAGATTCAAGATGTCTGATAATCCTGTCCATCTGGTGGCATTCTTCTGATTTTTCTTTAAGAGATTGTCTTAGATTGTCTTCAGCCTTTCTTTTTTCTTCAATCTCTTGAGTAAACTTTATAGTTCCTGATTCCATTTCATGTCTTAACATAATGACTTCTTTTGATAACTTTTCACATAACTTGGTTTGCTCAGTCAATTCTTCATTTGTATTGCTTTCTTCACTTTGTCTTGCCAATTGTTGAAGCAGCTCCTTTCTCTTTTTCATAGAGAGACTTAATTTGTCTTTTAATTCTCTCATGAATTCATCAGCCTGTTTGAGTCTTTCCTTTAATTCACTGACTTCAGAATTTGACTGTTCAAGATCCTCAAGAGCAGTCTTGAGTTGCTCCCTTAAACCATATGCATCCATTTGAAATCCCAGATCTTCCTCAAGCTGTTAGGCTCTATTAGGAGGAACTTAGCTCTAATACCAATTGTTGATAACTGAGAGGGGGGGTGAATCAGTTATCCTAATTATTTCCCTTATTGAACTTTCCTTTTAATTGATGCAGCATAGAATCAAACACAAAAACATTAATCATGAAATAAGAAACACATGACACAGTATTTTTGACGTGGAAACCCTGTTAAGGGAGAAAACCACGGGGTGATTAACCCAAAATTATTCTCTGTTAGAAGAATAGGAAATTACAAAAATGGCACTTGCCAATTAGGGCTCACTGCCCGAGCACACTGCTCACAAGAGGCCCACTGCCTACAAGAAGACACACTGTCTACAAAGTGATGAGAATCACAGTCTTGAACTGATTGGAAGCATCTGCATATGCTGGAGTTCAGTTCCGGTTAGGCTCAGTACACTGATCTGCTGCACTTCATCTTTCCTCTGTTCTTTATTCTGCTATCTTTCACATACCGGATCCTTTTTGCTACCTCTGCTCTTATCTGGACTTATTCGCATATATCTCCACACCATTACACTCTTCACAACTAAATCCATCCTCTATATATATCCGCACAAGTAATTTCATCACCTTTCTAGTCGGCATCCGGAACAGTCTAGTTTCTTACAAACTTTTGTTCTGTCGGCTGAATCCTTCCTCACCAAGCAATGCGGATCAAGCATATACTTGTAGATATCATTAATCATGTCGGCCAAACATGATTCATGCCTTCACAACCTCTGTCATCAACAGTAACACATCTGGAAAGCAGTTTGATACTCTGCCAGTCAGTTCTTCCTCTGTTTTCACTGTCTCTCAGGAATCCGGTACTCAACCATTCATATCTTTTTCCTTGTCCATCACCGGAGGCTAAATCCTTGGAATATACCACTCAAGGTAGTCCTCTTGACTTCCCCAAATCCGCACTGCACCAAGACACTTCCTCTGAGAGATCCGGACCAATCTGTCGGACCTTGCCACATGCTTTGTTCTTCTTCACCGGACCACAACATTCTTTATTCTGACTTCCGGTAGAGACACATTATGACTTGCGGATATGTGGGATGACCTTTGTTGCCATCAATGACAACAACCTTGAGTCTATATAGTGTCTCTTGCCAACATTTTTATCTTGGCAAAGTTAAGTTTGAAAGTTTTGAAGTTTGTCGGTCACCGAATTGGTGATTTGCCGACAAAGGCGTAGAGAAAAAGAATTTGAAGTAAAAAGACTTATGTTATTAGCAAAGTCTTTGTTTTATGAACTTGTTCACAAGTTCAGCCTTTTTTCAATTTGCTAACTAGCTGATAGAGGCTTATGAAGGCAACCATATAGTATCTTTTGAGAAAGCTAAGTCTTCGAGGAGAAATAAAACATGTTTTAAGTACTTGTTACCTATTGTTGGGAAAGTGTGTCAATGATGAACTAGTTTGAAAGTTTGGATATTTTTGATTCACCGACTAGGCAACACTTGGCAAGGACAGTGTGTGAATCAATAAAGCAAAGAAAGGCTAGTTCGTGATCTATGAAAATCACTGATAAAGAGAATTTGATGACAAAGTTCAAAAAAGACAAGAAGGAGATGGTTTGAAAATGGACAAATTTGTCGATAAGCATTTGTGATTGAGTGGTTAGAAGTTCGTAAAAACAAAAAATTGTCGATATAGTGGATCAAAGTGCAAAGTTTGTGAGATGGCCACTTTGCCGACAAAGAGTGCTAAGGCAAGTTTTAAAAAGATAACATTCACCGGTAAAAGCCTTTTATGCTAAGTTGATGTAAAGTAAAAGTTGTTGATAAAGGCCATAGAGGTGTTAGTTTGAGTTAGCAAGAATTCACTGATAGAAGGAATAAAAGCTAAAGATAAATTTTGGTGATATAAGTGAGTAAGGAGAAGTTTAGAGAAGATAGTCTTTGATGATAGAGATTGCTTTAGTTCAAAAACATGACATTTCGCTGAAAAGGGTGATAAATGTTAGTTTTGAAAAGATAACTTTTACTGATGAAAGTGACAAACTTGGATAAGTTGTCATATTGAGTTTTTGCTGATAGCTAACATGTCCAGCATCACATTTGTGGGGCCACATAAGTGACAGTTTGAATTAGGAGATGAAATAGATTTTGGAAGTGTTGACATGGATGTGATCGGGATGATCTTCAGACTCTACGATGGATACTTATTTCTAATGATTCTGTGAAATTTCACCGATATATATTTTTGAGCTAGAAGTTTGTTGCACAACAGTTCAACTAATTGCAGTCTAGTATAAAATGACTTGAAACTGTTAACTTTTAGTTTTTGATAGCGGTTCATCTACGGAATTATGTGTTGATATACACATTTTTTGTGTGAGAAGTGTTACTCAATTAAATATTTTTTCTTTCACAGGGCATAGAATGCAGTTTTTGTATGAATAAGGTAGATTGTATTGAGAAGAGGGGAGGCTCTATTAAAAGGTACAAAGAATGCAGAGAACATAGAGAGAGGAGAAGATTGTGTTAATGAAAGCACATAGTTCAAGAGTGTGGATGAGACTGCATATGAATTGAAGGGTGCATTTTAGGTTAGTGAAGAACCAGTGTTTGCACATCAGAATTTGTAATAATTTAGGGGTTGGTACCTCATTGGGGTTGGTGCCTCATTGTATTGGGTTGGTGCTCAATTAGGTGTATAGTGTACCTGAAGGTTAGAGCCTCAAAACATTGTCTTGGGTTTCAATGTACTTGTAAGTTGGTGCTTACAAACCATTTGTAAAATCTTTTATTGTGAGGTTGGATTTGAGTAGTAGACTCAAGCAACATTCTCACCGTGGTTTTTCCCTTTCTAGGTTTTCCACGTAAATCTAGTGTTTCCTTGTGTGTATGTGGTTTATGTGTGCCTTTAATTCTTGACCACTGGTTTTGTTTTCTTAAATTTTTTAACATACACTGATTCACCCCCATCTCAGTGTATTAGTGTTCTTTCAACACCTTAGTACCTAGGTCTTCTTCTATAGGTAGTGATGAGGTATAAATAACCTCATTTCTTTGATGGAACAAATAGCCCTTTTTGCATTGCCTAATTCCCTAGCCTTGCCAATTTATTTATTTTTATAAGCAATATTTATCTATTTTTAATAAAATGTTGTACAAATCTTTATTTCCTGAATTGATTGAAATTAGCTTTTAAATGTTGATATAATGGCATGTAGAGTTGGGTAATTGTGTAGGTTAATGCATTGCCTACAAAAGAAGTGGACTTGATGTAGTTAAGGATGAGTGCGCCGAAAGTTGGAGGCACCAAAAATTTTAGGCATGCATTAAGTGAAGGCTCTGTTTAAATTTTGTTATTTCTATTGGTTACCCAAAAGACATTATGGCTCCACTCAGACTCCTCTTTATGTTTTAAAAGACATCAGTAGTAAAATATTTTATTTTTCAATTACAAGACTTCTTCAAATGGCATTTTCCCATCATTTGAAATTCAAGAGTTTTGAATGTAGTTCAGTTTTAATTGTTGCTCAAAACATGGATATAAATATATACTATGGAAGAATGAAAAGTAATCCTTAGTTTTTGAAAATAATCAGAGATGTGTACTTGCAATTTTCTCGATGAATGCAAATAGTGTTGTTCTGAGTAATTTATTTTGAAATATGGAGATCTGAATAGAGTTACCATGTTGCTATGGAAATGATTGAATGTGACTTGAGTTAAAGACAAGTTTCTCCCAAGAGCTGGCCACTCGCAAGACTATAGGATAGATAAGTACCTTCATTTCTGTGGATGTTTTCATTTAACTGAAGTTAGTTTATGTTTAGTTTTCTGTCGTGAACTTGCAGGATGTGTTAATTAAAAGTTAAATTGTTATGTACTATTGTTTTATAACTATCTATGTTGTTTAAATGTTTCTGGTGCATCTGCCTTAGTTAAACTATTGTTTATTGATAGTTGGAAGTTAGAATGTTTGCAGCATAGCAAATTGCATTTATGAATTTCTAGTATAGAATTTATATGCTTTCTAGTATAGAGTTTTCATGCTTTTTAGTATAAAATTTGAATGCTTTCTGTAGAAGGATATAATTACTGTTTCATTCCATATGTTGTTCCAATCTTTTGAAGGAACTAGAAAACTATTTCTTAATGAGATATCCGAACTCCCTATTGCATACAGCCTCATACACTACCTCGGTTGATAAGCTAATAATTTTCATCTAAAGTGTTAGGACCTAATGACAGCCTATCAGGTAGGTCTTGAGCAAGCACCTCTCTAGCCATAGGTTGTGAGGGCTTTGCCTCTATTCACTCAATCTCTTCCTCTACCATTTGTGCACATATACCTTGTCTTCCTTCTTTGCACTCATATTCCTTCATCCTGGCTTCCAGATATTCAAATTTCCTTAAGGTGACCTATAGCTCTATATTATCATATATGGCTATAGGGACCTTCTCTTCTTTAAATTCTTTTTCTATAGGTTCTAATGAAGAACTTGACTCTTCATCAAGGTGAAACCCAAAGAAACTTGATCATGTTGTGTCTTCACCTGTGCTACTGGTAGGATATTCATCTTTTTTAGAAGCTAACTCACTTTATATCAAAATACATGTCAAAGTTGATGTGTTATCTTTCTGCTGTAGACACCCTAAAATGACCGTGTCGTCGAATCACTTGCATTTCGTTATCTGTCTAATCACTTGCATTGCAAACGTTAATTAAATAATCTAATTATTTAATTAATTATCATCAAATTCTTCTAAATCACATACTTTCAACATTAATTAAATAAATTCGTTTTATTTAATTAATTAAATTAAATTCCTCTATATTCTTCCACAATTAAATAATTTTTAATTATTTAATTAGATCATTATCCTCTTTCCAAAAATCAAATCCACATTAATTAAATAAATTAATTATTTAATTAATTCATCACAAATTCTATCTTATCTGCAATTAAATAATTCTTAATTATTTAATTAAATCAAAATTGTCCTTCCAAAATCATGCACAAACAATTAAATAAATTTATTTATTTAATTTGCTTTTCAAATCTTCTAAATTAAATAATTCTAATTATTTAATTACTTCTTCCAATAATATCTTCTCTAAATTTAAATAAATCAATTATTTATTTAAATTGCTTTTTCTTCTAAATTTGAGTTATCTCTAATATAACTCAAGCTTTTTTGCTCATCAATTAAATATTTCTATATTTAATAAAGCTAAATATCTTCTTTTCTCATGCAAATCTCTTCTTCTTGTTTTAAATCACTTAACTGATTGCTTTATTCTTTTAATTGATTTATCTTTTTAGTTAACTCATTCTTCTATTCTTGATAACTCCTCTCATGCAAAAGCAAGCAAGACACATGTCTTCTTCTCATTCGTTGCACATTCCTCAACTTATCTCCTCCATTGATTCTTCTGAATTATCTGGACCGTTGATTGATCTTTGATGAAACCTATATAAACCCCCCTCATCTCCTTCATTGAGCCTCTCTCTTCGATCGTATTCTCAGGCATACTTAACAGAGCTTTGAGCATACAAAACGCGTCGATTGAGCACTATAACGATCTTTTGACATTGATCTCTTGAGCACATACTTGCTTGTTGCAGCCATGGCTTTGCAACTACATTGAGCAATCCACATATCTCCAAAAGGGAACAATACAGGTTTTGGTAAGAGCTTTCATTTGTCTTTGATTTGTGATTTATGGCTTTTACTTAGATTCATTTCCTTTATGTTATTGGGTTCTTTGCTTTTAGTTTAGATTTAATCCATTTCTCCATATACACATTCTGGCACGCCCGGTGGGACCCACTAATCCCTTTGTTTGTTTGAGAAATTTGTTTTTTTTTTTAAGTCACAGTACGGAACAGCGCACACGACACCCCACAGCGCTCCTGGCAGGATATTTGCGCGCTTCTGCAGACACAGTCCGGTGCTTTTGGAGGTTCTGCGGCGCTTTCGGTAGCGCAGCGCAGCACAGCGCTTTTGGTCTGACAGAACGGCGCTCTCGGCAATATTCTACAGCGCTTTTGGCTAGATTAAAGTTTCTGACCTTGTTCACTGTTTTACAGGATTTTTTTTACACCATCTATCTTATTGCTTTGTATGACAAGCTGTTGTATTTGTCAGACAAGCTTGTTTTTCTTGTTGGACATCCTAAGCTGATTTATTTAGGAATACCTTTGACTTTTGTGGGGTTGTTACAGCTTTTTAAGTTCTTTTACGATTGCATAACACAGATCTCTCAGCTACCACTCCTCAGACCAGTCAATCAATCATGGAATTTTTCTTTAGATCTGATTATTTTGAAAAATTTCCTCTCTTCATGATCTGAGACAGCGCGGCGCTTTTGGTCATATTCTCTCACGCATTGGTAACACAGTGTCACACTTACGGCTATTATTCAGCGCTTCTGGTATTATTATATTACGCTTCTGGTCTGCATCACAGCGCTTTGAAAACACAGTGAAGTGCTTCCGGTTATTTTGCTGCGCCTCTGGTAATATTTTACAGCACTTCGGGTCTGTAATACAGTGCTCTGGGATTACCGTACGTCGCTTCTGGTAAAATTGTGCGGCGCTTTTGGTTAAAGTTGATTTGTTTTTTGCTAACTTGTGAAATTTTGGTGGAACTAACTCACTTGTTGCAGCTTCTTATTACTCACACAGAGCCAATAGGTGTTTTCTTAATATGTTCATGCAGGACGAGCGTTGAAGACCCCTTTTGATTTATCTCACTAAGTCTTAGAAACACATTGCATGCTTAAAAGGATAATTGAACAAATCTTTTCTTGCAATCTAAGTCTTAGGAACATACTAATTTTCTTAAGGGACAATGGACATGTATGAACAAACACCTCAATTTTCTAAAGGACAATGGACATGAATGCCAAACACTTCATTTCATAAGGGACAATTTACAACTACAATCGTGTGTGTGCATAGCTTAGTTGCACCTTATTTTTCTTATAACGGGACAATTGAACCTTTGTTTGACGTGCTTGCTTTTACTTTTTTGTACTTCCTTTAGAAGGGCCTGCTTTTGGATTGCGATTCATCCAAAAGGGACGACCCTAAGTGGAGTTTTCCTTTGAACCGCTATATAAGAGGGATAAGGTGAAAGCCAAGTCCTAACCGACGTCAGCCTTACCTTGTGGTGCCAAACTGAAAAGAGGTGTACTAGCTCTTTGTGGAAATAATTTTCACATTGAGTGAAGTGTTTGAAACTCTTAGTAGGATTGGTTAAAGCTTTTAACCAGAACTACATATCATCTTTTCAATCTTAAGGTACCTTGATCCCATGGATATGGGTATGTAGGCAGTCTGGAATATGAAGGACATTTCCAGTACTTAGGTACATAAGATCACCTCTGCTCCACTCTTTTCCCATCATCATCACACTAACCAGAACTTCATATCATCTTTTCAATCTTAAGGTACCTTGATCCCATGGATATGGGTATGTAGGCAGTCTAGAATACGAAGGACGTTTCCAGTACTCAGGTACATAAGATCACCTCTGCTCTGCTCTTTTCCCATCATCATCACACTAACCAGAACTACATATCATCTTTTCAATCTTAAGGTACCTTGATCCCATGGATATGGGTATGTAGGCAGTCTGGAATACGAAGGACATTTCCAGTACTTAGGTACATAAGATCATCTCTGCTCCACTCTTTTCCCATCATCATCACACAAACCAGAACTACATATTATCATCTTCTCAATCTTAAAGTGTGCCCTGATCCCGTGGATACAGGGTATGTAGGCAGTCTGGAATACTAAGGAAGTATCCAGTACTCAGGTACATAAGATTTCCCCCTTTCACCTTGACCCATCTCATCACTCTGTCCAGAACTACATATTTATCACGTTCATCTTCCATCGTAAGTGTGCCTTGATCCCGTGGATACAGGGTATGTAGGCAGTCTGGAATACGAAGGATGTATTCAGTACTCAGGCACACACGATCCATCATTCTCCACCCATCCCAATCCATTAGCATTCCATCCTTCTAGTCTTCCATTTGTCAAAATCCATTCGCCTCGACTTGACTAACTCAAGCAGCAAGCTAGAGCACCTGTTCCAAGCAAAAGTCCTTCGCAAACCTGAGGCAAAGAAGCTTTCTTCCAGAGTCATCTACTGTCCTGCATACCGATTGCCAACATCAGCCAAGTACCACTTAACCAAGCCCTAGATCAACAAGCTTGTCTTCTTTGAACTATTCCATTGTCGAGACCAACACACGCGTCTCCTGCAACATGTGGCATTTCTTGCAAGTGAGACATTGTCTTCTTAGGTAGATAGCCCCCTTTAATGGACACAGAGTTCCTACGATAAGGCTGTTATCTTTCCTATCCAATCTATCCTGAGCAACCTCTTTGGCAAGAGAATATGTTGGCTGTATGTTTACTTTGTAAGTCAGTCAATTTGTGTTATGGTTTATCTTTTGTTCCCTATTCCCATACCTATTCAAGACTACCTTGATTTATCTATAATCTGGGTATGTTGCGATGCAGTACGGATTGGGGGCATAGTCATTGCTTTCTGTGTGCCGTGTTTGAGGAATGATCTCTAGTATCTTTCTTAGCATTCTATTTATCTTGTGTGTGTTACGTCCTAGCATCTTACGTATTAATAATTCTTCTTGCATTTACATGTATTGAAGTTTATTTTATGTTCAAGACTATGGCTTATTCGCATGTTCCAACAAGGTTATATTATGTCTAAGAGGATCTAGGTTCAAACCGTTTGTTTGCAGAGTCAACGTCCACGCACTCAGATATTACTGCACCTTGGTCTTTTATACCTTGGTGGCGAACTATCCACGTGCTATATCAAACTAAGGATTGCTCTTTATATACAAATGCTAAGCCATTACAACAAGCTCATTCATCCATTTCCACATCCTTTATATCGCTTTCATTACAGTAATCGATCAACAGTCTCTGTCTCCATCTCCTCTTATTCTCCTCTCTGGTGCATATCTACAAAACCCACATGTCAGATATCACTAGTCATCACATCTATATCATCATATATCTCTATCATCATACATCTATAAGCATCATATAAATAGCATATGTCATCACATGAATCCATAATCTTACATACATTTCATCACATCCATAACATCAAGGAATGCATACACAAAAGCATGAACAGCAGTGAGTCGAATAGATCATCATATATATATATATATATCATGTAATGGCCATCATAATACAAAGTGTCTGTGTCTACATCAATAATAAAAAAATGTGTATACATCGACATATACACCAATATAGTACATCAAGGCTATCAAGAGCCCTCAAAATATACATCAGAATGCACACAGGCATCTGTCCAAAATGATACAATATGATACAATACAAATGAATGTGCCCTAGTGGGTGGAGCTGCCCTCCTGCTGTGGCCCCTGGCCTCCCCCCGTGCTCGGTGGAGGTCCCCCTGATGGTCCTCCTCCTCCCCCTGGCGGCAAAAGTGGCCCTCTAACTGAGGATGCTGACTGCCCTGTCCTCCGGGATCCTGAGGCCCCCGACCTACTCCTGTCTCTATAGCTCAGTGCCTGCTGAGCTGCCGGCACCGCACCCACATATAGGTCCCTGTAATACTCTACCTCTCTGCCAGCTGATACTAGCTCACCCTGCACTTGGATGAGCTCACTGTACAAAGTCCTCTGATCGGCACCCAGCACACGGCGTGCCTCCTCTCTCTCCTGCCTCACTCTAAATAGTGTGGCCTCTGCTGTCAAACGCAGCTGCACCTCTGCGTCTCTCTCTCTCCTAGCCTGTGCTAGCTCATCTGCATCTGCTGCTGGTGCGGCTGGCGGCTGCACCTGTGCCTGTGCCTGTGCCTGTATCTGGGCCTGCAGCTGGCTGTATGCCTGCACTTGTGCCTGTAGCTGTGCCTGCACCTGTGCTAGGGCTGTCTGTGCTGCTGTGGCTGCCTGTGTCTGCGCCTGGGCTGTGGCCTTTGCCTGCCTCGCATCGGCCCGCACTGCATCCCTGTCTCTCCTAAGCTGAGCCATCCGGAGCTCTAAGCGAGTCCTCCGGGCTATCTCCTCCTACAGCAGGTGCTCTGCTCTCTGTAAGTCGGTCTCTATGACCAGGCCCACTGCCTCTGCCATCTCCACATCGGCCTGCTGGTTGCTGCCCTCTCCACCTGCCTGCTGGCCCGCTGCTTGCTGCCTAGCTGCCCTGGCCTGCTGCCTCATCCTGGCCTCTCCTCCCAGCACTAACACCTCTCCCACTGCCCCGGCTACACTTGGTGTAGTCAGTCTCATAGGCCTGTGTGTCTGCCAGTACTGATCGTACTCTGGTAGTGTCCCTGGGTCTACAAGCCCAGAATCCCAATCCCATCTCACGGGGATAAGTCCTCGCACCTCTGTCAATGCTATAGCTAATGGGATCTCAGAATCCCAGTCTCCTACCTCCCTCCGTGTCCTGGCATGCGTGGCCTCCCCCATTGGTAACCCCTGCACCAATCCGAACTACCTGAGAACTCGCTCAGGTAGGTATCTCTCTATCATACTGTTCGTCTACCGAACAGATAGTGAGCCTGTCTACAATACATGAGCTGCTCATGCTCATCAAGCCACTCCTCGCACAGTAACCAAGGCCTCCATATGAAGATGTCCATCTCATCTATCTATCGCCACCAGTAGCTCACAGACCCCATCCTCCGGTGTGTCATCACCCCGTCATACAAAAATGCGTATGGCTCCCCCTGTCTTGATGGCGCTGCGCCATGGGTCGGATGACTGGAATGTGCTCCCATGCCCACACCTGTAACAGAGTCACACCTGTTGAGAGGCTCCTGCCTCTCCTGTACACACAATGGTGCATATCATGGTATAGCTGGCCTAACACGCAGGGTCCCCATGCATACTGTCTGCCATGGGTGAACATCCCTGATAGCACTGTCCCCCAGTCAACTGATAGTCCTCTTGATCTCCTGTCTGGGCACAGGAAGCCGCCAATCAACGAAGCAACGATCCATCTGATCCTATCGCAGAGTCTCGGGACGTCTGCCCATCTGATCTCCCCATCCTCGATCCATAGGTCGTCTGTGCAGAAGACCTCCTCCAAGCCTGCCACGCCTCGTGCCGGGTCAAAGTCAACAATCTCCCCGTCTATCCGGATCCTCAGGATGCGGTATACATCCTCTAGTGTCACTATAGCCTCCCCTGTCAGAAAGTGGAATGACAAGGTCTCACTGTGATACCTCTCCACGACTGCTGTTACTATGGTGAGATTTGCCCTAATGTGTGTCAAGTGTGCCACGTGCCACAGTCTCGCATGCTCTAGGAATGCATCCTCCTCCCATGTCAGCTGAACCACCTCGTGTGCTATCGCGTGATGTCGCTCTCATGACATCAGTGGTGGCAAAATCCTCTGCATCCATAGCAAATCACTTGTCAGTTTCTTTTCCAAATCCCTCAAAACCTATCTACCATCAGTCCCTAAAACCCCCAACTTGCCCTTTCCTCTTTGGCAGCCTCACTCTTCTACTTGCATCCTAGCTTTTCTTCTATTCAAACCAAAAGCGCTTTGTTTTATACAAACGCGCTGTCACTCCCCACTAATCGCGCCATACTGTTCAACCAGCTACGCTGTGATTTTTGAACCAACTGCGCCTTGTTTTTCCAACTGCACCATTCTGCCATACCAACCGCGCCACTCTGTCATACCAGACGTGACGCGTTTTATTCCCCTTCCCCCCACTTGCGCTGTACTGCCTAACCAAGTGCGCTACACTGCCTAACCAGGTGCGCTGCGGGATTTCCCAACTGCGCTGCGGCGCGGACACCTAACACCAAAAGCGACGCGATTTTACCACATGCGCTGTAGGTGACTACCAGCTGCGCTACAGCGTGCCAAAAGTGCTGCAATCATATACCAAACGCGCTGCGGCTTCCTAAAGCGCTTTTGCTTGACCTAGCTGACCCTACCTAAACCTAGCCCTAAGCGACCCTAAACGACAAATACAAAAGAGGTTTTCGATCACTTACCGCTGCCAGAGCTCCTGCTGGCCTCCTGTAGGTCTGCACCAACTCCGCCCGATGACTATGCGCTGGAATCGGCATCTCTCCTCGCTGGCTGCTCAACTCACTCCACCTAGGTTGGAATTTCTCTTCTCTCTAAATTTAGCTTATCCAAGGGTGCAAATGAGGATTGTGGTCCCCATGGGACCTATTTATAGTGTCCCCACCCTTAGTTTTTCTTTCCCACCCATTCTTCTACTTTTTCCTCCTCTCTGGTTGCGTCCTCTTCTGGTCGAGCGCCAACACCTTTCCTCTGTCGCTTCCCTGTCTTCCCGCTCGAGGGGGCATACGCTGGGGCAACTACCTACACTAGGGCATCAACAATTGTATTACATCTTTAACAATCATTTTCTTTGACGCAACGCTACATGCTGCATTGCATCAAAGAGGGGCAAAATGTAGACACCCTAAAATGACCGTGTCGTCGAATCACTTGCATTTCGTTATTTGTCTAATCACTTGCATTGCAAACATTAATTAAATAATCTAATTATTTAATTAATTATCATCAAATTCTTCTAAATCACATACTTTCAACATTAATTAAATAAATTCGCTTTATTTAATTAATTAAATTAAATTCCTCTATATTCTTCCACAATTAAATAATTTTTAATTATTTAATTAGATCATTATCCTCTTTCCAAAAATCAAATCCACATTAATTAAATAGATTAATTGTTTAATTAATTCATCACAAATTCTATCTTATCTGCAATTAAATAATTCTTAATTATTTAATTAAATCAAAATTGTCCTTCCAAAATCATGCACAAACAATTAAATAAATTTATTTATTTAATTTGCTTTTCAAATCTTCTAAATTAAATAATTCTAATTATTTAATTACTTCTTCCAATAATATCTTCTCTAAATTTAAATAAATAAATTATTTATTTAAATTGCTTTTTCTTCTAAATTTGAGTTATCTCTAATATAACTCAAGCTTTTTTGCTCATCAATTAAATATTTCTATATTTAATAAAGCTAAATATCTTCTTTTCTCATGTAAATCTCTTCTTCTTGTTTTAAATCACTTAACTGATTGCTTTATTCTTTTAATTGATTTATCTTTTTAGTTAACTCATTCTTCTATTCTTGATAACTCCTCTCATGCAAAAGCAAGCAAGACACATGTCTTCTTCTCATTCGTTGCACATTCCTCAACTTATCTCCTCCATTGATTCTTCTGAATTATTTGGACCGTTGATTGATCTTTGATGAAACCTATATAAACCCCCCTCATCTCCTTCATTGAGCCTCTCTCTTCGATCGTATTCTCAGGCATGCTTAACAGAGCTTTGAGCATACAAAACGCGTCGATTGAGCACTATAACGATCTTTTGACATTGATCTCTTGAGCACATACTTGCTTGTTGCAGCCATGGCTTTGCAACTACATTGAGGAATCCACATATCTCCAAAAGGGAACAATACAGGTTTTGGTAAGAGCTTTCATTTGTCTTTGATTTGTGATTTATGGCTTTTACTTAGATTCGTTTCCTTTATGTTGGGTTCTTTGGTTTTAGTTTAGATTTAATCCATTTCTCCATATACACATCTGCTTCAATTCATTTTTTCGTAGATGGTGAAAACATCTAGGTCTTGAAAGTTTAGGATTTGGAGCCATTTTCTATTTCTTCTTTGTAGGTCTTGAAGAAGGGATATCAATGATTGCATGAATTTCAAATTCCTTGGCTACATGTTACATAACCCACACCACTAGAGGCACTGCTTGTGGTGTTTCATGCACTTCTTGTGTGGTTGCAGGCTCTACGTGTGCCACTATAGGCTCTTCTTGTGGTACTATAGGCTATGCTTGTGGCATTGTAGGCTCTGATCACCTATGCTCCATGCTTCTTTCTCCTTTCTCATCAAATTTTGGCTACGATTTGATGTAGCATATTTCTATTTCAATCCCTTTTCTCATAGATAGTGAGAACATCTAGGTCTTGAAATTTTGAGCTTTGGATTCATTTTATATTTCTTCTTTATAGGTCTTGAAGAAGAAGGGATGTCAACAACTACATGAATGTCAACTTCCTTAGTTTCATGTTCCACAACCCATGTCTCTACAGGTGCTACTTGTGGTGTTGAATGTGCTTCTTCTATTACTACAAGCTCTACTTGTGTCGTTATAGGCTCTACTTATGGAACTGTAGGCTCTACTCCCTTGTGCTCCATGCTTCTTTCTTCTTCCTCATCAAAGTATAGCTGCAATATCAACCTTCTCCACTTCCTAAGTTTTTCTTCTAGTTATCCTTCTCTTAAAATCCTTCCATGAGGGCCTTTCCCAATGGTGTTTAATTTCCTAATGTTGTCTAATTCAAGAAATTTTTCCCATAAAACCTATAGAAATTGATCATTCAATTTTTTTATTAATAATCAATTGAAGTAAATAGTGATGGGAAAGGGAATTAGGTCTTCCTTTTTTATATTCCTTGGTCATTATTCTAAGGAGATTAAGGAGAAAGTTAGGAACATTGACCAACCTATTATGATAGAGATGGTTGAAAAGTTTGAAATGTACTCTATAGAGCAGAGACTACCTCCCTTCACATGTAATATATCTGATAACGTAGGTTGCTACTTTAGCCCAAAATGTAGGTAGTGACAGTCTTCTTTTCTCTTGTGAAGAGTGTTTAAATTGCTCACCAAGTAGGGAAAACTAATTCCTAGTAGCAGTTGTCTTAGCCCTTCCTATCCACTCTCACAAATAGTAGACAATCCTAAAACCTCAACCATTATTTCCTTAGAAAGGGTTGCCTAAAGCGCCTTGTCCATTGCTACATTATTTAAGGCTCTAGAAAATTCATGGGAAATCTCATCATTATAAACTTCAAGCCTTTCAAAATAACCCATCCAACCCACCTACTAGAAAATGGGAATTACTACATTATCACTCAACAAGGTTGTATGATTTGTAGGCTCACGCCGAATAATATCACGTCCCTTGGCATTGGGTAATCTTGTAGCAAGGAATCTTTAAAATGGTGGGTAAACCTATAGCAAGGAACTTTCAAAATGGTAAAAATTTGATAGAAATGGTAGAGTTTTGATAGAGGCATGAGAAAATAGGCCAAATGTATATGCATATGGAAAGGGAAAAGTTAAGCTTGTAGTTCTTTTAGGGTGGGTTGCCATAATTATCTGTACTTCAAAATGTATAGCCACATTTATGGAGAGGTCAGTAATAACATGCTAAAATGCATGCTACCACCTTATTTAATGAAATCTCACTTGTCCTCAAGTGATGTGGGAGGTGTAGTGATGTTGAATATATCAAATGATAGCATGGCATTGGACAAGAAGTAAAGAGGGCATAGTTTAAATAAAGCACTGTTTAAATGTATATAAAATTAAATTATTGATATAAAAGAATAATTATTAGAAAAATAAACATCTTATCTTAGGGATATGTAATTGATTACTTATTATGGCATGGTGAAGTGGCATGAGCACATGTGGTTGCATGGGAGTTTGAATGTGAATGATGTGAAATGATTGATGTCAAACTAGCATTAAAGGATGGATTTCATACTAGAGCTGAAGGATGGTGAGAATAGGAATCAAAGGTGGTGGTATTATTGATGGAGTTGTGGACATAAAACCAACCTACTTGTTGTGATGTTCACAACATGCCCCATTTTACCCTTTAGCAAAATGAGGACCCTGTTTGCTTTTGTTTGTCCTGCTTGGTGGTAAAGGGAAAAGGGTATGTACTATGAGAAATGCTTGAAAAAATTAAAAAATACCCAGTGTTAGAGAAAACAAGAGGTACTACTGAATTCTATGTGGAAAATGATTAAGGGTTGCTTTTTGAACCAACTTGAAATTCTTAGTATTTCATGAAATATGAAGGTTTTGGTGAAATACAATGTTAAGTTAAATTTGTATGTCATGTACAAATTTATTTGCATGTGAGATGCTTAAATGGTTGTATTATGGTGTAGGCGGGTTCGTTGTATCTTGTCTTTTGCATGTACACTTAGAATGTTCAAACTTTAAAGTGCAAAGATAGACTCGATTAGTTTCAAAGGTTGAGTGAATAAAACATTGATGTCTGTGCTTGTATTCGGGTATTGTATGGTGTGTTTATGCATTCAATATACAAATTGGTGAACATACATGCCAGAACCCGAAAGAAATATGTAACCAGTTTTATAAAAGTTGAAGTCTAAATGAATGTTAAGTGTCATTTGTATGTATAAATGTTTGCATTTAAAATACAAATGCAATGGCAGATTTCAAAAGGAAGTGAAAAGTGATTTGAGTTGGTGGGACCCATAAGGTATTTGTTATCTCCCAGATTTGCACCCTTGCTGCAGTTGTGAAACTTTAGCAATCTAGAGTAACATGGGAATTATCTCGAAGTGTGGGACCTTGCGAAATGAGATTAGACCTCCAGAGAAGGCTGACTTCCTCTTTCTAAGCCTAATGCTTAGAAAAATGCATCTAAAACTAGTGCTAATGCTTGCTAGGAAAAGGGTTAGAAGGAATGCTGAAATGAAAAGGAGTGATACACCAGATTTAGTGAGTGATGGTGATCTTGGTGTAGACACAATGATGATCTCAATGATGAAGGGGATTCACACAGACTTATGACTGATTGAGGCCTCGGTATGAAGGTTAAACCTGCAAAGGAGCCATTTTACTCACAAAACAGACTATAACTTCAACTAAAACATAGAGATCAAGACCTAAGAGAGGCAAGAAATCATGTATATATTGATCATGAAGGTCAAAACCATTGTAATACAGAAATATTCAATAGCAGAGGTATACCAGCATAACTAATCACATTCATTGGTGAATAAAAGGAAGACAACAGAGACCAGATTCAGGCATAGTGAGTCACATTCCCGTACCCTTGCAATTACACTAAGAGGTCTGACTACAAAAAAAAAAAATGGCAGCATAACAACCCAAAACCAAAACCATCCCCCCTAATACATCTATTTTCCATGCATATATAGCATTTTACATTTTCAGTCAGTTACAATCCATTCACCCATGGGCTCTATTAGAAAATATCTACCTAAAGGGACGCCCACCTACAAGAAGTTATTGAATCAAAAGATCTGGGGCCTGGGTAGGTGGAAGATATTTCAAATCTTCAATGCAAGCTACTCTGTCATCGATCTGTAGCAATGAACACCACAAATATTTTGCATATCCAAAATAGTCACTAAAACGTTCAGTTGCCAAAGCATACAAGGCCAGATCCAAAATTTAAAAGTGGAAGAAAACCCCCAAAAATCCCACCAAATGAAAGAGGATGCAAAAACATGCACTTTTGCCTTTTGTAGCATGCCAAAATTTGCTAAAATGGAGGAGATACGGGTGGTCAAAGTTGCAGTCAACTATGTGTATATATCACTTTGCATCTGTGGCCTGAAAAACTACTGGATCTGCCCCGACACCTAGCAACATCTAATTGGTCACTGAATCGATCGCTGGGAAATACATCCTCCATCGGCCTACATATGCAAATATACAATCTGAAATACATACAATGCGCGGAACTCAAACGACTATCCACTGAATTTGATCCCCAGGTCATGTCCTAATTGCATGTTTGCACCTTGTATATTTCCCTTGTACTCGCACACATACAATGTGAATATACAATCAAAATTCATACAATGGCCTGTGCCTTTAGTGGACCCTACCATTTGTATCTCGCTTGCATGTTGACTTTGCATAAGACTCTTTGTACCTTTGTCTTTGTATATGGCATTATATATGGCATTGTATATGTGAATATACAATCCAGATATACATGCAATGCCTGTGCATTTACCTTGTTTCCTCTTGTATGTACTATTGCCAATGTATGTTCCCACCTTGTATATCAAATATACAAGGCCGATATACAAGCAAACCTTTGTATATGGCCTTTGCATACTTTCTATGTATATCGGCACATGCAATCGCCTACATACATACAATGTAGACTCCAACGGATTATCGGCCACTTTTGAACTTTAAAACAGGTCTGGGTTGTATATTAAAAATGCATATTTGATTGTATGTTTAAAACATACAATCGCAAATATACAAGTGGTGGGCCCCGCCTTTGCATCTCCTCCTTGTGTGCTTTTTGCCTTGTATATTGGCTTTGTATATGCAAACATACAAAGCAAAATATACAAGCCATTGTTACAACTACCTTACTATATTGTGCATGCATATCTCTTGTATCTTTGGTGAAAGTCCTTTGTATGTTCTACCGATGTACATTGCAAAATGTACATTCATCCTTGTATGTTTTACTTGCCTTCCTTCTTCTTTGCATATCAGCAATGTACATTCACTCCTGTATATGATCCATTTGTATATTGCAAATACAATGTGCATATACAAACAACTGTAGCCGATGCATATTATCTTTGTATATCAGCCTTGCATGTTGGACTTGTATGTTGGCAATTATACATTCCACTATTGAATGTGCATTTGCCCCTTTGTACAATGGCAAATGTACACTTTTCTTTGCATGTGATCCATTTGTATATTTTCGCCGATTGCATCTAGGCCTTTGCATATTGTGAATGTATGTTCCAAACATACAAGGGCGAATGTATATGCAAATATACATTCAAAAATGCATATTGAAATACAAGCATGAAACTGAGAAATCCCAGCGATAGAAAATACTTGAAGCTAAAAGATTTCTAGGTTTTTCTGGGTTTTTGGCAAAGATCTCAAGGTGAGATTTTTTGGGATTTTTTGCAATGCACAATATGAGTATTTGAGGGATTTAAGCTTTCTTTGATCAGATTTCTTTGATAGAAGGAGGGAAACATGAATATTTTGGGGCTAGGCAAGATATGAAAATATCTTTGGCGACCTCTCAAGGGTATTTTCTTGCTAGACAAATGATCAGGACCTTAAATATCCATTGGGCATGGAGTCAAGAGAGATTGCAACATTGTGCAAGCTACCAAGCCAAAATAGAAAACAACAAGCAAGCATGTATCTCCTAGTGAGAATACAGCAAAGTGCAAGGGCACTTATTGAAAGGAAACCTAAAATTGAAATAAAATCTACTCTAATCCTAAACTAACCAGTCAAAGGTGACTTTAAACAAAGCCATTAACCGGTTCTTGAAAGTAACTGCCCTTCCTTAACAATTTACAATATTTCTCATGCATGTGGGAAATTAAAAAGAGGCGAGGGGGGAATGAGCACATAACAAATTGATAAAACACCCCACATAAAATGGAGATAAACTCACCTATCCACCTGGACTGATTGCTGATGTTGCTAGCTTATGGTGAATAAATGGGCTGTTCCCACTCATTTTGGTGCTCAACTTCATGCTTAGAGGTAAGCATGACAAGTGGTGACTTCCCTTGATGTGTCTCCAGCTGGGCTAGATGCCTGATTGGGAATCCCCTTGAAATGACATGTAAATCAACATAGTTGATCTCATATCTCTGCTCTGATTCTTTATCTTCTTACTGGTCTGAAAACCTAAGCTCTTCATTTGTTATGATGGTGTCCTCCATTTGACTCTCATGTTGCTCTTGTGTGTAAAATAGTTGACTTGGGACCTCATCGCTTTGTCCTTCTTCCCTCAAAGAATCCAAGAAGGCTGATATAATGTCATCATGGATGCATTCTTCAAACCTTTCTATTTTTTGTTCATGGCTGTCCTTGTTCATGACTAAGGTTTGACAAGAGAGAAGACAATTTGAAAGCTTAGAAATGATATCGTTATCTTCACCTCACATGATAGTTTGCCATGTTGATTCCTCCTCCATGGTCAATGAAACATCCTCTTTTATTAGGACAGCCAGTAGCTCATCAAATCTATCAGATCTTAGAAGACCCTTGCTAACAGCTGGCTCAAGCTCAAAATTCCCATTATTACTCAAAGAAGCACCCTCCAAATCAAGCTTTTCTTCTTCGATAAAGGAAGGCAAAAGTTGAAACAATGAGGTAGCCTCTTCCTACAAACTTTCATTTGTTATATCAGCCTCAAACTCCTCTGTACAATAGAAAGGAAGCTCCTCCAACAAACTGATATCTTGCAAATTAGCCTCATCAGCCTACAACAAATTGTCATTATTTTCAGTGTTCTCTTGTTGCTACATATCCATGACCAGCTGCCCGTTCTCTTCATCTTTAACATAGTCAGGTAGCTCATGAAGTAGGGTAGCATCATCTACTTCTGAAGTGGCCTTAGCAACTTCTTCCCCTATGCCTCCTTCCTTTGATTGCAGCTCCACTAGATTTTGGTTAAGTTGCCTCTGCAGCTGAAGACTCTTCCCATGCACTCTTTGCATTTCAACTTTGTTGGCTTGATTGGATGCATGAGAGAAGGCTTCAAAAGAACTAAAGTCTAGAGGACTCAATCCCTTATTTGAATTAACAATACTCACAGGTGTAATAGGTTCAAACAATTCTATCTTTGTGAGTGTAGGAATGAACTACTGTAGAGGGATATAGGCTTTAAAGCCTAGAAACTTGTGGAGTCTAGGTTGCTCCTGGTCAAGTATAGGTTCTTTCAGTGGATACGACCTTTTAAAACTTGGAATATTCAATTTAGGAGACTTAGGAGACTCATTTTGCTTGAAGCTTGGTATTCTGAACCTGGAAACCTCTTCTTCAAAGAATGGATTTGGAAAAGAAATAACTGATTGAGTTTCCAACTTTTGAAAAGGAGCCAACAAAAGTCTCCTTTGCTTTTCTTCTACTAGCTGGATGTTAGAGCATGTTTCCATTTGCATGTTTGGTGGAGGGTCTTCACAGGGTGAAAAAGATGGCCCTTTCCAACTTGGAACCTTAAAGGTAGAAGGTTGCCTAAAACTTGTGGTTATGATAGGCTTGGATTCTACAACCTTTTCCTCTTCCTAATTTTGAATTGGTATGAGAGGATTGGCCTTTACAAGGTTTGGTATTTTGTAACCAGGATGCTTGGTCCAAGAAGGCTGCCATGATAGAGAAGTTTGAGGCTCTTTCATAGATTCACTTTGGTTTAAAGGATAAAAATGTTTGAAGCTAGGAATAGGGGAGAAATGTTTTACTTTGAGCTCTTGTTCTTGAGTGAGAAACTATTTTATTTGTTTCTCCTTAGCTGCAAGTTGCATGTTCAAGCATTCCTCTTCATACACCCTTCTATTTCTACCTCTTGCTGGTGCAAATAAGCTTCATATGCAAGCTCTTCCTATTGCATGCTATATTGTGCTTCTCTACCCATTTCTAAAATTTGCCTTTGGAAATCCAGTAACAAACTCATAATGCTACCCAAGTCAGCATCATTTTGGGACTAACTAGGGAGGCGCATGTTTGATTTAGAGTAGAATGGGCTTCACAAGGCTGATTGTAGGTATGAATGGGCTACAAACAAGGATAAGCAGGAGTGGTTTGTATATGCTCCTGCTGGTAATGCTAATCATAATGAGGTAAAGAGTTGTTTGGCATAAACCTAGAGGCATTTGGGGTCTGGTATTGCTGATATGGGGGCTAATAGCCTGTATTTGGATTAGGGGTAGGGGAATAACCATGATTCCCATAAAATTCTAACATTTATAGCATCTAAATGCTGGATATTCATAAAATGTCAAAATTAGAGTGAACTAGGTTTGCAATCAAAGAGAAACTGGATACATACTAGTAAGTGAGTTGCCAAGTGATTGAGATGCTTTTGGAAGCTGAATAGACCAGGAAATCACCAAAATCCTGATCTTTGATAAAATTTTAGGTGCTCAGGCTGCTGGAACCAACTGATTCATTCAGTAGAGTCACCATGGTGTTGTTTGAATTGCCTCCAATGGCTGGTAATACTAGGAGAAACACTAAATCTCTTAGTATCTTGATGAGAAGTTCATCAAACTGGTCCCACGGAGTATGCCAGAAACTATTATCTCCCAGATTTGCACCCTTGCTGCAGTTGTGAAATTTTAGCAATCTAGAGTAACATGGGAATGATCTCAAAGTGTGGGACCTTTCGAAATGAGATCAGACCTCTGGAGAAGGCCGGCTTCCTCTTTCTAAGCCTAATGCTTAGAGAAATGCATCTAAAACTAGTGCTAATGCTTGCTAGGAAAAGGGTTAGAAGGAATGCTGAAATGAAAAGGAGTGATGCACCAGATTTAGTGAGCGATGGTATGAAGGTTAAACCTGCAGAGGAGCTATTTTACTCACAAAATAGACTATAACTGCAACTAAAACACAGAGATCAAGACCCAAGAGAGGCAAGAAATCATGCATATATTGATCATGAAGGTCAAAACCATTGTAATACAGAAATATTCAATAGCAGAGGTATACCAACATAGCTAATCACATTCATTGGTGAATAAAAGGAAGACAATAGAGGCCAAATTCAGGCACAATGAGCACATTCTCGTACCCTTGTAATTACACTAAGAGGTCTAAATACAAAAAAAAATGGTAGCATAACAGCCCAAAACCAAAACCATCCCCCCTAACACACATGTTTTCCATGCATATATAGCATTTTACATTTTTAGTCGGTTACAATCCATTTGCCCATGGGTTCTATCAGAAAATATCTGCCTAAAGGGATGCTCACCTGCAAGAAGTTATTGAATCAAAAGATCTAGGGCCTGGGTAGGTGGAAGATATTTCAAATCTTCAATGCAAGCTTCTTTGTCATCGATCTATAGCAATGAATGCCACAAATATCCGCATTTGCATATCCAAAATAGTCATTGAAATGTGCAGCTGCCAAAGCATACAAGGCCAGATCTAAAATTTAAAAGTGGAAGAACCCCCCCCCCCCAAAAAAAGCCCACCAAATGAAAGATGAGGTAAAAACATGTACTTTTGCCTTTTGTAGCATGCCAAAATTTGCTAAAATGGAGGAGATACGGGTGGTCAAAGTTGCAGTCAACTGTGTGTATATATCGCTTTGCATCTGTGGCTTGAAAAACTACTGGATCTGCCCTGACACGTGGCAACGTCTAATTGGTCGCTGAGTCAATCGCTGGGAAATACATCCTCCATCGGCCTACATATGCAAATATACAATCTGAAATACATACAATGCGTGAAACTCAAACGACTATCCACTAAATTTGATCCTCGGGTCGCGTCCTGATTGTATGTTTACACCTTGTATATTGCCCTTGTACATCGCACACATACAATGCGAATATACAATCAAAATTCATACAATGGCCTGTGCCTTTAGTGGACCCCACCATTTGTATCTCGCTTGCATGTTGACATTGCATAAGACTCTTTGTACCTTTGTCTTTGTATATGGCATTGTATATGCAAATATACAATCCGGATATAAATGCAATGCCTATGCATTTACCTTGTTTCCTCTTGTATGTACTATTGCCAATGTATGTTCCCACCTTGTATATCGAATATACAAGGCCGATATACAAGCAAACCTTTGTATATGGCCTTTGCATACTTTCTATGTATATCGACACATGCAATCACCTACATACATATAATGTGGACTCCAACAGATTATCGGCCACTTTTGAACTTTAAAATAGGTTCAGGTTGTATATTAGAAATGCATATTTGATTGTATGTTTAAAACATACAATCACAAATATATAAGTGGTGGGCCCCACCTTTTGCATCTCCTCCTTGTATGCTTTTTGCCTTGTATATCGGCTTTGTATATGCAAACATACAAAGTGAAATATACAAGCCATTGTTACAACTACCTTACTATATCGCGCATGCATATCTCCTTGTATCTTTGGCAAAAGTCCTTTGTATGTTCTGCCGATGTACATTACAAAATGTACATTCATCCTTGTATGTTTTACTTGCCTTCCTTCTTCTTTGCATATCAACAATGTACATTCACTTCTGCATGTGATACATTTGTATATCACAAATACAATGTACATATACAAACAACTGTAGCCGATGCATATTATCTTTATATATCGGCCTTGCATGTTGGACTTGTATGTTGGCGATTATACATTCCACTGTTGAATGTGCATCTGCCCCAATGTACAATGGTGAATGTACACTTTTCTTTGCATGTGATCCATTTGTATATTTCCGCCGATTGCATCTAGGCCTTTGCATATTGCGAATGTATCTTCCAAACATACAAGGGCGAATGTACATGCGAATATACATTCAAAAATGCATATTGAAATACAAGCATGAAACTGAGAAATCCCAGCAATAGAAAATACTTGAAACTAAAAGATTTCTAGGTTTTTTTGGGCTTTTGGCAAAGATCTTGAGGTAAGATTTTTTGAGATTTTTTGCAATGCACAACATGAGTATTTGAGGGATTTAAGCTTTCTTTGATTGAATTTCTTTGATAGGAGGGAAACAGGAATATTTTGGGGCTAGGCAAGATATGACAATAGTATTATCATAAGGGTTTCAATATACAAAGGAGTTATACATTGATATATGAAAAAGTGGAACCGAGGGTATTTTAAATACGATGTATAATAGACTGGGCTCCGCATCTTGTATGCATGTTATGATGTATACAAACTTGATATAAAAAAAATAAAGATACAAAGATACAATGTCAGAATTAGCAAGAAGGTTAAAGTCAGTTGAAACACCAAGTAAGTCTACATTTGTATGTTGGAATGTATGTGTTTCATATGCATTACGATATACAAAAGGTAGATACAAAACCTGAAGCCGTTAAAAGTGAGAATTGTATGCATCAGGTAGGGTTTATAGTGATGGGATCAAAGTGCAAAATGCATAAATGATATGAACAAAGATACAAGGCCAGACATGAAATTAAATACAATATGTTTTATAAACCCGCGCATGTCCGAATTTGTATGTTGTGGTGATTATATGAAATATGCATAGGAACATACAATGATTGATATACAAAAATGAGATACAAAGAAAAGAACGGGAAGTAACAAATACAAGGTTCAAAATATGAATTTAAGTGAAAGGTGAACATAAACGGAACTATATGTATTAATGGCAGCATTTAATGCACATCTAACATAGGTCTAACATTGAAATGTAGAATTCGAATGAGTTAAAAGGTAAAATTTGATGATGTTTATTTTCACAATTGCATTTGAAGGTTAAATTGCAGAGAATTTCACTTAGCCAGAAGAATGTGATTCAAGAGCTGAATGGAACAAGAACGGTAAACGATTAAAGGTTGAAACGGTAAATTATTATCAACAAACGGTTGCAAATACAGGCATGTGTAGACACCCAAATTTGTCCCAACTTTGTTTATGTCTAGCAACACCATTTTAAATCATTATTCATTAAGCCAATTAATTAAATAAATTTTATTTATTTAATTAAAATCCCATCCTCATCCTACTTAGCCAATTAATTAAATAAATTTTATTTATTTAATTAATTCCACATCATATCCCAATCATATCCTATCCTCATCCCAATTAATTAAATAAATTTTATTTATTTAATTAATTTCTACATCATATCTTATCCCATTTTATTCATTTATCCTATTAATTAAATAAATTTAATTTATTTAATTAATATCCAACTCATATCCCAACTAATTCAAATATTTTATTTGAATTAAATACTCATCTTTCATCACATTCCAACACTTATCCAGTCAATCATGTGTTGTAAGACAACTTTCACTCATATCCTTCACATGCACAACTAATGGAACCTAAATTTAGTATCTTTCAATCTTATCCATTCACATAGCCTCTGAATCTCCACCGTTGATTGATTTTGGTTGAGTCCTATATAAACACCCTCTCATTCCATATGAGAGGGGGGGATCCAACAATCATATAGCACCTACATTATCATCTTGAGTATCTTGAGCATCTGAGCATCCAATTGAGCTTTCATCATCCATCATGGCAGCTTTCAGCTTTGCAATTGTTCATTGTTGAAGAAGCAGTCCATATCTCTCAAACAAAGAATCGCACGGTCTAGGTGATGTTATGCTTGAATTGCATTGTCCTTTGATTTCATTTAGATTAGATTCCTTGATGATGGTAGGGTTAGGGTTTCATGACTATGTCTGATCTGCTAAACCTGACTTTCACCTATCACATTTTTGGCACGCCCGGTGGGACTCACCCTCTTTTTGCAGGTTTATGCACTTTGATTTGTAGGTTGAAGATATTTTATATTGCTGATTTTTTTTATTTAGGACTAGATCTGTTGTAGAGAGTTTTTTGTTTTACATAGGTCCTGCAAAAAGGAGATCTTAGATTCGTTGGAAAGAGGACTTCGAGAGCTTTCCGAAAAGTGGTTATATTAAAGATTTGGCTCAATATTCAAAGAGTTATGATGATTTGAAGTTGACCCCGCGATTCTAATTTTTTAGAAATTTTTGACGCGCGACTTTTTGCTGATTTTTTTAAATTTATGAACAGATCTGTTGCAGAGGGTTTTTTGTTTTACACAGGTCCTAGAAAAAAGAGATCTTAGATTCGTTGGAAAGAGGACTTCGAGAGCTTTCCAAAAAGTGGTTACATTAAAGATTTGGCTCAGTATTCAAAGAGTTATGACGATTTGAAGTTGACCCTGTGATTCTAATTTTTTAGAAATTTTTGACGCGCGACTTTTAAAAAAAAAATCATATCTTCCAATCTAGCTAACCAAATCACATTTTGTTTTTTGCAGGTGGTTAGAAATATTTAAATCCATTTTTCTATATCATTATTTTTAAAATCTATGGTACAAATAGATTTTTTGTTAAAAAAATAATTATTGTCAAACCCTAGTTTATGATAATAGCTTCTTCTATGCACGTTTACTTATTTTTTTTTTAGAATTGGTGACTTGTAAAGGCATCTAAGGAGCTGGAGCAACATTGATATCAATCATCTACAACAACTTGAAAAGCAAAAATAATCAGGTGCACTCATTCTAATCTTTCATCTTAATCACTGTTTGAATCACACATTTCAATTTGGGCATAAAATGAACAATTGTTTGCAAATTCATATCAAAAAAGTGAGCATAAAATGAACCATTGTCTTCCATCACATTTGGATTTGGGTCTAAAAAGAACAAGTGCTTGAATTGTCTTCCACACATTTCATTTTCTAAGGGTCAATTAACAAGTGCGAGTGTGAATCAAGTGATAGCTCACTTGGTTTGCTTTTGTAAACCCTATCTAGGAGGCCTGCTTGGAGACACACCACTCCAAGGGACGACCTCAATCGAGGCTGAATCGAAATACACCCTCATTGGGAGTTGTAAATCTTGTCACTCTTGGTTAAGCCCCAAAGAACTTTATACCTTTGGGAAGTGAAGGTGAAGGGTGGGTTACCCCTTTCTCCCGGCTGTGTGGCAGGATTTCACTTTCAATTCCTTAGTCAACCTTGTGCAATAGATAGCCTAAGACCTAATTGGCTATACCCACTTGACTAGACATTAGGCTTGTTGATGTGTCTTCCATGTGTGTTTGCATAATCATCACATTTCATTTTCAAAGTCAACAATTGCTTATGTGTCTTGTGTGAGTGATTCGTGTGTGTATATGCATAATCATTTGTTTGAATATTGCCACATCAAGCTCTAAACACCCAAACATATAAAGACAAGTCATCTTACACATTCTTCCAATAACATTCAAACCCAATCACTTTCATCCCAAACATAGCCAAGTCATCTAAACAATCCACATCATCATCCAAATCCCTAAGCAAGCACTTGCTAAAAGGACTTAAGACAAACACTTGGTGACAACATGTCTACACTAGAGGACCTAGAAATCAAATTCCAAAGATTCCTCCAAAATCTTTATCAAGGATCACAACCCTTCAACCAAGATGCCATTGAAATATTACAATTCTTCCTCCAAAGAGCTCAACCCCACACAAGCCAATCACCTCAACTACAAAACTTCATAGCCCAAGTCCAACACCTTTTAGCCACTAGTCAAGCTTGACAAGTACAACAATCCTTAGCCACTCCATACCAACCTAATCCACCTCATAGCCACATGTCATATCCATCCACTTCATATCAACTTAATCCACCTATCCACCAAGTCAATACCACATCAACCTATGAACATCCACCTCAAGTTTATCCAATCCCTCATACCACCTTTCCAATGCACTACCAAGCCCATCCACAAAGTCATCAAGTGATATTACAAGAACAACATCCAAGTCCCAATGGCTCTTTGTACATAAATCAAGTAAGTCCAAATACACCTTTTCAATAAGACCACCAAGCACCATTGATAGATCTAAATCCACCTTTCGAACAAGAATCATATCCAAATCCTAATGGCCCCTTGTACATAAATCAAACAAGCCCAAGTTATCCTATGCAAGATCCAATAACCTTTGATAAGGGAGATACCAATCTAGAGTGGCCTTCATCATCTAATCACACACCAACACATGAGCCAACTAATCCTATCCCAACACTACCATGTGATCCTATTCCTAGTCCATTGGTCCATCAACCCTCCAAATCACCAAGCCCTTCATTACCTTCCTCGCCATGTCATTCTAATCGTTCACCAAAGGATGCGGCTGAGAGAGTTTTACAAAGGATGCTTGAAGCAAAACTCATTGAACTTCCTAAAGTCAAACCATGTGAAGAAAGTCCATATGATGAACATGATTATTGTGCATACCATAGGACCAAAGGCCATAATACAAATCAATGCCCAATATTTGTCTCAATTGTTTACAAGGTGTACCCACCTATAATGGAAAATCGTGCCACATCATCCCCATCCTATGTGTCACCCCCATCTAGTCCAAATCCTAATCCATCCAATCTAATTAGCTCTCAACCTAATCATTGTCCTAATCCTAATCCAACACCATCTACCATTATCATCCATCCATTATATTTCCCATCCACCCATACACTTGCAAAGGATGTGATCCATTGGCTACTAGATAGGAATAGACTACCCCTATGTCAAACACCAATTCATGAGCCTACCAATGAACTTCCAAAGGTCATGTCCAATCCTATAATCTCATCATGTGGTTCACATATCCTTGAGCCTCTTCAAGAGCCTTCCATTAACATGCCTAGCCCTTTAAGCCCATCATGTGATCTACAAGCCAACAAGTCTATTCAAGAGTCTCCAACCACAAGCCTAAGTCAAGAGCCTATCAAGTCCACTCAAGAACCTTCCACTTCCATCCAAAGTCAAGAGGTATGTCAAGAGCATAATCTTAAACATGTGGAAATATTAAACCTTAATCTTAATCAAGATCAAAGCACCTCTAAGTTCCACCTATCCATGACCTACTTATGGGTTGCCCTCAAGCTATTAGCCATTACCATCACCTCATTCATGAGCAAATTTATCCCTTTTATATCCCACTTAATCCTATTTTTGCTCATAGTTATGATCAAGGTTCTAGCTAAGATCATGAAAACCATGATGATCTATTTGGCAAAACTTTATCTATCTCATGATCAAGATGATATCTATGATGAAGAACCTATTAAAAAGTACCTTGATCCTATCCATAATCCCATAACCATCCATGAGCAAGATATCCAAATTGCTCCTAGTCATCCTCCATCTAGCCCTATCCATAATGAGCAAACATCCACTTGTCATAATGAGACATGTGCCTCTCAAGAACACATAAGAATAGAAGATCAAACAAATAACTTGGATCTTAGTGAACACAATGCTAATGATCCTCCCTCTACATCTACCATCGATCCCATTTCAAGTCCACCATCATGTCCTAGTGGTCTTACCACCTTCCTCCAAGAATGTTCTTCCTTAGGACAACAACAACTTTTGTCCTCCATTTCATCTTCTCCATCCAATAAAGAACTCAAGTCTAGTTCCCAAAACACATCTAGTCCCATAGTCAATCGCATCCTCCAAAACATGAACTACAAAGGTAAAGGCCTAGGTCTTTATGAACAAGGTATTTTGGAGCCAAACCATGTCAAGGTCCCTCCATGCTCATATGGCCTTGGATACACACCCCAAGGTAAACAAGGCCAAGATGTTGGTAATCCTTTCATGCATCCTAAACCTACCACTTTCCATCACACCCCCCATCATATACCCAAAACATATGTAGCCATTCCATCTCCATCATCCTATAAATGTCAAAAGCATGTGACCATACACCTTTCGCCATCCACCTTGCCTCCACTTCTACCAACTCCAAATATCCCTCCATCCACCTTGCCACCATTGCTTCCAACACCTAACATACATATCATTCATAAGTATCCTTGCATCCCTAATCATGACCAACAAAAGCACACATCGTTTAAACATAAAGCTTCCAATAATTCCATCCAGTCCACCCACCCCATGGGATTCAAAAGCAAAATTTTTGATGTCTCTACCTACAAAGCTAAAAGTCCTACCAAAAATCCTAAGGACTCTCATGCCTTAGGGCACAAACATGAAAAATCAATGCAAATAACCAAAGCAAAGCAATCCAAAAAGCTATCCAAGCCCATACCTTCAAAAGCAAAGCCCAAAAGCAAAATGGTTTGGGTTCCTAAGCAAATAACTAACAAAACAAATGAGGCATCCTCATCCACATCTCAAGAATCCCAATCACTTATCTCCATCCAAAAGCCTACTTCTATTCAAAACTTCAATTCCCTTCAAAAATCCCACAAGCAAAGCAAAAGCACTAAAAATACTAAATCTATGTGGGTTCCTAAATCACTTCATCGACCATCCCCTAAGCAAACATCTCCATTGCTTCCTACACAACCATCCAATCAAAAGCTTTAATGTTTATCACGGTGTGTGCAACCATTGGTCATGGTTCCCTTCCACTCCGCAGCACCTCCACACAACTACATCTCCCCATCTTCCATCCATTATCCTACATATCTCTCCCATGCTATCCCTATGGTCCATGCTTTTGCATAAACTTTTCATCCTTTTCCATAAGCACATCATAATCTACTATCCTTCCATCCATCCATCCTTGCATGAGCCTTCCATAATCCACATCCTAATCCACTATCTACCTAATCCATCTCCCATCCATGCAACCCCTTATCAACATCTATGAGCATAATGACATGGTCCATGCGATGATATCCATCTCCAACGGGACTACCAACCTTCATAGCACTAAACACTTGAGTCCCTCCTATCCATTACCATGGTGAAAACCTGGCAAACAGGCGCCATGTGTAATTGTCAACCCATCTAAAAAAAAAAAAGAAAAAAAAAATCAAAAATAGTAAAGAGAAAGCCCTTCATCCAACAGTGAAAACCTGGTAAACAGGTGCCTTGGATAAGTACCATGATGAAAACCTGGCAAACAGGCGTCATGTGTAGGTTGATCTTCTATGTCACTTACACTTGGGGGCACATTGTCTCATCCAACCTATCCATTTCCCAACTATCCATCCCATTATATCATTTTCCATCCTATCATGCTACATCCTACCATCCTTATCCATTCATCCATCCTTCTGCCTTTTGATTTTGATGAAGACATAGGGGCAAAATGTTGAAACATGTTTGGATATTTCTTGACATAGCTTCTTTCCAAACCAAGTCCTATCCATTAACAATTTATCCATCCCATCCAAATCCAATCCATTATGTCATCCCTTGGTCATGAATTTTTTCATGTAAAAATCCTCAGCATTACCACCTAGAATGGGGCAAGTTCCTCCCATGCAACATAGCCTTTGGAGATCACATCCTAGCTCCCTTATGATCCATCCACTATGGTGTATCCTTATCACGAGCTTTCCATCTTATAGCTTATCCCCATCCATTTATCATGAAGCTTTCCACTATAAGCTAACTATCCATTTATTATGAGGCACACATCCATCCCTTATATGGCCAATCCTCTTATCTATCCATCCAATTCTCATGAGCCTTTCATCCCGTTTACTATGAGCCCATCCTTTTATCCATCCAATCCCATTCATCCATCCTTGCACCTAGACTTGGTTTTCCCTTGTCATTGGTATCAAGCACAAAGGCTACCCAAATTGTAAATCCATTGATGTTCCAAAACATTTAAAAATCCAAAAAAATCAAAATATGTCGAAAAATCTAAAAAATCAAATATCCAACAAAAAATCCAAGCAATAAAACCAATCACATCATCCAAAACAATCCACTCTAGCATCCAATCAAAATCAAATCCTTATCATCATCAATTCCTCCTATCAATAACATTCATTCATCCATTTCAATCAATCACTTCTTCCAGTCATATCAATCAAATCAATCTAAGCAATGATCTTAAATCCATGTCACACTAATCCATATCAAGCAAGCTATTGAATCAAGGAACATTATCCAATCAAATCAATAGGTTTTGATCCTAATCTTGTCATGAGCCCAATCAATCATCATCAATCATCATCAATGGGATATATCGTTCCCACATCCTTGTGTTGATCTAGGGATATAGCTTTCCCCACAATGACAACACTATCCTCATCAATGAAACAATCAATCATTGGTTTATGACTTGACAAGGGTAATACCTTGTTTGTTTTACATTCTTTGAGCATACTAAGAACACTTGCTTATGCTTAGATTGAGTGGACACTCTAATCATCACACCATCACTATCATCATTCAAAACAATCCAATCATCAAAACAATCAACCCAGCAATAGAAAACTTCAAAATCAAGTCAAGCACATCAAGCCAATCATCAAAACAAATCCTATCAATCATCAGCATCAACACCAAAGCAAATCGACTCAATCACGTCAAATCCAATCACTTCAGCAAATCAAAAGCAGCTCAATCCACCACATATCATCCCCCAATCCAATCATTCATCCAATCAACTCAATCCAAAGAATCAAAGAAAAGATCCCAATGCAAGCCCATCCTTAAATCCACACCAATCAAGTTAATCAATCAAGCCAAGTTATCCAGCTTGACAGGGGCAATACCTTGTTTGTTTTTGAATCATTTGTGCATGCTTGCTTGCTTGTGTGTGTTATCATTTTATCTTGCATTTGCGGGATGATCTTATGCTCTTCCTATGCGTATTGGTATCTTGTATGTGTTGGGATTAGCATCTTACATATCAATATCTCTAGCATCTGAGAGCTAAACAGTCTCTTATGCATTTGAGACTATTCTATGTTAAGACTAACTCCATACATATAACCAGCAAGCTATCATTATGTGTAGTGGAGATAAGTTCAAACCATTGCTTGTAGCGTCAAAGTCCAACACTAGCTGTTATTCATATCTTGTGCATGTTGGCTCAACATCTTGACCTCATGCGTTCAGACAAGATTGTAACACGCTAGTTGCACATTGGATATCTCGACACCTTGGTCTCTTATACCCTGGTGCATAACATCCATATGCTATATCAAACATAAGGACTGCATTTCTTTTCATTCTGAGCAATTACTTGAAAGCTGCCCATCATCCTATCTAGAACCTACTTATAGCCCTTCTCATAACCCTAATTCTTCTATGCCACAGCCTATTTTCTTCCATCCAACTCCCATTTTCTTCGTGTTAGCCTTCTTTTTAGCCTTTTTCTTCTATCGAGAGCCAACCCAGCCCTTCCTGGTTAGCCTGGCTTCCCTCTCGAGGGGGCATCACCTGCCAGTTACACTGGGGTATAACTTGTTTATCGAACGCATATCGTATCTTCTTTGACACAACGCTCTATCGAACATTGTATCAAAGAGGGGCAAAATGTAGACACCCAAATTTGTCCCAACTTTGTTTATGTCTAGCAACACCATTTTAAATCATTATTCATTAAGCCAATTAATTAAATAAATTTTATTTATTTAATTAAAATCCCATCCTCATCCTACTTAGCCAATTAATTAAATAAATTTTATTTATTGAATTAATTCCACATCATATCCCAATCATATCCTATCCTCATCCCAATTAATTAAATAAATTTTATTTATTTAATTAATTTCCACATCATATCTTATCCCATTTTATTCATTTATCCTATTAATTAAATAAATTTAATTTATTTAATTAATATCCAACTCATATCCCAACTAATTCAAATATTTTATTTGAATTAAATACTCATCTTTCATCACATTCCAACACTTATCCAGTCAATCATGTGTTGTAAGACAACTTTCACTCATATCCTTCACATGCACAACTAATGGAACCTAAATTTAGTATCTTTCAATCTTAGCCATTCACATAGCCTCTGAATCTCCACCGTTGATTGATCTTGGTTGAGTCCTATATAAACACCCTCTCATTCCATATGAGGGGGAGATCCAACAATCATATAGCACCTACATTATCATCTTGAGCATCTTGAGCATCTGAGCATCCAATTGAGCTTTCATCATCCATCATGGCAGCTTTCAGCTTTGCAATTGTTCATTGTTGAAGAAGCAGTCCACATCTCTCAAACAAGGAATTGCACGGTCTACGTGATGTTATGCTTGAATTGCATTGTCCTTTGATTTCATTTAGATTAGATTCCTTGATGATGGTAGGGTTAGGGTTTCATGACTATGTCTGATCTGCTAAACCTGACTTTCACCTATCACAGTATGTACATCAAACACTGCTAAATTGTAGTCAAGTAAAATTAGGGTAATTACAGTAATTCATTAAGAAAATGATATAGATTGTTAGTCATTACTGTAGCTAATTATGCGATAGAGTTTGATGTTGTTAAACTCTGAAAATCTTTATTAGTGAAAATGACAAGAAAATCCTAGGGTAAATGGTAAAAAATGTAAAACTATGGTAAAAACCCTAGAACTGTACACAATGGGGACGGTAAAATGTATAATTTCTCTTGATAGGATGACACCCAAACAAAAGAAGGTAGATGTTACTATAGCCGAGGAAAAGGAAAAGGTTAGAAGAGAGAAAAAACCAAGGAAGGAAATGGTTAGAGAAGAGCTACCACCGGTCAGGGAATATTCATCCTTGATATTTAGTTCAAGAGGAATAGTTACAGATACGAATATTGGTCACTATGATGTGGAAGAAGTGCTATAGAAAGTCACGACACCAGATGCTACCACTGACATGAGTAAGATTTGGGAGAAAGGATTGTATAGAGCCGCAGGATTCCTATTGGCTATGGAGGCCAAGGATTTGGTACTAGAATGCATAGACCAATACAATTTGACTACTAGAAAGGTAATGCATAATGGCTAAATCATTGCAGATCTATCTACAGAAGGCATAGCTCAAACTTTTGGGCTAGAGATTAAAGAGCAAATGATGGACATTGACATTGATCAATATGATGTGGATTTTATTAAAAATGAGAAAGAATGTAAAACTACTATCTTTTATGGGTGGTATACAGTAGAGAACAAACCCAAAGCTGCTATAAGGGTGCCTAAGAATTTATACAAGGTTGACTTCAAAAAGGAAGTATACTTAATGATTACAATGTTGAGCAGATTGGCTAGATTAAAAGATGCCACAAAGTTTGAACCATGGATGTTCACCATCATACAATTTATTAGAGCAAAGGAGGGAACCATTCATTGGGCTAGAGCTACTAGTACAACAATATACAAGTAGGCAATGACATTTTGGAAAAATAGAAGGTTTTCTTTTGTCTTCCTATGTAATTTATGTGTGTACTGTTGAGATGCCACCATTGGCTGGAATTGACAGAGTGGGTACCTTAGGGAATGGCCCAGGTCAAAAGTTGATTTATGATCATTATCCATATTTATAGGAGGAGAATGCATGGTGCAAATATGCCAGGGTTAATGATGTTTTTTATACCTATTTAGTAAAAATTCTAATAGGGGATAAAGACATGAGATTATCAGAGGAGGTAGAAAAGGCTATAAGTTCTTTCAGTTCCTGGTATATACAATTTCCTACCTTCACCTATATTAGGACTGAAGTATTTGAGGGTAAACCATTCAAATTGCCAAGATATCCTCCAGACCGTTTGATTGTATTAGAATTCTCAAGACAGATTTTAAATGTATTCATAATGTACAAAAAGAGATTTGGCAGAGGAAACATCAAGTTCCCTTGGGTGATTGGTAATTACTCATGTTATAATGAAGATGTCACTAAGGAATTAGAAAGAGAGTTGAGATATTATGGGTTTGATGAGTTTGACTTAGTTAGACGTTTTGACCCTTTTCACAAAATTCAAAACTACATTGATAAAAAATATAAGCACCAAATCCACATTAAGGATTTTTGGTTGGACTGTGAGAATGAGAAAGAAGTGAGGAGAAGAGCTCATCAGAGATTGACATTGGAGCAGATGAAAACTATGGGGGAAATCAATGTGCCCCAAGATGTTATAGATGATGATAAAATATTACACCAAAGTTATGAAAGTAAGGGAGTGGCCTTGTTGCCCATCAATTAGCCTAATTGGGAAGAGCCAGTAGAGACATCTTTGGATGTGATATCTAACACAATTCTTTTATTTTCTAAAACATGGTTAAGTGATAGGATGGAAGAGATTAAAGCTCAAGGTGTTATTGCCACCTACCAGAAAAGGGAAAGAATAGAGAAAGAGAAAAGAATGAGTTAATGTGTTTTTATGAAAAGAGAAGAAAATTTGTAGAGACTACAGTCCTTGAAAAAGATGAAAATGCCACACTTTTGGATCCCTATGCTCTTGGTATCATAGTAGCCATTCCTTTAGGGACATTCATGGAGGAAGGAACATCAAGCCAAGTAGTTAATGTGGAATAGTCACAAACATCAAGGGTTGATGTAGAACAAGTGTAAAGTAAAGAGGTACCATCAAGACAACATACAATTAAAGTTGTGATCATAGATACCCCAAGAGGGAAGGCACACATTCCTACTATAATAGTGGATGCTCCACCAGTGGGAGTAAGAAAAAAACTTATATCTAAAGATTTTACACTTGAGGAAAGAAGACTAGGCCACATAAAAGTCAAACAAGAGTTGATTGAAGAAATGCTGCAAGAGTCAACTGGCCAAGAAGTTAAGAAAGTAGGTGAAATTGTGAATATTGATGAAGGGAGTAGTGATGATGAGGAGTCACAATTTGGAGCTGATATAGAGGTAGAGGATGAAGAAGAAGAACAAACATCAAAGACTTCTCCTATTTTGGGAGAATAAAGTGCTTAGATGGAAAAGGCACAAAACCCAATAAAAAGGATGAAAATATATGGGAAAACTTAGAAGTAGTGGATCCTTTTGGTTAGTTGGTATCACTTGAAATCATAAAGGAAGTGCAGGCTATTACACAACAAGTAGAAGAAGCAGAAAAGAAAGAAGAAGGAGAAAAGAGTGTATCTTCTGGTCAGTCATTGCAATCATAAAAGATAAGTGAAATAAAAAATGTGCAAGTTCAAACTATGGTGCAGACAGAGGAGGCAACGCCAACAAGCATTACAGATACTAATGTTTAAGTGTTTCTAATATTAATATTGAATAGGGTGAACAAGAAAAGAATCAGGAGGAGGGAAATATAGAACAAGATAATGAGGGGGATATAGAGGAAAAGGAAAAAGAAAATGAGGAGGAGGGACCACAACATCAAGATAATGCATCACCCTCAACACCACAATAGGGTCCACCTTTGGATCAAAATCCACTACAACAACAACAAGAAGAAGAACCAATAGAAGTAGAAAAATCTGAGGAGGAGGTAATAAATGAAGAGAAGAGGGTAGAAACAAACATGGAAGCACCAGCTTGGTTGGGTGCTGAGGTCAAGAGAGAAAAAATAGAGGTATAGTTGGTCCCCATTGACATCAAAAGCTTGTTAGGTGGGCATTCACAGAAAGAAAAAAGAAAATCTCAAACCATGTCAGCTATAAAGAAAAGCCCATATGGATCCAGGACTTTAGAGCTAGCTATACCACAGAAGGATAAGGCAAAGGGAGAAATGACCCTTGAAGATTATCAACTACTGAATATAGACCTTGGGCATGTGACTAGGGAACAACACATTTTCGAATGGGAAGACATGAATAAGGTCACTATGGAAATGATGAAGAAGGATAAGGATAATTTTTATTATTTGAAAGGGCATATTGTACAATTGCAACAGTTCATATAGGGAATATTTGACCCTAATGTTGGCATGCTTGATTTACCTGTAGACTTAGCCATTTTATCAAAAGATCAAGTTACTGAATTAGAAAACAAAAAGGTTGAAGAAAATGTTTTTGAAGAATGGTTTAATGCATTTATTCAAAAAGAAGAAACCACAATAAGGTAGGTAATTGCCAGTTGGGATGTGGCTTTTGCAGAGAAAAATAATTGCAATGTTGTTTTACATCATTGTCAATCTAGAATGGAGGAGTGCAAAAAGGAGTTGAAACAGGTTGAAGATATGAATGAAAGAGTTGAAGAACTGATAAGTGAAGGAATAATAACTTCTCAAGTGGAAAATCATATGCCACAATACATATTGGAGCTAAAATTTGAAGACAACATGATAGGAGGTTGCATTATGAGTACCCGGGATCTGGAAGGAATTGCTGATGAAGTGATCAGGAAGCACATGAAAATAATATAGAAGTTTATTGGGCATGAATTCCAAGAGATACCAGTATATGATGTAGCTATGGTAGTTAAAGAATTCAAAGCTATTTATCTACCCTGCTTGGAGAATCCTATTGCATATCTGAGTACTGAAATGATTGATTCCATCATGGAATTAAATGCACAAATAAGAAAATATTAGAAAAATAGAGAAGAAGTGGAAGAACAAGTAAAGATATTAAAAGAGAAAGTTGAATTACATAAGTATACATGGACAATGAGTCAAAAGAATAATCATAATTTTGTTGCAGCATTGATAGCGAAGTACACTGAGTACTTGAAGAAAATAGGAGAGGAGTGAGAATGAAAGGTACTAGTGGAAATGGTTATTTCTTTTGTATCTTCATTTACATATACTATGGTATATTTTATTATGTTGTTGTAGCTAAAGTCAACAAAGAGAAAAGTCAAAGAAGATTCTATGTTTTGAAAGATCCTAATGGCATCCTTTACGCCAAAAGGAATATTCCTGAAGATATTTTGGAAATGGTTGGGAAATGATTCCTGCCATTGATCTTGTGAGTTTGAATTTGAACCATGGATTGAATTTGTAACCGTAGCAAAAGGGAATTCAAGTCTATATAAAGAACAATGCTACTAGCATTATAATTACACAGAGTTTGAGAAAGACATGTTACATTTAGGTAAGAGAAGTAATAGACTTTGAGCAGAATTTTATGTGAAGTGGAATGCGCCTGTGTCTACAGAGGAGATAATGTGGAATATCCAGTTTCTCCCTGTATCTATAAAGTGTCTGTGAGTTTTGATTAATTGATAATGTTTTTAGAGAATTTGAAGTCAAAATACATTGTAAATTTGAAAGACTTTTCATATGTTAATGAATGCAAACATCTATTTACTGTGTCTATTCTAGAGTGCATTAGATTCAGGTATTCTTTAGTGTATTTCCTGTGACAATCACATTTCTGTATGTTAATTCATGATATTTCTCAGGATAAGCATACATGGAATTTACTCCTTTGAAGCATTACAATTGATTAATCTTGTATACATGAATAGCAGAGAATTAATTCCTACAGAATTAAGTTTTCTAACCATAGCTCTTCTAACTTTTCCAAAAATCATAAATAATTAGCATGCACATAGGAATCTGAAGGAAATTGTCATATCTTTGAATAAAGAATGAGGAATTGTAAGGATCTTTGACAATTTTCATATTAATTTGAAAGGCAAAGTTTGTTTTATTGAAATTCATGCAAAGCTTTGTAGTTAAATAGTAAATACATGCAAAGGATCACTAATTCTGGTGTAATTTGTAGTTATTTGCATAAATTAAACAAGTCCAGTAAGTCACATATCACTTAAGTTTATGTAAGGCCACTTGAACATTATAGCTTTACAATGAACTGCTGACATGTCCAACATGGTCAAGACCTGACCATACAGAAACTTGAGATTAAGAGTTCCTAGTTAATTCTTCATATCTTTCAAGATAGCTAAGGTTCCTTTGTGAATTTTAACTTTGTTTCCTATGTACTTTACATACATCAACACCACTATAACACAAGCTATAATTACTAGGGAGGTAAATGGCATCATAGAGTAGGGAGCCACCAAGCCTACCAAAAGAAGCAATTGGAGATAAAATAAGAGAAGTTTATGTCACTGATGTGGTAGAATAATTTTTGCATGAACTAGTGAAGTTTGTCTTACTTAACTACTGAAGTGTAGTCAGGATAGAGTTGTTGGAGTTACGTTGAAGGGGAATCCTCATGTAAGGAATGAGGATTTATAAATCAACTAGTAGGGATGATAGAATAGTTAGTGTGCAAGTGCTAATGATATATCTTGCATGCATGATTTCTAAACTTTATAGTGGTTGCAAGTTCACATGTAGCATCTTCTAAAAATAGAGGACCTATAACAATGCACATCTATCTTGTAGAAAAGGTTAGTCTACCTATAGCCACTCAGATTTGACTCTAATGGACTTGCAGTAACATTGGACTACTTGTAGCAAAGCAATGTTTGGTTGAAAAACTAGTTTTCCATAGTTTTATTATATTTTATGTTTTTTAAAGGAACTGGATCATACCTTAGGAGGGGTAGTAGTTGAGCTTGTAGGCTCATCCACTATTGCAACTATTATGTCACCATGTGTTTCTAATAATTAGGAAATTTCTTTATCTATACAAGTTGGTCTTTGTCAAAAAAATTTGGATGAAGTCTTCCTTATCAAAAGTCCTCTTGTAGAGGTTGAGATAGTGTCCATTGACCATTAGATGAAATTGGACCAAATCAATGGTTGTCAACTTGACTGCTCCATTTGGAAACATAGCTTCTATCTTGTATGGACCAAGCTATCATGTATGTAACTTTCCTTTATGATCTTTGTACTTGGAATCATATAACAATGCCCAATCTCCTAGTTGGAATTCCTTAGTTTTGATGAACCTATCATGTCATTGCATCTTTTGTTATTGTATGACTTTTGTATGATGGACTACTTCTTTTCCTAATCCATCCAATGCATTCAACTACATGATTCATTATCTTTGTGCTTAAGACAAGTCCATCCCAATTTTTGGTGTAGTCCTCAAAGTCTTATGCTCAAACTCAAAAGGAAGGACAACTTTCTTTCCATAGACTAACTCATAGGTTGTAAACCCTATTGTAGTTTTTCATATAGTTTTGTATGCCCATACAACCTTCATAAGGCATACTGTCTAATCATGACAATGTAGAGATATTATCTTAGTAAGAATGCTCTCTAATTCTCTATTTGTAAGCTTCAGTTGACCATTGGACTGTGGATGACATGGAGTGGACTTCTTATGGTATAATTGATACTCATGAATAAGGGATACAATCAAATCAAAAGTGAACTATGGTGTTGAACACCCAAAGTACTGAGAGGGGGGTGAATCGGTACTTTATTAAACTTCTTACTTATTGAACTAATAATACATTTACCACATGCAATAACAAAGCTAATTAAACATAGAACAAACAACCAAAATCCATCACACATGAACACCATAATTTTTACGTGGAAAACCCAAAACTGGGAAAAGCCATAGTGAGTGTTAACTCACAATATATTATGTAGGATCAATACCAAATTATAATAAAGGCTCACTACCCAAAAGAAGTACCCACTGCAAGAAGGCTCACTACCTAGAGAAAGAAGAAGAAGGGAGATGGCTCACTTCCAAAATCAATTGCTCAGATTGCATCTACACATGCATGAATGCAGCTCCAATGTATGCTCAAAATATTATCTCAAAACTTTTCATATTGACTGCTCTGTTTCATTGCCCTACTTTTACATTAGACATGATGTCTCTTCTTTTTCTCTTGTCACCTGCTATGCACTTCATATATTTCACCACTCACATATCTACTTCATCTTCTCTCAAACACAAAATTCAAACTCACATTTATATCCACAACAAACAAAAACTTCATATTAGGTCAGCCTAATGAAGTGTACCGTGTAGTCATGCATTATGTACTCTATCAGCCAAATTCATTCTCCAAAATCTATAGAAGAACCAAACAATATTTGAAACACCATCACACATGTTTGCATCAACTATTTTACCACTTAGGATTAAGTTCCAAACACCAAAACTTACTGCACACACATCATATTGTTATGTCAGCCTTATTCATAGACTGTTCAGTGGTTCAATTCAACTGTTAGACAACATCTTCCACTGTGGACCACAAGACCTGCTCAAATCCATATCAGAGACTTTTCACCCATCATAGATCATACCTATAGAACCACAAGGAAAAATATTCTTTTGCGGTAGAATGCGGACCACTGAAACACATGCCCTGTCACAGTCACACTGCACCATACCAAGTAGCGATACTTAGGCATTCATAATTGACTCTTCGGTGTAAATTAGAACTTGTAACTCTACATTTGGATACTTCAAACATGTGTTTACAACACCTCAAAACTATATTGTAAGATATTTAACAGTGGAGGAATGCAGACCAAAACAAATGAGTGTTCTGCTCTGAATCACAATGTACTTTATCTTTCCGGACTTAGTTTGTTGGAGTGTGTGTTTCCGGTACTTTTCAGGAGCTAAAAAATTGGATATATGTAATCAAAGGAATACAAATAACATACTAGAACTACATGATCTTGTCTTCTACTACAGACCAATGCCATCCATTATATCACTACTCTATCACTGTCTCTTGTGCACTGCCAACACTTAACCAAAATGGCTAAGTCTTTTTCCCCGGACCAAAAATTTTGTTCTAACCTTGTTCCTTTGCTTGTTTCCATCAATTACAACATCTTCAGACATCATACACAAGTTTCCAAGAATCTCCCCCTTTGGCATTGATGGCAACACTTGATGTGAAAAACTTGTTACAACTCCCCCTATCTCTTTATACACTGCTCTGCTTGTCTTCATGCTTCTTTTATTGTTTTTCAAAATTGTTTTTCACATGCTTCATTTTTTCTCCCCCTTTGACATCAATGGCAAAGGTGTATGATACAAGGATATGTACAAGTTGCCAAAAACTATTTTTCTACTCTACCGTATATATACAAGTGATGTCAAAAATGCTTACTATTGTTGTTGTTCTAGGAGAATACCTTTATAGATTGTCTTTAGTTGCACCATATCTTCATCCCAAGTGGTCTTGGCATCACTCAAAATTAGTATGTGTCCATTAATCTGGGACACTAAATCTTCTACTTTCTTTACTGTGTCAAGAGCTTCAGAAATTTGCCTTGCTTGTTTGCTGCTGTTATTAATTTGGTTAGAGAAGAAATTTTGAAACTTGCTACCTCCCTGAGCTGATTCATTCTATGCTTTGTAATTTCCCTCTAGGTCTACAACTTATGTATATTAGAATGAATGGTTTCCACCTATGCCCTTTGATGGCCAATAGAATCTTTTGTCAAGTCATAAGTTATGGATACCTTCATTATTTGTGCTTCCCATTTATCTATTTTATCTTTTATATCCTTAGTCTTAACCAACCATGTGAGAAAAAATTGATACAATTCATTGGCTTCTTTGAGGGCTAACTGTGCATATTCTATACTTTTATCTAACAAAATTTTGTCTTGAGAAGCCTTATCTTTTAGCTCCACTAATCTCTTGCTGTCTATTTCAGCTCTTACCCTTTTATCAACAACTTTCTCAAATGATTCAAAATGGGAATTCATAGACTCTAAAATCTTTTCCATCTACTCTATGGGAGAGAGTGTTCTATCTCTTTAAACTCCAGGCATAATCTTTTCAAAGATGTTTATTGCTTCACCAAGTAGCTCGTTGTCTTTCATGTGAGATTATATTATTTCTTCTTGAGTAGTTGCTTGGAACATTGTCCCCAATTTCAATTTCTATAAGGGAGACATAGTGGTCAAGTCTATTTTTCCTTGCAGTAAATCTGACATGTCTGCACTTTGAGATTCTTTTTCCTTCAACAAAAATTCCCTTGAATCAACAATGTCTCTTTTTATCTCTTCACCATGAGACACAAAAACTTCTTCACTTTCTGGAGGGAGATCTTGAATGTTTTCTTGTTCATTTCTGTCAGGATCTGGAGCAGGAATGTCCATCATTTGTTCATTTTCCTCTTTTCTCTTCTCTTCTTTTTTCTCATAGATATCTTGTTTAGGGACTGTCCTTGCTTCTTCAGACTTCTTCTCTTTTTCAACCTCTTTCATTTATTTATCCGGAGGAACTATTTCACTTTGTTCTATATTCACCTCCTCTTCACTCCTTGTGCTCACCAGAGGATTAACTATACTTTTCTCTAAGTTCTATTCCACATCTATCTCTAGAATTGTATTGTTACCACCAGCATTCTATTCCTCTTTACTAGTGTCAACAATGGTTGAAATTTGTAGCTCATGTAGCACTTTTAGAGTTATCTCCTTTGTCTCCTTGACCACTTTCTCAATTTCACCAGACATCAGGGCATTAACTCTTTTCATGGTTCTAAATTCTTCACTTAGTTGTTTGGTAACCTTGGCCTTTTTTCTTTTGTGATGTCTAAACATAGTTTTGTTAATACATATTCCTTTATTTCAGCATCTTTAGCCATGGCCCCTTCTTTTCTTGCTGACATTATGCTACCCATACTATCTGGTAATTCATCTATAACTTCAATCAATGTTTTGCAGAACATGTCTAAGTATCTTACAATTGTTGTTTCAATGATTTTCTTGTCAACATCAGTTCTTTCATCATACATGTCAACCATAGGTTTTAGGGTACCATATTGAGCAAATGCATTAATCATTGCTTCCAAGGATGGTGTTTCTTCACTTTTAGTCCTTTCATCTTCCTTCTTCTTTCTAGACTTTTTTGAGGGCTTCTTCTTCTTACCAAAGGAGGTTTCCTCTATTCTTGCCCATTTTCCTTTAATCTCCTCATTTGTCTCTATTTCCTCTTCTTCTTCTCCTTCACCGATAGTCACATACACTCTTTGTGTTGCCTTAGTTTTCTTTCTTTTCTTCATTTTTCTTTACTGTTGCTTGTTTTTTAGGCTCAGTCTTTTCTTTCTTAGCCTTCTTCTCAATACTTGTAGCCTTTGTTTCTGTAGTAGAGAGTCTGGAACACTTTGAAGCAACTACAAAGGTAGATGCTCTTGTTCTTCTTGTAGGGCCAGATGCAGGTTTTTCTTTTTCAATTTTCTCCTCTTCCTTCTTCTCTGGTGCTTTTGATGTTTTCCCTTCCTGAGCACTTGCAGTCCTTGATGCCTCTACTTTTACTCTTTCTTTTCTTATTTCCTCATCTGTAAGCTCATGGATCTTGGCAAATTTATTAGCCATCTTCCTTGCATTCTTCTTTATTTCTGGTTCTTTGTGCTCAAGATGCACTTTGAGGGAGAGTTTCTCATAAATCCCAAACCTTTCTTCCTTGGGATCCCTAGGTTTTCTCAACATTAGATCTGCCAAACCAATTAGGACTTCTTCTGTCACCTCATAACCCATAGGTGGGACCCAAACTATTTTGGGTTCAACAGCTTCCATGAGCCATTTGTCCTTATCTACCATGAACACTATTTCCTTCTCATACTTCTTTACAACATCTTCAAGGATCTGGGCCCTATTCTACATTTTCTTCTAAAAATTCTTGAAATATCCCCATAAGGCTGCATTCTGTTTGTTTGCATTTCCCAAACTGCTCAAGTGATTTATGATTTGTGCAGCTATAGGTGCATGATCAAGCCAACCAACATTGCCCATGCTAGGCAACTCTTTCAAGAAGTAGAAGAATAGACAAGTGATCAAAGTTCCATATTTGAAAGGATATTTTGTTTCCTTTGTTCTTTTCAAATTCTCCATTAGTTCACCCCAGAGCAATTCACATAGGTCATATTCTATGTTATTTTTGACCTTGTCATATGTTGTATGTATAGCAATTGCAGAAATAGAATTCTCCTTGTTGGAGAAGTACACTTTGTATCCAATGACCATTGATGCAAACCTGACTACTGGATCCTCAATGTCATTTATGGTGAGAGCTCTCTTATCAAATTTAACTCTTGTTAGCTACATTACCACATTGTTCTTCATTTTCTTCAAAGCTGGAACCTTTTTGGTGGAGCACATAATAGTTACAGCCTTGATGGCTTCTTTTGTTATTATGTATGGTTCAACAAGCCACAAAAACTCATCATGAACCTTGCTCAAGATGTACCTAACCCAAGTATCATCTGAGATCATAGGAAAATCGAACCAGGTATCTAATTTCTTCTCATTCAGAACTTTGTATTCTTCTTTCAATACAACATTTACAGTAGTTAGTTCATCCAAGTACAATTTTCCTAGTTTCATGTGATCATATTCCTTTTAAGTTAGCATGAATGTATGCCCTAACATCTTCTATATGCATAATACTATATGGAACTTCAAAAAATGTGCCATCTAGATTAGTTAATGTTAATTTAAAATGATATTTCTAGAATTTAGGGTAGGGCCTTTTAGTAATCTCAACTACTTGAGGGATATTCATCTTTCCAATTTCAACACGAAGAATTTTTCAAGAGAGATATCGATAAATACCTTTTGCCTCCATTAGGGTTTCTTTGATGGATGCTTGAATTTGCCCTAGCTTACTTCTTAGGTCTCTTTAGTCGCTTAAAGGTTTGAAAGCAGAATGATTTTTCTTCCAAATGAATCCCTTATATTCTCTTTTCATCAGGATTTAATTACATTAAATGCTTCATTCAAAAAGCTATCAAACCCTTTCTCTGTTATTCCCAATCGATCAAGATTGCTCCACAATTTACCACATTAGCTTCTTTTCTACTAGAATCATCTTCGTAAGCTCTATCATTCAGTCTTATACCCTTATCTCTTTGTGCTATATATCAGTACCACAATTGTAGCTAGGGGAGTAGGATTTTGCATTAAGCCCCCCCTAAACCAAAGCTCTCAATTTACTTCCTGGAGGAAGTACTAGCAACAAATTCTGGTGCGGACACATCCTTGACTTCCTGTACACCTTGCTTGACCCACATTTGATTCATCTCTTTCTTGATCTCTGCTAATTCTATCTTTTGTACCAGTTTCATCATTTCATTCTGATTATCCTTCTTCATATTCCTGCTTCTGCAAAATCTTGCAAAATGTCCAGACCTGTTGTAATTGAAGTATACAACATTTCTCTATCCATTGTTCCTTTCATTCATCCTTGATCTGCATTGGTTAGCCTTGTAACCATATCTATTGCATGCAAAATAATTCCCACTAAAAGATTGAACATTCCTTCCATTGTTATAATTGTTCCTAATCTGACTTCTGCATTCACTAGCTCTATGACCAAACCTCTTGTAGTTAAAGCAGTTACCTTTGAAAGTTTGAACATTCCTTCTATTGTTTAACTATTCCTTATCTGACTTCTAGATTCATTAGCTTTGTGACCTACTTTGTTGCAAGTAAAATACTAACCGAAGAATGATGGGGTATTTTGATTTACTTTGCTCCTACACTGAGTAGCCTTATGACCAAATTTATTGCATGAATTATAATAACCATTGAAAGAAGGGTACCTTTGAGCATTTGGTTGTTTGACTGATGGTCTTCTAGGTCTGTTCCTTTGATTCTAAATTTGTTTGCCTTTGTCCTTCTTGATCCCAGCATTCCTTTCTTGGCCGTTTTGGAACTTTCACCTTTCTCAAATCCCAAGCCTTCTTTGTCATCAAAACTCTTCTGACTAGCAATCATCTCATCAAGTTTTGCATAACTTATCTTAAATTTTTCTTCATAACTTTTTGCTTTTTCCAAATCAAACTTCAGGTTCCCAACTTCTTTTTCAAGCTTTGTGTAGTCTTCATTTTTTCTTTTCACCAATTGATTTAGGTCTTCTTCTGCTTTTGCTCTTTTCACAACCTCCACTTTCACATTCAAGGTCTCATTTACTGATATTAGTTGCTCATTAGCCTCATATTTTTCTTTGAATCTCTTCACTTTCTCCCTTAATTTCTTGATACACTCATCTCCTTCCTTAACATTATCTTTTAGATCCTCATTTTCCAATTCAACCTTTTCAAGGTCTTTAAGGGCAAACCTTAATTCATCTTCATTAACAAGCAAACATTCTTCTTCTATTGTTTCAAATGAATCAATTTCTTTAGGAGTAGCAAACCTTTTTCCTGCCATGTGTTCACTTCCCAAGATCTTCCTCAAGATTTTAGACTTCTTCCAAGGATCTAAGCTCTGATACCAATTGTTGAACACCCAAAGTATTGAGAGGGGGGGTGAATCAGTACTTTATTAAACTTATTACTTATTAAACTAATAATCCATTTACTGCATAGAATAACAAAGCTAATTATCATAGAACAAACAACCAAAATCCATCACACATGAACACTAGGATTTTTATGTGGAAAACCCAAAACTAGGAAAAACCACGGTGAGTGTTAGATCACAATATATTATGTAGGATCAATACTGAATTATAACAAAGGCTCACTACCTTAGGGCTCACTACCCAAAACAAGTGCTCACTACAAGAAGGCTCACTACGTAGAGAAAGAAGAAGAAGGGAGATGACTCACTCTCAAAATGAACTATTCAGATTGCATCTACACATGTATGAATGCAACTCCAATGTATGCTCAAAATACTGTGTCAAAACTTTTCATATTGATTGCTCTATTTCAATGCTCTACTTTTACATTAGACAAGATCTCTCTTCTTCTACTCTTGTCGCCTACTCTATACTTCATATATTTCACCACTTACATATCCAGTTCATCTTCTCTCAAACATAAATTCAAACTCATATTTATATCTGCAACAAACAAAAACTTCATATTAGGTCAGCCTAATGAAGTGTACCGTGTAGTCATGCATTATGTACTCTATCAACCAAATTCATTCTCCAAAATCTACAGTGGACCCAAACAATATTTGAATATTTGAAACACCATCATATATGTTAGCCTCTACTATTTTACCACTTAGGATTAAATCCCAAACACCAAAACTTACCGCAAACACATCGTACTATTATGTTGGCCTTATTCACAGACTATTCACTTGTTCAGTTCAATTGTTAGACAACATCTTCCACTGCAGACCATAAGATCTACTCAAATCCATATCAGAGACTCTTCACCCATAATAGATCATACCTCCATAACCACAAGGAAAAATATTCTTTTTAGTAGAATGTGGACCACTAAAACACATGCCCTATCACAATCACACTGCACCATACCAAGTAGCGATTCTTAGGCATTCATAATTGACTCTCCAGTGGAACTTAGAACTTGTAACTCTAGATTTGGATACTTCAAACATGTTTTTACAACACCTCAAAATTGTATAGCAAGATATGTAATAGCGGAGGAATACAGACCAAAACAAATGAGTGTTATGCTCTAAATCACAATGTACTATCTTTTTAGACTTAGTCTGTTGGAGTGTGTGCTTCCAGTATTTTTTAGGATCTAAAAACTTGGATATAGGGTCATCAAAGGAATACAAATAACATACTAGAACCACATGATCTTGTCTTCTACTACAAACCAATTCCATCCATTATATCACCACTCTATCACTATCTCTTGTGCACTACCAACACTTAACCAAAATGGCTAAGTCTTTTTCCCTAGACCAAAACTTCTATTCTAACCTCGTTCCTTTGCTTGTTGCCATCAATTACAACATCTTTAGACATCATACACAAGTTACCAACATATGGTCCCTGATCAGTGGCTATATCTCTTGGGACTCCATTGTGTGTAAAGATCTCTTCATACAATAACTCTTCTACTTTCTCATCTCTTGCATGAATTAAAGCTTTCACTTATTCCCATTTGGTTAAGTAGTCTATGCATACCAATATATACTCCTTCTAGTTGGATGGTGGATTAATGGGTCCTATAAAATCTATTCCCCATTTATCAAATGGATCCAATACAAATTGTGGCTATAGAGGCATCTCATTTGATTGAGTGGGCTTCCCAATCCTCTAGCAGTGATCACAACACTATGTATACAAAATGACCTTTGTGCAATATGCACCAATAGTATCTAGTGGTTAGCACCTTGGGAGCTATCCTCTTGGCTGCAAATTATCCTCCACAAGGTTCATCATGACAAGCTTGGAGGATGTCAAAGACCTCATCCTCATTAATACATTGATGCATGACATTATTAGGTCTAGTATAGGAGAGATATTCTAATATCCATGAGAAAAGGGATACATCTCTCCACTAGACTTCACTTTTCCTTTGGTTAGAAATGTGGAGGAGCTTTTCGTACAACCAAATAATTAGCGATATTTGCATACCATGAAGTGTTGATCATTAATGTAAACAAAGTTTAATTAGGAAGGGAATAATCAACAATGGGGTTGTTTTCATTAGAAATTATGCTAGAAAGAAAATATACAACTACATTTACTTTAATAAGATTATCCATAATTGTAATCTCAAATTCATGTAGCAACAACAACCAATACAGTATTCTACCACTGATCACGAGTTTTTTCATCAAATATCTTATCATTGCATGATTAATATGAACAAAAATAAGATAAGCAGTGATATAGTGACAAAATTTATTATTTTCATACATGACTTCAAGAAATTCTTTTTCTATTATTGTATAGTTAAGGTTCGTACCTTGCATATTTTCATTGATAAAATAAATTGCATATTCTAATGGGCCATCTTTATGTCCTAGTACATCTTCTATAGATGTGTTAGATGCATCAATATGGATGTGATAAGGAAGTTTCCAATCCAATCCGCATAGCACCCGAGTTGTGCTTAGAAAATCTTTAAGAGCTTGGAATGCTTCTCCGCATGCATTTGCCCAGACAAAGTTAGCGTCTTTAGCAAGTAGCACAAATAAAAGTGTTGTTATTTTGCTAAAATCCTTGATATATCTTCATTAATATCCAATATGGTCAAGTAAGATCCTAACATCCTTTTATTTTTTTGGCATTGGAAAGTTTGTGATAACTTCAACTTTAGCAAGATCTACTTGAATTCTTATAGGGGAAATGTAATGTCTTAACATAATTTCTTCCATCATCATCACGTAATATTTCTCATTTCTCAAAGAGAGGTTGTAATTTTTGTACCATTACAAAACTTTCTCCAAATTGGCAAGGGCATCCTTATATGAATTACCATAGATCGTGAAGTCATCCATATAAATTTCCAAACAATCAAGCATTAGATTAGAGAAAATACTTAAAATAGTCTGTTGGAAAGTAGTAGGGGCATTGCACAACCCAAATGGAAGGACTACATATGTGTACATACCCCAATGACAAGTGATTGTAGTTTTATCCTATTCCTTGGGTACAATTTTGATCTTTTTATATCTTTTGAAGCCATCCAAGAAGGAGAAGTATGGCTTTCCAGCTAATGTATCTAAAACTTGATTAATAAAAGGAAGAGGAAAATGATCCTTCCTTATGGTTACGTTAAGTTCCTTGTATTCTATATATATAGATATATATATGCCACTTGCCTCCTTTCTTATATTAACCATAGTACAATGAGATTAAATCTCTCCTCTTAGAAAGGGGAGGCTCCCTTCTTATTGCTAACTAAATCAACTAGTAATTAAACTATGATTATGTACACTATAACTATCCATAGGGGTGTTTCCATTAGCATATTCTCTTCTTTCAGAATAAAGGAAACAAATTACAATAATGACCTTGATGTTTACAAGTAATAAACTAAATAACACTAGTTGGAGCAATAATAATTGATACCCAATTCTGTTAGACGTAGGAATAACAAGAAAATACCAGCAAATGATAGCAAATGGAAAATCCACAAAAGCCCAAAGTATTCTACCACTTTCCACGATAGTTCCAAAGATAACAAAAATAATATGTGTTGTAGCCCAAAGTCTCTCAATGCATATCACAGTAAGATTGCATGAATAACGGCAATAACTTCTAGCTCAAAGTCTCCAAGTTATTCCCTAAATATGATTCCAAAAGTAACAAGTGCAACAAGTTGTAGCTCAAAGTCTATCAACAAACAACATTGCAGATCCACAAGAATATAGCTAACAATTGCGGCACAAAGTCTACAAGTTCTCAACCAAATTCATACACAATACATATAGCTCCAAATGCAATATGATAACACAAAGTTTATCAATATCAAATATGATTTTCCCTTCAATAATGAAATAATACGTCACTCGTAAACCAATTTCAAGATAATATGACAAGAGGGACATAAGAAAACTCTTACATACAACAAATGTGCTCCAAAACAAAGGTTGGAGAAAATTTGCTTCTTTTATTGATCAATTCTTCATATGCACATTCAACACAAAGATTCAAGTATGCTTCTAAAAATGGGTAGTATTTTGCTTCAAAAGATTAAAGGTCTTTGTACAAAAGAACTCTCTCGTATATATAGAGGAGAGTTGAGAGCTAATCTAGGAAAAGTAAACCTAAATTTGACTCTTTCAACAAAAGAGTCCACATTGATTTAGGACTTCTCTTTTCTTACATGTAATTACATTTTTTGAAAATGACATGTAAAATGTCAAGAACTAAGTACATAAAGCATGAAAATATTGAAAATTAAAACAAGGCACATATAGGATTCTCCACCATCCTTCTCCATAAAATCTTCATACTTCTTCATGATTGTTTGAACTTCATCATTATCCAGTCCTAAAGTATGCTTGGAGATAGCAAGGACTCTTGTGATTGAATCTTTGACAGTGTTACAAGCTTTCTTGTGCCTTCCTAAAAACACCTTAAGTTCTCCAAGGTTAACTGAATATCCAACAACTTGTCCATCGAAGCCAATAAAAAGGCTTGATCTTCAAACTCTCTCTAGATCATGTTGGTAAAATTTTGGACTATTGCATTTGAAGAAAGAAATTTTTGATTATCATCAAGTGACTTACAAGGAAGCTCTTCTACCTTGTTGACAAGATTCAAATCATTGTCTTCATTGACTTCTTGAGCACTTTGCAAGTCTTTGATCAATTCCTTGATGACACTTACTTTGTGTATCATGATTTCTTTAACCTCTACAAACATTTCTCTATTGGAAATGATCCCAATTTCCATCAATGCACTCAATTTGAGCTTCTTCATCTTGTTCCAAGCTTGTAAACTATTTTCCATATATTGTTGTGTTGATGATGAATGTTAGTCATACACAAACATAGAATAAAAATTACACAACAACCTTTATTCATCTTGAAATATATGATGAATTCAGAGAATTCATGATCCCAAGTCTCCATTGATTAGTTCATAATCTACTGGCGTTACTCAGTGGTTGATGTGTGTTGCTATTAATCATTCAGGGGCCTTACGTTTTTCAGTAGTTTCTACAAAGTTCTTCAATATTTTTCCAAATATCATATTCTTTATGTCTGCTCTACATAAATTTCCAACAATTCTACCTATGCACTTATGAATTCAGTCAAATAATGTCCCTACAGGTTGGTATTTGCATGATTTCTACCATTATTTGCAATTCTTTGCATGATATTTTCAACACTACATGCATTTAGCTCATATATGCTAATGATATTCAGTTTTCTACAAGATGTCAGCATATTTCATGTTATTTGCTTCTGATTATCTATTATTTGCAATTATGATGGTGAATTATTTTGAAATTCAAAGAAAATTAAAAGAATACTTCAAATTTGGTGAATCTTAGCTATTGAACCACATACATACTAGACATAGTCATGAGGAGAAGAAATCAAACCATATTTTCACCAGGATGTTCCATAGCTAGATATAGATGATGCTAACTTCAAAGGAAAAGGAATGAAGACAACACATACAGACTGATAAGCACTCCAAGGGACATAGCAAATCAAAGCATGTATCAAGAATTCAAACACTGATTACTCAGGATTTATGATGATTTGTAATCAAATGGTCTTCTCTTTCATTAAGTATGCAATGATATGTATGCTTACAATAACTTTGAAATAGGCCCTGCTATTTCAGCAGATAAATTTCAATTAAGCTTCTAAATAATCAAATTATCACATCCCTACACCTTTTATAGAATAAGGTGAGGGAACAGTTACAGATGACCTACGGTCAGGATTTATCTATTAAGATCAACAATCCAGATGAATAGCACGTGCCTACCAGTTGGCATAGAATATTCCAGCATCTTTGACTTAGTCCATCCTCCAGCTAGCAAACAACATATTTGACAAAATCCTCCTCAGCTCTAGTTCATGTTACCTCTGCATGCAACTCTGTAATTTTCAGCCACCCTGATCTTAGCCTCAAACAGCTCCACTATCCTACAATAAACATACAAGAAATAAGCATCAGCTTCATTTAATAGCCAGCAGGAAGATAAAAATTACATTAAAATAGGATGAATGTGCAAACACAAATAATCAGGTTCTAAATCTGTGAAAATCACGTGTCCAAACTGCATATACAGCATCTAAAATAGCCGAGCCAACCATCGTTGACCAAAATCATGTATTTGAGCCCTAAAAATAGCTTCAAAATGCTATCGCTTTATTTTCCAACATTTTCTACAGGCTTAAAATCCTGTTGTATATGTTCCTTGTACATATTGGGTTGTATATCATGCACATACAAGTGATAAAATGTGCAAGAAACTTTCTGCATTTAACTTCTTTTTTAATATGTGCTTTGTATATCATCGGCCTATATGTCGGGTTATGCATTGTAATCATGCAAGCACAAAACATATAAGGAATTCTCTGTATTTAACTTTCCATTCACGTTCGTTACTTGTATATTCGGTTATGCATCTTTCATTTGCATATCCGTAATGTACAAACCACCATATACATCCAGCGGATTTATCTTTTTTATAGACCATATTTTATTTGCTTTTAGCTCCGCTATGTATATACCGATATGCATCTCTCGATATGCATTTAGTATGATGCATTGATTATATCAGATTTAAATCTCTTCTAAATTTTGCGCTATATGTTTGCAATGGATGTATACTGTAATACACATACAACTCGGGATATATACAATGACTTAAGGTTGCCTCATAATAATTTCAATTCTGGCTTGCATGAAATGCTATATGTCACCGCAAGGTATAAGATGCATGTATAAACTTAACATTAATTCATAACATTTGGGTTCCGTAGCATGTATAAAATGTAATGCATATCACCTTAGTATGTATCAAAGCATACAACAACTTAATGTTATTTTATAACTTTTTCAATTCCGTGTTGTATGTAAGACATATACAAACAACTTAAAGATGCACCCGGCAGATCCATCTAAGCATTCATTCTAACTTTTAACCTTGTAGCATCCGAGATGTGCAATGGTTAACATGAGGCATATTAACCAATATGATCCCATTCATAGATCATGATATGATGATGATGTCATCATCATGGATGGGCTTCATTAAAATGTGAAAGGATGACGTCACCATCATATGAAAGAAAATCAGGGTGCTGAGAAATATGACCTTGATATTGGAATATCACCTTCCTGAATATAGATGACGTCATGGTCATGTCTAGCTTTTGTATATCAGGGGTTAGAATGATGTCAAAAATCATGTTAGCGCTGGGGTGATATTTCTCGAAGGGGGGTGATCTTAAAATATTAGGGTCATATTATAAGATAGGGTGATATTACATAAGGTGACTAATGTTTGGAATATGACCCCCCTCCTGAGTATCAGGTTTGACCTGAACTTTGACTTGTCATATCTTTCTTATTTGGCCAAATTTTAGGGTGTTATAAAAGGCAAACCTGCATGGAATTTTATGTTCTTTCTAACAATGAGGTTGATGACGTGAAATACTAACTTTGACAAACTAACCTCATCATGATGACTTATATCTACCCCCTTTTATGTAGGGTCATCTGCATGACTTACTTTTACCAGACCACCAAAAAGCAGAAAAACACAAGAACAAGCCAAGCAAAAGTTGGGTCCCCATTTTGTCAAGTAAAAATGGGGCGTGTTGTGTAACCACACAACATGTTGTTCTTGAGAGAAAGTGTCAGCAAATTTTTCCAACTCTAATCTTATGCTTTCCATATTTTCCATTCTCTCTAAAGAGGTTCTTAAGAGCTATGAACCTTGTTCAATCAATCGGTCTAGGAACTCACCAACTACCCTTCCCCTTGTATTCACTTTTTCTACCTTTTGAATAATTGGATCCTCAATGCTCATGGCCACAGGCTCAACTGTCTCTGAAGATAGAGTAATCTTCTGGAGTATGGAAGTTAACTGTTCTGCCTTGGATTTATATTGATCCTTCACCTTTTTTACTTCATCAAATTTCTGAATGAGAGAATTCAATGTAGATTGAGCATCTGTCTTAGCACTTTCATGAGTTATCTTCCCTAACTCAACTCTTGTGATGGAATAATTAGATATATCCACTTCTTCTATAGTTTTATTAGGAGGAGGCTGAAAAACTTTTGCATACCTATAACCTTCTTAATCACACAACCTGGAAAGATTCTTTGGCTTTTTCTTAGTTTTTGACTTCGCAGGTGTGAACTGCTCAAAATCAAAGTCAACTGGAGAAATAGCTTGCTTCTTCCTCTTAGGTGTCTGAGATAAAATCCAAGGAGGAAGTGTAGATGAATTTCCTTCTAGACTGATAGCCATAGTTTGAGTAGAAGGGGCTACACTCACAAATTTTTTTGTCACAATGGGTGAAGTGTTAGTCAAAACAACACCATGAATATTCACACTTGAAACTTGCAAAGACTCATAAGTTGCTCTAAGTCTGATTGAGAATGTATGTCAAAAGAAGGTGATGAAAAACTTGGCAAAGATGGGGAAGAACCAAAAATAGTTTCCAAACCATGTTTAGGACTATAAAAAATTGACCTAGAGGATGAGGATGAATGAATGGATTGAATTGACCTAGTAGAAGGAATATGAATGGTGTCAACAGAAATGACTATGATAGTAGGAGTGACAGTAGAAGAAGAAATAGGTGGTTGCTCTAAAATTTTCTCATGAGGAGACATTTTTTATTCCTCATGTTGTCCTTCCTCTTCTTGCCTTTCATCCTGAACAAATTCATCTTACCCTTCAGTAGATGTCCCTTCTATAGTTGTCTTCGCCTTTCTTCCTTTTGTAACAAACTTGATCTTTGGCTTGGCAGTCTTACTGGAACTAGACACATCACTCTTGTTCTTTGTTCTTATCTTAGATTTCTTACCTATAGGATCTCATGAATCCTCTTCTAATCTAGTTACAAAGCATTTCAAATGAATCCCCTTTTCCTCTAACCATACATTTGTGTTAGCAAGGATTGGTTCAAACCTTTCTCTGATGGCAGTTACCTCTTTCTTTGACCACTAGATTGTTGGTAGAGGAGAGTCTACAACATTGTTCCTTACATAAGCAGGATCTAGGATGTCACCATTGTCTTCCATGTCTTCTAGAATATCTATTAAATCAAGTTCTTCAATCTACTTTAATGTCAATCGACAGTAATCCAACTTTCTTATCTCCTCCTCAGTCCTACAATCTACCCACACATCTTGAATTCTGTGCTCATGGGTTAAGGCTCTCTTGATTTTATCTCACTCCTCGATAATCAAAATTAGGTCTTCTCTTGTAGGTCTTCATGGTAACCCATTGCATCTCAGATTCTATAGCCTTATCTTTTGGGGATGTTGAGATAGAATACCTACCAATTGTGGGGGGAAAATTGAAACCTGTCTTGCGAGATTCCATTTGTTTGATATGAATTGCTATTATCTATCTACATAGCTCCATTAACACAATTTTGTTACTAGGGTACCTTGGGAGCATGTATGGATATCCCATGAAACAACTAACTCTCAAATAGGTGAATGTGGGAAACTATAGGTATAAACAACCATATTTGTTTACCATGGACCATGCTTCATCAGAAATCCTTTTCTTTTCTAATTTAGGATCAAACATACACAAGAAAGGAGCAAAGAAAGCATCATTAACTCTTCTAAAATGATGAATTTCTCCATCAAGATTTATCTAAGGATAGTATTTGTTTACTAGAATTAACCTTCTATCTCCTTCCAATGTTAACCTAGGAAAATTCCTCATTGTAGCAGCAACATACACAAGATATGATGTCATGTAGAACTTCAGTGAATTTTGTACCTTTGTCAGTTGATCGTGAAGTGCATCATTGATATGTAGTCCCCAAAAGATTTGTTGTTTCTTCCTCATTATGATTTTGATGTATAAATACATCCATTCATGAAAGGTATATGAAGTAGGTAAACCTCTCACCCTACTAAGAAGAGTGATCAAATCACTTACTTCTTCAATGAAGTCACTGTGTGGAAAGTTCTTAGGCCATCTTGAAATATTTGGCCTAAGGTTTTTGATAAAGGGGTAAATCACAAATAACACAACAACATAAATTATACATAGAAAATATAATATTATTTTATTGATTTGAACAACTCATTACATTATATAAGCTCAAATACAATCAGAGGAATCAATCCTCCACAGGCTGCAACACATTACAGCTACCTATCACCAAGCTCTAGAACCTTCTACCTTCTATAGCCCCAAATCATCTAGGGTTTATGTTTTCCCACCCTTTCTTGACTCTACACTTTCCCCCTTATCTCTCTTACCACCAAGGGTTCCCAAAAATGGTTATTAATAGCCTTTTTGGCGGCCTCCAACTAAATTTTGAATTTTGCATCTCCCTCCAAAAATAGGTCAACTTCCAGGAGCCATAACTTTTGATCCAGGTGTTTGATTGACAAACTGTTTGAAGCGTCAGAAAGATCATGGAGTACTCTACATGCTAAGTACCCTCTCTACTAGTTGCACCCATTTTTGGGCCCGTATGGTGTCATTTAGTGCCTCAAGCCTGAATTTGACTAATTTCAGGCATTTTTCAAGAAACATAAACTTTAATATCTTTTAGCCCACAAAGGATCTTTGCTTGATTCCTTCAACAAAGGTCTTACTTTAATTTACAAAGCTTCCTATAAATTTTTGCTTCAATCCGTGCCCAAATGCAAACTTTCCAAAAATAGCAATTTTCTATTTTTAGCAGTTCAAAAAAAATGAAGGTTCTACAATCCAAGCAATTATGGAACTAGAAACACTACTTTTGAAAACAAATGAAAACAACATCAATTATTTTGAATAAACATTTTTTTTGGGTGATGCAAGATTACTCTTACACCTCTGGATGCTCCTGCATCAGACACCTAGGGTAATTTTGAGAAGTGACCTTGTCACATCTCAAGTGTTTGAGGAAAACCCCAAAGGTCCACTTCTACCTTAGATAACCAGGAAGAATCTTAAACTAGCCTTCCTTTCCACTTCACCAGGTATTCTTCATATCGTCTATTCTGAGTACTTCTTCCCACACAGCTATCCAAGATTTCTTCTATATTCTCCTTCTCTGAAGTAGGTGTCAGGATATTCTGTTGTTCTTCTGTTGGTCCATTTTTGTGCCACCTTCATGATATTATCTTAAATTAGCAATGTTGAACACAGAAGAAATTCTGATTTCATTCGGTAACTCTACCTCATATGCATTTCTTGAATCATGTTTCTTCAGAATCCTACATGGTCCAAATTTCTTCATTTTCAACTTATTATATGTTACAATTGGAAACCTCTCTTTTCTCAAGTGAACCATGACTCCATCTCCTACCTAAAATTCCTTATATCTCCTCTTCTGATCTACCTTATCCTTGTACTAAATATTCATCTTATTAATGTGCTTTCTCACCTCTACATGCAAATTCTTCAGGTGTTCTACAAAGTCTTCAACTTCGACACTTGTCATTTCTCCCTTGTCTAGCTTCCTTAACTCTGAAGCATTTCTTAGATTGATCCCATATACAATCTGGAATAGTGATTTACTAGTACTCCTATCAACATAATTGTTGTAAGCAAATTCTTCCTGTGGTAAAATCAAATCCCATCCCTTGGGCTTATCTCATACTAAGCATCATAGTAGGTTACCCAAACTCCTATTCACCACTTTTGTCTATCCATCCATCTGTGGATGGTGTGCATAACTGAACTTCAAATATGTCTTCAACTTCTTCCGCAAAGTCCTCCAGAAATAACCAACAAAATTGGTATCTCAATCTGAAACTATGCTCTTAGGTAGACCATGTAGTCTCACCATTGCCTTGAAAAATAACTCTACAATATGAATAGCATCATTGGTTATCTTACAAGGAATAAAATGTTACATCCTTGAGAATCTATCCACCACCACAAAAATAGGATCATGTCCTCTCTATGTCCTTGGTAAACCAAGATCAAAATCCATATTAATATCATCCCATGGCTTCTCCAGTACAGGTAGTGGCTGATATAGCCTTGTATTCCTGCTTGTTTCTTTTGCCATCTGACACACTTTGTAAATGTGGCCAATAATAATGCTCACCAACAATAGAAATTGTACCTCGACCAAAGTGTCCAACTAATCCCCCACTATGCTTCTCCTTAATTAGGTTCTCTCTCATGGAACTCCTTAGAATGTACAACTGGCTTCCTCTGAATAGCATTCCATTTTAGATTATGAAATCCAACCATTTTGTCCTATCCAAAGTAACATGTTTCAAACAAGTTTTCCAAGCCTATGCAAAATATGGATCCTCAAGATACAAACTTTTGAGCTGATCATACCCAATAACCTCTATCTTCATTTATGCAAACAAATTTTGCCTTCTCCTTAAGGCATTTGCAACTCTATTGGACTTCCCACTCCCGTGCTTCAAAACAAAAGTATAACTCTACAAAAACTCAACCCATTTTAAGTGCCTGTAGTTCAACTTCCCTTGACTATTAAGATATTGTAAAGCCTAATGATCAGTATATAAAACAAACTCTTTGGGCAAAAAATAATGTCTCCATTTCTTCAAAGCCTGAACTATAGCATTAAACTCCTGATCATAAAAAAAAAAACCTTTTTCTTGGCATCATTAAGATTCTCACTAAAATAAGCAATGTGATTACCTTCTTGGCTCAAAACAACTCCTATAGCACTACCACTAGCATCACAATCTACCTGAAATACCTTATTGAAATCTAGAAGTGCCAAAATAGGTTGCTCTGTGACTTTCTACTTCAATGTATCAAAACTCTTGGCTGCTCCTTTAGTCCATCTAAACTCTTTTCTATCCCCTCTCATTGTCTCAGTTAGGGGTGCACAAATGCTACTAAAATTCTTGATAAATTTTCTGTAAAAACTTATTAAACCATGAAAAGATCTTACCTCTATAGTACTTTTTGGTGTAGGCCATTCGATGATAGCCCTTAATTTGTCCAGGTCCATCTTAAGACATTCCTATGAGACAACAAATCCTAGGTATGCCAACTCCTTCTTTGCAAAACTACATTTCTTCAAATTAATCAACAACTTTTCTTCCCTCAGCTTCTCTAAAACTCTTCTGATATGCATCAGATGCTCATCCCAAGTCTTACTGAAAATCACAATGTCATCTAAATAAATAATAACAAAACTTCCCAAAAATTCTTTCAATACCTCATTCATGAGCCACATGAATGTGCTCGGTGCATTGGTTAGCCCAAATGGCATGACTAACCACTCATACAAACCTTCCTTTGTCTTGAAGGTTGTCTTCCATTCATCTCCTTCTCTGATTCGGATATGGTGATACCCACTCTTCAAGTCAATCTTTGTGAAGTACTTGGCTCCACTCAAACAATCCATTATGTCATCCATTCTAGGCAATGTAAATTTGTACTTGATCATGATCTTGTTGGTGGCTTAGGAGTCTATACACATCCTACACTCTCCATCTTTCTTTGATGATAGTACTACAGGTACCACACATGGACTTAGGCTCTCCCTTATCAGTCCCTTCCTCAACAACTCCTAAACTTGTCTATTTAGCTCTTCATTCTCTACAGGAGTCATTCTGTGGATTGCCTTATTCAAAAAACTGGCTTCTAGTATCAAATCCATTTGATGACTTATCTTCCTCACCGATGGTAAACCTTCTGGTACATTATCAGAGACAATGTCCTAAAATTCTTCCAACATAGCTGAGACTTCTACTAGTACATCTTCACATTTATCTTGACTAATCTTAGGAATCAATGAAAAGCAATGACACTCATGCTTCATACCCTCCAAAACTTTCCTACCATCTACTAAGCAAAATTTGACATTACTACATACCTTTTCTTCCACCTCCTTCAAGGGCTGCAACTTATGATGAACTCCATCCTTTGTTAGAGAATATGTGTTTGCATGGCCATCATGGACAACACACCTATCATACTACCACAGCCTTCCCAATAATATATGACATGCATCCATTGGTATGATTTGAAACATCACCTTATCATGGTAATCCCCAATCTTAAACTTGACCAAACATTGTTCATTGACCAAAGATCTATGATCCTTCTGTAACCATGCAATTTAATATGGATGTGGATGCTTTCTTCTTATCAACTTCAACTTGTTAACCATCTCCTCTGAAACAAGATTGTCAGTACTTCCACTGTCAATAATAATATCACAACACTTACCTTCACACTTGCACCTTATGTAGAATAAACTCTTCCTCTGATCTAGTTCTTTCTCCTCATTCAACAAGGTTCTTCTTACAGCTAGGGTTTCTCCCCTTTTAGTATCTTCAGAATGTTTAGATTGTGCATCTTCATCTACATGTGCAACTCATGCATTACATTTAGGTCTTCTATTTGTCCTTCCTTGATGTTGTAGACACTCATATGCTTGATGCCCTTCTTCTCCACATTGGAAACAAGTTCCTCTGAAACCTCCTCTTCTAGGTCCTTGCCCAAGTCTACCTCTTCCTCTTCCTCTTTACTCACCATTATTTTGGTCATGAGGGTAGTAGGTATTATCTCCTCTCTAATTTTGACTAGTGCCAGCTTCTTCACTTTTCTTTGGATCTTCATTTTAGCCTCCATAGGTTCTTTCACCAGTCCTTTCGCCTTGACCTCTTTCCCTTTACCTGCTTTCAAATCTTTTATTCATCTTCTCTTCCACCTTCAAGGAAAATTGCTATGCATCTTCTATGGTGGTCATTCTAACCAGGATCAGCTCCTCTTGAATACTTGGCCTCAACCCATTAACAAGATACCTTTTCCTTGTTGGCCTTTGCATGACCAGTCCTAATAGTAATCTTATAAAAATCTTCTATATACTCCTTAATAGACTTGTTACCTTGCTTCAATCCTTGCAGCTTCTTTAACAACACCATCTCATAGTCCACAGGAATGAACTACTTCTTCAGTTTCTCCATCATTTGATCCCATCTGGTAATCTTTCCTTTTCCTCTCCTATTTCTCTTTAATTGGACCTCCTTCCACCAAATACTAGCATGGCCCTTCAACTCCGTCTTTGCAAACTTGACTCAATCTGGGTCCTCAACATCTTCATACTTGAAATATTCCTCCATGTCATTGATCCAATCAATAAGCTATTCTAGATTCAACTAGCTAGAATAGGTAGAAACTTTGATCTTGGGCCTCTTTTTGATCTTTGAAATGGCCCTCAACAACCTAACTTCTATAGGATCTCATGCAACTTCTCGTTCTTCTTCAGATAGATCTTCATCTTCATCTTTGCTTTCTTCTCTTGTTCTCGACTCAAACCCTCTTCATAGCTCCTCTTGCAATGCATCAATTTGCCTTTGTAGGGTTCTAAAACCCTCTTCCATCAAAGCATTTCTCCCAACACAATTTCTTCGTGGAGGCATCTTGATCTCCACAACAAACCCACAACCTCAGGTCCTAGTGCAAACTGCCTCACGGTCGACGATCTGCCTACACACTCAAGAACCCTTACTCTGATACCACTTGATAAAGGGGTAAATCATAAAACAGACAATAAAAAAAATCGCACATAGAAAATAGAATATTATTTTATTGGTTTGCACAACTCATTACATTACAAAAGCTCAAATACAATAAGAGGAATCAATCCTCCACAAGCTGCAACACATTATAGCTACCTATCACCAAGCTCTGGAACCTTCTACCTTATGTAGCCCCAAATTAGCTAGGGTTTCTATTTTCCCATCTTTTCTTGACTCTACACTTTCCCCCTTATCTTTCTTACCACAAAGGGTTCCCAAAAATGGTCATTAATAGCCTTTTTGGTGGACTCCAGCCAAATTTCAAATTTTGCATCTCTCTCCAAAAATAGGTCAACTTCTGGGAGCCATAACTTTTGATCCGGGTGTCCGATTAATGAACCATTTGAAGCATAAGAAATCTCACAGAGTGCTCTACGTGTTAAGAACTCATTTTGCTAGTTTTACCCATTTTTGGTCCTATACGGGGCTATTTAGTGCCTCAAACCTAAATTTGAATAATTTTTAGGCATTTTTTAGGAAACAGAAACTTTAATTTCTTTTAGCCCACAAATGATCTTTGCCTAATTCCTTTGCCAAAGGTATTATTTTTCATTTATGAATCTTCCTATATTTTTTGCTTCAATCCGTGCCCAAATACAAACTTAGCAGTTCAGAGAAACTGAAGGTTCTACATAATTATTCAAGTGATTATGGAACCAGAAACACTAATTTTGAAAAGAAATTAAAACAACATCAATGATTTTGAATAAACATTTTTTTTGGGTGATCAAGATTATTCTTACACCTCTGGATGCTCCTGCATCAGTTTTTTAACCACCTACTATTAATCACCTTCTTAACGGTATCTGGATCTTTCTCATATTCTTGTGCATAGTCGAAAATGATATCTGCATATGTCTCAATATGAGGACACAAGAAAGCTTTGTCAAGAAATTCTGCATCTAGCCTCATAAACACATCTCCATTAGAGTCCCTGACACTTTGGTCATCCCTATTATAAGGTACCACAACTTGGAGGAAAAAATCAAGATTATGTGTAGCAACAGGAAATGTAGCTACCATTTGAATGTTTCTCTCAACTATATACTTCATGCCATTACTCAATGGTTGTTGCTGGGTCCTTTCCACAAATTCAGACATATCCACATGCCCAATTTCAGTATCCTTTATCTCATCAATGTTTAAGGTCATTGGAAACACTCCCCGATATTTGTACTTCATTGTTTTTTCTTTGCTTGGAGAAGAATCTGACATTTGAAGAACAACTGACAAGTGACTATATTCTTTTTGGAATGCGGATGTGAAAATCTTGAAATGCGTGCACAAGAAATTACAATACAAAGTTTAGGGTTTTGCAGTGTTAGAAAAACTTGCATGATTGTAAATTAAAGTAGTGTGGCAATTCTGAGCAATTGAATGAGCTTGGAGGGCTTAGGCATGATGAGGGTGAAAAATAGAGCGAAAGCGGGCAATCAGGCAAAATGGAAAAATTTCCCAGTGAGCAAAATTTTGCATAGTGGGTGTAATGGCGCTAATTTTTAGCACTTTTGCATGGTGGAAGGTGTATTGTGTAACTTCACTAAATTTTAGTGCCTTTATATGATTAAGGTGTAAAAAGGTTTGCATAGTCGGTAAATTTTGCGACATTGCAAATGGGAAAAACTTGCAAGTGTTTGCAAGGTTGACAAAATTTGGCAACTTTGCAAAGGAGGTAAAGATTTTACAAAATACCGCAAGGTCAATGAATTTCGATGATCTTACAAGTAGAGGGACTTACAAAGTGTTTGCAAGGTCGACAAATTTCACCGATCTTGCAAATGAAGACACTTAAAGTGTTTGCAAGGTCGATGAATTTCACCGATCTTGCAAATAGGAGAATGACTTAAGTTTTCATGGAACCAGGTAAAAACCTTGACCACATTTTATTATTACACTTCATATGCAATGGCGACAAAAAATGTCCCCATTACATAAATGGGGATGGGCAGCAAACCTTACAAGATTCAACCCAACGATGGTGGAAACCACCGATTGGCAGGTGATATTTGGCAGTTCAAAGGATGCTCAGATGGCAAATAATGCCACCGTCTTATGGAAGATTGACAAAAATTTAAAAAATTTGAGACCCTGTGGGTAACATGGGGTTACCACACACAAATTGACAAACCATGAAACAAGGGCCTAGGATTATTTAAACTAGGGTTTCTAAAGATAATACATAAATTTGTAGGTTCGAAACAAACAAAAACCTAGTTTCATACAAACCCTAGAATCATAGAGACTGATCCATGACTTAAAGAAAAATGGAAATTACACAAGCATTAAACATCTAAAACATGAATAAATGAAGAAAAATGGAAGGAAAGAACATGTTTGGCAACAATGGCAAAAAATGGTGAAACCCTAGCTGAAACACTTATCAAATCCGCTCAAAGGCCGCACATCAATAGACTCAAGAACCTTCGAACACATAGAGGAATGGGGAGGGCACGAGAAAACAATAAAAATAAAATAGAATCAAATCCAACATAAAAACTCCCAAATCACAATTAAAACACTGCATTTATGATCAACTTGTGTGAATAGGAGTTGCTAAGTCAGTGAATTTTGCCGCCGATGCAACTTGGTGGATGATATGCAAGGTCGGTGAATTTTCCAACCTTGCAACTTTAATTTTGCATTAGGATGCAAGGGCGATGAAATTCAGTGCTATTGCATTAGCGAAAAATTTTCAAACTTTGCAAAGTGAAATTTTACAGCTTGGTTTTATTTTGTAATTTTTGACAAACCAAAAAAGGTTAACGCTTGGAATGATGTTCTGAGGCTAGGGGACCACGCATGAGGGTAAATGTGATTCACCTCATTTTACATGCTTAGAGTGCATGGGCTATGAAACAGACAAGTTTCATAGGGGTTATCCCACGAATTGAGCGTAGCTGAATTCGAGGATAACATATAGGATATATGAAGCCTCAATCTAAGAGTTTTTATAATTCTTCTTTTATAATGTCTTGAACTATAGGGTTCATCCTTTGTTGTGGTTTCCTAACAAGTTTACAATCCTCTTTTATTTAAATGTGGTGAGTGTAAAGGTTTGGGTTGATCCCATTCATATCATGTGTAATGCCCATAACTAATACACACATACAAGACATGAGAAAAGAATTTTTTTTAATGTAATGTCAGCCAAACATGACAAGGCAAAAGAATAAGACACAAACCCTATTTTTTTCCATAATTGTCAATGTTAGTGCTAAGGGCAAACTAAGAAACTCTCTAGAAAACTTACTATTACTAAATTATGTTCACACCTAATTTAGTTGGACCTAATTTGAAGTTGTTACAAAAGGAGTAAAGAAAAATTTTAAGTTAATACAATTAGTGAATGTATGATGTCTTGGCAAGACAAAACAAGGATCAGTTGTCAGGATAATTTGACAGTCCAATCAGAACTATCAAACCATCCTGACAAGTGAATATCTAATGTCAAGATATTAGACAATCAATGAATGATAGAACAGATCTAACTAGTTTTTATCTTTCAGTTATAAGATGATTGAATTATTCAAGTGATCACAATTCAGTGTGAAAGAAAGGTATTCATAAAATTATCATTTCATACCATATTTTGAACATATGTTTAATAGCAGTTTCAGTTATTCTATCCTATGCATTTGATTCAAAAAAAAAGTAAACATACATAAGTCATTTGCATAAGGTAAAGTAACTGATCATATTTAAAGAAGTGTTTAAATGTGTCCCACACAAGCCATGGGAGTGACTAAATTGAGCAATGCAGACATATGCAAGCTATACATCTGAGGATAAAAGGAAAGAGAAAGAACATATGAGAATATTAAATATCTATCATTGCCTTTATAGAAGGTTGATGTCCTCAGTTGATAGCTTGTCTTCATGTCTTTATCTTTAGCTCCTGATCATGACAGTGTACCTGAAAAAATTGGGGAAAAGCCCTGTTAGAAGCTCTAGATATTTAAAATTATCACATGTTTTTATCAACAGATATATCAAACTTGTAGACATCATATGTGTATGGATCAAATCAGACATGTGCAATAAATCAGATCATCATGAGAAAGATCAGTCAACTTCAAGAGGAATGTTTTTATGCTAACTTGTTTGTTCACTGTGCAAGTATAGCAAAAGTAATGTTGTTGATTTCAAGACATTAAAACATGTGGAGAAAATGTGGCTCCCACAAGGGTAGAGCCCAACATGTTTTCCTTTTTATTCATTTGAAAAGGATATCAGATTGCAAAAGGATAGAATGCATTATTCAGGAAGATACTATGCATCAGAACAATTAACTTGCAAAAAGAGTGAAGTCATCATGATAAAGCTGAAGAGGAATAGTTGCTCCTATAAACTATGCCCACTTAATAAATACATTGTTAAAATCAGATCAGTCATGTGCAATTGCTTCATCCCATGTTATAGAAGAAGTAGTGATCCTGATTAAGAGTATGTAAGTACAAGTGCAGTGATCAAAGAAGTGATTACAGTCATAAGGAGGTATCTTTCTTTATTTCTATCATCACCAAGGTATCTTTCTATTATCTATATGTGTTCCTTAAGTTATAACAGTCACCTAGTAGGTCAAACATCATGAAGGATCAACCTTAGATGTCATAAAAGTACACAAGTGTAATGAAGGACAGCCTTGTAATAAATAGAGAATCAGATGAATGAAGTTTTGCCATAGCTGTCATGAAGTGATCAAATAGTAGTCTCATAAAGTGCACGTTTACATGAAGTGGAGGCTATAAGAGCCATTAAAAAATGATAAACTGTCATGATATCATATCATGCCAAGAATAGTTAGATAGAAGAAAGAATGATGCCAAATAATAATGCCATAACAACAATGCATAATAAGAAGCATGTGAACAACAATATATGAGGTAACAAGTGTATTTTCAATATAGAAAAGGTACATTTTTCTTGCTACAGAAGAGCATAAATGACAAAGCATATCATGTTACAGTTATGAGCTTAAAGTAGAGTTCAAAATAAAATGAAAGATCGTAGTTCATCATTGATCTATGTGCAAGACAAATTAATGCAACTACATGTGATAGTTTGAGAAGAGAAATACACCATGTTCATATCATGAAATGAAGTTCTTAAATATACCACAAACTGGAGCATTATGTCATCATGGCATACTTATGTCACACTGAGCATTATGAAGTGACAGAAGCTACAAAAAGATTTTTGAGTATACATCATACAAGAACTGATAAATGAATGATAAAAACTATAAGAGTTTGTTGTTATTTTAAAGGTATCTGATGCCATACAAAAGAAGATACAGATGAAGATACAGTAGGCCATATCTAGAAGGCCTTATTTTTCAAAGAAATGAAATGCCCTCTTTGAAATCCTTACATATTTTCATCTATAGAAAGGTCAATAAAATGGAGCAAGATGTAGTCAAAGCCACGACTAGGAGGGTTTTATTACTCAAAAATGAAAACCCATGTTTTTATTTCTTGAAACCCTAAAATGCATTTTCATGTATTCAAAGAAAGAAACAATATACAGTGCAAGAAAATGTATGGCCGTTATGAGAGGAAGGGTCATTCTTGCAGAAATGACAAAACCCTCACTTGCATTTTGAAACCCTTATGTTTTATATCTATAGAGAGAAAGTTAAAGACACAGGAAACATTGTATGATGAAGCCGTGGCTAGGAGAGGCCTTGTCACTCAAAGTTTTCAAAACCCTTATCACATTTTTTCAAATCCTGACAAGATTCTAGTCTACAGTGGACTTGAGAGAAAGAAAAGGAAATATACAGGCACGGCTACTAGAAAGAAGATATTTTCTTTAAAGAAAACAAATACCTAGTTCAACCTTCAAACCCTTGTCAATAATATGCATACACAGTTGAAAGGAAATGAGATATAAGGCTGAACACAAGAAACTCACCTCATTTTTATCATATGTTAAACATACAGCCGCGACCTCTTTTGTGTATGAAGCTTCTCAAAAGCATAAGTTACAGTTGCAGATAAAGAAGCATACAGAGACAAGAAAAGCTTGTTAAGAGATTGGTAGTTTATGCTAAACACACAGTCGTGGCTAGAATGTGAAGAATTAACAAAAATAACAAGAAATTACCAGACAAAGCTCAAAAAGACACTCACCTCTTTCTCCTATATCAAAATGATATGAAAATGCTTGAGAATAGACCAAAAATGGAGAGAAAAACTAGAGGACATGCATTTCCTTTCAAACCATAGCCGTCGGTTTTGAGGTTCTAGAGCTAAAGATGCAGATGAAAGAATGACAAAATGAAATGACTTTTAGGGTTCTTTCTTTCTTTTGTTTGATGGCCTTTTGTTTTTTGATCTCATCTTTTTGACTTAGCAAAACAAAAATTATTACCTTATCTGAATACCAAGGTCAAGACTTAGGTCTTGGTAAATCCTAATGATTATGCCAAGGGGGGGCATATGGGCCAAAGAAATTATTTCCTTTTATTTTCTTTTTTATTTTTGCTAAAGTCAAAATACCAAAATCATTAAAGGGTAAGGCTTAATGCCTTAGGTTTTTATTTCCTTTATCTCTTGGAAGTTGACAAGTCAAAAGTCAAAGTGCTATGTAACATACAAATTAGGTTGAAAGTCCAATTCCTCTTGCATACATGGAGACCAAGTGTGGTCAAAATATCCTTTTTTACCTTATGTATTTTTGAATGCATATAAAGTAAAAGTCAAAGAAGATCATTCAAAGGTAAGATTATTTGCATGGTAATATGAAGATAAAGGTGAGGTGGCAAGTTATATGGATAATACATTATCAAAGACTTAGCCAAATTCAAGACAAGTGAATATGGATAAGGTCAAATACAAGGTGGCAGAGATGCATCATGAATGAATATAGTATGGAGGCAATGATGCATGTGTAATCAAAAACTAGATATTTGTTTTCTTTTGCAATGTAATGGAGTGATAAGGGAATATTCTTATGCCTTGAGTGCATGTAAGATGCAATTATGGAGCTTTTATCTTGCATGGAGTTATAAGGTGATAATGATGTAATTATCATTACTCTTGATAGTTTATTTTGAATATAAATAACCTATTGTTTTCTTGCATGGGAGGCATAAGGAGGGGTAATATTTTTTATTCTTTCATGTATGAAGACCTAATTTTGGCATCACTATCATGCAAAAACATGCAAATTAGGAAAATGTAAAAGGAGAGATAAGGAGTTTTCTTTTTCTTCCATTTCCTCATAATTTTACAACTATATATCATGTAAACAAATTAATAAAGCAATATTTTATAAATTACTCTATTATTTTGTCACAAGTTGTACAATTGAAGAAATTAGACAAATTGAAACTCATAATAGAGTAAGTCATGCAAATGATTACTTTATTATTTTTCTACATGATCTACACATGCAAAATCATGCAAAATGGAGGAGTTAAGTTAACTAAGGACTTTTGAAGTCTTTTTGCATGAATTGGAGGTCAATTTGGAGATTTTTGGTCAACTCTTGGGTCAAGCACATGGAGACAAGTAGTTTCGAGCTATTTTTGCTCTTTTTGAGGTAGTTTTGACCCTTAATTTTAGGGATTTCATTGTTTGCTCGTGGAACAAATTGGAGAGCTTATTTTTAGAGGCAGTTGACTGAAGTTGATTTTTTTCATGCCTCTTGGAGAGAGCAAACTATATATTGTAAAGGAAAACCTAGTTTTTCCTAGTTCTTGCATTCTTTTCTCTCTTACACATTGAGAGACTGAGTTTGTTTGTAACTCATTTTGCAGTTCTTGCCTTTTGCTCTTTGCACTTTGAAAGAGAAAGAGGTTTTGTAACTCACTTATTTGCATATTTATAGAAATTACAGCAGGTTATAGGTCTATACTTTGTCTTATGCAATTATTTCCTTTATTTTTTAGTTTGATCAGGTATCTACCTTCCATTAATGCAACTTGTATGAGTGATTTGATGAGATTTTATGTGTTTAAACATCAAAACCTTTAAAATCATTGTCTCATTAGTACTTGTTCGTGTTAGATAGCATTGAAAATCATAGGTCTTAGGCTGTGTAATTGGAAAACCTTTCTTTTATGTTGTGAAAAACCCCTTTTCCTTCAAATAGAAATATTTTCCAACCTCCCTTAGAAACCTTTTTGTGATCAATTTGCTGAAAGTGGTATGTGTGGATAGATTGTCTGAGATCTATTGTGAGTTAGATTGCCAAGTTTTCATCATTTTTAGGTACATCACCATATTTTTTATAGTTTTATTTGCTTTTAGAAAGATTCTTTTTACCCTTTTCCACATCAAAGTCATAGATCCAATTGAATATTTTAAGGGAACCAGCCCATAATCTAGAGGTTCAAACTCGACATAGGTCACCCACAGCCTGAGTTTGATCCCATGTTTCAAAGGATTGTTAAGTATCACAACTTTACATCATGGGTGCAATCCTAATCGACAAGACTTACAACACAATTATTTAAATATGGTCCTTTCAATTAGTAATTATACTTGTACATAGAGTAAATAGAATTTAGGATAAATCAAGCGAGTAAACATTGAGGAGCTCAAAAGGGAATGAACAATAACCTATATTAAATAAATGTAACATATGGGTAAGTTATTAAGAAAACAAGTTAAATAAATTCCTTTTTCTTAATTACGCCAAGAGGCGTTCTACACTCATAGCAAGGGTTGAAAGATTTAGATTCTCGTAAATAATTAAGATTCAGATTACATGTAAACATAATTCATAAAATGTGTAAATAAATAAATTCATGGAAGCCAAATGGATAGAAAAATAGAAAAATTTGGGCAGTTATGGAGTGAAATCTTTATCACGTTAAATAAAAATAAATAAATTCGTGGAAGCCAAATGGATAGAAAAATAGAAAAACTTGGGAGTTATGGAATAAAATCTTTATTAAGTTTGAAGAATATGAAAAGTCTTGCAGCATAGTCTCTTTAAATTAACCCATGTGAGCATATCAAATATTCTAACTACAAGTAATTTATAAATGCCAACAAATTGGAAGATATCTCTTGGCATACTGTAGATCTATTTTTTTAAATATAAATATACTAGCAATAAAACTTATTAAATAAATGAAACTCTCAGGTAAGTAAATAAGAAAACAAGTTAGATAAATTTTTTTTTTCTTAACAATAAACCATATTAAATAAATGAAAATCTCAGGTAAATAAATAAGAAAACAAGTAAAATAAATTCTTTTTCGGTAACAATAAACCATATTAAATAAATGTAATTCACAGGCAAGTAAATAAATAAATTATTTTTCCCTAACAATAAATCATATTAAATAAATGAAACTCTCACGTAAGTAAATATGAAAACAAGTTAAATAAATTCTTTTTCGGTAATAATAAACCATATTAAATAAATATAATTCAGGGTAAGTAAATAAGAAAACAAGTTAAATAAATTCTTTTTCCTTAAACCCCTTTCTCTTTTTTTGAATGATTTTTACCAGAAGGAAGAATGTATGAATTAAAATATTATAACCTAGTGGCATGACTAAAAGCACTTTTCACCAACACGGGTATAGTATGGTTTACTAGATGGGCAATTTCATTATTGTCAATGAATAAATGTTTTATTATGACTTTCCCCATGTTTTATATTAAGCTTTATTTTAATCCTTTTCCCTATTATATTTTTCTTAATCATGAGAGTGAGCTTGTAGAGCTTTACTCTACCCTCAAATATGTATTTTATATCTAAAAAGCAACCCGGTAAATGAATAATATAACATTAGTATATTGAATTATCTAATGTGCTGAAGCAATGATCCAACTACCAAAAAAACATGTCGTTTATAACAAGAAGAACCTTATAAACTGAGTGGCGCTGAAAATATATATAATAGTAACTAGGCTGCAAAGAATTCTAAGGATGCATAAACTTACACTCTAAATCTATTTGCTTAAGTGTTGCTAGCTTGACTACATTGTGCCCTAACATGAGGGTTCATAAACTAAATCAAGGCTAACAATTAAATACAAAGAAAAATAAACTCAGATTAACATGGTAAGGAAAACGATCGGGCACCAAAAGAACTTGCTCACATTTCAACCCTAAAAGATACAACCTACTCTACCCTAATGCATTCTCCTTGTCTACTCTCCTTCCCAGCTGCTAGGAAGAGAAACGCTCAGTGGTGGACTGGCATGGAGGTTCACTGGTAGGTTTGATACAGGTTTGGTTCTCATAGTTTATTTTTTTGTTTCAAGCTGCTGTATCTAGAATGGAGGCTTGGGATTTATATTTTCCTTATATATTTCCTTTGTGTGTGTTGTTTATAGGGCATTAAGACCAAAGAGGAAGGAGCCCACATGATGCTCGGCTCTACTGACGCAAAGATGTTGTGGTTTTCTTGTTTCCACTTCATTTAGTTCTATTTCCTAGCTACACGAGTCCCCATGAAGCCATGAGCTCTCTCGGCGGACTGTACCCTTAAGGATTTTGGAGCAAATCTACTATGGTAGACTTCAAACTAGTTTTTTTCTTAACAACAATAGTTTCTATTTTATTTTCCTTTGTAGGATTTTATTTTGCTCCACTAAATTTTCTTTGTGTCCTCTCTTCTTTCAAATAACGTTTATGGTGAAAAGGCATATTTCATAAGTAGGAAAAAAAACTATGTACTCGAAGAGAGAGACAATGAAAATATGTATATATATTTCCTTTATGTAAAACAAGCTCCCCATTTCCTCTATCTTGCAAGTCACAAGGAGTTTGACAAGTCTAATCATCAAGAAATTTCTACATTTTATGAATGTCATAGAACAATAATACCTTTCTTTTCTTTCAACACATTAACCATATACAGAAAAGCATATGGTAAATGTCCATTAAAGCAAATGAATAGTAATGTTCCCATTCCACTTAAGTTTATAGCATACACATTTAATATCCATTTTACTAAACAATAGACATATTATCCTCTAAGTGTTATTCTCCTTCTATGGCTGAGTGTTCTAGTTAAGTCCCATTCTTTGTTCTTTTTTTTTTACAAATGTTTGGTATAGTCCCTGCCATGAGTTCACTTTATGTAGTCCCGTAGACTTGCACATAAGTTTTTTTTTTTGAGAGGAGCCAATGGGATGCTCACCTCCTAGCCAAGGGCAAAAGCTGCCCACCCCCTAGCTAGGGGAAAAAACACAAGGAGGCCCAAGTAATTGCATAGTCACAATTTGTTTTGACCCACAATTACACACCCACATACAGAAGACACAACACAATGCATATCTATTTTTTTTCAAGATTCACTGGCTTAGTCACAAAGTCACAAGAAGGTTTTCTGTAGGAAATCTTCTCAAAGGGGGTATAGAGTTGACATGAGCCTATAGGAACAATTTTCCAGATTTATTTTCATCTTCCACTTCTCATGGGTACTCATACCCTTAAATCCACTTACAGGGTACTCTTACCTATTCATTTTAGCAAGGCCTCTATATTGGGTGTTCTCACCCCTTTGAATTCAATAATGTGTGTTATGTAGGGTACTCTTACCCACTTATCATAGATGTATCTACCCAAAGGGGTACTCTTACCCACAATAAAATTCCTACAGGTAGTTCATGTTCTCTCCCCCCACACAACACAAGACAAATTTTCAACTTAACCAAAAATAAACCACACCATACTATCCATCACATGCAATTAGCACTTTAACACGCAACAAATCTTCATACAACGGTCTACAAAACATAATGCCAAGACCTTTACCAGGACTGTTATAATTTTCTTTTGCTGTATAAATTTACTAGTTAATTCTATTGTTTTTTTTTTCTATTTCCTTTTTAATATTCATAGTAGTTACAATAAAAGAGACAACAATTTATACAATTTACCTTAAACTATATTTCTTAGTATATGAGTAAGAGAGGCCTACCCGGGGGAGCTGATTTAGCTCCACAAGATTTTGGTTTCCTCCTCCAATTTCCCCTTAGTTTTTTTTCTCCTTCCTTTTTCCTCCAAATTTTTTTTACAGTCCAGTCTAAAACTAGAAAAACTCTAGAATCCCCCACCCCTCAAAACCTACACATGTCTAATTGCTAGATTCAACAAGTGTCCCTTGCTATCTATTTCCACCTTCTTTTTTTAGAGGCTTCCACCACAACTTTACTTAATGACTCAGCTCCTTTCTAATTTTTCTCACCCTAAAATAGTGCAAAAAGAAGTGTCCATAATTTCTTTAATTTTAAATTTATGCCTCCCAAAAAGGGCCAAAACCCTAGCCTAATGACCTAGGCTTATAAAAATACATTCTATGAGATAAACTGCCACTTAGAATAGGTACAAAAGTCTTAACTAGGGTACAAGTAAATTTTTGTAGAAAATAACCAATTTCTACATGCTCACAACCAAATTGACCATCACCTAACATAATATTTCTAGGGCATGAGTGACCATCACACAACATGTCCTATTTACACATACTTATAGCCAAATCATGCAACAAAAATAATGACCACCACATAACATAACAATGGCAATACATAACATAACATCACATGACATAAGCAACCATCACATAACATAATAGTGGTAATGCAACACAATGTATATACAACATAGTAGACCTAGGTCTCTCCAAAAAGACCAGGTCGGCTTAACTGGTTAATCACAAGAGGGTCTCCAAGTGTTTTCCCCACATTTCCACTGGTAAGAGATATCTTGCACACTCATTTCCAAATTATCAGTTGTAATCAAAATAATAGTAGCCAAAGCAATGACAAGTAATACATATAATTCATCATTGTGTTAATCATTCTAATCATTTACATGTTTCACTTAAATACTTCATTCTATTATAATAAATCTAAGTTTCACAATGCACAATGTGTAATATTACACCATGAAGGATCATACTAATTCTTCTTGTAATGGATTGCAATCATCATTTTCACCTGTTAGAAATCATATCCATTATATTCAAAATATCATTCTCAAATGAAATTAGAACCTATCTTATCATCCTAAATGTCATATGAAACAACAAAAGTACATGAGCATATATATAGAATATGTATCAAACATGGTCTAAGCTATAATCATATGTCCAAAAATAATGTGTGACCATAGACGTAGTGTAATCAAAACACTGAAACCATAAATGGTGCAGGAGCACCTACCTGACAGCTGGCCTCCATGAGGCAGTTAGTTTGTTTTGAGTCTTGTTAATGTTTCCAAGAAGGTCTGATAAGACCAATGCATGTAATAAGGTCATGTTGACCATGCTTTACTATTTTTAGCTAGTTTGTTATGACAGCTGTTATGCTGTAGGTCCGGTTGGATCTCCCAGCCGCCTGGAGAGATTTCCCAGCCGCTTGGAGTCAAGTGGTAGTACTCGCAAGAGATCCTATTTATGCATGAGGATCGACAGATTGAGAGATAGATGTTGTGAAGTTAGATTGCAGAGGGAAAGACTGAGCATTGTATTTGCATCTTTTGAAATCAATAAGGAGATCCTGTTGTGTCAATTCTCTGCTTGGATTTCTTTGTGTAATCGATTTGCTGTTTTGGTGGTTTCATGGATTCGCTGATCCATTCCACCGGTTGATTCGTCGAATCGGTGGAATGGCCATGTACAGTAGGTTAGGGTTTAGTCTACATTTTGTGTTCGTTTGCATGCAGGTGTGCAGGATTGTCGTCGAAAGGTGTTGAGGACCCTAGCATGGGTATGTGCTAGGTCGTGTTGATTGTTAGAGTTTGGAAGATCACCCTGAAAGCAGATCGAGTCATCCCAGGAGGTTCAGCGGATCAAAATTTGCTAAGGTTGGAAGTTCGTCAAAACGGCATCATCAGGATATTTCTGCGTATATCCTGCAGTTACTTCGGGCGTCATCCGAGTAGATGGGGGTGAGCATGATGCAGTCGGTTGCATAAAGTGAATGTGTTTTGGGGTGGTCATCATCAGGTGTTGCCGAGGAGGAGCGGATCGGCATAAGGTAGAAGATCGGGGCAGCAGGATATTGAAGAAACTGCATGTGACGTCATCGTCATCAGGATAATCGTCATCAGGATATCGGGGTGACGTAAGCATCGAGGAAAGGTGCATGAGGTTGTCATCATCAGGATATATGGAAGGAACCGGATGTTCTATATCCTGCTGATGAACATGATGTTGAACATCATGATGATGAAGAAAGAGGTTGGCGGTAAGATGAACAGTGAACGTCAGGAGGATGTTCGCGCTTGCCGAATATGATGATGCTGCCGATAGTCAGATATGATGATGCTGCTGACAGGCGAAAGGTCGAAGGTTTGTCTGCAGGAGGATATCGGTCGGCAGAGTAAATATGATGATGCTGACAGTGTTAAGGGAAATATGATGATGATGATGAAGGGTTGCGGACATCCATGTTGTATGTCAAGGTTTTAGTGTGGATGCCTCTGCATCAATAAATAAGATGTCTCATCACATAACTATAGTAGCAAAAGTGTAAGATTACTTTCTGTCATAATAGTGGGTACCGAGGAGGGCCCTACATGGACACAATAATCTCTCTAGTATCTAAATAACAATAATCAATATGCAATAGTACTACATGACATATCTCAAGGAATAATGCAATGCTACACATCAATGAATGGTATAATCCACAAGTATAATGTATGAACCATAATCCTAAAAGCATCGTATAGATCTAATGAGGATACATGTATATACATAAATATGTATCAACCATGATCCAAGCTCACATCATATGTCCAAAATAGTATGTGCACCATAGTCATAGCCTATTAAACATTAAAGTCACATGTACGAAGTCTCATCATAGTATCATAGCAACAAAATATGAAATCACTTCCCGCCGTAATGGCGGTACCAAGGAGGGTCCTACATCAATGTAAAGGGTGTTGTAATAATGTATTAGATGAATTGGATTTAATTTTTAGAAATATGAAAACTTTCATGTTGTGTAGTATCAAATAATGTGCTTGTATTATCCTTAAGAATGTATGTACTTTGTGTATTGTATGAGTGTATTATGTGTAGAGCAATTAGGAAAGCTCAATAATACATATTTCGATTAGGTCATCCTTACATTTTGTCTTGAATATTAGAATTGCATGAAGATATAGCTTAATCTTGGAAGCATAGAAAACTTATTCATTCTAGAAAAAGAGATAAAACTAGGATATAATGAAGTAAACAATCACTCACCATAAATAGTTTTTAGTGTAATAGCATTCAAGTTGAATTAAATGAGTGAGACCTAGTGGAACATAGGAAATGTAGTGCATGGTACAACAATGAACTATAATTACAAAACAAATTAGGGGTCAAAATATGTTTCGTGTGATTGAAAATGGGATATTTATTGCCAAATGAGGTTGCTATAGAAATAGTTAGTAGATATATTTGACTACTTTATGAAAGAACCTAGTAGTAGGTGCAATAAGAGATTAATTTTCATGTGATATAATGTGATATGTGTGTGGAATGTAACATGTGTTGTGATGTGAGAATACTAGTGAAGGTTGTGATTGTACCTTGAAGTATGTGAAATAGGATATCCAACCTAGGAGAAGAGTTTAGTGGACTTGATGTGTGACCCATTTAAGAATGCCTTGTGGTAATTGTATATGTGTGTGAATAACCTTTTTGACCTACTGTAGAAATATTATATATATATATATATATATATATATATATATATATATATATATATATATGTATGTATGTTTGGAAGTGTGTTGTATGGAGTTGTGTGAGTCACCCTTCATGTATTATGTGATGTGATGTCTTAATGTCACCCCTATTTGAGGGCATTTCCTCATGGTCATTTAGGAGTATAGTTCCTCTTCTTCCCTAATTAAACCACATTGGTTGGTTCGTGTCATAAACCCTTTTCTTCTCATTGTTCCATGGATTGAGGATGGACCCTAATATGCCCTGAGCCTATACTCATTTTCAGTTATAGACACTTGGCAGTTCACATTGATGTCGTCATGGATTTCTAGAATTTGGGGAAGCTACCATCAGTTATGTGATACTAGCACTGCATTAGATATAGATAGCATTATAACATTTGATTTTGAGGTTTAAGTTTGGCTACACACAAAAGAGATTGGTAACTTCATATATTTAGAGGGATGATAGTCATGATTAAGATAAGCATGACACAATAACTTGAATGGCAGCTCGATAAAATTACAGTTTGTGTGTAATGAGATAATAGTGAATGATACCTTGTTACAAGGATGATATGATGTTTGATGTGGCTGTTAGTATAAATATGAGGTGTATTATTCTCTACTTGGAATAATTACAGATGACCTTATACATACATGATATCTCAGACTCATGATACATGATAACCATATAGGCTTGTGGGTTTTCTCTTGTGAGGTGGATGTCAGATCCTATAGATGAGTCATTTGTGACATATGTCAGTGGACCTTGGTATGATGGCAGGTGCCTATTCGTGTGGATTCTTCATACAGATATACGATTAGGCTATTCTAGATTGTGTGGGACACACTTATTATGACATGGTAAACTCTTCCGTGATCTTCATGTGGTTTGAGAACCACCATACTATTCTGTGGTTTGAGAACCACCATACTATTATGTGGTTAGAGAACCACCATACTATTCTATGGTTTCAAACCACCATGATATTGCATGTCGTTAGGGATTGGCCATTAGAAGATATCAATTAAATGCAAATAAAGATTAAATAGAGGAATGAAAATACATAGAAATAATAATAGTGAGAGACAAGTTTTAACATGGTTCACCCAAACCCAGGCTACATCCACCAACAAAAAGTCCAATATTATTATCTATTAAATCAAACTAATTACAACCAACAATCCTTGCAACTCAATACCACTGCAAAATGCTACAATACATCAATGGAAACCCTAACCCTTAGCCGCTTTTATCAAGCCTTATGTCAATTACAAAAATAGGGTTTTTTTGTCGGCCAATAGAAAAAATAACCCCGTCTTAGGGGCCCTACCCCCAAACCCTCACAAGGGGTGCTGCCCCTTGACCCCATTAAATAATTTGCGGGGAAATCATGATGATAAAAGTGGGGTAAATTTAACCTCCGAGTCTGATTAGGCTCTATATAAAAACAATCTCCCACTTGGAGACTGATCAGACTCCACACCATATCATATCCCACTTGGAGACTGATCATAACACTACTGACACTGTAGCTCCCACTAGAAATAAGCACCCTGGACTCTACTGTTTTGATTTTATTGTTTTTTCAGTCTTGAAGACCAATCAAAGCTGAAGAGGAGCTCAGATTCTCCCTTGTTACTACCTTTGTAAACATATCCATTGGATTTTCATCTATATGTATCTTTTCCAGCCGTAATTGTCCATCATCCAACACAGATCAAATGAAGTGATATCTCAACTATATGTGTTTGGTCTTTGAATGCAAGGCATAATTCTTTGCAATATGTATGGCACTCTGGCTATTTGTAAACAAATAATTGTTAGCATGTTGTTTGCCTAGTTCTTCCATGAAAGATTGCAGCTATATCATCTCCTTGCTTGCCTTTGTTGCAGCTACATACTCTGCCTCCATGGTGGATAAAGCAACCACCTTTTACAACCCAGAGATCCAACTCACTGCTATCCCACCTACAGTAAAGACATAACATGTAGTACTCTGCCTGGTATTAATATCCCCTACCAAATTTGAGTCCACGTAGCCTGCTAAATCAGTATTAGTGTCATGTCCTGATGTTAAGACATTGTTTAAATTAAAGATTTAAACATTATAATAAAAACAGAGAGGTCACTTCCATCGAATATGGTGTTGTCATCATCAATTTAGATAATAATCATGTATATAATAATATTAAATAATATTATTTTATAAATACTTTCTATATTTAAAATATAATATATGTATGGTATTTATAAATAATAAAAATAAATATTATCAATTGAAATATTGCTATCGTATATTATATATAAATAAATATAATTAAAATATAGTATATGATATATTTATTGTAAATAATAAATATAAATATAAATATTAATAAGCTAAATATTATTATGATTATAATATGTAAATAAACATATTTATATATAATATGTTAAGAAGATACAAATTATAATTTGTAGTATTTTATATGACACGGGAGGCAGCCTTGTAAAGGTAGAGATTATTAATATAAAGACAACCTTAACTATAGTGGCTGATTTCTCCTTAAAAAGAAATGATTACATTAGTAGATTTAATTATTAAAGTGTATGAGGGAGTATTCATAGGAAGGTTTAGTTTATTATAGCAGCGAAAGGTAATTATTATTATTAAATGAAAGTCTTAGTCAGCAAATAAAGACAAAGAAGTCTTATACACAAAAGATTAAAATAAAAATGATAAGAAATACAAAATAAGATCAACAAACAGGCAGCGGCTGTTTTAAAAAGGGAATAGATGTGTCTCTTGGTCCAAAGGAAATTCTTCACCAAGTTTAAAAGGGGCTGATTCCCCTCTTCAAAGGCATGAATCATCAAGCATATGAAACCCGACGAAAAGGAACTAACTTAGGCAAGCACAATCAATTGCAAGATCTGTGGTGAATTGCAATCTCTTGTGGCATTAATAACTTCCACAAACTTGTTTATAAGCTAGACATACTTCAATAAGGCATCGACCAAGGAGAAGGTAAGAACAGATAAAGGATAGAAAATATCAGACACCAGCGAATAAAGGTAATAGAAGGAATAAGAAAGTGACAGGGTAGCGATCAGGTATGTATAGACATTTAGCATGTTATATATGTATATGACTAGAAACATTAAGGATAAGAATATTATCAAATAAAGAATAATATATGTAAATGAGCAGAAATAATAGTAGTAATAAACACATATGTAAATTCAGATATTAATTAAATAATAGGATGAATAAAATAGTGATATTTAAGATATATATAATGGAGTCATGATATGTATGAAATGTGAATAAAAATTATAATGACCCTAATTAGAAGGCATCATGTGCTAAATGTTAATAAGGACTCGAGATCAGAGGATTGTGCTACATCCAAGAAGAGGATTAGCCTCATTATTAATCATCTCACCATCTTAGGTGTATGGGTAAGTTAGGAGAATGTTATTGGACCTAGGTAACCCCAAGAAGATGAAGTACCTCCGGGTGTGAGGTGAAGTCTCTTGGGCCAAGTGTCGAAGTACCTCTGGGTGTGAGGTGAAGCCTTGGGCCTATGGTATGATGAGCTCATCAATGTGATTTGTGCCCTACGGTAGGTGACTCTCCAAGATGAGGTGGGAAGTCTTTGAAGCTGATTGGTGAGGTGGGAAGCCATCGGGCCTCCATATGGGATGGTTAGTGTCTCCTTAATGAACCATGCCTATGGAGTTAGAGATAGATTAATGATAGGGCGACATATGATCCTTCTGAGGATAGCACTTGAGGCCTATGAAAATGAGTATGAGTATGAAAATGGATATGAATAAAATATGAATATGAGTATGAATATGACTATGAATATGAATTATATGATTATGGAATTATAAATTTTAGAATAAATGTGGAAAGAATATGGATCTATATTAATTATGATATGAAAAGAGAAAATTTTGAAGTACTAATGTTTCCTTTTTGTAAGTTAAATTGTGCAAGGTTGTGAACAGTTTGAGCTTACCAGAAGGGGACATTACAAGTGGTATCAGAGCTAACATCCTGCCATCCTATGTATACTTTGTGATTTATGTGTATTCAAAGGTTTACCTTGTGGCTCATGTGTATACATGTATTCATGTGGCTTATGTAAGTAAGTATATACTTTACAACTTCATGTATGTTTGTGGCTTGAGCTACTTGCCTACTTGCTTGAGCTACTTGCCTACTTGCTTGAGCTAGTTGCCTACATGCTTGAGCTGGTTGCCTACATGCTTGAGCTGGTTGCCTATGTGCTTGAGCTACTTGTTTACTTGCTTGAGCTGGTTGCCTATGTGTTTGAGGTACTTGCCTATGTGCTTGAGCTAGTTGCCTACATGCTTGAGCTACTTGTCTACTTGCTTGAGCTGGTTGCCTATGTGCTTGAGCTACTTGCCTGTGTGCTTGAGCTACTTGTCTACTTGCTTGAGCTAGTTGCCTACATGCTTGAGCTACTTGTCCACTTGCTTGAGCTACTTGCTTGTCTACTTGAGCTACTTGCCTATGTGCTTGAGCTACTTGTCTACTTGCTTGAGCTAGTTGACTACATGCTTGAGCTACTTGTCTACTTGCTTGTCTACTTGAGCTACTTGCCTATGTGCTTGAACTACTTGTCTACTTGCTTGTCTACTTGAGCTACTTGCCTACTTGCTTGAGCTACTTGTTTGTCTACTTGAGCTACTTGCCTACTTGCTTGAGCTGGTTGCTTGTGTGCTTGAGCTAATAGGTAGGAAGTGTTCCCTCCATTACGCTCTAACTTACATGTATTTCTATGGATTCTATCAAAAGATCGACTTGAGGTATGGATAACTATATGTTGTAATCAAATGTTATTTATGTTATATCATTAATTATGTTATGATGTATTGATTTCACTACTAATTTGTTGAGCTTTAATATTACTAATGTCCCTATCAAGAGTCATTTTTCGTGTGCAGGTGAAGGAATCGGTATATCCTACAAGGGACATTAGGGAAGTATAGAACACAAAAAGTTAATATCATTAATCACAAAGACCCATGAACCAAATTCATCTCTTCCAAGAATCTCTTTTGAAATTCTTCTCTTGATTTAAGTAGCATAAAACCGATACTAAGTTATATTATGGGCCCATAACCCACAAATTCCTAGGATCATTCTTCCTGATCATCTATAACACTTATATTTCATCAATCACATCGCTATTCAAATAAAAGCTCACCAAATCTTCTTTGATCATAAAATTTTCTGTCCATGACATCATATAATCAATTCTCCTCAAGAACATGACTCTTTTCAATTTGGAGGTCAATAACATATGACAAATACAAGATGGAATCTCGTAATCAAGGACCAAGACGTCATCATAATCCATTGAAATCTTGGAATCTCAATACTCTCAAATCTTCTTTAATCTATAATACTTGCATCACATCATCATTATTCAAACATCAAACAAATGCTCTTTGATCACAAATTCTCTTTCATGGAATCGCAATCAATCTCTCTTAACTGAAGTATGTTCAATCTAAACCAAAACCACGATTTCATCTCAACGCATCAGAAAGTAGACATTAAAAGTGCATGGTAATAAAAGAAATCGTTGTGATTGCTTGAGGACAAGCAATCTCGAGAGGGGAGGCTTGTCATGTCCCGATGTTAAGACATTGTTTAAATTAAAGATTTAAACATTATAATAAAAACAGAGAGGTCACTTCCATCGAATATGGTGTTGTCATCATCAATTTAGATAATAATCATGTATATAATAATATTAAATAATATTATTTTTATAAATACTTTCTATATTTAAAATATAATATATGTATGGTATTTATAAATAATAAAAATAAATATTATCAATTGAAATATTGCTATCGTATATTATATATAAATAAATATAATTAAAATATAGTATATGATATATTTATTGTAAATAATAAATATAAATATACAAATATAAATATAAATATTAATAAGCTAAATATTATTATGATTATAATATGTAAATAAACATATTTATATATAATATGTTAAGAAGATACAAATTATAATTTGTAGTATTTTATATGACACGGGAGGCAGCCTTGTAAAGGTAGAGATTATTAATATAAAGACAACCTTAACTATAGTGGCTGATTTCTCCTTAAAAAGAAGCGATTACATTAGTAGATTTAATTATTAAAGTGTATGAGGGATTATTCATAGGAAGGTTTAGTTTATTATAGCAGCAAAAGGTAATTATTATTATTAAATGAAAGTCTTAGTCAGCAAATAAAGACAAAGAAGTCTTATACACAAAAGATTAAAACAAAAATGATAAGAAATACAAAATAAGATCAACAAACAGGGAACGACTGTTTTAAAAAGGGAATAGATGTGTCTCTTGGTCCAAAGGAAATTCTTCACCAAGTTTAAAAGGGACCGATTCCCCTCTTCAAAGGCACAGATCATCAAGCATATGAAACCCGACGGAAAGGAACTAACTTAGGCAAGCATAATCAATTGCAAGATCTGTGGTGAATTGCAATCTCCCGTGGCATTAATAACTTCCACAAATTTGTTTATAAGCTAGACATACTTCAATAAGGCATCGACCAAGGAGAAGGTAAGAACATATAAAGGATAGAAAATATCAAACACCAGCGAATAAAGGTAATAGAAGGAATAAGAAAGTGACAGGGCAGCGATCAGGTATGTATAGACATTTAGCATGTTATATATGTATATGACTAGAAACATTAAGGATAAGAATATTATCAAATACAGAATAATATATGTAAATGAGCAAAAATAATAGTAGTAATAAACACATATGTAAATTCAGATATTAATTAAATAATAGGATGAATAAAATAGTGATATTTAAGATATAAATAATGGAGTCATGATATGTATGAAATGTGAATAGAAATTATAATGAAAATGTATTCTAAATAGATGTCCTAATTAGAAGGCATCATGTGCTAATTGTTAATAAGGACTTGAGATCATAGGATTGTGCTACATCCAAGAAGAGGATTAGCCTCATTATTAATCATCTCACCATCTTAGGTGTATGGGTAAGTTAGGAGAATGTTATTGGACCTAGGTAACCCCAAGAAGATGAAGTACCTCCGGGTGTGAGGCGAAGTCTCTTGGGCCAAGTGTTGAAGTACCTCTGGGTGTGAGGTGAAGCCTTGGGCCTATGGTATGATGAGCTCATCAATGTGATTTGTGCCCTATGGTAGGTGACTCTCCAAGATGAGGTGGGAAGTCTTTGGAGCTGATTGGTGAGGTGGGAAGCCATCGGGCCTCCGTATGGGATGGTTAGTGTCTCCTTAACGAACCATGCCTATGGAGTTAGAGATAGATTAATGATAGGGTGACATATGATCCTTCTGAGGATAGCACTTGAGGCCTATGAAAATGAGTATGAGTATGAAAATGGATATGAATAAAATATGAATATGAGTATGAATATGACTATAAATATGAATTATACGATTATGGAATTATAAATTTTAGAATAAATGTGGAAAGAATATGGATCTATATTAATTATGATATGAAAAGAGAAAATTTTGAAGTACTAATGTTTCCTTTTTGTAAGTTAAATTGTGCAAGGTTGTGAACAGTTTGAGCTTACCAGAAGGGGACATTACACTTAGAGCCCCCAAAACATAAGTGTTTATTGGATGTACCTCTCAAATATCTAAGAATCCATTTTACCACCTTCTAATGCTCCAATCCGGGATGACTCATATACCTGCTTACGACTCCTGCAACATGTGCAATATCCGGTCTCGTGCATACCATGGCATACATTAAACTTCCTACAGCTGAAGAATATGGTACCTTGGACATTTTTTCTTCCTCCTCTTGTGTCTTAGGACACATCTCCTTAGTCAATTTCAAATGACTAGATAAAGGTGTGCTAACAACTTTTGCATTCTCCATATGGAATCTCTGCAACACCTTTTCAACATAATCAGCCTGAGATAGAGTCAATTTTTTGTTCTTCCTATCTCTATAAATTTTCATACCAAGGATTTGTTTTGTTGCCCCCAAATCCTTCATAGCAAATGATTTTGCTAACTGTTGTTTTAACTCTCTTATGTGATCCATGTTAGACCCTGCTAGAAGCATGTCATCAACATATAAACATAAAATAATGTAGTTGTCATTATCCAACCTCTTAAAATAAACAAAATGGTTAGAATTACATTGACTGTAGCCTTGCTCAACCATAAAACTATCAAATTTCAAATACCATTGCCGAGGTGCTTGTTGCAAGCCATACAAACTCTTCTTCAATCTGCACATCTATTTCTCCTTACTTTTAACCTAAAATTCCTATTGTTGTTCCATATATATCTCCTCCTCCAAATCACCATGGAGAAAGGCAATTTTCACATCTAGTTGTTCCAAATGCAAATCTTTAGCAACCACAATACTTAAAACAATATGAATAGAAGTTATCTTAACAACCAGAGAAAAAATCTCATTAAAATCAATACCTTTTTTCTGTGCAAATCCTTTGACAACTAACCTAGCTTTAAATCTTTTCTTACCTTCATCTTCCTCTTTCATCCTATAAACCCATTTGTTTGGTAAAGTCCTTTACCTGCAGGCAACTTACATAATTTCCAAGTCTGATTTTTCAGCAAAGAGTCCATTTCTTCTTTCATTGCAAGTGCCCACTGAACCTTTGTATCCACTTGTATAGATTCATCATACCCTTCTGGTTCACCAGCATCTATTAAAAAAATAGAATACAAAGAGGGAGAAAACCTTTCAGGAGGTCTACTTAGCCTTGTTGACCATCTAACATTCATTGGAGTTTGTGGTATTTCTTGTTGCTATTGCAGAGTATGAGGAACCACTGGAACATCACTATCTAGAGTATCATCTAGCACCACATAATCCTTTTCTTTCTTCTCATGCTGCTGCAACTAATTTTTGTACAACACCTTCTCATTGAATACAACATCCCTACTTCTCACAATTTTCAAATTTTCAACATCTCAAACCCTATAACCAAATTCATCAATGCCATATCCAATGAAGATACACTTTTTTGATTTTGCATCTAGCTTGGTTCTATTTTTAGAATCTACATGTGCAAATGCTTCACATCCGAAGGTTTTGAGAAAAGAATAACTCACCTTCTTACCTATCCATGCTTCCTCTAGAATACCATAGCCCAAAGGAACTGAAGGACCCCTATTAATTAAATATACAACAATGTTGACAGCCTCTACCCACATGTTTAAAGGCAGCCCAACATGCAATCTCATGGTCCTTGCATGCTCCATTATTGTCCTATTCATGCATTCAACCACTCCATTCTCCTATGGTGTCCCTAGAACTATTTTCTGCCTACGAATTCTATTAAAGGAACAATAATCCTCAAATTCTTTGCTGCAATACTCACCACCATTATCAGATCTGAGACATTTTAATCTTTTACCCATCTCATTCTCAACCAAGCTTCTCCACTTCTTAAATGTTTTGAATACATCAGATTTCTGCCTAAGGAAATAAATCCAAACCTTCCTAGTTGCATCATCTATGAATGTAACATAATACTGAGAGCCACCGACAGAAGATACCTGAGCTAGTCCCCATACATCTGTATGCACAAGCTCCAACTTTTCATCTTTCTTTTGCTTCCCATCCTTGAGAAAATTGACTCTCTTTTGTTTGTCATACACACAACTTTCATAGAAATCCATATTAATACATTTCAGACCTGGTAAAAATTTCTTAGAATGAATTACCTTCATACCTTTTTCACTCATATGCCTAAGTCTGTTATGCCACAATGTTGTCTCATAACCTGCAACAATTGTTTTAGTCTCTTCCTGTGAACCTGCATCAACTGTTCCTGAACCTGTTTATTTTTTCTCTACAACAGTTAAAGTAGAAGGAATAGTATGACCTGTACAAAGATATAAGGTGCCTACTTTCACAACTTTTTCTATTATTAAGGCACCTCTTGAAACCTTCCAATTTTTATCAATAAATGTAACAATGCAACCTTCATCAGCTAGCTGCCCTACTAAAATTAAATTCCTACTCAGCCTTGGAATGTGCCTTATCTCTTGTAGTATCCAATGATTCCCATTCTGCAACTTAATCTTGATTCTTCCCTTTCCAACAACCTGACAGGGTTCGTTATCTCCCAAATAAACCAACGCAAAATTCCCTTGGAAATAATCAAGAAAATAACTTCTATGGGGCGTAGCATGAAATGAGGCCTTTGAATCTAAAACACATGAATCATTAGCATTATCTAGGGAAAGAATCAAAGAATCATCTTTAGACTTATTACTTACCACATTTGCCTCCTTATTGCCTTCTTATTTGTCTCCTTTATTCTTTTGAGACCAACAACCTTTCTTCAGATGACCTGGTTTCCCATAGTACCAGCAATCCTTTTGTCCTCTAGATTGGGACCCTTGTCCTTTGATTTTCCTCATGACTTCCCATGACCTCTAGAACCTTTTCCTCTCTCCTTTGATCTTCCCCCGCTTTCTACATTCAAAACACTACTTGATGTGGCTCCACGTGAGCTTTTCTGTTGCATTTCCTTGCTAAGGATAACACCAACAACATCATCAAATTTAAAAGTATTGGAACCAGAGACAGAGTTACAGCCATTGCCAAGCTATTCCAACTTTCTGGGAAAGAACATAATATCAAGAGAGCCCTCACCTCTTCAGAAAAACTTACTTTTATAGAAGTTAACTGAATGATAATCATATTAAACTCATTTAAATGATTTGTCATAGATCCACCTTCAATCATTTTCAGATTAAACAAATGCTTCATGAGAAATACCTTATTTGAGGCTGAGGGTTTTTCATACAATTTAGCCAAAGCTTTCATCAAACCATCTGTTGTCTTCACTTCTGTTATATTAAATGCCATCGATGGTGCCAGGAACAACTGAATGGTTCCCAGCACCTTTATGTCCAAAAGATTCTAATCCTCATCAGTCAGTGTTGCTGGTTTCTTGGCTATTCCTTCCAATGGCCTCCATAAATCCTTCTAATAGAGATAACCCTCCATCTGCATCTTCCATAACTGATAGTTCTACCCATTGAATTTATCTACCTTGAATTTATCCTCGTTTGCCATTGCTCCCACTCAACCGTGAGACCTTCCTACAGATTATAATCGAACACAACCTACTCTGATACCACTTGTTAGGGATTGGATGACAGAAGCTATCAATTAAATGCAAATAAATATTAAACAGAAGAATGAAAATACACAAAAATAATAACAACGAGAGACAAGTGTTAACGTGGTTCACCCAAACCCGGGATACATCCACCAACACAGAGTACAATATTATTATCCAGTAAATCAAACCGATTACAATCAACAATCCTTGCAACTCAATACTGCTGCAAAATGCTACAATACATCAATAGAAACCCTAATGCTTAGTTGCTTTTATCAAGTCGTATGTTGGTTACAAAAATAGGGTTTATTTATGTTGACCAATAGAAAAAATAAATGTAATTCACGGGGACGCTGCCCCTTAACCTCGTTAAATAATTTGGGGGGAAACTGTGCCGATAAAAGTGGGGTAAATTTAGCCTCTAAGTCTGATTAGGCTCCATATAATAACACATGCTATTATCTTATGTGGTTTGAGACCACTGTATGATTCCCCTCCTTCCCTTAGGTGACCTTATTGCAAGGTCGCATGGTGTTCGTAATGTGCAAACTTCTAAGCAATTGTTCGAATAATTATTTGTGTTAAATGTTTTTCTTGCAAGCCAGTAATTTTTTGTTACTTTGGGCTAATTGGTCATTTTTATGTTTGAGATAGTCCTTTTGCCTCAAGGACACGTTCTTAACCTGGGATAATACAATGATTATTATTTGATCTCCACTTCTTTTATGATTCATTATATTTGTTTTCTTCTACTTCATTAAGGTTTAATTTATGAGTTGCTTTACTTCTCTAATTTTCTTGTTTGAGGCACTTTAATCTTGCAACTGCTGGTATGTGTGGAGTGTTGTGACTATTGTTTACTATCATATCCTAGAGGGATCATTGACAAGTTGTATAGGGGAGTAGATGGCCTAGGGAATCTTGTTCATATCGAGTTATGGAGGGCTCCTAGAGAGGACCCCGAGTCCATCCTTCACGATCTGCTACTTGGCACAATGGTATTCTACATGGCATGTTTATTCATTTGTTATTTGGCACTATAGTATGGCTGATATTGGGTTTCCTTGGAGGTGAGATTATATGATGTTATGCTTGTTAGATTTGGGGCAGACAACTGAGAGGGGGGGTGAATCAGTTGTTTGAAACTGTCTTCCAATTAATCACTTTAAATTATTTTCTTAATCTAGCAGCATAATGATAAATCAACCATGGAAATGTAATGCAACAATTCAAGAGCAGAAACACATTAACACATATGACACCAAGATTTTTGACGTGGAAAACCCAGTTAAGGGAAAAGCCATGGGGTGACTAACCCAAGATTATATTCTCTATTAGAAGAATAGAAAGAACAAAATGGCACATGCCAATTAGGGCTCACTGCCCGAGCACATTGCTCACAAGAGGCTCACTGCCTATAGGAGACACACTGTCTACAAAATAATAAGTGTTACATACTTGATCTGAAGAATAGCATATTCACCATGCTTGAGTCAGCTCCATTTAAGCCCAATACTTCTGCTCTGCCTTTCGCTTTCCTCCTTTCTACCACACTCTTATCTCCACAAGACACACTATGAAATGACTCTACAACTTCTTATTTATACAAGACATCGACTTAGGAATTATCATCCAAGTCGACATACATTATAGAGAAAGTACATAAATACAACATGACTTATTACAAAAAGACTTCACGCGGATCAACACATTGTCGGCTACATAGATTTGAGACTTCAATCTTTCTTTAGGAACACACCATTCTTCACAGGACACCTTCTAGATCATCTGGATGATGTGTAACTCATTCAGTCAGCCATACTTAAGAAGAACATCATCATCTGGAAGTAAATCTTTAATTACAAGCTCAATCTTCAATGTGGACCATCAACACGAACTGGACACAATCCAAAGACCTCCACAAGCTTGCCTGAGACATCAAGAACATCCACACTACATCTTATTGAAATCATTCTCTCCTTCATCTGGAACCTCAAGAACACAGTCTGTCATCATTGTCATATTGGAATAGATGCTTGCGGACCTCCAGACCACGAACTAATTAAGTTGTCACTTCAAATTGACTTCCTAAACACTCCACGAAATCCGTAGAACATGATATTGCATTTTGGGATCTCACCGGACCTATCTGTATCACTCTATCACCTCTGAACATCTGCCAGAACTAGTTTTACTTAAGTGGCCATAACTTCTTTAGATCTTCATGCAGACCTCTGAGATTTTTATTGAATCATCTTAAGACACATATATACAAACCCTTTGAAGCACACCCTCTAATCTTTATCTTAACTAGGTCTTTACCTCACTATCTTTACTGTTCTTCTCTATTTCTGATTAGGACTAATTTTCTCAATATCCTCAGCACACAACTCATCCAATCCTTATCATCAATGCAATAGGAGTATGTTGACATCAATGACAACACTGGTTAGGCTCATACTTGCAACAACGCTGGATTAGATATTGGTACACTGGTTACTACACTGCATGGTTATTCACTCATTGATCCTTCGGCTCTATGGCATTATGGATTGCTCAGTGGTTTATTAGTGTTGTCCTCCTCATAATACCCCTTTTCTTGTTAAGCCTTGTGATGTGAGTCCTATGATCCCTTTGTGATGACTATAGATTGATACATGTAAGTATGGCCTTCATTATTTGTTTCACTTAGGAGAGTATGTGATGTGGAAGGCATTTAATTGAATGATGTGCTATATGTGGAGTTAAGCTTATGTAACATGTGCATCATTGAAAGTTGTTGAGGATCATTTGTTAGGAATTATTGAATTAGAGCAAGATATGGAAAAATAAACTTAATATATTCATGAAAGTAATGATGATCTAAGGATATGTTAGTTGACTATGTGGATTAGTATCTATCGATGTGACTTGAGATAATATGGATGTTTAGACCTTTACATCTTTGTTATATAATGTGGTAAAGTAAATACCCTATTGATCCTAGTTTTGTTGTGTTCAAGTGGGTAGTTTCCTTCTATTAAGGACTTCTAGGAGGAAGTCTATGCAAGGGGGGATAATGTAAGGCGCTGGGTCTCCACTGATGTAGGACCCCTCCTTGGTACTGCCATTACAGTGGGAAGTGATTTCATATTTTGTTGCTAAGATACTATGATGAGACTTTGTACATGTGACTTTAAAGTTTATTAGGCTATGACTATGGTGCACATACTATTTTGGACATATGATGTGATCTTGGATCATGGTTGATACATATTTATGTATATACATGTATCCTCATTAAATCTATATGATGCTTTTAGGATTATGGTTCGTACATTATACTTGTGGATTATACCATTCATTGATGTGTAGCATTGCATTATTCCTTGAGATTGTTGGAATTAGGGCAGACAACTGAGAGGGGGGGTGAATCAATTGTCACAAAAACTTAACCTTATTCTATAATTAATCTTCTTTATCACTTACAAACAGATAAATGATATTATCATAAAAGCATGAATCAATAACACAAGAGCAGAAACATAAATAACACAGATAACACCACAATTTTTACATGGAAACCTGGTTAAGGGAAAACTATAGTGGGGGTTAACCCACAAGATTATTCTCTGTTAAAAGAATAGAAATGGGGAAGACACATGCCTTGAGGGCACACTGCCCTGGAGCTCACTACTCCAAGAGTCTCACTAACTACAGAAAATTCACAAGAGTTATCATAGAAAGTTTGAACTAAAAAATAACATCTTCACCATGCCAAAGATCAGTTCCTTTTAAGCTCCAAACACATCTCTGCTCTTCCCTTGAACACTTCTTCACTACATTCACATATTCACTCCAATTCCCACTTTTCAATGACTTTGATTCACTTATTTATACATGACATTGACTTCGAAATGATCATCAAAGTCAGCCTTACAAACATTACAAATAATTACAATTACAATACATATTACTATATGCGAATCACTACGTTGTTGGCCAAACATGGCTAGGACCCAAATCTTCCTCGATCAACATGCCACGCTCCATACAACTTCGCTTAGATCATCCACAACACGCATTAGGCATCCGATTGCCCAAGATTGGGAAGAACAACAACAACCAAGAGGAAAACTTCAATCATGAGCTCCTTTGTCAATGCGGACCACCAACACAACATCCACATGATCCAGAAACTACCACAAGCACAATGAAGTCAACAAGAACAACCACACCACTTTGCTTCACCATAATCACTTGCATCTTCACACTGAACCTTAAGAACACACACTGCCATGACTATCACACTAGAAAGATTGCTTTCAGACCTCTGAACCATGAACCACTCGAGTTGAGGGAACAAACCAACATCGCAGACATGCCTCTAGATCTGTAGATCACAATATGCTCATACAAGACCAACTTCTTGCCACTCTGTCATCACTGAACAATTGCAGAAACCTATTCTACTCAGAAGGCCATAACTTTGCCAAATCTTCATGCAGACCTCCCAAATCTCAACTGGAGCAACAACAAACAATCCTATACAAACCCTTTAATCCACATACTCTGATCTTCACCTTACTAGAAATACTGATCACTCCTCTGCACTGTCTTCACTATTTCTGATAGAAAGATATGTTGACATCAATGACAACACATCAGGCACATATTTGCAACAATCTCCCCCTTTGTCATTAATGGCAACATATGATGTGAAAAACTAATTCAACCATTAAGACAAGAAATTCTCCCCCTTTCTCTTGCAACTACTTACTTCCAAGTTTTTCACATGACTTCTCTCCCCCTTTGACATCAATGGCAAAGGGCACATATTTGTAATCATCTCTCCCCAAACTGAATTTCAGAAATCGCATACTGACTACTCCCTTTGAGTAGCATCCCCTCTGTTAGAATTAGGGCAGACAACTGAGAGGGGGGGTGAATTAGTTGTCCAAAACTTTCTTCCAATTAATCACTTAAATTCTTTTCTTAATCCAGTAGCATAATAATAAATCAATCATGGAAATGTAATGCAACAATTCAAGAGCAGAAACACATTAACACAAATGACACCAAGATTTTGACATGGAAAACCTAGTTAAGGGAAAAACCATGGGGTGACTAACCCAAGATTGTATTCTCTGTTAGAAGAATAGAAAAAAAATGGCACATGCCAATTAGAGCTCACTGCCTGAGCACACTGCTCACAAGAGGCCCACTGCCTACAGGAGACACACTATCTATAGAATAATAAGTATTACATACTTGAACTAAAGACTAGCATCTTCACCATGCTTGAGTCAGTTCCATTTAAGCCCAATACTTCTACTCTGCCTTTCACTTTTCCTCTCTCTACCACACTCTCATCTCCTCAGATACTTTTGAAATGACTTTACAACTTCTTATTTATACAAGACATCAACTTAGGAATAACCATCCAAGTCGGCATACATTACAGAGCAAATACATAAAGACAACATGACTAGTTACAAAAAGACTTCATGCAGATCAATGCACTATCGGCCACATAGATCTGAGACTTCAATATTCCTTTAGGAACATGCCATTCTTCATATAACATTTCCAAGATCATCCGCAGGATGTGTAACTCATCTGGTCGGCCAGACTTAGGAAGAACATCATCATCTGGAAGTAAATCTTCAATTACGAGCTCAATCTTCAATGCGGACCACCAACACAAACTGGATACAATCCAAAGACCTCCACAAGCTTGCCTGAATCACCTAGAACATCCATACTACTACTTACTGAAATCATTCTCTTCTTCATCCAGAACCTCAAGAACACAGTCTATCATCACTGTCATATTGGAATAGATGCTTGTGAACCTTTGGACCACAAACAAATTGAGTTGTCAATCCACATTGGTTTCCTAAACACTCCACCAAATTTACAAAATAGGATATTGCATTTCTGGATCTCATCGGACCTATCTGTGTCACTCTGTCACCTCTAAACACCTGCCAGAACCGGTTTTACTTAAGTGGTCATTACTTCTTTAGGTCTTCATGTGGACCTCTAAAATCTTTACTGGATCATCTTAAGACACATATCTACAAACCCTTTGAAGCGTTTCCTTTGATCTTCATCTTATCTGGGATTTTTACCTTACTGCCTTCACTGTTCTTCTGCTTAGGACTAATTTTCTCAATATCCTCAGTACACTGCTCATCCAATCCTTATCATCAATGCAACAGAAGTATGTTGACATCAATGACAACACCAGTTAGGTCCATACTCGCAACAATCTCCCCCTTTGTCATTGATGGCAACATAAGATGTGAAAAACTATTTTACCCATCAAGAGAAGAACTTCTCCATACTGTCACAACTCCCCCTATCAAAAATAACCACTCACATGTCTTCTCTTCCTTTACTACTCCCCCTTTGATCAGCAACCACTTGTTTTTCACATGTCTTCTTTTCTCTTCCTTTACTACTCCTCCTTTGATCAGCAACCACTTGTTTTTCACATGTCTTCTCTTCCCCTTTGACATCAATGGCAAAGGGCACATACTTGCATCAATTTAGAATCATACTAGATGCTCCCCCTAAGTAGAAGCTTCCCATCATCAATTTGGACCACAAAATATGACTGTGAGATCCACCGGACTGATGCACATCAGTGCACCTTAATTTAGAACCGGAAGGGTAATAACCCCTCACTTCTCCCTAAGATACTCAAAAGAGTCCTTAGGTAGAGGTTTAGTAAAAATGTCTACAATCTGATCCTTGGAAGGCACAAACTCCAATCTGACTTCATTCTTGTTCACTTGCTCTCTCAAAAAGTGAAACTTGATGGATATGTGTTTAGTCTTTGAATACAACACCGAATTCTTTGATATGTTTATTGCACTTGAATTATCACAGAAGATTGTGATAGGTTCCTCATACTCCACCCTGATGTCTCTTAGCATTTGCTTCATCCACAATACTTGAGTGCAACTACTTGTTGCTGCATTATATTTTGCTTCTGTAGTGGACAAAGATATTGCCTCTTGTTTCTTGCTCAACCAAGAAATCAATCTCTTCACCAAAAAGAATGCTCCACCACTGGTACTCTTCTAGTCATCCACATCTCCTACCCAATCCACATCAATATATGCATGAAGAGAGAAATTATGATCTCTAGGATACCACAACCCATACTCAACTGTCCCTTTTAGATATCTAAATTTTTTTTTGATTTCCATGACATGAGATTCTCTAGGATCATCTTGGAATCTAGCAATAAGACCAACAACATTCATAATGTCAGGTCTAGTTTGAGTGAGATACAATAATCCTCGAATCATTGACCTATACTTTTTCTGATTAGCCTTAGGAAAGTCATCATCTTTGCTCAATTTGCATCTGGTTGCCATGTGAGTATTCATTGGTTTTGAGTCTTCCATCCTAAGTTTCTTCAACAATTCTTTCACATATTTGGTCTGAGAAATGAAGATTCCTTTCTTTGTTTGAGTGATTTGCAGACCCAAGAAGAAATTTATTTCCCCAAACATGGACATCTCAAATTCACTTTTCATTTGATTTGCAAAGGTTTTGCACATACTATCTCTTCCTCCAAAAATGATATCATCAACAAACACTTCAACAATCAAGATATTTTCATGATCAACTTTGAAGTACAAATTACTGTCAGCAGTACCTTTGTTGAAACCAATATTCAAACTATGCTTATCTAATCTTTCATACCAGGCTCTTGGGGCTTGCTTGAGTCCATAAAGTGTTTTCTTCAACTTGCAAACCATATCACCGTGATCAGACAATTGAAATCCATCCGGTTGCTCAATGTAAACTTCTTCTTCCAAGTCAATATTTAGGAAGGTAGACTTGACATCCATTTGATATACCTTGAAATCTTTAAAGGTAGCAAAAGTAAGAAATAATCTGACTGCTTCAATTCTTGCCATTAAAGCAAAAGTTTCTTCAAAATCAACTCCTTCTACTTGGGAGTAACCCTTGGAGACCAATCTGGCTTTGTTCTGATTATTTCACCATCTTCATTCAGTTTATTTTGGAAGACCCATTTGGTTCCAATCACATTCTTATTTTTTAGGTCTGGAAACAAGATCCCAAGTGTGATTTTTCTCAATTTGCATTAGCTCTTCCTCCATTGCTTTAGTCCAATTTTCATCATTGCAAGCTTCATTCACTATTTTAGGTTCAATCTTTAAAATCAGACAATACTCCTCTGAATCTTGAGCAATCCTTCTTCTTTTTTGTACACATTTGCTTTTATCCCCTATGATTTGATCTTCAGAGTGATTTAGTCTTACATACCTGGGAACTTTGGGAGTTTCTTGCACTTCTGATTCTTGAATAGGTTCATTCAAACTTATCTCTTCTCCCTGATTTACTGGATCAATCTGAATCTAAATTTCAGAGGGAGCTTGGACTTCTTGAACAAAAACATCATTTTGATCATCTTCATCATATTCATAAAACCTTGAGGGTTTTTCAACTCCTTCATGAACCTTCACATTTGTACTTTCAACAATCTTCCTTAGTCTCTTGTTATAACACCGATATGCTTTGCTTTGAGTAGAATAACCCAAGAATATTCCTTCATCACTTCTAGCATCAAATTTTCCTAGATCTTCATCTCTTTTAATGTAGCATATGCTACCAAAGACTCTGAAATACCTCACAGTGGGAGTGATGCCAAACCAAAGTTCATAGGGAGTCTTACCAGTATTGCTTCTGATTTGTACTCGATTGAGAGTATAGACTGCAGTGCTTACAGCTTCTCTCCAATAGATCTGAGGAACATTTGCTTCCATCATCATGGTTCTAGATACTTCCTAGATGGTCTGGTTCTTTCTCTCTACTACTCCATTCTATTGTGGAGTCCTAGGAGTAGACAACTATCTTTTTATTCCATGTTTCTCACAGAATTCTATGAACTCACCAAATGTGAATTCTCCACCTCTATAAGACCTCAGACATTTTAATCTTAATCTGGTTTCATTCTCTACCATAGCCTTGAATATTTTGAATTTCTCAAGAGCTTCTGATTTCTCTTTTAGAAAAGTCACCCACATCATCTGAGAATGATCATCAATTAATAACATGAAGTATCTATCACCTTGCACACTCCTGATTCTTGCCAGACCACATAGATCAGTGTGAACTAAGTCCAATAATCTAGTAGAAGATTATTCCTTGCTTTTGAATGAGATTCTGCTTTGTTTACCCAACTGACATTCTTTGCACAAACTATTGGTAAGTTTTACCAATTTTGGAAGATCTCTTACAGCCTGAGTGTTTCTTATCTTGATGATATTATCAAAATTCACATGACGCATTCTCCTATGCCACAACCAACTCTGATCAATTTGAACAAATAAGCAACTTTTACCAGTACCAACCAAGTGGAAGATATTACCTTTAGTTTGAGTACTGGATGCAATCTTTGTTCTGGAACTTTCAAAGATCTTGCATTTTCCATTTTTGAATCAGAGATCATAGCCTTTGTCCACCAACTATTAAACACTGAGAATATTATGCTTCAGGCCTTCAACATATAGTACATTATTGGTTTTGTTCTTTCCATCAAAAGAAATAGTTCCTCTACCTCTGATTCTGCCAACAAAATTATCATCAAATTTTACCACTCCTCCTTCATACCTTTCCAAATCCATGAACTTATTTTTGTCACCTATCATATGGTGAGAGCATCCACTGTCAATGACCCAATCATCCTTTTCTTCAACTTGGGCAACCAGAGCTCTTTCTACAATTTTATGATTAGCAGATTCAGAGGGCATTGGATCTTCTTCCTTAATGGCAATAAACACCTAGTCACTTCTAGATTTGTTTCCTATTTTTGATTCATCATCTGTTACTCCTTCATCATCATCATCTTCATGAACATAGTAACATTTCTTTTGGAACCTTGATCTGTTAGGATTTGGCCTTGAAAATCTTTCCGGACACCTTGAGGCAAAATGACCAATCTTATTGCAGTTAAAACATTTAAAAGGTAATTTCTCTTCATACTTACCAGATCCTCTTGGCAGTCTTTTTGCAATAAGGGCTTCAAGTTGAGTAGCTTCTGCTTCATCTTCTTCCAGGTCTTTTCTTGCTTTCTCATACAATGATAGTTTCTTTGAAGAATTCTCTCTCGGATCAAACTTTTGTTTTCCTTTAACATAGGCACTAGCTTTGAATGTAGATTTAGTCTTGAGGGGCATCTCCAAACTTAGTCAATTCAAATGCAGCCAATTTACCAACCAATTGATCTCTTGTGATCCCTAAAATAGATCTGAATTCTTCAATAGAAGTAACCTTGTACTTGTAAGAATCAGGAAGGGATCTGAGAACTTTACCAACAATCTCATCTTCATCCAAGACTCCACCAGCACATCTAATGCCACAAACAAACTCATTTACTCTTGGCATAAATGTAGTGATATTTTCATCTTCTCCCATCTTTAGATTTTCAAATTTTCCTTTCAAACTCTGTAGCTTGGCACATTTAACATACTTGTCTCCTTCATACAGAAGTTCCAGTTTTTCCCAGATCTCAAAAGTAGTTTGTAGGTCAACAACATTTGTCAGCTCTGAATCAGACAAGGCACTTAGAAGAGCTTCTTTAGTCTACAGATTGTTTTCAGCATCTCTGATTTCATCTATGGTTCTCAGACCATTCTATGGAGGAGTATACTTCTTTGAAGCCATGATCTAATACTGCATTCCCATACATTGCAAGTGGCATTCCATGCGACTTTTCCAAAGAGTGAAATTGGTTCTGTCAAACCTCAGGCTATCCTTCTTGTAGGATGACATCCTGGATCTCCTCAAGTAGTTAAGCTCCTTTTAGAGGAACTTGGCTCTGATACCAATTGTTAGATTTAGGAAAGACAACTGAGAGGGGGGGTGAATCAGTTGTCCAAAACTTTCTTCCAATTAATCACTTAAATTCTTTTCTTAATCCAGTAGCATACAACAATTCAAGAGTAGAAACACATTAACACAAATGACACTGGTGCAGGAGCACCTACCTAACAGCTGGCCTCCATGAGGCAGTTAGTTAGTTTTGAGTCTTGTTAATGTTTTCAAGAAGGTCTGATAAGACCAATGCATGTAATAAGGTCATGTTGACCATACTTTGCTATTTTTAGCTAGTTTGTTAGACAGCTGTTATGCTGTAGGTCCGGTTGGATCTCCCAGCCGCTTGGAGTCAGGTCAGTAGTACTTGTAGGAGATCCTATTTATGCATGAGGATCGGTTGGTTTTAGATCATCGAGCTAGGTTGCATAGAGTGAGACAGAGAGAGAGACTGATCATTGTATTGCATCTTTTGAAATCAAATAAGAGATCCTGTTTGTGTTCATTTCCTGTTTGATCCCCATTGTGTGATCGATTTACTATTTTGGTGGTTTCATGGATTCGCTGATCCATTCCACCGGTTGAATCGTCGAATCGGTGGAATGGCCATGTACAGTAGGGTAGGATTTAGTCTGCATTTTGTGTTTGTTTGCATGTAGGTGTGTAGGATCATCGTCAAGAGGTGTTGAGAACCCTAGCATGGGTATGTGCTAGGTCGTGTTAGTTGTTAAAGTCTGGAAGATCACCCTGAAAGCAGATCGGGTCATCCCAGGAGGTTCGGCGGATCGAATTTTGCTAAGGTTGGAAAATCCTTCGCAACGGCATCATCAGGATATTTCTGCGTATATCCTGCAGGTACTTCGGGCGTCTTCCGAGTAAGCGGAGATTAGCATGATGCAGTTGGTTGCATAAAGTGAATGTGTTTTAGGGTGATCATCATCAGGTGTTGCCGAGGAGGAGCGTATCGGCATAAGGTAGAAGATCGGGTTGATCGCGGGCCGAAAATGTTAAGTTTGGCCGACAACAGGATATTGAAGGAACTGCATATGACGTCATCGTCATCAGGATATTCGTCATCAGGATATCAGGCAGCAGGATATTAGAGGAGCTGCATGTGACGTCATCGTCATCAGGATAATTGTCATCAGGATATCAGGGTGACGTAAGCATCGGAGGAAAGGTGCGTGAAGTAGAGTATCATCATCAGGATATATGGGAGGAACCGGATGTTCTATATCCTGCTGATGAACATGATGTTGAACATCATGATGATGAAGAAAGAGGTTGGCGGTAAGGTGAACAGTGAACGTTAGGAGGATGTTTGCGCTTGCCGAATATGATGGTGCTGCCGATAGTCAGATATGATGATGCTGCTGACAGGCGACAGCTCGAATGTTTGTCTGCAGGAGGATATCGGTCGGCAGAGTAAATATGATGATGCTGACAGTGTTAAGGGAAATATGATGATGATGATGAAGGGTTGCGGACATCCATGCTGTATGTCAAGGTTTTAGTGTGGATGCCTCTGCATCAGACACCAAGATTTTGATGTGGAAAACTCGGTTAAGGGAAAAACCACAGGGTGACTAACCCAAGATTGTATTCTCTATTAGAAGAATAGAAAGAACAAAATGGTACATGCCAATTAGGGTTCACTTCCCAAGCACACTGCTCACAAGAGGCCCACTACCTACAGGAGACACACTGTCTACAGAATAATAAGTATTACATACTTGAACTAAAGAATAGCATCTTCACCATGCTTGAGTCAATTCCATTTAAGCCCAATACTTCTGCTTTGCCTTTCACTTTTCCTCTCTCTACCACACTCTCATCTCCTCAGATACTTTTGAAATGAATTTACAACTCCTTATTTATACAAGACATTAACTTAGGACTAACCATCCAAGTCGACATACATTACAGAGAAAATACATAAAGGCAACATGACTAGTTACAAAAAGACTTCATGCGGATCAACACACTGTCGGCCACACAGATTTGAGACTTCAATATTCCTTTAGGAACACGCCATTCTTCATATAACATTTCCAAGATCATCCACAGGATGTGTAACTCATCTGGTCGGCCATACTTAGGAAGAACATCATCATTTAGAAGTAAATCTTCAATTACGAGCTTAATCTTCAATGCGGACCACCAACACAAACTGCACACAATCCAAAGACCTCCACAAGCTTGCCTGAATCACCAAGAACATCCACACTACTTCTGCTTACTGAAATCATTCCCTCCTTCATCCAGAACTTCAAGAACACAGTCTGTCATCACTATCATATTGGAATAGATGCTTGCAGACTTCCGGACCACAAACTAATTGAGTTGTCAATCCACATTGGCTTCCTAAACACTCCACCAAATCCGCAGAATAGGATATTGCATTTATGGATCTCACCAGACCTATCTGTGTCACTCTGTCACCTTTGAACACCTGCCAGAACTAGTTTTACTTTAGTGGCCATAACTTCTTCAGGTCTTCTGGATCATCTTAAGACACATATCTAGAAACCCTTTGAAGCGCTTCCTCTGATCTTCATCTTATCTGGGATTTTTACCTTACTGCCTTCACTGTTCTTCTGATTAGGACTAATTTTCTCAATATCCTCAGTACACCGCTCATCCAATCCTTATCATCAATGCAACAGAAGTATGTTGACATCAATGACAACACCGGTTAGGCCCATACTTGCAACACCCTCAACACCAATCTGGATCACAAGATATAACTGTGAATTCCACAAAACTTGGAGTACAAATACTTGTTGTTGTATACTTTGCTTCAGTAGTAGACAGAGATATTGCCTATGTTTTTTTCTCAACCAAGAAACCAAACTCTTTTCCAAGAGAAATGCACAACCACTAGTACTCTTCTTGTCATTGACACCTCCTGCCCAATCAACATCTTAGATCTACACCTGGTTATCAGTGTAGACAGCAGTACCCATAGTCTCTCTCCAATAGGAATATGGAACATTTGCCTCCATCATCATGGTTCGAGCAGCCTTCTTGAAAGATTTGATTCATTCTAGGATCAGATAACTGTCTTCCTATTCCATGCTTTTCACAAAATGCATTAAACTCATTGGGGGTAAACTCTCCACCATTGTCAGATCTTAGATACTTTAACTTCACACCAATCTCATTCTCCACCTTGGCCTTGAAAATGTTAAGAGCCTCTGACTCCTTTCACAAGAAAGTGACCCACACCATCCGATAGTACTCAATCAATAGCATCAAGTATTACTCTCTTTACAAACTCCTAACTTTAGTAGGACCACACAAATTAGTGTGCATAGGTTCCAACAAACCACTTGATAATTGTTCTTTACTTTTGAATGTAGTTCAGACCTATTTGCCCAATTGACATTCCTTACACAAGCTGCTACAAGTTTTGGAAGATCACTCATAGCCTGAGTAGTACTTATCTTGACAATGTTATCAATGTTCACATGACACAATCTCCTATGTCATAACCAACTCTGATCAATCTGAGGAATCAAGCAATTTTTTCCAGTACCACTTAAATGAAAGATTTTACCTCTAATCCTTTGTCAACCAACTGACCAACATTGAGAAGATTATGCTTCAAGCCTTTTATTACTTGACATATGAAGAGAACATCCATAGTCAATCATCCATTCATCTTTTTCTTCAATCTAAGCAGCCAATATAGCTAGCAGATTTGGTAGGCAATGATTCTTCTTCTTTGATAGTAATGAATCACTTATTCATTTCTAGAGGTACTTCTCATAACAGGTTCATCATCTATGACTCTTCCATCAATAGCTTCTTGGACACAAAAGGATTTCTTCTGAACTCTAGGTCTGTTTGGCTTTGATACCCTCTCCAGACATCTTGATGCAAAAAGGCCAATTTTATTGCAAGAAAAGCATTTGAAAGGCAAATTTCCTTCATACTTACTGGATCCTTTGGGTAACCTTTTGGCAAACATAGCTTCAAGTTCTTTAAGCTCTGATTCATCTTCTTTAAGTTCATTCCTTTCCTTCTCATATCTGCTTAGTCTTCTTGGAGAGAATTCACTTGAAACAAAACTTTGCTTACCCTTTCTGGAACCACTGGCCTTAAATACAAATTTCTAATTTAGGAAGAGAAAGACCAAACTCATTCACCAACCAATAGATCCCTTGAAATATCTATCATAGTCTTGAATTGCTCAATAGCAACAACCTTATGCTTGTATGCAGCAGGTAAGGATCTAAGCACTTTGGCAACAATCTCTGATTCTTCCAAATTCCCACTAGCACACCTATTTTTGATGTGAAAAATGCATTTGCCCTAACTCTTCTAGATACTCAATTTCTTAAAACAGTTTCTCATAGATTGATTCACAAATTCCCACATCAACTTCTTTTCTTCTGGAACTTCTTTCAGATGAAATGCAACAAGCCATTTTATATTCTTTCACATGCCAGATCTAGGCATCCACTTACTGGCAGGGGAGATTAGATTTTCAATGTAGCTCCTCCTGAGCCAGAGCTCCTAATTCAATTCCCAGAGGAATTACCAGCACTTGATTCTAGTGCGGACCCATCACCATTATTCATTTCACCTTTCTTCACCCAAGTCTTATTCATTTCATTCTGGATTTCATTCACATCTACTTTGGCCTTGCCTTTCTCTTTTCTCTACTCATTCTGGTTTCTATTTACCAGACCTTTCCTATCATTATTCGTACTTCTACAGAATCTTGCAATATGACCGAATCTATTGCAGTTAAAGCACTTAACATTTCCTTGCCCATTTACTTGACTTCCTTTTGATTTTCACTGATTAGCCATGTGTCCAAATTTATTTCATGCAAAACATTTGCTATTGAAAGTATTGACATTACCTCTATAGTTAGAGTTATTCTTCATCATACTTCTACACTCATTGGATTTATGACCATGCCTTTTACAATTGAAGCATTGTTTGGAGAAGGATGTATTATTTCGATTTACTCTACTTCTGCATTAAGTGGCTCTATGACCAAATTTATTACACTTGAAACAATTTCCATTGAAAGATGGATACCTTTGAGCATTAGGTTGTTTTATTGGAGGTCTTCTAGGTTTGCTTCTCTCATTTCTTGATTGGGAATTTCTTTGTCCGGATCCAAAGCTTTCACCTTTCTTATACCCAAGACCATGCTTATCATCAGCCTTTTTCTAACCCTCAAGTATTGCTTCAAGTTTAGCTGAACTTATCTTGAACTTCTCCTTGTATTCATTTGGAACTTCTAGGTCATGTCTAAGAATGAGAATTTGCCTTTCAAGATCTCTTTCATTGTCTCTGCTTTCTTGTAGATCAGACTTTAGATGTCCAGCTATACTGTCCAATCTATAGCATTCATCAGTTCTTTCTTTTAGAGTTTGATTCAGGCCTTCTTTGGTTAGCCTCATTACCCTAGACTCCATCTCATGGTTTCAGACAAAAACTTCTTTTGTATGGACAAAATCTTCTCACATTCCTTTGTTTTTTCTTCCAAAGCCTCATTCATGCCATTTTCTTTAGTAAGATTGGCTAGTTGATGAAGTAGTTCCTTCCTTTTTTCTATTGATTTCTTTAGTTTATCTTTTAGCAAGTCAATGCAATCATCAGCATCCTTAAGGTTCACTTTTAGATCATCTATTTCTACTTTGGACCGATCAAGATCTTCTAGAGCCAATTGAATTTGTTCTTTGAGTGAACCCATTGAAACTCCTTCCCAGATCCTCCTCAAGTTGTTAGGCTTCTTTCAAGGAACCTTGCTCTGATACCAATTGTTGGGATTAGGATAGACAACTGAGAGGGGGGGTGAATCAGTTGTCACAAAAACTTAACCTTATTCTACAATTAATCTTCTTTATCTCTTACAAACAAATTAATGATATTATCATGAAAGCATGAATCAATAACACAAGAGTAGAAACATAAATAACATAGATAACACCATGATTTTTATGTGGAAACCTAGTTAAGGGAAAACCACGGTGGGGGTTAACCCACAAGATTATTCTCTATTAAAAGAATACAAATGGGGAAGGCACATGCCTTCAGGGCGCACTACCCTAGAGTTCACTGCTCCAAGAGTCTCACTGACTACAGAAAATTCACAAGAGTTATCACAGAAAGTTTGAACTAAGAAACAACATCTTCACCATGCCAAAGATCAGTTCCTTTTAAGCTCTAAATGCTTCTCTGGTCTACCCCCAACACTTCTTCGCTACATTCACATATTCACTCCAATTCCCACTTTTCCATGACTTTGATTCACTTATTTATACATGACATCAACTTTGGAATGAACATCAAAGTCAACCTTACAAACATTACAAATAATTACAATTACAATACAAATTATTGTATGTGAATCACTACGATGTCGACCAAACACAGCTAGGACCCAAATCTTCCTCGATCAACACGCCATGCTCCATATGACTTTGCTTAGATCATCCACAACATGCATTAGGCATCCGGTCACCCAAGACTGGGAAGAACAACAACAACCAAGAGGAAAAATTCAATCACAAGCTCCTTTGTTAATGCGGACCACCAACACAACATCCACATGATCCAGACACCACCACAAGCACAATGAAGTCAACAGGAGCAACCATACCACTTTGCATCACCAGAATCACTTGTATCTTCACACTGAACCTCAAGAACACACACTGCCATGACTGTCACACTAGAAAGATTGCTTTCAGAACTCCAAACCATGAACCACTCAATTTGAGGGAACACACCAACATCCTAGACATGCCTCTAGATTTGCAGATCACAATATGCTCATACCAGACCAATCCAGACCAACTTCTTGCCACTATGTCATCACTGAACAACTGCAGAAACCTGTTCTACTTAGAAGGCCATAACTTCACCAAATCTTCATGTGGATCTCTCAAATATCAACTGGAGCAACAACAAACAATCCTATACAAACCCTTTAATCTGCATACTTTGATCTTCGCCTTACTAGAAATACTGATCACTCCTCTGCACTGTCTTCATTATTTCTGACAGAAAGATATGTTGACATCAATGACAACACATTAGGTGCATATTTGCAACAAAAATATGTCATGTAGTACTATTGCATATTGATTATTGTTATTTAGATGCTAGAGAGATTATTGTGTCAATGTAGGGCCCTCCTCAATACCCACTATTATGACAGGAAGTAATCTTACACTTTTGCTACTATAATTTTGTGATGAGACATCTTATTTATGGTTTCAGTGTTTTAATTAGACAACGTCTATGGTCACACATTACTTTTGGACATATGATTATAGCTTAGACCATGTTTGATACATATTCTATATATATGCTCATGTACTTTTGTTGTTTCATATGACGTTCAAGATGATAAGATAGGTTCTAATTTCATTTGAGAATGATATTTTGAATATAACAGATATGATTTCTAATAGGTGAAAATGATGATTGTAATCCATTAAAAAATGAATTAGTATGATCCTTCATGGTGTAATATTGCACATTGTGCATTGTGAAACATAGAGTTATTATAATAGAATGAAGTATTTAAGTGAAACATGTAAACGATTAGAATGATTAACTCAATGATGAATTATATGTATTACTTGTCATTGCTTCGGCTACTATTATTTTGATTACAACTGACAATTCAAAAATGAGTGTGTAGGATATCTCTTACGAGTGGAAATGTGAGGAAAACACTTGGAGACCCTCTTGTGATTCACCAATTAAGCTAGCCTGGTCTATTTGGAGAGACCTAGGTCTACTGTGTTGTATATACATTATGTTACATTTCCAGTATTATGTTATATGATGGTTGCTTATGTCATGTGATGTTAAGTTATGTATTTCCATTGTTATGTTATGTGGTGGTCATTGTTTTTGTTGCATGATTTGGCTGTAAGTATGTGTAAATGGGACGTGTTATGTGATGGTCACTCGTGTCCTGGAAAGATTATGTTAGGTGATGGTCAATTCAGTTGTGAGCATGTGGAAATTGGTTATTTTCTACAAAAATTTACTTGTACCCTAGTTAAGACTTTTGTACCTATTCTAAGTGGTAGTTTATCTCATAGAATGTATTTTTATAAGCCTAGGTCATTAGGCTAGGGTCTTGGCACTTTTTGAGAGGCATAAATTTAAAATTAAAGAAATTATGGACACTTCTTTTTTGCACTATTTTAGGGTGACGAAAATTAGAAAGGAGTTGAGTCTTTAAGTAAAGTTGTGGTGGAAGCCTCTAAAAAAAGGTGGAAATAGATAGCAAGGGACACTTGTTGAATTTGGCAATTAGACATGTGTAGGTTTTGAGGGGTGGGGGATTCTAGAGTTTTTCTAGTTTTAGACTGGACTGTAAAAAAATTTGGAAGAAAAAGGAAGGAGAAAAAAAAAACTAAGGGGAAAATGGAGGAAACTGAAATCTTGTAGGGCTAAATCAGCTCCCCCATGTAGGCCTCTCTTACTCATATACTGAGAAATATAGTTTAAGGTAAATTGTATAAATTGTTGTCTCTTTTATTGTAACTACTATGAATATTAAAAAGGAAATAGAAGAAAAAAATAATAGAATTAACTAGTAAATTTATATAGCAAAAGAAAATTATAATAGTCTTGGTAAAGGTCTTGGCATTGTGTATTATAGACTATTGTATGAAGATCTATTGTGTGTTAAATTGCTAATTGCATGTGGTGGATAGTATGGTGTGGTTTATTTTTGGTTAAGTTGAAAATTTGTCTTTTGTTGTGTGGGGGAAGAGAAATTGAACTGCCTGTAGGAATTTTATTATGGGTAAGAGTACCCCTTTGAGTAGATACATCTATGATAAGTGGATAAGAGTACCCTACATAACACACATTATTGAATTCAAAGGGGTGAGAACACCCAATATAGAGGCCTTTCTAAAATGAATAGGCAAGAATACCCTATAAGTGGATTTAAGGGTATGAGTACCCATGAGAAGTGGAAGATGGAAATAAATCTAGAAAATTGTTCCTATAGCTCATGTCAACTCTATACCCCCTTTGAGAAGATTTCCTATAGAAAACCTTCTTGTGACTTTGTGACTAAACCAGTGAATCTTGAAAAAAAAAGATATGGATTGTGTTGTGTCTTCTATAAGTGGGTGTGTAATTGTGGGTCAAAAAAAATTGTGACTGTGCAGTTACCTAGGTCTCCTAGTGTTTTTTCCCCTAGCTCAAGGGTGGACAGCTTCTGCCCTTGGTTGGGAGGTGAGCATCCCACTGGCTCCTCTCAAAAACAAATAACTTATGTGAAAGTCTACAAGACTACAAAAAATGAACTCATGGCAGGGACTATATCAAACATTTGTAAAATAAAAAAAGAAGACTAGAGAATGGGACTTAACCAGAACACTAAGCCACAGAAGGAGAATGACACTTAGAGGATAATAAAATATGTCTATTGTTTAGTAAAATGGATATTAAATGTGTATGCTATAAACTTAAGTGCAATGGGAACCTTGCTGTTCATTTGCTTTGATGGACATTTACCATATGCTTAATGTGTTGAAAGAAAATAAAGGTATTATTATTCTGTGACATTCATAAAATACATAAATTTCTTGATGATTAGACTTGTTAGACTCCTTGTGACCCGTAAGATAGAGGAAATGAGGAGCTTGTTTTATATAAAAGAAATATATATACATATTTTTGTTGTCTCTCTCTTCAAGTACATAGTTGTTTTCCTGCTTATGAAATATGCCTTTTCACCATAAACATTATTTGAAAGAAGAGAGGGTACAAAGAAAATTTAGTGGAGAAAATAAAAACCCTACAAAGGAAAATAAAATAGAAACTGGTACTGTTAAGAAAAAAACTAGTTTGAAGTCTACCACAGTAGATTTGCTCCAAAATCCTCAAGGGTACAGTCCGCCGAGAGAGCTCATGGCTTCATGGGGACTCTTGCAGCTGGGAAATAGAACTAAACGAAGTGGAAACAAGAAAATCGTAGCATCTTTGTGTGGGTAGAGCTGAGTGCCATGTAGGCTCCTTCCTCTTTGGTCTCAATGCCCAGCAAACAACACACAAAAAGGAAATATATAAGGAAAATATAAATCCCAAGCCTCCATTCCAGATACAACAGCTCAAAACCAAAAAAAAACTATGAGAACCAAACCTATATCAAACCTGCCAGTGAACCTCCATGCCAGGCCACCACTAAGCATTTCTCTTCTTGGCAGCTTGGAAGGAGAGTAGACAAGGAGAATGCATTAGGGGAGATTAGGTTGTATCTTTTAGGGTTGAAATGTGAGCAAGTCCTTTTGGTGCACAATCATTTTCCTTACCATGTTAATTTGAGTTTATTTTTCTTTGTTTTTAATTATTAGCCTTGATTTGGTATATGAACCCTCACGTTAGGGTACAATTTAGTCAAGCTAGCAACACTTGAGCAAATAGATTTAGAGCGTAAGTTTATGCATCCTTAGAATTCCTTGCAGCCTACTTACTATTATATATATTTTCAGTGCCACTCGGTTTATAAGGTTCTTCTTATTATAAATAACATTTTTTTTGGTAGTTGGATCATTGCTTCAACACAATAGATAATTCAATATACTAATGTTATGTTATTCGTTTACCAGGTTGCTTTTTAAGATATTAAATACATATTTGAGGGTAGAGTAAAGCTCTACAGGCTCACTCTCATGATTAAGAAAAATATAATAGGGAAAATAATTAAAATAAAGCTTAATATAAAACATGCGGAAAGTCATAATAAAACATTTATTCGTTGATAATAATGAAATTACCCATCTAGTAAACCATACTATACCCGTGCTGGTGAAAAGTGCTTTTAGCCATGCCACTAGGTTATAATATTTTAATTCATGCATTCTTCCTTCAAAAATTATTCAAAAAAAGAGAAAGGGATTTAAGGAAAAAGAATTTATTTAACTTGTTTTCTTATTTACTTACCCTGAATTATATTTATTTAATATGGTTTATTGTTACTGAAAAAGAATTTATTTAACTTGTTTTCATATTTACTTACATGAGAGTTTCATTTATTTAATATGATTTATTGTTAGGGAAAAAGAATTTATTTATTTACTTACCCTAAATTACATTTATTTAATATGGTTTATTGTTACTGAAAAATAATTTATTTAACTTGTTTTCATATTTACATTCCATAATTGCCCAAGTTTTTCTATTTTTCTATCCATTTGGCTTCCAAGAATTTATTTATTTTTTTGTTTAACGTGATAAAGATTTCACTCCATAATTGCCCAAGTTTTTCTATTTTTCTATCCATTTAGCTTCCACAAATTTATTTGTTTACATATTTTATGAATTTTGTTTACATGGAATCTGAATCTTAATTGTTTATGGGAATTTGAATCTTTCAACCCTTGCTGTGAGTGTAGAATGCCTCCAGGCATAATTAAGAAAAAGGAATTTATTTAACTTGTTTTCTTAATAACTTACCCATGTGTTACATTTATTTAATATAGGTTATTGTTCATTCTCTTTTTGAGTTCCTCAATGTTTACTCGCTTGATTTATCCTAAATTCCATTTACTCTATGTATAAGTATAATTACTAATTTCAAAGGACCACATTTAAATAATTGTGTTGTAAGTTTTCTAGAGAGGTTCTTAGTTCTCCCTTAGCACCAACATTAACAATTATGGGAAGAAAATTAGGGTTTGTGTCTTATTCTTTTGCCTTGTCATGTTTGGTTGGCATTATATATATATATATATATCTTTGCTCGTGTCTTGTATGTGTGTGTTAGTTTGTGGCATTGCATCATGATAATCCCATGCAACAATTGTTTTATGGTATTGGAGCATGGTGATTAGTTGACTTTGTTGTTGTGGGTTCAACCTATTATTGAGTGGCTTATTAGGGAATATATCAATTTTATTTGATAATTTTCCATTGAATCAATGTTCTGACATAGTATATTGAAGATGCAACTATGAGGTAGTAACTAATGAAATGTGTGGATTCCTATTATGAAATTCAAAGCCTCTACTATAGGAAAGATATTGTTTAGTAGATAGGATATACATCTCAAATGTTTATCAATTTGGGGGTCAATGATATATGTGTTTTATACAATGTTGGAAATAATTGTATCTTCATCTTGAGTGTCTAATATAGGGTCATGTTCTATATTCATCAATGTTTGCATCAAATATTGGTCATTATCTTTAGATTCCAACCATAAGGGTTGTTCTATATCTAAGGATGGCTAGGTTGGTGCATACAAGATCAACTTATTTGTCACATTTCTATTAGAAATGAGTATATTTCTTAACCTAAAACTAGTAAATGCATCATTTTTAGCTAACCAGAGTCTTCCAAGAATAAGAAGATACCCTCCAAGGTTGACCTTTAGCTATAGGACCATGAATTCTATAGGATGCTCCCACAAATCAGAGGTAATAACTAAGTCTTCAATCACTCCCTCAGGTTTGATAGTTGATTTATTTTCTAATTGCAACACTATGGGAGTAGCGTGGAGATTTATGAGTTATAAGGTTTGCATAGTTTCTTTTGTCATAACATTTATGGCTAACCCTAAGTCAATTAAGGTGTTCTATATGAGAGTGTCATTTACATGGACATCTAATATAAGATTGTCTCGGTTAGCGTACTTGGGAGGCACACCATTTGCAAGCATAATATCAACAAGTTGTCCAATAACTTGGATAGTTTGTGAGTCCTTGTGCTTCTATTCAAGCTTCTTAATGCACAATTCTCTAACAATCTTAGTATAAATGGGAACATCCTTGATTTCTTGGACTAGTAGAATTTGGACACATACATTTTTTAGTTTCCTAACAAAATTAAATGTAGGTTTAGACTTTGACTTTTGTGAGTTTAATCTCTCTAGAAATGGAAGGTTATTGCTTGTGGTTTCAATCCTAGATGTGTTTGACTCAAGGTTGGATTGCTTGTCAAATTCTTGCAGGTTAGTTGAGGTAGTAGGTACTTCCATAGGGAGCTTCATGATTATTGGAGTGTTAGGGGTGGAAATTTACTTTCCTAAGTGAAGCTACACATCACCCAGCTCAACCACATAGGTTGGGTATTGAAACACTTCATTATTATATGCTAGATGAACTGACTTATTATTGGCATTTGTTGCAGGTTAAGTAGGTATTTTTGTGGCCCTAGGTGGATTAGAAGTAGTAGTATTTGGAATTAGGGATAGTGATTGTTGTGGAGGTTTGGTAGTTGTTGAAAACTAGTTTTTAGGTTAAACCATTGTTGGTTCCCTTTCCATGGTTGTGACCATGGAGAAGATGGTGTTTGTCATTGCTAGTTGTGGACTTGTGGTTGACATAGTTTTTGTTGGTATGTTCCTTGTTGAGTTGTCCAATTTTGGGGTGGTATGGGGTTGAACCATGCTTGTTTATTTGGGCATTATACTAATTACTAAGATTTGTAAATGAATTAGAATACAAAGAATTGAAGGACAAATGAGATCTTCAGCCATACATTGTCTTGGCAGCCATTGTCATCTTTGTGCCACATAGAAGACTTTACCATCATCATCCTCCATTACTTTGAAATCTTTCATTCCTTGCTTTCTTTCCACAATGTTGGCTACCCTCTTGCACTTACAATCAACCTTCATCCTCCAACAATGTGGGCAATATTATGTTAATGCCACCTCTACTACTTCTTATTTTCTATGTGCATACAATGTATCTAGTTGGGTGGCCATGTGGTTAATAATATCTTGCTTCATATCCTTGAATAGATTGCTAAGTTCCACTCATGAAACTCCTACAAGTCTTTGTGGAAGGCATAGCTCTATTGTTATGGGTCTTTTTCATGGTTTACCTTGTGTAGTAGCTACAAATGGTACAAATGTCATCAAATAGAAACTAAGATATTTCATTCCCACTAATAAAGTCCATAGCAAATACATATTATTCATCGATTCCTAGAAAAAATATGAGTGTGAGTGATTCAAAAGATAATTGGTTTTTCTTGGATTTCTACAAGAAAACCAAAAACCTTTCCACATAATCCTCTAATGGTTCATCCTCCTTTTGTGTCATTCAAATGATAGCATCCCCCCTCATGCTCTTTCTTTTAATGTAATCCTAATACTTGAGAAGAAATTTTTCCTTCATGGTTTTTTGGTCAATTATGGTGTCTCTGCCCACTCCCATGAACCACCAAAAGACAACATCCTTAAGGGTTGTTGGAAATAGCTTTAAGTAATGGGCATGAGTGGTGTAATCATAGATTCTATAGAGGACATCAAATTTGAACAAGAATGTATCTGGATCTTAAGTAATCAAACCATGAAAATTTGGCAAGACAGAGGGTGAAACGTTTTCATTGCAGCTTCCCTCTCTTGTTCAAAAATGGAGTTTTTAAAGGTGGAGGGATTATTGGGATTTTTTTGAAGGAATTTGTAAACCATTATGTGTTAAACTAATTTATAGTTAGAATCTCTTCTTGAGATGGGTTTTATTAATGGAGAGTGATTTGATGGAGATTCTCCAAACAGGGCTTCAAGGGATTGGGTAGTTTTGTGGTAGGTTTTAGAAGATAGAGTATGAGTTAACTAGGTACTTGACTCTTGAGTGATGACTGTCTCTTGGGAAACTTTTGGGGGCTTCCCTCCAGTGTAATAGGTTCACTCTATTGGATTTGAGTTCTTAATGCCTCAATTGGTTGTAAGTCCCTTACTGGAAAAAATGGTTGTGGTTGTGGGTGCTTCACCTTATGTAGTAGTAACTATCTAGATAGAATGTCACTATCTCATGGAAGGAATCATCCCAAGTGGTCTCTTCTTTGCTACATACAATTTATACTAGAGCTGAATAGTCCATGTTTTTCTACACAATGTTAGTTAAAAGAGTTTTTTTTATATTTTTTATTTTTATGACTAGTCCTAAGTTGTAAGAATTTAAGTTTTAATCTAAAGAAAATATTAAAGTCTATCTCAAAATCCTAAAATTCCAATTCCTGACACCATCCTTGGCAATGGTGTAAAAAATGATGAGCTCAGACAATCCCCATTTAAACCTGGTAGAACAAAATCTCACACATAACGTGATAGATAGGCTATCCACTGATCAAGCAACCACTTAATTCATGTTTATGCTTCATTTACATGTCAACTTAGGGATGTATCCATTGGCACGATATCAATATTGTATTATAGTGTTATATTCTTAGAAAAATGAGGCTCTAATGCCTTGTATAGGGGAAGAAACAAAAACACATAATAAAGGGAAGTAAATGCTTACTATACAAAGGAAATCTATTCTAGAATTGGGAAGCTTCTCAAACAAATCAGGGACTAAACCTTATACACAAAAGTTAAAAGATACAGGTTACTGAAATAGTATGACAAGATTATGTTGAATTATAAATAAACCTAAGCTATTCAAAATAAAGACCTAGCTACAGTCCACCTAAAGTGGGCCCTTGCTTGGATAAAATTGTGCTTTCCTCTCTTCATCTAAGTAAACTAGTAACTAAATTAGAGTAATTTTATGAATCACAACAAAATGAAAATGAAAGAAATAGGAACTCAGTTTTATATTTATCTCAACAAAAGTTGTTGCATTGAAACTATGCTCAAAATCTTTTCACTAGATCCTGTCTAGTACCTTTATTTATGCTATATATAATACTAATATCACTACATTCAACCCACTACTCCCAAACATGTAGGACATGGATTCTTTATTTAGAAATAACATTTAAACTAGGAAAATAGACAGGTAAGAGTCATATTCCCATAAGAACTATACAACAATGATTGCACATGCTAAAAAAGAAGAGTGATGGAGGATCTATTAAGAAGAACAAGGATGAGTCAATTGACTCAATCATATTTCATGCAAGCTACATCTATCCATGAGAAAATTTAAAGTTTTCCATCTATCTAAAACTACTTATTCATCACTTTGCTATAGGCATGTTATTGTCTTGGCTGTGGATAAGCTATATGTTAGGGTTAGCCGGTAGAAGATATCAATTAAATGCAAATAAAGATTAAACAGAGGAATGAAAATACATAGAAATAATAACAATGAGAGACAAGTTTTAATGTGGTTCACCCAAACTCGGGCTACATCCACCAATAGAGAGTCCAATATTATTATCCAGTAAATCAAACCGATTACAACCAACAATCCTTGCAACTCAATACTGTTGTAAAATGCTACAATACATTAAAAAACCTAACCCTTAGCCACTTTTATCAAGCCTTATGTCAGTTACAAAAATAGGGTTTTTTTATGTCGGCCAATAGAAAAATAACTCTCGACACTTAATAAATAATAAAAAATTGTTGGAGGTTTCGGGGGCACTGCCCCTGAGCCCCTGCGAGGGCACTGCCCTTTGACCCCACCCTATATCGCGATAGGGAGCGCGCCAGGGGCGCTGCCTTTGGACCTTGCAAGGGGCACTACCCCTTGACCCCATCTTGGGGGTGCTATCCCCAACCCCTAGCAAGGGGTGCTGCCCCTTGACCCCATTAAATAATTTGGGGGGAAACCGCACCAATAAAAGTGGGGTAAATTAACCTCCGAGTCTGATTAGGCTCCATATAACAACAATCTCCCACTTGGAGACTGATTAGACTCCACACCATATCATCTCCCACTTAGAGACTGATCATAACACCACGACCCTGTAGCTCCCACTGGAAATAAGCACCCTGGACTCTGTTGTTCTACTTTGTTTGTTTTCAGGCTTGAAGACCAACCGAAGCTGAAGAGGAGCTTGGCTTCTCCCTTGTTATTGCCTTCGTAAACATATCCGTTGGATTTTCATCTATATGTATCTTTTCCAGCCTTAACTGTCCACCATCCAACACTGATCGAATGAAGTGATACCTCAACTATATGTGTTTGGTCTTCGAATACAAGGCAAAATTCTTTGCAAGATGTATAGCACTCTAGCTATTCGTAAACAAATAATTGTTAGCCTATTATTTGCCCAATTCTTCCATGAAAGATTGTAGCCATATCATCTCCTTGCTTGCCTCTATTGCAGCTACATACTCTGTCTCTGTGGTGGATAAATCAACCACCTTTTGCAACCTGGAGATCCAACTCACCGCTGTCCCACCGACAGTAAAGACATAACCTGTAGTACTCTGCTTGGTATTAATATCTCATGCTAAATCTGAGTCTACATAACCTGCTAAATCAATATTAGAGCCCCCAAACTATAAGTGTTTATTGAATGTACCTCTCAAATATCTAAGAATCTATTTTACTACATTCCAATCCTCCAATCTAGGATGACTCATATACCTGCTTATGACTCCTATATCATGTGCTTTATCCAGTCTCGTGCATACCATGGCGTACATTAAACTTCCTACAGCTGAAGCATATGGTACTTTGGACATTTTTTCTTCCTCCTCTTGTGTCTTAGGACACATCTCCTTAGTCAATTTCAAATGATTGGACAAAGGTGTGATGATAGATTTTGCATTCTCCATATGGAATCTCTGCAACAACTTTTCAACATAATCATCCTAAGATAGAGTTAATTTTTTGTTCTTCCTATCTCTACAAATTTTCATACCAATGATTTGTTTTTCTGCCCCAAATCCTTCAGAGCAAATGATCGTGCTAACTGTTGTTTTAACTCTCTTATGTGATCCATGTTAGACCCTACTACAAGCATGTCATCAATATATAAACATAAAATAATGCATCTATCATTGTCCAACCTCTTAAAATAAACACAATGGTCAAAATTACACCAGCTGTAGCCTTGCTCAGCCATAAAACTATCAAATTTTAAGTACCATTGCTGATGTGCTTGTTTCAAGCCATACAAACTCTTCTTCAATTTGCACACCTATTTCTCCTTACCTTTAACCTCAAATCCTTGTGGTTGTTCCATATATATCTCCTCCTCCAAATCACCGTGGAGAAAGGTAGTTTTCACATCTAGCTATTCTAAATGCAAATCTTCAGTAGCCACAATACTTAAAACAGTACGAATAGAAGTCATCTTAACAACTGGAGAAAAAATATCATCAAAATAAATGCCCGTTTTTCTATTCAAATCATTTTACAACTAACCTGGCTTTAAATCTTTTCTTACCTTCATCTTCCTCTTTCAGCCTATAAACCCATTTGTTTCATAAAGACTTTTTACCTGCAGGCAACTTACATAATTTCCAAGTCTGATTTTTCAACAAGGAGTCCATTTCTTCTTTCATTGCACGCTCCCATTGAACCTATGTATCCACTTGTATAGCTTCATCATATGCTTCTGGTTCACCAACATCTGTTAACAAAATAGAATACAAAGAGGGAGAAAACCTTCCAAGAGGTCTACTTAGCCTTGTTGACCATCTAACATTCACTGGAGTTTGTGCTATTTCTTGTTGCTATTGCAGAGCATGAGGAACCACTAGAACATCAATATCTGGAGTATCATCCAGCACCATATAATCCTTTTCTTTCTTCTCATGCTGCTACAACTGATCTTTGTACAACACCTTCTCATTGAATACAACATCCCTACTTCTTGCAATTTTTAGATTTTCAACATCCCAAAGCCTATAACCAAATTCATCAATGCCATATCCAACAAAGATACACTTTTTTGATTTTGCATCCAGCTTGGTTCTATTTTCAGAATCTACATGTGTGAATGCTTCACATTCAAAGGTTTTGAGAAAAGAATAACTCACCTTCTTACCTGTCCATGCTTCCTCTAGAATACCACAGCCCAAAGGAACTAAAGGACCTCTATTAATTAAATATATAGCAGTATTGACAACCTCTACCCACATGTTTAAAGGTAGCCCAACATGCAATCTCATGGTCCTTGTACACTCTATTATTGTCCTATTCATGCGTTCAGCCACTCCATTTTCCTGTGGAGTCCCTGGAACCATTTTCTACCTACGAATTCCATTAAAGGAAGAATAATCCTCAAATTCTTTGCTGCAATACTCACCACCATTATTAGATTTGAGATATTTTAATCTTTTACCCATCTCATTCTCAACCAAGATTCTCCATTTCTTAAATGTTTCAAATACATCAGATTTCTACCTAAGGAAATAAATCCAAACCTTCCTAGTTGCATCATCTATGAATGTAACATAATACCGAGAGCCACTAAGGGAAGATATCTAAGCCAGTCCCCATACATCTTTATGCACAAGCTCCAATTTTTCATCTTTCTTTTGCTTCCCATCCTTGAGAAAACTAACTCTCTTTTGTTTGTCATATAGACAACTTTCATAGAAATTCATATTAATACATTTCAAACCTAGTAAAACTTTCTTAGAATGAAGTACCTTCATATCTTTTTCACTCATGCCCAAGTCTATTATGCCACAATGTTGTCTCAAAACCTGCAGTAATTGTTTCAGTCTCTTCCTAAGAACCTACAACAACTATTCCTGAACCTGTTTGTTTTTTCTCTGCAATAGCTAAAGTAGAAGGAACAGTATGACCTGTACAAAGATATAAGGTACCTACTTTCACACCTTTTGCTACTATTAAGTCACCTCTTGCAACCTTCCAATTTTTATCAGTAAATGTAACAATCATGCAACCTTCATTAGCTAGCTGCCCTGCTGAAATTAAATTCCTACTCAGCCTTGGAACGTGCCTTACCTCTTGTAGTAGCCAATGATTCCCATTCTATAACTTAATCTTGATTCTTCCCTTTCCAATAATCTGATAGGGTTCGTTATCTCCCAAATAAACCAGCCCAAAATCCCCTTGGACATAATCAAGAAAATAACTTCTATGGGGCGTAGCATGAAATGAGGCCCCTAAATCTAAAACCCATGAATCATCAACATTATCTAGGGAAAGAATCAAAGCATCATCTTCAGATTTATCACTTACCACATTTGGCTCCTTATTGCCTTCTTGTTTGTCTCCTTCTTTATTCTTACGAGACTAGCAATCTTTCTTCAGATGACCTGGTTTCCCACAGTACCAACAATCCTTATGTCCTTTGGATTGGGACCTCTTGTCCTTTGATTTTCCTCCTGACTTCCCATGACCTCCAAAACCTTTTCCTCTCTCCTTTGATCTACCCCTGCCTTCTACATTCAAAACACTACTTGATGTGGACCCTCTTGAGCTTTTCCATCACATTTCCTTGCTAAGGATAACACCAACAACATCAAATTTTAAAGTATTAGAACCAAAGACAGAGTTACTTAGAGCCATTACCAAGCTATTCTAGCTTTCTGGCAAAGAACATAAAACCAAAAGAGCCCTCACCTCTTCATCAAATTTCACTTTTACAGAAGTGAATTGACTATTAATCATATTAAACTCATTTAAATGATTTTTCATAGATCCGCCTTCAATCATTTTTAGATTAAACAAATGCTTCATGAGAAATACCTTATTTGAGGCTGAGGGTTTTTCATACAATTTAGCCAAAGCTTTCATAAGTTCATCTATTGTCTTTGCTTCTGTTATATTGAATGCCACAAATGGTGCCAGGCACAACTGAATGGTTCCCAGTGCCTTTCTATCCAGAAGATTCCAATCCTCATCAAGCATTGTTGTTGGTTTCTTGGCTATTCCTTCTAACAGCCTCCATAAATCCTTCTAATAGAGATAATCCTCCATCTGCATCTTTCATAACTGATAGTTTTGGCCATTGAATTTATCTACCTTCAATTTACCCTTGTCCACCATTGCTCCCACTCAATCGTGAGACTTTCCTGCAGATGATAATTGAACACAACCTACTCTGATACCACTTGTTAGGGTTAGCTGACATAAGATATCAATTAAATGCAAATAAAGATTAAATAGAGGAATGAAAATACACACAAATAATAATAGCGTGAGACAAGTTTTAACATGGTACACCCAAACTCAGGCTACATCCACTAATAGAGGAGAAAATGCTTCTTAGCTGTAAGCTGTTCCAACTTACTGGTCAGCTTCTTCCAGGTTTCTTGACCCATATCCATTTTGTGCAAATGGCATTCTATCTGGACAATTTCTTTAATTACCTTGTCCAGGTCAGCTCTTGTATCCCTATGAAGCATTCTACGAAAGAATGAATTTTTAGAATCATCTGATAATTCAGATGATTGTTCTTCTTTTACCATTGTTTGATTTATCATTGCCTGCTCTTTTGTAAACCTGTATTCATCATCTTCAGATTCTTCTTCTTCTTCTGAAAGAATAATGTCTTTTGAATCTGAAGGATATTCATTGATGAATTCAAATTCATCATTATCATCTAGTCTTGTAGCTTTGGCAGCGCAAACTTTCCCTTTGTTCTTCTTCTTATTACGCTCTGGACATTTGTTGGCATAATGCTTGCCTTTACAAATGTAGCATGTTGGTTCCCATTTCTTTGATCCAAAGCCCTTCTTGTCATGTTTCCTGAAGTACCCCTTTTTCTTAGGATATTTACTATACTTCTTCTTCTTTTTCTTATAATATGACTTATCATATCTATCACATGAGTAACACTTTGAAGAAGATTTACCCTTGTCAGGAAATTGATTAGATGGAATAATCTAATAACATGCTAATGCAGAAAGTAAAGGTTTAACCCTTTTCATTTCTTTTCTCTTCTTGGACTCCTGATAGATTTCTTCATTAATCTCTATCAGAAATTACACCAGTTGAGAGAAGGTTAGTTCCTTCATCTCAATGTTTTCTATCACCAGATTCTCTAATACACGTTTGTGGTAAAACTCTCCTACCACATCTCTAAAACTTTTAAGAAAAGTAGTGAACATGAACTCATGGTTTTGCTCACGACCAAATTGGTAAAAGTTCTTATATTGCTCTTGGCAATATTCATTGAAGAACTTCAAATCTTTACACTTGCCTCTGATGAACTTATTATAGGCAAGTTTTTCCCTTGTGTCTATTCTACCTACAAATAGACATGTAAGCTGTGCACACACCTGATCTGTTCCTCTTGTAATCAGGTTTTCTCTGAAGGTATCTTCTAACCGATCCCAGACATTCCTTGCAACTCCAGTCATGGAATTGAGGGCCTATTTTATAACTTGAGCTTCATCAGCTCCTATATTAGTAGACATATAGTTGGTGATCTAGGCTCTCATGGAGTCAATGCCTCTCATGTTCTCCACATCTTCAAAATTGTCAAAATTTACTAATGGTGGAGTATCAACTTTGTAGGACTGGATATTCTTAAATGGATCTACTGGATTGGAACCATTTGGAATTTACCTTTGGCTTTCTTATCATCCGTGGTATCTCTAAGATTTCCAATAGAGGGATCATACACCTTTTCAATTACAAGATGTTTGACTTTTGTTGAGAGTTTAGGACCCTCATATTGTGCCTGTAGATACCCTTTTGCACTTGACAAGAAATTTAACATTTTGATAGTTTGTAGCTATTTGACTATTAAGACTAGAGACTGAATGTTTGTAGACTCTCTAGTAATAGAATCACCTAACAGCATTTGGGAGTCGGATACAGACTGTATTTCTCTCTGGATTGTTTCAACTTTTGTTTCAGTATTCTTAATGTGCAGATTACAATTTGACAATTGAGCACCTAACACATCACAATCCAATTTGTGCTCACTTCTTACTTTTTGTAGCAATTCTCTTTTCTATTCTAAAGCATGTTGTTGTGAGACCCACCACGTTTCAGTATGCTGCTTGAACTCATTTTAGGAAGCACACAACTCTTGGAGGTCTTTATTGACAGTATTCATCCATTCTTCAGTGAGATGCTTTTCCAGGCACTCAAGAGTGGCTATCATAGAATGGAGATTTTCTTAGACATTGACACGGTGCTTTTCATGCTTGACTAATTCTAATTCTTGCCAAATCTTTCTATCCTAGGAAAGTAACAGGCTTTTTCATAAGCACAGGTTTGTCTAGTTAAGCAACTTGCTTTGACTAGATCCCTGAAGACTTTCACCTATGGGAAAAACATGTAAAGGCGAAAAATTAGCCTAGAATTTACTAGACAGGTCATACAACATGAAATCCCTAAAAGGGGAAATAGTTCTGGGAACTATACAAGGACCTGCAGGTGTACTAATGGCTTTTTCATTAGTTTCTTTGATATCCTGCTTAGGAATGGTAGCAGTTTTGGTTGAACACATTCTGATATGGCCAATTCAAGGGTGAAACACAAATGAACACTTTTCACATTTAAAAAGACCATTGTCCAACTTAGAGTACTGTGTATGTGGACATGGTGGAGGTGCACTAGATGAGCTAGCACCTGAGGAACTAACTAACTTATTGAAAATAGGTAATTTAAACAAATCTTCAAAGCCTTTAGAAGGTTGTAACCTAACACTTTGTGATCTTGGCAACACTGATGATGACACAGACTAAACAGGGTTATTATAATTAAAGGTGCGCTTCGTTCTCAAGGAGGGTGCTCAACCCGAGGAGAACCTAATAACTGCTTGATCATCTATTTGCTAAAGGGTGACCCCACATAGCTGAGGTGGCTTTTGTGGTGGAGGCTAACAATCCTTATCCCAAAGATACAAAGCCCATTCTTCTAGAAGTTGAATATCTTTATGTCATACTATTTTTGGGGCTATCAACTAGGTGTGCTCATTGATGGATTTCCAAATAGTGGATAAGCCTTCTACTCCTTAGGCTCATCTGGGATTTAGCATTAAAGGGATAACCTTATTATAGAGCCTATAATGAACAAGGAAGACTAATGAATGGTTGATGGACATGTCCTTCATGAATAGGTTCATTATTTTAAACTAGTAAGTGAGGACATCATTGAGATTTCCATCCTTAAGACTTACTATGAAATCCAAAAGATAATCTATGTAAAGAGATCCTTCTGCCATGGAATCACAAGCACAACCAAGTAAAGCATGGGATAATTTATAAAACCTAGCATCCTTAAGCATCATGAAAATAATAATAGGAAGACCTTTCCTATAGTGACCTATGATGCCTATCCTAACATAGGAGAGATGCATAAACTGAGGATAATCGGGGCTTGCTATAGCTTGTTTCTAAAATTTACCAATTTCCATATCTGAGAAAAGTTTTATCTTTCCCTTAGATCCACCGGTGACAACATGTTGGAGTGTAGCAACATGACACTTTTGAACAAACTTATATCTAAACCAATTTTTTAAACCTCTAGACCTGTTAAACATATCGACTAAGCTACTAGGAATATCACTATAAATTTCTAATGGTTTAATCTTAGGAACTTTGAATTCTTCATTCAAGAATCTATTATGAGACAAATTCTCATCTAAAGCATTACTAGAATGTTTAGGCATAGAAAATGTAGTTTCATTATCAGCAAAGAAGTTTGTAAAGCTAACCTCACTATTGCGATCCTTAGTATGGTCTTCGGGAGCCATACCCGATCTAGAAGTAGAAGCTCTGTCCATGTTCTACGCTTGAATCTATGCTCACACCTGTGCTTGAATTACCAGATTACTACCTCAAAACTGCCCTAACAAAGCCTGACCATGGCTTAACAACGGGACTTATAGACAAGGACTTACGACATAGAAATGGTGGTAAGAGCAATACAAGGAGCAATATAGAGAGCAATATAGATAAACATAACTTCAAAACTCATGAATGGATATAGTTCAACAAAAATTGTAACCATGAATGCAATAAGAGATTAAACTTTCTTTTGGCTTTGATACCAACTTTTAGGTAGCTGCAAGAGAGAATGAAATAGCATGCAGAATATTATTGATGTTTTAGGATCATAACATTCATCTCATACATTGCTCGCTGAGAATACAATAAGTATCATCATCTAAAATTTATCAGACCTATCTTGAAGGACTTCTGAGGTTCTGATTTCTGTAGAGCAGAAAGAGCATACTACTCTGGTCCTTAAGTTTCCTAGGACTCAAGACTCGATCTTATTCTAAGACTCTAAGCTTGCTATGAGGACTCACTTACTCAAAACTCTATGCACAAATGAGGCGGCCTCATGACCTTATATAGATCTTAGAGGAAGATCTTTAACCTCATGTCATAAGTACGAGTTTGAAATCCATCCATAGGAAGCAGACGCGTTGCAACTCTTTTCCATAGGGTTATCCAATTGAGGATAACAATCCTCTGGTGGATCCCAATAAGCTGTGAACAAGGAAAAAGTGGGACTAACAAGACTTCTAAAGAATCTACTTTTTACAAAGCTACCTTTTGATCACAAGAGGGCTAACTCGTGCTTATTGTTAGGCACCTAAGCTTTCACATTTTACTATGGTGTGGCCCACGTCTATCTTTTGCCACGAAGGGATAGATTCCTTCAGTGGATGACAAGCCCATCCACTAACTTGAATTGGGCCCCTCATCAGACCCATCGCCATAATTTGCAACTCTAGGATCATCAAGTGGGTCATATGCACAATTGGCACATGTCATGTGTGATGCATGTGGAATACAACCTGGATATCTTGATGTTCTAGTTGGTTCCACAAATGGTGTGAAACTGACAGCTTCATGTGGGTCTAGTTCTTTCCATATAATGTTTAATGTATTTAATTTATACGGCCCGTATATACCCTGCTTTATGGCTCCTCAATCTGTCATTTCCATCTGATATGTTTTAGTGTGAATTCATATGGGTGTTTGTCTAGAATGTAAACTTCTAAGTTTATTAGGAACACTCCAGTGTTGATAAATGGATCCTGCACTGGTTGGTCCATACATTTGACAGGGATATCTGCTTATCAAGTTTTCATCAGGAGAATCAAATGTTAACTTGAAAATACATCTTGTATAAGAAGAAGTACCATTAAACTGCAAACCTTTAGCTAGAGGATAAGGGCCTTGAAACAAATCCCTTATTAATTCTTTACCTTTCTCTTTGTTGATCCAACAGTCTGGTTGTTGTACAAAAGGATTTAGGAATTTTACTGGTAAGGCAAAATCACCACACCAGTTCTGGAGTACATGACTAACATCTAGATCAACTGGTTCTACTTCTGCTGAGAATTCAAAGAAAGGCCTTTGTGTCCACAGACCTTCATGTGTAAGCTGTTGTTTTGTAGTAATCATCTTAAACTTGTCAAACAGAAAATCATTAGCCATTTGGAAATTATGGAGATCTCTTCTTGCAAAGGGATTTGTACTCCATTCTGGACAACTTTTCTCGTACCACCTTTGCTCTCAAACTCAGATGACTCTAACATTACCAGTTAGTTCATGTGGCATTACAATAGGCATATCATGTTCTACCTTTTCTGGAATGTGACTTTCTCTTGAAAGGAAGTCTGTGAAAATGTTATCAACACCAGGTAGATGTATTCTATCAAAATCAAAGTATTTAGGAACTATGCCCATCTCAACAATCTACCTCTAATTACCTTATCTTTGGATTCCTTTTTGAAGAACCCTCACAGATTCTACAAGTCACTTCTGATTAAAAACCTTTTATTGGCCATGAACATCTGGAAAGCTTTCAGGGTATTAATTACAGCAAGTATCTCTTTGTGAGTGCTATGGTAATTTAACTTGCTATTCTTGAAACTGCTAGACACATACCTGACAATCTCTTCACGGCCTTGAGGCATTTTTTATTTTAACATGCCAACCCAAGTGGCTTCGCTAGCGTCAATTTCTACTATCTTAAAACCATCACCAGACAATCTTAATGGAGGGAGACTACTGCATTTCTTTTTAATTCTGGTGATGATGGCATCATAAATGTCTGTACATGGAGGTGGGTTCTTTCCAAGTAACTTATTTAATTCTAACCAATCTTCAACAAGCTTATAATAAAATCCAGCAATATAATTTACAAAACCTAGAAAATTTTGTAACTCTTTGAGATTGTTTACCTGAAGATTCTGAATCCTGCTGAGGATGTACGGCAACTCAATACTATTGAAAAATGTTACAATACATCAATAGAAACCCTAATCCTTAGCCACTTTTATCAAGCCTTATGTTGGTTACAAAAATAGGGTTTTTTTATGTCGGCCAATAGAAAAATAACTCTTGACGCCTTAATAAAATAATAAAAAATCATTGGAGGTTTCAGGGGCGCTGCCCCTAAGCCCCTGCAAGGGCACTGCCCCTCAACCCCTCCCTGTATCACGACAGGGAGCGCACCAGGGGTGCTACCCCTTGACCCCATCTTGGGGGCGTTGCCCCTTGACCCCATTAAATAATTTGGGGAGAAATTGCGCTGATAAAAGTGGGGTAAATTAAACTCTGAGTATGATTAGGCTCCATATAACAACACTATAGCCTTGACTGTAGGTAGTGAATCTTGGTTTCTATGGGCAAGTGGTTAACTATCCTAAAATCATTTTTCTATAGTTAAACAACTCATGACCATGCCAATTATCACAACTAAGAGAAGAAATGCTATATTATCCTAAAATAATTACTTTTAATATAAATCATTCAATAAACAAAATACATATTAAACTTGTGCATTATCAAAGTATTTAGTCAAAAAGGGCATTCAAAGGATGCAGATATGTAAAAACTGCAAGTCAAAATAACAGATAAAGAGTATCTAATGAGGAGAATTTTGGGACTGATCAAATATGACATGATAATTTACCAAAATGAGTCTACAATAGAGAGACAATTTGAATAATTTGGTTCTTCACTTGAAGTGTACCATAATGTCGACAATTGTGCTAACGGTTTAAATTGTGACTTGAATCATGCTTATGATTCAAACATTGAGAATTATATTAGCACATGTGAAAATGGTGTATGTTGGCCACTTATTGTCCAAGAGTTTGATGAGGACACTTGTGACTATGAAGCTTTCCTTTTTTAGGGTCATGTTTCTAATGCTATGGATAATGGTGATGCGTCTAAAGTAAAATCCTTTGTATGGGTCCAGCATATAAGTGAAAGTAATTTTGAGTAGCAACATATATTCCAAGTTGAAGATCAACATATTACAACTCAACTTTAAGGTATGCCTAAGCTTAAGGCCTTTCAATTCAACCTGCATGAATAAGTTATTATTTGTACAAATTAGTTGGGTATTCAAGTATATTATTCTTTATCATGTGAATTGGAGGTGTTCTCTTTTTTCCTTAGTTCACATGAAGAGGGTAGTAGGCAGAGTAATGTTATGGCTATTGATGGTGGATATTTTCCTTCGTCCATGTGTATTGATGCTAACCAAAATTTTAGTGTTTCATCCTATATTGTTATGAAGATACATGATATGTGTGGTATTGAAGCATGGCATTGATCATACACCTACTATTTGTGGTTACCCTACAATAGTAATGTTCATGGTGGAGCTAATCTTCACTTCTTGGGCATTGTTTACAAATTGATGCATGCATGTAAAGGATATTAATTATTGTAGCTAGGTGGTGAGTACATTTTGAGTTTGAGGGAGATCAGTTCCTTCATTCATATTATCATTAATAGAGTTAATTGATCTTTAGTGTTTACAAATGGATCTTCTTTGCAGGGTCTAACCTATAAGTATTCTTAAATTTTGTTTACAACTATACTTTTGTTGGGAATTAAGGTGTCTCAACCTTTGCAAAATCCTAATGTTGTATTTATTTATCCCATGTTGAGTTAGCATAGTCAACACCTTGTGTATATGTAGCAGGGTAAATTTTGGTGACTTTGGCAGTCGCGGTTTCCCCCTTGAATAATTAATGGAGGTTTGGGGGCAGTGCCCCCAAGACAGGGTCAAGGGGCGTAGCCCCTTGTGGGGTCCAGGGGTAGTGCCCCTAGCATGTTCCCTGTCATGGTACAGGGTGGGGTCGAGGGGCAGCGCCCTCATGGGGGCTTGGGGGCAACGCCCCCAAAACCTCAAATGATTTTTAATTAATGACAAGTGTCGGTGAGTATCTCTGCATGAGAGAAAGGCATCTTTGGCGGTCAAGGGAGGTTATGACATGTAAGAGGAATATGATATTTTTATTTAGTGTATGATGGATTCTATGATAGCTTTAAGGTGTGTAAGAGCATCTGTCATAAACTATCTTGGGACCAAGCACCCACTTCGAGATGGGATGTTGGACAAGTGTCCTTAGGCGTAGGTTTTGGGCCATGAGTCCAAGATGGACGCCCATTTCTAGAAGGTTCCATATTTGCCTTGTAAACTCTATATAAATAGGTGCTTGGATGGGAGATAGATAACTTTGGTACGAGTACTGTTATGCTGTCAGAATATCTCCAGATTCGACATTCGAAGACTCTTGAAAGAGCATTGGCTCTGAAATTGTATTGTAATCTGTTATTGTTTACTGTAATACATTGAGCTATGTTTTGGAGTGTGGGGTTTTTCACCTATAAGGGTATTCCCCACGTATATCTTGTCTCTCTCTCTTCTGTCTATTTTCTGTGTGTATGTGTTTTGCTGCAATATCTCATGTTAATGGTTTAACATTGCTGTAATAGTTAGGATAAAGTTGAATTTACATAGCCCTCTCCTCATTAGATTAGTGTAGAAGTGTTTTCTGCACACCTAGCTTCCTTTCAACTTTTCATTATCTTTATGCCTTCGTGTCATTGGATGTATGTTGTTTTACCTTGTCTACATACATTTGTTTTTGTGTTTATCTTCCCCTATCCCTCGTCATTTATTTTTCCTTTTTGGTCTACCTCCTGAAGATAGTTGGATTCTCATTGTATCTGTAAGAGACACACATCCCCAACCAGAGCCAAAAGTTGGGACCCAATTCAAAATTTGCAAAATCCTAAGTCTTTGTCCCCATTGTGCACTTAACCCTGCTATGCCCAACATATATAACCAATCTAAGAAATTATAAGTTGGTCTTTCCTTGGTCAAAATTTTATTTGATGTTGTTCATTATCATTCCATTGTTCCCACCATGTGTTGATGTTGCTAAAATTCTAAGAAAATTCTAAGTCTGGGATGTTCTAGGTCATTTTCCAATGTTTCTTCAAGTTTGTAGAAGTCCCTTCACCTACCAGATGTATTTTGTTCTTCCCACATCTATTATCAAGCCCTTCATTCTACTCATTTCCCTTCACTTTCCCCTTTTGTAGGTTTTTGACTAGATATTGGATGTATTTTTCTCGTTCCATATCATATATCCACTTCCTTTTTTGCCTAAAAGTTCTACAGATTTCATTGAGTCCTTGGTCTTTTTTGATTTTTCCCATTTCATCCATTTTGTTGAACCCCACTTGGCTACCATGATAGTTTTATTGTAAGAGTTAATAATTATTTGGGCATGATAGCATCAAATAATATAGGTGGTAAAAATTCATTGCATTGCACATGCCCTTTGCAACACAATTTTGGTGATACGTCTAGTCCCATCTTTGCATAGTGTGATAGAATGACCCATATTTGGTTCTCCCATCATTTTCTAACATCCGGTCCTCCATCTATTTTGTGCATTTATCCTATTCCCTATCCTCTCTTTGATTCCTTCACTTAGGATTTTGTAGAATTTCCCTCCTAGACCAAATATTTCTACCTCCATTTCCATCATCATTTTTTATATTTATCCTATTCCCTATCCTCTCTTTGATTCCTTCACTTAGGATTTTGTAGAATTTCCCTCCTAGACCAGATATTTCTACCTCCATTTCCACCTCTGGTCCCTCATCATTTTTTGCATTCTTCTTGACCCCTTTGCAAGACATTGCCTTACTTCTAGATCTCCTTCACCAAGCACATCCACTTCGTACATGCAGTTCTTGGTCAATTTTCTACAAAGTTCCCCTTGGTCAAATATTTCACTTCCATCTGTGGAACTTTCTTGGACTTCAATATTTCATTCCCTTCACCTCATATCCACTTGCTACCTCTAGGTCTACATCAAATTCCTGCATGTGTCCTATTGATGTGTTTGTTAGTCACAAAAACAAAAACAAAAGTTCACAACAAACCTTCATTCATCTTGAAAGATATGAATTCTGAAAGAATTCATAAACCCAAGTCTTTGTGACTTAGGTCTTGGCTATCTAATCATCGCTTAGGGTTGTTGTGTCCTACTGTTATCCATGTTGGGCCTTACGTGCTTTTGTTCATGTTTTCCACTAAATTTGTCAATACTCACAAATATCATGTATATGATACTTGATCTACATATATCCTAGACAATTATGTTAAATCTTTACAATATCTAGTTATGGTTTGTGCAAATTGATATGAATTTAGTTCTAACTTTGATTAATTATTCTAAAATTATCTTCAACTTTAGATTAGTTCTTAGGATATTTCTAACTTTGATAGTTCTTCTGAAAATATCTCCAATTTGAACTAATCTTTGATTTTGCACCTTAAATTTGTTTAAAGAGTGTACCTATAAGGATGCATTTCACTAATATTTTCTATTATTTGCATGATATTTGCTATGATTTACAATTCTCACTATATGCTCTGGATATATCATTATTTGTACCAATACAACATGTACTTACAAAATTTGCTTATGATTTGTCATGATTTGCAGTTATTTATGACTATTTATGAAATGAAATCCTAGAATTATTAAGTTTCAGTCAATGATCCACATACATATTTTGACACTGTCATGAAAAGAAGCAAAACCAAACCATACTTCACTAGGATGTTCCACAGTTACACATGGTCAGTACGAATCTTCAAAGGATAATTGATGACAATATGCAATAAATTGATTGCACTTCAAGAGAACGCAACAATCTGCAATCACATATTAGAAATCAATAGAAGATTACGTAGGATATATGATTAAGAAGTAATCTATGGCTCCATTTTTATTAAGCATATGAAGAATGTGTACATTTATATCGATCTTGAGAAAGAACCTTGAGAGAGATCACAAAAGTTGAAAAAATTACAAACTTAGTGCTCAGAAGTTCAACAATTCAGTCTCTCCTACAAAAGAAAGACCATGGTCCTTTTATAGAATAAGGTCCAAATCAGTTCCAATGACCCAATGGTCAAGATCTCATCAAAACAATGGTCAAGATTTGTGGCACATGATTGCCATATGGAAATCATTAGTGGAGTACAACTGGTAAAAAGAATATTCTCCATATCTTTACATTAGCATCTATGAAAGTATTCTACTCCTATTCTTCTTGTTGGCATCTAAAAAATTCTTTTCCCAAAATGCCCATTTTTTCCCTAAAAATCCAAAAAATTTGTGCAAATATCCTAGTAAATGTCACCATTGGATAGAGAATTCAATTCTGAGCAACTTTGTCTTTTGAACAATATCGAAATTCCTTGAAACAAAGAAATTATTCTTCGTCAAAGAATGGTTTAGTCTTGTTCCCTAGTTTCTCCCTTAGAATATTTCATATTTTGCCTTTATTGGAAAATCAACTTATTTCTGAACTCATTAACTTTTTAGGAGTTCATGTATTTGCCGACTCGACGATATAATGCTAGCAATAGCTAAAGAGAAGTCACTCCAAAAAGAAAAGGAATGGTTCTAAGACAAAAGGGAAGAAGGCTATTGGCAAGGTTGTTTTAGTTCGAAGTTCGTGAGGTTTGTCGACGATGAAGTTAGAGGTTCGCAAACCTCTAGGTTCACCAACAAGGGGTTTCACTGACAACAAATTCACCAAAAATGAAGAATGGGCAAATATTGAAGATTTGGCTAAGGCAAGAAGGAAAGGTGATGCTTTGTCAAGGAATCGGAAAAAGGCCGAACTAATGAAGTAGTTTGTTTTTTTGGTAGTTTATTGATAGATGATTTTGCTGACATGGGAAAATGGGAGATGAAATGGAAAGAAGACCAAGTTTTGAAAAGATGAAAATCATTGATAAAGGCAAAAATGAAGATAAAGGCAAAAGTGAAGATGGAGCAAAAGTCAGTTCAACAAAATAGTTTTTTTCTGATAAAGGGCAAATAAAGGTAGAAAAGTGAGAGTTTGGCAAAGAGGACTTTTGCTGACAAGGGAGTGATAAAATAGAGTTTGACAAATTGCAGATTTGCCAATAAAGGCTGCAAATAGCCTAGCTCTGAAATGACCAAATTCACTGACAAAGTGCAGAAATATAGGAAGAGGGTGCCAAGAAGAGTTAGCGAATGTAGAAAATGGGTGATATCTAGGCAAAACAAAGTGCAAAGAGAGATAAGTTCCCATTGGAGGACTTTTGCCGACAAGGCAAAATTATGATGCAAAAGTCAAATGTAAAGCATGAATATGTAAAGTGTAAATGTTTTAAAATTTTAAAGTGTTGTAAAAGCTTTACAAACATTATTGGCGGGCTCTCATTTAAAAATGCCCTTCTTCCCCCTTGGCCGTCGTGGTTGTAGAAATATAGATGTCATGTTGGTGGCTAGAATAGTGTATGTGCAGGTACATAATTTAATATGGAAATGGGGTGTTTCAACATCCATACTTTCTATAGGTCCTCTTAAGGATGCAATATCAGTTTGTACGGCACGGCCACCCAAGAAGTCAACCGATTCTTCTGATAGAGGTCATGGGCCATGGTCATTATAGTGGTTGCTTATTGACTACACTTTCCAACACCTAGAAGCTGCATGATGGGTAGGATGGCTATATATGCCTCATTTTTTGACATTCTTAGGGTTGGTCTTTGAGCCAATTGTCTGGTCTGGGAGAGCCTAAGAAGTTTCTTTGGCATCAACACATGATCTATCTAGTTTGTTATAGAAGGGATTTATTCAGCATAGAGTAGGAAGACTATGTAATGCAAATTTGATTGTAATGGTATGTCTCCATGGGAGTTTGTATTGATTTTGGTAAATATATAATCGCAATTGTATATTTCCCTTGTCACATTTGTTGGTATGATTGTAATAGAGGTTTGGAGGTGTGTGACAACATCTAAGTTAATACAAGGCTTTGTATTTTCTATTTCTTTGTTACATATGAATCATTACAATTCTCTTTTGGATCATTAAGTATGTCCATTGTATGAAGATCTATCTAAAAGTCATAAATGTAAGTGTATGCCTAGTTTTGTCGATCCTTTGCTGTGTCTTTTATTTCCTCCTTGGATTCTATGACTCTGTTGCCCAATAGAATAGACACTAGTCCATATTGGAGAGGGATCAAACACTCTTTATAAATCAAACAAATCATTCACCCATGGTTCAAGGAAAAAACCACCTTTCTTGTGCAAGTATATTCACATAGTTAAATAAGCTTAATGAGAGGCCTATGCAGCTAGTTTGTCTTGATCAAGTGACAGATTTGGGGTCAAGTGTAAAATTTGGTATGGATATGTATGTTTATTAGGATTTCATTTCATGCCTCTAGGAATATCCCTCTTAGGTCTAGCTGAGTCTGGAGTGCAGAGGAGTTTACCCACTCCTGTTAGTTGGTCAAAATTCCTCATAACTTGTTGATAAACCTCTTCTTATCACCTTGACAACAATCCCTAGCCTAGGTGTTTTAGGAATGTTTTAGAGTTTTGGGTTGAAGTTATTTTGGGAACCAACATTTTGGTGCCATTGCCAGGGAAGAGTAAATTTGGTTCAAATTTTGAAAGACCTTTGCAACATAGTCACTAAAGAAGTTTGCAGCCGTTGCCAGGTGCAATTTGTTGCTGTGTGTAAGTTGGCAGCCTATCAACTTACACTAACATTTTGGTGTCGTTGCCGAGGAAGTCATATCTTGGTTTAGAATTTTAGACCCCTATTGCATATTGCATTTGTGTAGTCTGTTGCTATGGGTAAGTTGGTAGCTTTTCAATTTACACCAACAGACTGGGACTGATATATTGCTGGGTTATAAATATTTGAAGACTTTGCTGGTATGAGCAACCTAAAATTAGTTTTGAAGCCTTGAAGAGTGTCATGCTTGAAGGGATTTCCTCATTCAGTGAGGTGGTGACTCTACTATCAAAATAAAATAAAGTTTTGTTGTTGTGTGCATGCTTCAAGAAGATTACAGTTGGTTAAGGTAGATGTTTTCTTTCTACTTTAACCATGGTTTCTTTCTCACTCATGTTGTTTTCTTTCCTTTGTCTTGCACATGTAGTTTGTAGTTGGTCATGGCCAACTAGTATGAATATGGATACCCTAGGGAGGATTATTCCTATACATCTTCTTATATTGAAGATCCTAGGAACTATATGGCCTTTGACCATCCTCGTAATGCATTTTTTGATCGTAGCCCTGCCAATTTTACAAACCCAAAATTTTTTGAGCCCTTGCATAATAGAAGTGAAAAGTCTTGGTTGTAGAATAAAACTAAAAAAGAAAAGCAATTTTTGGAGTCTTTGTTGCAGCAAGAAAAAGAATCAGAAGGTCGAATCAGGTTGCATCAATCCATGCCACAATCTGATTCCCTTCTTGTTGTTCCCAATTGTTCTTTTCCTCAACCTCCTCCTATTGCTAATGAAAACACTTATAGACAACTAGACCTCTCATGGGTTAGTTATGAGCAGCAATCCATGCCCAAAAAGATTTACAATCAGATGCCATTATTTCATGGATGTGAGGTTTTCAATGGGAAGGCACACATTGATGCATTTTTAGATTTCATGGATAAATTTTAATTTGAAGATGAGGATATGTGGATGAGATTTTTTGTTAGATCTTTATGTGGAGTAGCATGGAAGTGGCTGGTTAGTTTCACTAATCAGCATTTTGCTTCTTGAGATTAGTTGGTGGCTACATTTGAAGATTATACAAGAGGTTTAGACCCTGTTGTTCTTGTCCAAGAACTAGAAAGTATCAATAGGCAGGAAAGAGATTCTAGCATGGAGCTCAATCACAAATTTGCAGTGGCCCTATCTCATATCCCAAAAAAATTTAGACCTAATCTTCCTATGTGCATTGATATGTATTTGAGAGCTTATGACAATTATATAAGCTCAAGTTCTATATGGGAGGAATTCAATCTAGTGGGTTTGCAAAAGGCCTATGTGTGCATTCATTATGTTGACAAAGTTAAATAGGATATGATTGCAAATTCTATATCCTTGGATGTAGAGTTAGCTGATAATGAACATGTTGTAGACAACAGGGATTTGGATGCTTCATATGTTCCAGACACAATATCAAGTGAAGATTGTGTATGCAGAAGGATAGAGGAAGGTGCTGGTGTAGTGTATGAGAGCAATTTAGATGAAAATAGTAGTGACTACACCTACCTTTGATTGGACCAGTCATCAGTGGATGATGAAAATAAACAAATCAATGATTGATTTCAATCCGGTGAAGAGAATTTTGACCCTGCTACCAGTTGTATTGTAGATTGCCTGGAGGGTATGTATGTAACTGAAACATCAGATGAATCAATTCATGTAGTTGATTGCGCAATGCATACATATACTGATGAAGCAAATGATGATGAAGAGATGAGCATAAGGGATAATGCCCTCTATGAGGAGCATGCAAGTCTGTCTGATAGCAATGTTTATGATTATCATTGGTGCATGGATAATACTCTTTTTGAAGATGACATTGGGCTCAATGAATTTGAGCTATCAACTTTGGAGGTGGAGAGTCATATGTCATATGACACGGCTACCTATGGACAACAAGTAGAAAGAGGGGTATGTGATGTAGAGGTGTTAGGTCTCCAAAGATAATCTAACAAGATCAAAAGGTTTCAATAGTTTGTGGGCTTCAACCAATAAGACTTCTCTAGCCTTCCTCTTGTCCTAAACTCCACCAAAGGGCTCAAGTTTGGATTCCAACTTCTCAGATGAATTCTAGCACCTTCTAGGGTCTCAACCTACCCCAACCAACAAGGTTCCAAAGGTTTCACAAACCAATTTGATAGATTCTTGACAATTCCCCTTAAACAGACCTAATCCTTGTAGTCTTGTTCAGCAACTAATTTGTACTTTTCCCCAAACTTTCCCAAAGCACTTCAAAATATAATGACTGATCTAGATACCCTTTATCAAGTTATATAACATATCCTAAACTCAGATATTGTTGTTTTGGACGAAATATGACTGTCCTAACACCCTGTTGTCATCCTACAAGGCCTAAATTGACCATTTTACAAAGGAACCCTATGACAAGCTTGTCCCACACACTTTAAACCTAAAAATAGTCTTAGGAAAGGGTTCAAAACCAAGGATTTTCTAGGTCTTATTAGATGGTTTGCACATTTACGGTTTGAAATACAAAAACCTCATTTCTAGGCCTCAAAACCTAGGGCTTGCTAGATCTTCCACCTCCAATCACTTCCAAACCTCATTCAAAGGCCTAACACCATCTTGTTGACCATATTAAACAACAACAATCATAAAAATATCACCTTGTTAAGACAGATCTCCGGCTGCTATAACCATGCCACCATTTCAATGCTCTTCCACAAGCAATCCTTGACTTCAAATGGTGATCACCTTCTAGTTTGAACTCCTCCTACCTTGCAAAGGTTAAAGAATCATAATATACATGTTAGAAAGGACCTATCCCATGAGAACCAAGGTCTTACATTCATGGGAAGGCCCAAAGATGCATTGTCACCTCTCAAACTACACAGAACAGTCTGATGTTCTTGAGGACTGTCAAAATAAACAGTAATAAACTACCTCTAAAACCCCTCTCAGAGCATGAAATGAAGTCTACTAATGTTAACTGAGGTCCTAATACATTTTCCAACACTCAGTAACCAAAGAATCAATGGAAATGAGAAGAAAAAAATGCAAGAAAACTGAAATTTCTGTTATTTCCCAGTCTAACGTACCAAAAAACAGCCTCCAAAGTACTTGTCCGTACATCAAATGCCTTGGAATGCTTACATAAGTTCTATCCTAACTTTCTTAACCAATCCCCATCAGTTGGAGTTGGTTTAACCACAAAGAAACTACTCAAATTGACTTTCCCTGCTAAATGCATAATTTAGAAATTTGAATTTCTAAACTTTGGTTTAGTGAATTTCTGCCTTATTTAATGAACTTCTACCTTATTTATTTATCATGTTTGATTTTATTTAGGTTCATTAAACCTTCTTATTGATCTTAGACACCTCTATTTGACTCTAGGGGCACTATTGGCCCAACTTACATCATTTTTGGTCCTAGGGTCCTTACTAGGACCCTCAGGACATTTAAATGTTACATCATTTTGAATATTGCAACATGCCATAATTAGTTGTAAGGTGTCCCAATTGACTTGATTTGTTCCATAGGTTCCTTCCATGGTCATTTTTGTCTTCTTGCTCCAAGGTATTCTCTTAGGTGCTCCTGCACCATACTCCCCAGCATGGTAAAAACTCTTGTCCCAAGAGTCATGTGATCTACTCCAAACCTCCTGCAATCTTTTTGAAGTGTTCCTCTGATTTATGACAGGAAACATGAAATCTCCAAGGGTTATCCTTCTCCTTCTCCCACCTGCATGGCTCTTACAAACAATGTTAGCATCATAAAACATGTTGTGGTGTCCTTGCCTAGGACCCTGCTGCTGCAATACCTCTGCCTTCTCCATCTGATTTGTTCTTCTCTGTAAGGTTTGTTGTCTACCTTCCTTTTCCCGCCTCCCTATAGGGCATTCAATGGCCCCAATCTTGATGCAACTTAAGTCCCAAATTTGCTGCTCTTTAGGATTGTTATAAACCTTCTTCTGCTGCAACTGTTCCTGCTGTCTAACCTGCACATCCAACTTCAATTTCTCTCCAAAATAGATAGTAACATGTTCCTTCTTGTCTCCACAAGGTAAAGGGATTAGTCTAAACTGTTTACCATCTTTGTGCACCAAATAGTTATTAGTATAACCATCATGAACTGTCTTTCTCAAATGCTGCCATGGTCTACCCAAAATTATATGCCCACATGTCATTGAAATAACATCACATAAAACAGAATCATGATATGGACCAATTGAAAAATCAACATATGCCTTCTGACTAACCCTTACTTGCTGCTCTTGACTTACCCAAGTGGCATTGTAAGGAATAGGATGATCAAATGTTTTCAATCCCAACTTGTGCACCATATCCCAAGAAACTAGATTATCATGTATAATCAACTTGCACATTTTTCCATGGCTTAAACAATTAGTTTTAAAAATGGATACCTGTGGTGCTTGCTGCATTTTGCCTTTTTCCACCATGAGCAAATCTCCATCTGTAACTGGATAGGCTGGTGCTGGTTCTTAGTCTTCTTTCTTTTCCTCTTCTTGTGCCAAATGAACTCTTCTCTCCTTGTTCTTATTAGCATCATCTCTCTTAGAACATTTGAAAGATGTGTGTCCCACTTCATTGCAATGATAACACCTACCTATGAATACTCATCTACCTGATCCAAACCTACCTCCACCTCTATATCCACCTCTCTGATCTGCAGAAAACTCTTTGCCTTTCTCATTGCTGCTTTGTCCTTCATTAGTAGGTCTGCACCTACCTCTATATCCTCTACCACTACCTCCTTGTCTTTCTTGCTTCCTCTTTACCCTCTCTTCAGCCCTTATGGCCAACTAAAAACATTCTCCAAGTGATTTTGGTATGGTCAAACCAATCTCATCTTGCAAGTTATACCTAATCCCATTAAGGTATCTTGCCACTTTCTCTTCTTCATCTTCCAATCCCCCTTTAATACTAAGCTTATGAAATTGCTCGGTATAGGATATAACATCCATGTCCTTTTGTTTCAAATTCTACCTCATCCTCTTTGTTTGAATGGAGTAATCAGATGGAAGAAATTGATCCTTCATCATATCCTTCATCCTACCCCAAGAAGTGATTCTTGTTCCACCTCTAGCCACTCTTTCTATTTGCACACTACTCCACCATGTAAGTGCTGTCCCTCTCAACTTTGTTTTTGCAAATTTAATCTTCTTCTCATCACTCATCTCCTCATACTCAAAAAATTTTTCAAGGGCATCTATCCACCCTAATAGCTCTTCACTATCCATCTTTCCTTGATGGATAGGTAACTCTATGTTTGCCTTTGTTCTACTTCCTTGGACTGCCTTAAGCAATCTCACAAATCTCCTTTCTTCCACATCCAACTCATCATCAGGAGTGTTCTCATCTACCTTCCCATGTCTTCCATCATCTCCTTCTTGCTCTTTTTGTGCATCCCCTCTAGGATTCTTCTCCAATGCTTCCAACCTTGCCAAGATTGATGCATTCTCCCTTCTCACTTGTCTTAACTCTATTTCTCTTGTAGCATCCTGTTCTTTTCTATCTCTCAACTCTGTTTCTCTTGCCTCTATGGCTTCCCTCAATTCATTGTTCTCCCTAGCCATCTGATTCTTAGGAGGCATCTTTACAACTCTTACCAAACCCTTAACTTTTTCACAAGATCCTTCTTCTCCCTCAAGGACCTACTTGCTGCTCTAATACCACTATGATGTAGAGGTGTTAGGTCTCCAAAGATAATCTAACAAGATCAAAAGGTTTCAATAGTTTGTGGGCTTCAACCAGTAAGACTTCTCTAGCCTTCCTCTTGTCCTAAACTCCACCAAAGGGCTCAAGTTTGGATTCCAACTTCTCAGATGAATTCTAGCACATTCTAGGGTCTCAACCTACCCCAACCAACAAGGTTCCAAAGGTTTCACAAACCAATTTGATAGATTCTTGACAATTCCCCTTAAACAGGCCTAATCCTTGTAGTCTTGTTCAACGACTAATTTGTACTTTTCCCCAAACTTTCCCAAAGCACTTAAAAATATAATGACTGATCTGGATACCCTTTATCAAGTTATATAACATATCCCAAACTTAGATATTGTTGTTTTGGACGAAATATGAATGTCCTAACACCCTGTTGTCTTCCTACAAGCCCTAAATTGACCATTTTACAAAGGAACCCTATGACAAACTTGTCCCTCTTAGGAAAGGGTTCAAAACCAAGGATTTTCTAGGTCTTATTAGATGGTTTGCACATTTATGGTTTGAAATACAAAAACCTCATTTCTAGGCCTCAAAACCTAGGGCTTGCTAGATCTTCCACCTCCAATCACTTCCAGACCTCATTCAAAGGCCTAACACCATCCTCTTGACCATATTAAACAATAGCAATCATAAAAATATCACCTTGTTAAGATGGATCTCTGGCTGCTATAACCATGCCACCATTTCAATGCTCTTCCAGAAGCAATCCTTCACTTCAAATGGTGATCACCTTCTAGTTTGAACTCCTCCTGCCTTGCAAAGGTTAAAGAATCATAATATATATGTTAGAAAGGACCTATCCCATGAGAACCAGGGTCTTACATTCATGGGAAGGCCCAAAGATGCATTGTCACCTCTCAAACTACACAGAACAGTCTGCTGTTCTTGAGGACTGTCAAAATAAACAGCAATAAACTACCTCTAAAACCCCTCTCAGAGCATGAAATGAAGTCTACTAATGTTAACTAAGGTCCTAATACATTTTCCAACACTCAGTAACCAAAGAATCAATGGAAATGAGAAGAAAAAAATTCAAGAAAACTGAAATTTCTGTTATTTCCCAGTCTGCCGTACCAAAAAATAGCCTCCAAAGTACTTGTCTGTACATCAAATGCCTTGGAATGCTTACATAAGTTCTATCCTAACTTTCTTAACCAATCCGCATCGGTTGGAGTTGGTTTAACCACAAAGAAACTACTCAAATTGACTTTCCCTCCTAAATGCATAATTCAGAAATTTGAATTTCTAAACTTTGGTTTAGTGAATTTCTGCCTTATTTAATGAACTTCTACCTTATTTATTTATCATGTTTGATTTTATTTGGGTTCATTAAACCTTCTTATTGATCTTAGACACCTCTATTTGACTCTAGGGGCACTATTGGCCCAACTTACATCATTTTTGGTCCTAGGGTCCTTACTAGGACCCTCAAGACATTTAACTGTTACATCATTTTGAATATTGCAACATGCCATAATTAGTTGTAAGGTGTCCCAATTGACTTGATTTGTTCCATAGGTTCCTTCCATGGTCATTTTTGTCTTCTTGCGCCAAGGTATTCTCTTAGGTGCTCCTGCACCAGGATGTATACAAAATGATGTTGAGGGTGAACAAGAGACTGGTCTCTTGTTCGGTGTGTTACCCTCATTTATCCTTGATGATGACAATGAGGTCATTGACACTTGTTTGCATGAGGATGATGTGTGTTATGTTTCAACTAGACATCATGAGTGCAATGCTATAATTATAGGCAATTATGAAGTAATTGTTTCCCATTTTCAAGACCATGTAATAGATGATTTTCTAGAGCTTTATTTGGGGCAGTTACCTTTGATTAATGCAAATCATGTTGAGAGCACATTTTTGAGCTCATTGGCTAAGCCTGATGACATTTAGACTGGATGTTCTAGTATGGATCAAGTTTTTGAACTGCAAGGTGATGAGGAGAAAATTATTTCTAATTTTCTTAACAAAAAATTTTACACAACAGTGTGTGCCAAGGAATCCAAAACAGAGAGGCAATTTGGAGAATTTGAGTCTTCACTTGAAGTGCCTCAAATATCAGATCTATATGCTAATAGTGTGGATTTAAATTTGAATCATGCCTTTGATTCAGTCATTGAGGAAAGCATTAGCACCAGTATAGTTGGGCCAAAAGAAAATAAACAATCTTATGACATAGCCCAGTATGAGACCGTACCTGGGCTAGATGAGTTTCAACTTGATAGTTTCCTTCATGTTGATATTTATACAGGCCCAAAAATGCATCATGTTGACATGGGACTTGAAGGTGAGTTATTATATGTGAGTCAGCATGATGATGAATCATATTATCTATGGCTACCTTGCCATGGTAAAAAAAATTTCCATCTTCAGCATGACGATATGAATGTATGTAGTTTGTATGTGCATGCATGCAAAATGTTTTTCTTGCTGATGTTGGGTGATTAGTGAAGCAATGGATTGAGGGAGATCAGCTCCTTCAATAGGTTTGTCTTTGACAGAGGCAAGTAGTTTCATCAGTTTTTCTGTAGGGGTGGCTTGCAGTGTCCCAAAGTTTTGGCTGCAGTCATTTTTGACTGTGTTTCTTTGTAAATATATTTTTTGTGTGTTGGTCTACCTAAAGATATTATGGATTCTTGTTGTGCCACTACTTGGCACACATCCCCAACTAGAGCCAGTGTTGGCACCTACAAAATTCTTTTCCCAAAATGCCCATTTTGCCCCTAAAATTCCAAAAAACAATATGCAAATCTCTTAGCAAATGTCACCATTGGATAGAGAATTCAATTTTGAGCAACTTTACCTTTTGAACCATATCAAAATTCCTTGAAACAAAGAAGTTATTCTTGGTCAAAGTTTGGTCAAAGAATGGTTTAGTCTTATTCCCTGGTTTCTCCCTTAGAATATTTTCATATTTTTCCTTTATCGGTAAATCGACTTGTTTTAGAACTTGTTAACTTTTTAGGAGTTCTGGTATTTTCTAACTCACCAATATAATGCTAGCATCAGCTAAAGAGAAGTCGCACCAAAAAGAAAAGGAATGGTTCTAAGGCAAAAGGGAAGAAACTATCGACAGGGTTGTTTTATTTCAAAGTTTGTGAGGTTCACCAACGATGAAGTTGGAGTTTCGCAAACCTCCAGGATCACCGACAACAAATTTGTCGACAATGAAGAATGGGCAAATATTGAAGATTTGGCTAAGGCAAGAAAGGAAAGGTGATGCTTTATCGGGGAATCAACAGAAGGTTGAACCAATGAAATTTAGTTTTTTGGTAGTTTGTCGATAGATGATTTTGCCAATAGGGGCAAATGGGATATGAAATGGAAGGTTCGACAAAAGGATTTTTTGTCGATAATGAAGAAATGACACCTTCCTCTTGATTTGAATAAAGCATGTTTTGTCGATAAAGGCCCTTAGTTTTGAAATATTAGATTTTTCCAATAAAGGCAAAATAAGTAAAGTTTGACAAAATGGTTTTTTGCTGATATGGAAGACAAGGAAGCACCAAAAAAGATAGTTTAGCAAATGCTTGATTTTTTGATAGAGCCGACCAAGTTCGAAAAGGAAGAATTTTGTCGATAAGGCAAATAAAGATGAGTTCGATAAAGTGGGTTTTTTTTCGATAAGCATGAAAAGGCACCAAGTAAGTAAAGTTCGACAAATTGAAGATTTGCTGATAAAGGGAAAATGGCTTACAAGTTCTGAGAAGATGAAAATCGCTGATAAAGGAAAAAATGAAGATAAAGGCAAAAGTGAAGATGGAGAAAAAGTCAATTCAACAAAATAGATTTTTGCAGATAAAGGGCAAATAAAGATGGAAAAGTGAGAGTTTGGCAAAGTAGACTTTTGTTGATAAGGGAGCGATAAAAATAAAGTTTGGCAAATTATGGATTTGCCAATAAAGGGGGAAAACAACCTAGTTCTAAAATAACCAAATTCGCTGACAAAGTGTAGAAATAGAGGAAGAGGGTGCTAAAGTAAAGTTAGTGAATGCACAAAATGGCTGATAGAGGCAAAATAAAGTACAAAGAGAGATAAATTCCTACTGGAGGACTTTTGCCAACAAGAAAAAATTAAGATGCAAAAGTCAAATTTAAAGCACGAATATGTAAAGTGTAAAGACTTCAAAATTTTAAAGTGTTGTACAAGCTTTACAAACACTATTGGTGGGATCTCATTTAAAAATGCCATTCTTCCCCCTTGGTCGCTGTGGTTGCAGAAATATAGATGTCATCCTGGTGGCTGGAACAGTGTATGTGTAGGTACAGAATTTAATATGGAGATCACGTGTTTCAGCATCCATACTTTCTACAGGTCCTCTTAAGGATGCAATATCAATTTGTAGGGCATGGGCCCCCAAGAAGTTAGTAGATTCTTTTAATAGAGGTCATGGGCCACGGTCATTACAACGGTTGCTTGTTGACTGCACTTTCCAGCATCTAGAAGCTACACAATGGGTAGGATGGCTATATATGCCTCATTTTTTTACATTCTCAAGGTTGGTCTCTGAGCTAATTGTCAAGTTTGGGAGATCCTAAGAAGCTTCTCTAGCATCAACCCATGATCTATCTAGTTTGTTAGTGAATGGATTTATTCAACATATAGTAGGAAGGTTATGCAATGCAAATTTGATTGCAATAGTATGTCTCCATGGGAGTTTGTATTGATTTTGGTAAATATATAATCGCAGTTGTGTATTTTCCCTTGCCACATTTGCTATAAAGATGAGTTCAATAAAGTGGGTTTTTGCCGATAAGCATGAAAAGGCACCAAGTAAGTAAAGTTTGGCAAATTGAAGATTTGCCGATAAAGGGAAAATGGCTTCCAAGTTATGAGAAGATGAAAATTGTTGATAAAGGAAAAAATGAAGATAAAGGCAAAAGTGAAGATGGAGAAAAAGTCAATTCAACAAAATAGCTTTTTGCAGATAAAGGGCGAATAAAGATGGAAAAGCAAGAGTTTGGCAAAGCAAACTTTTGTCGATAAGGGAGCGATAAAAATAGAGTTTGGCAAATTGTGGATTTGCTAATAAAGAGGGAAAACAACCCAGTTCTAAAATAACCAAATTCACCGACAAAGTGCAGAAACAAAGGAAGAGGGTGCTAAAGTAAAGTTAGCGAATACAGAAAATGGCTGATAGAGGCAAAACAAAGTGCAAAGAGAGATAAGTTCCCACTGGAGGACCTTTGCCGACAAGGAAAAATTCAGATGCAAAAGTCAAATGTAAAGCACGAATATGTAAAGTGTAAAGACTTTAAAATTTTAAAGTGTTGTAAAAGCTTTACAAACACTGTTGGCGGGCTCTCATTTAAAAACATCATTCTTCCCCCTTGGTCGCCATGGTTGCAGAAATATAGATGTCATGCTGGTGGCTGGAACAGTGTATGTGCAGGTACAAAATTTAATATGGAGATCGTGTGTTTCAGCATCCATACTTTCTACAGGTCCTCTTAAGGATGCAATATCAATTTGTAGGGCATGGGCCCCCAAGAAGTTAGTCGATTCTTTTGATAGAGGTCATAGGCCATGGTCATCACATTGGTTGCTTGTTGACTGCACTTTCCAGCGTCTAGAAGCTACACAATGGGTAGGATGGATACATATACCTCATTTTTTTACATTCTTAAGGTTGGTCTCTGAGCTAATTATCTAGTCTGGGAGATCCTAAGAAGTTTCTCTGGCATCAACCCATGATCTATCTAGTTTGTTAGTGAATGGATTTATTCAACATATAGTAAGAAGGTTATATAATACAAATTTTATTGTAATGGTATGTCTCCATGGGAGTTTGTATTGATTTTGGTAAATATATAATCACAGTTGTGTATTTTCCCTTGCCACATTTGCTAGTATGATTGTAATAGAGGTTTGGAGGTGTGTCACATCATCTAAGTTAATAAAAGGCTTTGTATTTGCCATTTCTTTGTTGCATATGAATCATTGTAGTTTTCTTTTGGATCATTAAGTATGTCCATTGTATGAAGATCTATCTAAAAGTCATATATGTAAATGTATGCCTAGTTTTGTCGATCCTTCACTATGTCTTTTCTTTCCTCCTTGCATTCTATGACTCTGTTGCCCAATAGAATAGGCACTGGTCCATATTGGAGAGGGATCAAACACTCTTTATAAATTAAACAAATCATTCACCTATGGTTCAGGGAAAAAACCACCTTTCTTGTGCAAGTACATTCGCACAGTTGAATCAACTTAATGAGAGGCCTGTGTAGCTAGTTTGTCTTGATCTAGTGACAGATTTGGGGTCAAGTGTACAATTGGGTATGGCTATGTATGTTTATTAGTATTTCATTTCATGCCTCTAGGAATATCCCTCCTAGGTCTAACTGAGCCTAAAGTGCAGAGGAGTTTACCCACTCCTGTTAGTTGGCCAAAATCCTAGGCTTAACTTGTTGATAAACCTCTTCCTATCACCTTGATGACAATCCCTAGCCTAGGTGTTTTAGGAATGTTTTAGAGTTTTGGGTTGAAGTTATTTTGGGAACCAACACTTCTGATACATCCTCTTCTATTAGCATCCCTCTAGAGTACACTGTATAAGCATTGACAGTAGCATCTATTTTTGTTCTATCAAACACTTGAGATTTAGTCTTATCATATTCATGGGTTTGTATTTGCTTGGTAATGGATATCCATTGACTTGTTGTATTGGCTAGCTTCTTTGTACAGTCCTTTGTCTTTGCATTTAGCATCATTACCTCATCTATAGTTGCCTCTGAAAAATGGTGTACTAGATCACTTATCACAAAGCTGAATCTATCTTTAAATGTTTGTATGGACTGTTTTCATCATATTTCTATGTCTTAGATGCTCTAAAATTGACATCTCATCTAACAAGAGGTCATGTGCTTTCATATCGATGTCCATTGTTTTAACTTTACACCTCTTCATAATATCTACTTCAAATTTCAAATCCTTGATCTAGACATGTATCTTGGACAAGGTCTGAATAGTCATGATTGTATGCTTGAGGAGTGTTTTATCACCTAATTTCTATGCACCTTTTAGCTTTGTTAGATCATGATCACTTTGATGAAGCCTAGATCCACACTCCATCTACAGCATTTCCACCTTCGCCTTCAAATGGGCCAATGTGTCTCAATTGGACAAAGATGCCCTTACTTGCTTTTCTCCTTCTGTAAGGATTGTGGAAAAACACTTCTGCATGGCCTTGAAACCTAATTCTTTTGTGCATCCAGACTGGCTATCTCCTCCTGGCTAACCAATGCTAATGCAGCTAGAGCATTTGTTATTTGAGCTTTAGGGGTGACTGGCCCCTTATTGAATTGTTAGAGTTGGGCAATTTGCCCTTTCAACTTTTTATTCTTGGCCTTTGTCTTTTGAATATGGGCCACTACATCATCAGTGCTCTCTCGGAGCTCTTCTATCTCCTGCTTTGTTGTAGCATGCCCTAAATAAATGGTGGTGATTTGGAATTCACCTAATGATAACCCTCCTTTACTCTTATCCACTATGGGCACAACAAATTGGGTTGTCCTCTTCCCAGTAGTAGGATCTCTCTTAATTGCTGATACTGCCCTAGATCGATGCTTTGGCTTAGCATCCTCAAGAGAAAATAATGATTTAGAGTGAAAAGGAGTAGTGTTAGTAGAAGGCTCTATTACCTTAGATACTAGCCAATTTGGCACACTGGCATCTAGTCCTAGCTCACATGGTTGCTCAATGTGAGCATCATTCCTTACTTCTTCATCCCCTTTGTCTTAATCCTTCCTTTTATTAGGTGGCACATCCTTCATATCCTCCTTTTGTTGTGCATTCTTTGGATTAGGAGCATTATCTATTTGCATCTCTTCTTGATGCACTTGTTGTTGTTGAGCTTGATCATCTTCCCCTTTATCATGTTGTTCTACATTTTCATCCTAGGAGGCTCTTTATCTATTTCTTGTTCTTGGTGCTCATCCTCTTTTTTTTGGTCTTGTGCAACCTAATCTTTAGGGTCTAGATGAGGTACTTCTATATATTTCCCAGCTTCTAGCATATACTCATCCCTACTCTCTGTTTGAGCCTACTAATCAGATGATTCAATTTGTTGTTTTTTAGGCATCTCCTCCATGTGTCCTTTTGTTGACTCCTGGTCTTTATCCTCAGGGACTCCATGGGTAACGTCAGTCATTTCCACATCCTAAGCTATCTCTACAATATATGACAAGTCCACAGCCTCAAGATTAGTTATTGTACTGACCAAGATATCCAATTGGTTATGTTGCACAGGGATTTGGGGTGACTCTACTCCCTTTATATCTGAGATATCTTATATCTTGGGATCTTTTGTAGGTTTAGTGTTTTCAATATCCTGTACCTCCCATTCTAGCTAGTCTTGGGGCCCAGCCTCTTGCACCATTTCTTGTCTGGCATGCTTCGGAGTCTGGGTGACATCCCGTGTGATCTCATCATTAGATAAATCAATGATCTTGCTTAATGATAATGGCTACTAAAGAGCACTTATTTATTCTGCTACCCTGGCTTCTTCAACCATTTCGTTCTTTACTTGGATGATCTAGGAAATAAGAACATTGTGTTGCAATTCTTTTGTCACCACCATTGTAGGATCAGACATACCTTGTACCTGTGTTACAATATGTGTTTGCAAGGCAACAGTTAGAGCTACAGATACATGAGGATGAATTTAAGAAAATATATGTTCCATCCTTGTTGGCCCAGTTGCAGCTTCCACATAGACATCAACGTGTCCTGATGTCGATCCCCTCATCAAAGTGGCACCACCCCTCTTTTGCTTGGGGATATTTATTCTACCCAACACATCTACTACCCTCCTTTCTTCCATGATGGTGGCACTGATGGGTATGAATGGCACTGGTACTTCTCTAGGGGTGATGGTCAAGTGGTGATGGTAATGCCCTCAAATGTAAGCTCTTCCCTTGCCACCAATTCTCATTGTGCCAATTTTGCCTCCATGACTTGCCTCTTATGGATGAGGAAGTCATTGTATTCTATATCTTCTCTTTCTTTTCTCTTTCCTTTCTTATCCCAAGTAAGAGCTACTCCTTTGGCCTTCAATTTGGCTAGCCTCTTATCTACCCATCTTTTAGTGATGGTCATGACTTTTGTAGTAATAATTTCAATAGATGTTTCCTCCTCTATAGTCTAGTCTGAGTGAGGTAAAGGCTCATTATATATGTCTTTCTTCATACTCTAGATCAATGATATCCTTCCCATCATCTGACTTCAACTAGGGAGGTACCTGCAAGCAGCCCAAGGTTCTAATCTGATTGAGATGCAACCATTGGTACCCTCTCTTCCTAGCCTCTTGTTCATCTATACAATCCACCCAAAAATCCTCCAGATGGGTCTCATGTTGTAGTTTCTTACTTACATATTTCTCCATCCTATTGTAATGATCAAAGTATCTAGCCAAGGGAAATATTTGGAGATGGAATGCATATAGTTCAACTTTAGATTTCTTTGCATTGTATATTGTCCCATAGACATACCAATCTAACTCCCATGGGAACTTAACATTTCCGTTCTTGTTCTTCTTCTTGTAGCCCTCATACGAGGGGATGATCTGTTGTGTTGTTTCCAATAACATTACCCTGTCAATAGGATACCTTGGAAATGTGAATGGGCTATCATCAAAACCTTCCATTTGGATGTAGGTGTAGGTTGGGAATTGAATAAAACATCCCCCATGGGGTTGGATAAGCTCCTGGGCTTCCTTTGAGATTATCTTCTCCCAACCATCTTCCATCAGCCTAACCGGGTGCATGATAAAGTAGTCGTTGACAAACTTGTAGTGTTGATTGGACATTTTCCTTTCCAATTGTGGGTAATGTTCCCACACTATTTGATCTATGGACTAAGGTCCTAACCTCCCAAAAGTATTAAGCCCTACAGGACGTGCCTTGAAAGTGCATGCATATACTATGTATGAGGTCATGTAAAACAAATGTTTACTCTTCTGCGATGCTACCAGGGATTCATGCAAGGAGTCATTGATAAGTTTGGCACAATTATAGATGACCTTCTTATCCTTTACTAGCCATATTAATGCAAACATCCATGGCTCAAATGTCCCAGCATTCACTTTACCTTCCATTCTACTTAGCAGAACCACCATGTGTTGTACCTCTGGGCAGAAATCATATTTATATAGGTGTTGTGGCATCTTGGCCACTACTTGGCCTTGTTAGAGGGGTCTCTCCATGATGCAAAGATGATTTTCTTGCATTCACTCATACCACTGGTAAATTTCACCTTCAATGTGACCAAATCAATTTGATACATGTTGGGAGCAGTATGTGATTTGAATGCCTCTATAATTCCTCTCATAAAGAGGTCATTGTACACCCTCCCTTGGCTCTCTACTCTTCTATTAGCTAGGTTATACTTATTGGCACATTCCATGACTATCTCCAATGCATCCACGACAAATGGAAAACCTGCCACATTGAACAACCCTGTGGCATAAATGTTCTGCAAAATAGGGTTCCCATCATCAGACAACATTCATTCCCTGAAGGCATCTAAGTCTATGTTTCAACAATGTGTATCAGTGGTGCAGCCATATTTGAGTTATATGTCACTTGGAACAAGGAACAAGTCATGCTTGAACTCTACATCCTGGAGATCTATCACTTTCTGAGCCATTTCATCCTGTAATATACAAGTATTCATAATTAGTTTTAGGGTTTAGAGGTTAAACCAGTAGATTAGCTTAAATTCTTGTATATAAGTTAAAATCCACCTTAAGCCATATATAAACAGGAATTTACCCAATGATTTACCTTGAACACGAGAAAATTTACCTTCCATCCATGTGAAAATGACTAGTAACTATGAAAGTGACTGGTGAGGTTTTGTCGTATTCATACCTAGAAATAGTGAGCTTGACCTTTAACATGTAGATGAGAACATGGATACCATTCTGACTATGTTTGTCATTCTATTCTCTGTAGCACCATTCCTTAGCTACTGCAAATTTACCTTAGTTTCCTATAATTTACTTTTATCTCTTTTATCACTCTGTAATTTAGCTCAAAAGACTCAGTAATTAACAATAATGGCTGGATTTAGCTTTTATTCTTTGAAACTTACTAATTAGGTCATATTAATTACCCCTATATAGGTGGGTAAATATCCACCACTTAAGCACGGGAGAAGGAAACAGCTGTCGAGAAACATATTTTAAATTTAAAAGGCCAACGACCCCTGAATTTAGCATTGAATGCGGGAAACAAATATGGCTATGGATATTAGGTTTGTAATGTCAAGTTAATAATGTCCATATCGAAATGTATGAATGACATCAACACAAGGTCTTGGTCAAATATTGTTGACCAAATGAGTGGGTGACAAGATCTAATTCACCTTCTAAAAAGGGTCAGGATATTTGGAATATCCATCACAAAATGTCCTTGGATGAATACCCCATTGAAAAGTCAATGGTGGGACACATGGAGCAATATCCTTCTTCTAGATAGGGATGTGGCTATTTGAGAGACATGGATATTTAGTGAGTACAAAATATCCATACCTCAAATATCCCTTTTGAAAAGTCAACTATTTAGGTCCCAAAGACAAGATTTAACACGAGGTAGGCATATGGATATCTTCATATGGACATTTGGAATTGAATATCCATGTAACAAATGTCTGGATGACATCATCAATCTTAGAATGTTTCCTTGGGACGAAATTGACTAACATCATCAGGATATGGATGTTTGGTAATTGTGAAATGTCCATGTCAAAATATCCATCCAGTTGATGGATTTGGGATTCATTATGATAAATTTGATGGTTTGGGAGGATATGGATATGGATATTCGATAAGAAATTATATCCCTCTGTCTATGTGACTATTGACTTAACCTGATTTAATAATCATTTTGGGTCCGCATGTTGGATTTAAATGGTCAAAGGTTAATACGAAGATTGGATATAATGAAGGACTGGGCTATGGATATTTTGAACAGACCTGATATTAAGTTTGTAATATCCACATCCCTTCGACTAACTTATCCATTAGACTGAAACTTTGACTAGGCCTAACTCACTCATTCTTAGGAATTTCAACATAATGTAAAAGGCAAAGTTGTTCAGAATTCAATCCTCTATCTGTTGGTGACCTTTTCTAGGAAAATTTAGACTTTACATTTTGAAAAATATTAGGACATGACATTTTACCATACCGCCCAAAAGGGAATGAACACAAGCAAAGCAAAGTAGAAAGTTGGGTCCCTATTTTGCTAGAGCAAAATGAGGCATGTTGTGAGACCACACAACAACTTGCCACCAAATAAAACCACTAAATTCAATCAATTTAAGAAAAGAGGACAAATATAGACATAGAATTCCAACTTCCACCACACCTTGACATGAAGACCAGATCAAATGAGATCATGTTCACCAATGAAACTAGATTAAGAGAAGGAATGCAATTGTGTGTTTTGATTCATTTCCTTCCTACTGGAGAGGTTGAAAGAGATAGTAATTAGCATTAAGTTATATAGTTTGATTTAACCTTTTAAGCCAATCCTAGATAGAGCCTTGCTGCCAGTCAGGCGTTCATAGCCTTGGCAAGGTTATTGCCTATATTTACCCTAAATAGACCCCCATTGCCAGTTAGGCATCCATAGCCCTGGTAGGGTTATTTAGATGACCTTTAGAGAATAAATTCTCTTTTCCTTTTGATTTTCAATTTTTTGTAAGATATATCATTTCAGCTCATTGTTTGCACAATAATGAAACCTATTGCTAGACTAGGAATTATAGTGGTAGTAAAGGCAAACCTTTAAGTTTTTCACTTAATGCAGACATTAACACTTTCAACTAGCCCTATGAATTTTAGATGTGTTTATTTGATGATTCCTTGGATAACCTTTGTTTAGATTGGTGAACATGATCTCACAGAATAAACCAGCACACCCAGGCCTGTAGAAATTACAACCTATGTAAGGATGTGAAATTCTTTCCTAAATTTCAAGAATTCTGTCATTTTCTATAGTGAAAAGGTGCTCCATACCATGCTTAAACAAAACAAGGACTCAATGAACAAGCAAAAAACACAAAACAAGAAAGCCATTGTACAAACAACTATACATATATACAAGTTTCAGACCTCCTCTAGATCAGGCTTGGAAATAGTGTTTTAGGAATTTCCCATTGACATGCAATGGAACATCCTCTCTGGTTAAGGTTTTAAGTTTGTATGTACTATCTCCTAGTATTTTTGCTATTTGAAAGGGATATGTCCATAATTTATCAAATTTTCCATGGTCTCCCTTCTTCTCATGAGTTTATCCCAACATAGGACAAGATAATATATTCTAAATTCTTTGACTCTGGCCCTCTTATCAAACCAACATTTGACAACGACTTGTTGTTTAGAGGAGTGATCAATTGCACAATCCCTCTTCTCTTCTAAGTATAATAGTTGTAATAATCAGACTTCCATTTTGTCCTCTAAGCCGAGATACTTCTAGGTAAACTGTAGGGTAGGGATCTTTAAATTTATAGGTAGGATTAGGTCCACCCCATAAACTAGTTGATAGGGAGAGTTACCTAAGGTAGGCTCCAGTCTAGTTCTATCTACCCATAATACATATTTTAACAGTGTGTTCCACTCCCTAGGGTTTTTCTCTAATAATTTCTTAATAATATCCAATAAGTTCTTGTTAGTAGATTCTACTAATCCATTCCCTTGAGGGTAGTAGTTAGATGATAATTTTAATGTAATTCCATACTTAAATGCCTAATTTAAAAATTTTAAAGAGGAAAAGGCAGGTCCATTATCACATACCAATGCAAAAGGAGCTCTAAACCTAGTGATGATGTTGTTTCCTAAGAACTTGATTACATCTCTAGATGTGCATGTTTTGCTAGTCATCACTTCATTCCATCTAGTGTAGTAGTTAGTAACAATTAAAACATACCTATGCCCAACTGATGATGGTGGGTTGATAGCTCCTATAAAATCTATTCCCCATTGAGCAAAAGGCTACATCTCCATCACTAGCTGTAAAGGTTGGGCTGCATATATCTCTCTACTGGTTGCTACTTGACAAGTATGACAATGTTTGATATGCTTCACAGTATCGTTGAAGATTTGGGGCCAATAATACCCAACTCTAAGGATCTTTTGCATTGTGGCCAAGTGGCATCCATGAGCTATTCCAAACTTATGATGTAAGTACTAGAGAACCCTACTAGCTTGCTGACTATTAAGGCACCTAAGGTATATCCCCTCATGGTTATTTCTGAATAGTATTCCTCCTTTTATCATGTAATTTTGAGCCCTGATCCTTAAAGCTCTTCTCTAGGTTGCTTTCATGTTTGTTGGGCATCTACCTATGATCTATTGTATACTATTGACTAACCAGACTGGGGTCAGTTTCTGCAATCATTTGGGTGAGAGCTTTCCCTCTGACTAAGCTCATAGGGGTAATTTCCATGCCATATTCTTGTAGGATAGTAATCCATTTAGCTCTTTTTTCTCCAAGTTCACTTTGCATTAATAACATTTTAACTGCTGAAAGTGGCACTACAACAATCACCTGGCTTCTTAGGATGTAATGGCGGAACTTCTTACTGGCTTGGACTAAGGCAAGGGCTTGCTACTCGACATCCAAATATCTTAACTTTGCATCCTTGAATGGAGTGCTCATGAATGCGATGGGATTCTCTTCTTTATCTTCATTTCTTTGCGTCAAAACAACTGTGCAGGTATGATCAAATGCGAATGAATAGATATAAAATATCTTGGTATAATTTAGACTATTCAATACCAGAGAATCATCTATTTCTTTCTTGATATCTTTGAAAGCTACCTTAGCTTCTGGTGTCCATTCAATCTTAGCATCTTTCTTTAGCTTTTGGTGTCCATTCAATCTTGGCAAATCCTGTTATGAACTTTCTAACAAAATTTATCTTACCGAAGTATGACTTTAATTCCTTCTTGCTTCCTGGTAAATGTAACTTCATTATGGAATTCACTATTATTGAATCTATGGATGTCCCATCCTTAGACACAATGTGACCAAGTAACTTTCCAATAGTAACTTCAAAGATGCACTTATTTGGGTTCAAAGATATGCCATATTGTTCACATTTCTGGAGCACTTTTTGTAGATCTTCCACATCGTCCCCTCTATATTTGAAGAACATTATCAGGTCATCCATGTAAATAACAATGTAATGGCCTACCAGACCCCTAAAAGCAATATCCATAGCTCACTAGAACATCTCTCTAGCATTAATAAGACGAAATGGCATACGCCTGCACATGAATATTCCTCACTTTGTGGTGAATGTAGTTTTTAATCTGTCAATCTTGTTGACCATGACCTAATTGTATCCTAAAAATCCATCTAAGAAAGACATCATATGTGCTCCATTAACCATTTGAAGCACTTAATCTAGTGATGGAAGTGGATAATTATCCTTTTCTGATGCTCTATTAAGGTTCTTGAAATCTACACATAGGTGGATATCCCCATTCTTTTTCCTTAGTGGAATTGGATTTGCCACCCACGTGGAATGTCTAACTAGGAAAATGATTCTAGTAGCTAATAACTTCTTGACTTCCTCAAATATCAATGGCTCTAACAAGGAATTCACCGGCCTTTGTTTCTGTCTGAATGGCTTAGCATCAGGATTTAATGGGATAGTATGAGTAATGATCGAAGTGTCATATGTTTTCAGTTCATCATAAGTTCAAGATATCACATGGATGTAGTCTTTTAGAGCATGGGCTATGCCTTCTCTTTCATTAGGAGTGCATACCTTCCCAATCAAGACATTTATTATCTCTAAACCCTGTCCTATATTGATAGGTTTGTTGGAAAGAGACACTGCTACGCATGACAGGTGTTGTCATTGATGGCAACTAAGTCTATCTTACACATCCGCATTACATAATTTGTTCATACCGAAAGTCAGAGTGAAGATTTGTCTAAGTCTGGGTAGTCAGAAATAAAGCATGTGACAGGGTCTAGTATCTTGGTCTGGATCTCTCTGGTAGTAAATCACAGTGTGCTATGGATCTAAGGGAGTGATAAGGATTGTCATGAATATCAAAATCTAGAAATTTAGCCTCTGGTGATGAAGGATTCAAAAGTTATAAGCATCTGAGTATTGTGTTCTAGTTAGTTAGTACAGTTAGAAGAAGAACAGGCCGACCTAGTATTTGATCTTGGTCCGAATGAAGAAAAGTTGTTCATTAAGCAATTTGTGATAATCAGTGGTATTTTCTGACATGATTGATGATTTGAGAACACAAGTTTTTAGTCCACACTATTGATTGTGCATGGATTTAGCTGACAGAGTAGAGTTCTTAATAAATGTTCTAAGTTTTCTTGAAGCTGACTACAGTTGATTGAATTTCTTGATGCAGATATATATAGCCAATGGATTCAAGTGTTTTGATGGGTGATTGTGATGTGATGATGGAGTAAGTGTGAAAAGGTAGAAAGAAGTACGAAGGTGAAGATCTAAGCTTAGATTATGGCCGAATAGTGAAACAGGGTAGAGTAAGGATAAAAGTTTTTGTGACAACTGATTAACCCCCCCTCTCAGTTGTCTTCCCTTATTTCAACAATTGGTATTAGAGCAAGGTTCCTTCAAAGAAGTTTAACAGTTTGAGGAAGATCTAGGAAGGTATTACAATGGGTTTATACAACCTCAATGAACAACTTCAACTTGCTTTAGAAGATCTTGATCAGTCCAAAGCAAAAGTAAAAGAACTGCAAGAGAACCTTATAGATGTTGAAGACTTCATTGAAACCTTAAAAGAAAAATTGAGAAAATCAAATGATAAGAGGAAGAAGCTACTTCTTCAACTAACAAACCAGAATGAAGACAATGACATGGATGAGGCTCTAAAATAGAAGACAAAGGAATGTGAGAAGTTAGCTAAAGAAGTTGTTGTCCTAAAACATGAGATGGAATCCAGGGTGATGAGGCTAACCAAGGAAATTGAAGAAAGGAAGAAGACTGAAGAAAAACTGAATCAATCTCTGAAAGAAAGAACAAAAGAATGCTGTAGATTGGACAGAATAATTGGCCATCTAGAGTTTGATATACATGAAAGCAGGGACAATGAGGAAGAACTTGAAAGGAAAAATATCATTCTCAAACATGACCTAGAAGTTGCAAATGAATATAAAGAGAAATTCAAGATAAGCTCAGCTAAACTTGAGGTTTTGGTTGACAGTCAAAAGAAGGCAGATGATAAGCATGGTTTGGGATTTGAGAAAGGTGAAAGCTCTAGATCTGGTCAAAGAAATCTTGATGCAAGAAATCAAAGAAGGAATCCTAAAAGACCTCTGGTAAGACAACCTAATGCTCAAAGGTATCCATCTTTCAATGGCAATTGTTTCAATTGCAATAAATTTGGTCATAGAGCTACTAAATGTAGAAATAGAATGAATCAAAGTGGTCCATCCTTCTCTAGTCAATGCTTCAATTGTAAAATGTATGGTCATAGATCCAATGATTGCTAAAGTATGATGATAAACTACTCTAACAATAGAAGAAATACCAATTCTTTCAATGGCTCCTATTTTCCATGCAATGGATTTGGACACATGGCTAATCAGTGCAGATCAAGAGGAAATCAAGTAAATAAGAAAATAAATGTTGTGTGCTTTAACTACAACAAATCCAAACACATTGCAAAATTTTGTAGAAGCAAAAAGGAGAACTCACAGGGAGGTAAAAGAAAAATAGAGCAAAAGTTGGACAAAGGCAAGGGCAAAGTTGATGTGAATGAGGTCTAGAATGAAATGAACAAAACATGGGTGAAGAAAGGTGAAATGAATGTTGACAATGGGTCTGCACCAGAATCTGGTGCTAATAATTCCTCTGCAAATTGAAACATGAGATCTAGCTCAAGGGGAGCTGCATTGAAAATCTAATTCCTCCTGCCAGTAAGTGGGTTCCTGAAATCTAGCACTATGAATGAAGATAAAGAAACCTATTTTAGATCTGTTGAAGCAAATTTTGGAAGAAAAGAAGCCAATATGACTTATTGCGGAGCAATTGAAGATTGACTATATGTAGAAATAGTGTAACTGGATCTATTAGGGCAGAACATTTATTATAATAATGAATTAGGTTTTGTAGAGCATAAAAATTCATTCATTCAAGCATTTGAATCAATTTGCAATCAAAGAGAACAAGGAGAAGAGCATATGAGCTAAAATTCTAGAGGTTTGAAGTGCGAAGAATGAATTCGACCGCTAACCCTAATTCTGTGAAGAAAAAATGTATCTTTCTGCAAAGCTTATAACTTGTGATCTTTTAGAAATGGCTACTCTATTGGTTGTGGATATCACTGAGTGGCCTAGGCCAAAGTTTAAAAAGCATCCACACAAATTAGTAGAAGTCAACCTGCTAGGTGCCTTTTCAAATGTTCTGTATGGTGTATTGCATGTTGAAGATATTAGGGCTTATATTCACATGAGCATAACTAAATTTGGGGACTCAAGGTTAGTAATTTGTTCAAGAATCATCTAAGGGATGAAATTCATGGTCTTAAACCTAAGTATAAGGCACTGCATGATAAACATTTCATTCAGATTATAAGGTTTCCATCCTTCGATGAAGATGAATGGGTCTGATATGTTTTAAGCTGAATGCATGATGAGTTTTTGTGGCTAATGAAACCCTTCAAAATCACAAAGGACGCCATCAAGGCTGTGACAGGGTTAAACTCATCCGATGGACTACCAATGTTGAAATCAATAAAGAATCAAACTATAACTGATGCTACTAGTTCAAAGTTTGACAAAAGGGCAATGACTATAAATGACATCATTGATCCGAATGTCAAATTTGCTTCAATGGTGATTGGATATAAGATTTATCATTCCAACAAGGAAAATTTTGTATTTGGTACAACTATCTATGTAGCTTATTAGATGTTGAGACAGAATGTTGATTATGACTTGTGTGAGTTGCTACAAAACTAGCTGATGGAAAATTTGAATAAGGTTAAGAAGGATAAAAAGAATACCTTCAAATATGGTACACTAGTCTTGTGTTTGTTCTTCTATTTCATGAATGAGTTACTCGGCAAGAAAAGCATGTGTTGGACCAATGATAAACCTATTGCAATATAGATAAGGGAGCACTTGAACAATATTAGAGATTCTAATGCCCAAAGGACTGCTCTTTGGGGATTTTTCAAGAGTTTTCAGAACATGATGCATTCAAGGGAGAGAATTCCTACATCTATGGTTGAAAAATACAAGGATACAATCTATTTTATGGTGGATATAGATCAATGTCTAATGGAAGTTGTTGAACCAAGAACAGTATGGATCATGCCCATGGGGTATGAGATTGATGAGCAAGTATTAGATATGTATGCTCAACACCTTCTGAGCAAGCCAAAGGACACAATAGTTGAAAGATTTGGGACATATAGGAGCTAAGTATGAAATTGCATGTTGAGCTCAGAAAACCTAAAATCAAGAGGAAAGTTCAAAAGCAAGTAGAAATGTATGCTGAAAGCATTAGCATAACTAAGGAAGCTATGAAGCAGAATAGAGAAAGGATAGAAAAAACTAAGAAGGAGAAGTAGGATAAGAAACAAGGAAGTGTTCTAGTAGAATTCTCCTCCACATCATGGACTACTAGGAGCTTTGTTGCTGCCCTTGTTCTCCCAAAACCTGCCAAACCTGAGAAACTAGAAGGCAAATCATCTGGAAAAGAAGGGAAAATAATGAAAACTAAGGCCTCCCAGACATATAAAAGCATGAAAAATGATGAAGAAGAAACTAATTCTGATGTTGAGGTCAAAGAGTTGAAGGCCTCATGTACAAAAGTAGCTAGGGTATCTAAGGAGAAGCCCTCTAGAAGCAAAAGGGCAAGCAAGAGGCAAAAGACTGAAACATATGTTGAAAAGCCTACTCTTTCTGTGGATGACATCACCAAATCACTCACTGTAGATGGGAACATAAGGCCAATGACTAAATTTTATGATGATTACAGTGATGTTGATAAGAAGGTTCTAGAGGAAGCAACAATTAAATATCTAAATATCTACAATAAGGCTTTAATTGAAATAACTTCTGAAATCCCGAAAGGTCTTGCAGATATTCTAGAGTTAAGAAAAGAAAATGCAAAAAGTAAAGACATTGAGCTTAGGGAGCATGTGCTGATAAAATTGTGCCCTCATATTACTCCAGATCAAGTGAACATGATATTCAAAGAAGTGAAAGATGACTTCAAGAGTAAGAAAATAATGAATAAACTCATGCTTGGTGAAACTGATGAGATATTCAAAGACACTTAGGAGATTTTTTTGAGTGCATTGCAAAGGCACAATCTTCCCATTGTTGAAGAAGAGATTGATGATGGGATTGATTCCTTAATTCTGGATGTTGAAGAATTGAAGATCAATGAGCAACAAACTGAGATAGATGACTCATCTGTTCTAGAAGAGGAAGCAATAAACAAAGAAGATACAAAGATGAATGTTGAAATAGATGCTCAAACTATAGATGATTCATTGAAGAATATTAAAGAGCATGAAACAGAAGAAGCTAAGAACCAAGAAGCAGAAAAGGCTAAGGAAAAAAATGAAAAAGAAGAAAAGATTGCAAAGGTTGATGAAGAGCCAAAGAAGAACAATCCAGTTGATAGTACCAATAAGGATCAAATAGATACATCATCATCTTGGGCAAGAGACACTGCAGAAGCAATGAAAGAAATTTTGGAAAACAATAAACTAGTTGTAGAAGAGTTGAAAGTTCCAATCAATTTGGACAGTCTTTCACCAATTCAGAAGATAAAGTGGGCCTCTCTTGCACAAGCTAAGGCCAGAGAAGATATTTTAAAGTCTCACATAGAAGATAGTGAGCTACTTGGTCTAGCATCAGGGATTTTGGAGAAAATCATGCCAACATATGAGGACTCATCAGCATCCCCCTCCGGTCCATTAAAGAACTTGATAAACTTTGTAAGTACTCATTTTGAATCTCTTAAAAAGTTTGTAGAGGTCAAGGTTCAAAATGAATTTTGTAACATCAAAAAATGTCCCCTTGGGGGCTTTTCCCTCATAAGGTTTATCTCCTGAATCTTTAGCATTCATTTAGGACATCTTAGTTCATATTTTGGCATCCTGATGGAATGAGACCTAGGTTCCATGACAAATTGAACCTAAGTGGACCCCTTCAGTTGTACCCTACCCAAAATAGGGGGGAGAACTTGGGTACCCGCGCCCTAGTCCTGCTCTATTTTGGGGTAGCCCTAATTTTTGGGTGTCAGTTTATGACCATTATTTGGTCCTTTTGTAGACACGGTAAGTTTTGATTTTTAAAATCTTGGCAGGAGTGTTTGTAGTTGCATATATAAGCATATTTAGGCATTCATTTGTAAACTAGATGACTATTAGAAAGCTATTGTGTTCTCAAGGTGATTCAAGGCTTTCATTGTGTTGCAAGAGCAGACTTGTATATTTTGTGTGTTGATATTTATAGATTTGGGCATCAATTTCCTCATGGAATGAAGAGCATCTTCCTCCCATGAGAGCTTCACTACAAGGTGACATTATATTGTGTTTTCATCATTGATTCCTTTAGTTTTTGCCTCTACCTCACAAGGCCATGCACTCTTTATCTGATAATGGTGTTCGAAGACTTAAGTGTCTTCCAGGGCTTGATTGAGGTAAGCCTCTAAACACCACAACCCTAAAACCAAATATTGTGATTGTAGGTCACAGGTGTCACATTTGGGAAAAGTGAAGTTGCAGGAAGGATTGGCAGGCATCAAGGATTCAAGATCTGAAGAGAAGCAGGACACCAGAGTATTTCCAGGACTTGGGCACTCCCTCTAGTGTCCTCTGCAGACAAATTTCTAGAAACAGAAGTTATAGGGCTGATCAGTGTCAGAAGGAGGTCCATATCCCATGATAAAACTTGTACCTTGGACTAGGGTACCTACTCTAGTATCCCTGACTATTTCACTTCGGAGCCCTGAAAACAAGTACTCTATGATTTGGTATTTTACTGCAAGAGCTTTTTCTGTTATTCGTCAATTTGTTGCTGTATTTGCATAATTAGGGTTTTAATGGTCAATTGAGCATAGGAGAAGGAAAATTGATAATTAAATTCCCTAATCCAAGTTTCCCTACATCTCACAAGTAATCTAGGGTATGATAGTGCTCACCACTTGACCCTAGATCCTTGAATGTATAGTGGAAAGGAGGATTTAAACATCAGAACACAAACTTTTACAAATCTAATTTTCCCCTAAACATTTTGGTGAACCTATGTTTTTGGACTTAAATTGCAACTTTTTGAGGGTGTGTCTTTAGATTTGGATTGATTTCATTCATTCATATAGTCATTCATTTTATTGCATTGAGAAAAATTCAAAAAAATTGAAAAATTAGAAAAATTCAAAAAATTGCATTGTCTAGCTTACTAAATTGCATCAGTTCTTCCTAAATTTTCCTAATTCATGATTTTTGCATCAGATCTGATATAAACTACAGAAAAATCCAAAAATTCAGAAATTTGGATTGCATTTTCATTATTAATTTGCTACGTTTTGTGGAAATTTTGACAATTTTGATATAATCTAGTAATTCCAAAATCTAGGGTTAGTAGGCAAAATCTTTTCTTTTAGATTTTTCTACTAATTTTATAGGCTCACTCAAATTAACATTTTTCTTTAGTCTTTCATTTTAGTGTGGATTTTCATTTAGATTTAAAATATTTGCAATTTTGCATAGAAAATTTCAACAAAAACTAGCAATTTTGATGCATTTTCATTAAATTTGCACGGGTATTTTGCATGTTCAAGCTTGAAAATCATTTTCAGATCTGAGAGTATTTAATTTTTATCATAAATCAGACTTCAAAACATTTGCATAGCATTTTGTCTCAAGATCTAAAACCTAGGGCTTCGAAAACAACGATTTTGACTAAATTTGGCCTTATCGACTTTATAAACTTGCACCATAGGCATGTTGTGAAAGGTATTTTGGAATTAATTTTCTATTATTAGGATAATAATTTTCTTTCCCTCATAAAAAGCTTCACAACACCCTTTTAGCGGGCTCTTGTAGTGAAAATTTGGTGAAAAACTACACATTTTGGCTATTTTTGCCCTAGGGTTTGACCTAGTTAGCACTCCAAGCATGTTGTGATCAATTTTATGGATTGAGGTGACTGATATCATTGATATTATTTTCTATACCTCCTGATATTCATTACAACACCTCCTTTTCTAGGTCTTGGAATCGAAAAACCGTGAAAAATAGCTTATTTTTGCTATATTTTCACTAGGGCTTTACCTTAAGTGACACTAAAAGCATGTTGTGTTGGGTATTTTTGCATCAAGAGGCTGTTATTATTGATATTATTTTCTTTCCATCACCATTTTCCTCACAACACCCTTTGTTATGCTCTCTTGCAATGAATTTTGGTGGAAAAAAGTGCCTATTTTGACATATTTTCACTATATTTTGACTTGGCATTAACTTGAAATCACATCAAGAGTGTGTTGAGAAGGATAATATTGTTGTTTTGGACTGATATCAGACATATAAATTTCTTCCCTTGACTGAAATCCTTACAACACCCTTTGTTTCATTCATTTGCATTGAAAAAGTATGAAAAATCAAGCACTTTAAGATCATTTTTGCATATAGTTTGCACTTGTCTTTTGCACACTCCTGGAAAATTGTTAAAATCTGATTTTTCATTTTATTATGGCATCTTTATGTTATTCAGCTCTAAAATCTTTGCATGAGTATATCCTAGATTTTGAAAATTTCTCTAATTTCACTAATGAGAATCCTGATGTTCTACAACACATAGCTTCTGCAAGTGGTATTGATGCTTCTATATGTTCTAAATATGAGCTGCAATTATTTTGTTATACACATGATTTTAATAGCTTCACACTATTCATAGGAGCATATCCTTTGATCTTAGAAGTTTTAACTAAATTCATCTCTAGGAATACTCATGCAAATGTTGATAATGATTCCATAGAGCATTCAAGAACCTTAGATGAGAAGAGTAGGGAGAGCTTTAACAATTCCACTGCTCTCCCTGGCCAAGATGAAGCATTAGTGAATGAAGATATCCCTCTAAAAAAAGCATTCTAGGGGTAGAATATGAGATTTCATTTAACAATAATCAAATTCCTACCTCTGTGGATCATCCCACCAACATTCTTCCTTTAGTTGATTGTCCACATACCTTGGATTTCACTAAGGAAGAGGAGACCTTTAATGTCCCTCCTTTGTTTGATTATTTAAGTCATTTGGACAACACTAAGGATGTAGCACTAGTGGATGAGGAAAAGCCTCTCACATTAACTCCTTCAAGGATGGATGTTGAGATCACTCAAAATAATTTGCTTCTCCTACCACCTAAGACGATAGTGAATATGTGTAATAATGAACTTCAAAAAGCAAACATTCCACCTAACATTGAGTCAAACCAAGAAGCATTTAAGAATGAACAAAATAATAATTACAAAAACTTGGTAATAGTACCTTATGTTTGCGATTGGAAAGAGAATGATTTTTGATGACTTCTAGCACGAAGACCCTATAGGTAAGTATCTCTAACCCTTTATTTCTCTCATGATGTGCCTCCCCCGTAATGTGTTATATGTTTTCTAGGCCTCCTGGAATGACCTCAGATTCTCCCGTAATGTTTGGGATACTAGGAGACCACCTCTATTGTGACCTTCTTCTATTTTGTATCATCATTCTTCTATATTTAATCTCTCTCTGATTTCATTGTTGTGTGTTGTGTCTTACAGACATAGCGTCGTGGTTGGTGACCTGGGGGCACCCTCCTACATGACTGTCCCTAAGACACTTGTTTCTCCTCTCTTATTTATCGTTTCCCTTCCTCTAGTGTTTCCACCTAGCAATTGAATGATGACAAACATTTATACTAATGTGGACCTAGTGTCCCTTTCGAGAGCAATCAAAAAATGGACTTAGCTCCTAATATGATGATGGGGTTGTATATTTTATCTGATGCTTGGCTAGTGGAAGTACTCATGCTTTCCACGTAGTGAATTTGATGATGTTTTTGTCACATTTACAAACCTAAACAATACTGTTGCTCTGTGCACCTTTGTTTGTCTTTGAATCTGGCCTTGGTGGTACTCGATTCAGAGAGCTTCATGATATAGCCCTATGGTTATCTTTGAACTCTGAATTCATTGTATAACCTTGGCTCTTTGTGTCGTTAATCATATGCATTGATGTTGTTGTCTATCATGATCTTATAGACACTAACATGTTTCTTGCAGGGATGTGTTTTTGGGAACATTTGGTGATCATGAAGTACATGTCACCTTCGAGGGGCATGGGCTTTGTGAAAGTCAATGTTCCCTTGTGTGTTTTATTCCTACCTTAACGTGCTTGATATTGATAACTGATATCAACCACCTTAAGGTGGGGGCATATATAAGGTAAGCTACCTATTATAGATGTTAGCAATGTGCTTGTCCTCAGGTGTAGGCTAGTACGATGAGTACTTCCTACATCCTGAGTTTGTTTGAAATCAATCAATCTATCTATTGCATATACCTCCTTTTCACCATAAGGCATCTTCATGATGCAGGTGGGGTTGTATACTTTTGAGCTCATACCTCCTTTTCACTGTAAGGTGTCTCCGTGATGTGGGTGGGGTGGTATGCCATGCTTCCTTTTCACTATAAGGTGTCTTCATGTGATTGTTGTGGCAAAGCCTAATCATCGGTGTTTGCCTATAATGTACCTGAGATGGTGATGAGCCTAGAAATAGGGAACACACCATCGCTTGTCTACAGTGTTTTCTTTGTGTCTTCAAGTGTGTGTTTTGGTGTGCTTGTTTTGTTTGGCGTGTTTGTTGCCCCATATGCGATATGCATTTTGGGAGGTTTTGTGTGTCTTGCGTGTCTGTTGCCCCATAGATACAGAGACCTGCACCTTAGGGTAGTGCATCTTGTATTATGGGAGGTTTGTTTACTTTCTAGTACTTGCACCTGTATTTCATATATATGAGAAAAAGAAAAGAAAAGAAATCATGCGTTGACTGTCTTCCCCATGTTCTACGTGGCTGTAACTATCTTCTCCATGTTTTGCGTGCCTGTTACTATATTCTATGTGATTGGTGTGTCTTCTCCGTGCTTGGTATGTTTGTTGTGTTTGGGACCTTACTTTAATGCATGTATTGACCTTACTTTTATACATACATTAAAGTGGGGGCTAAATATAATGTCAGAAAATGTCCCCTAGCTCTCAAGTCTTTAGCGTGCATTTAGGACATCTTAGTTCATATTTTGGCATCCCGATGGAATGAGACCTAGGTTCCATGACAAATTGAACCTAAGTGGACCCCTTGAGCTGTACCCTACCCAAAATAGGGGGAGGACTTGGGTGCCTGCACCCTAGTCTTGCCCTATTTTGGAGAAGCCCTAATTTCTAGGTGTCAGTTTATGACCGTTATTTGGTCCTTTTGCTGACATGGTAAGTTTTGATTTTTAAAATCTTGGCGAGAGTGATTGTAGTTGCATATATAAGCATGTTTAGGCATTCATTTGTAAACTAGATGATTATTAGAAAGCTATTGTGTTCTCAAGGTGATTCAAGGATTTCATTGTGTTGCAAGAGCAGACTTGTGTGTTGATATTTGCAGATTTGGGCATCAATTTCCTCATGGAATGAAGATTATCTTCCTCCCATGAGAGCTTCACTACAAGGTGACATTATATTGTGTTTTCATCATTGATTCATTTGGTTTTTGCCTCTACCTCACAAGGGTACACACTCTTTATCTGACAACAGTGTTCGGAGACTTAAGTGTCTTTTGGGGCTTGACTGAGGCAAGCCTCTAAACACCACAACCCCCAAACCAAATCTTGTGATTGTAGGTTACAGGTGTCACATTTGGGAAAAGTGAAGTTGCAGGAAGGATTGGCAGGCATCAAGGATTTAGGATATGAAGAAAAGTAGGACACCAAAGCATTTCCAGGACTTGGGTGCTCGCTCTAGTGTCCTCCGCAGATAAATTTCTAGAAATAGAAGTTATAGGGCTGATCAGTATCAGAAGGAGGTCTAGATCCTGTGAAGAAACTGGTACCTTGGACTAGGGTGCCCACTCCAGTGTCCCTGACTGTTCCGCTTTAGAGCCTCAAAAATAGCTACTCTATGATTTGGTATTTTACTCTTGTCTACAAGAGCTTTTTCTGTTATTCATCAATTTGTTGCCGTATTTGCATAATTAGGGTTTTAATGGTCAATTAAGCATAGGAGAAGGAAAATTGATAATTAAATTCCCTAATCCAAGTTTCCCTACATCTCACAAGTGATCTAGGGTATGATAGTGCTTGCCACTCGACCCTAGATCCTTGAATGTATAGTGGAAAGGAGGATTTAAATATCAAGACACTAAAACTTTTACAAATCTAATTTTCCACTAAACAAATTCAATGGTAAAAGATTTGATGCTCTAAAAGGGATAATTAGAGTAGATAGAATTGTGCTAGATACCAGTGTAATGATTATTCAGAATACTCTTATAGAAGGAGGAAATGCATATAAAATTTTCTTATCTTGTCCTAAAGTTATGGAGGATATTGAAGATAAAATAAAGGAGTCTAAACAAAAATTATCAAGTGTATCCAAATCTTTTGATCCTTTGACAACATCAGTGGCAAGAAAGGAGTGTCAGGAAATCACATTGATTGAAGAAATAAATAAATTGACAAAATAAAAGAAGAGCATTGAGACAAGGATGAGTGAGCTCCGGGGACTAATTTCTCCCAAAATGGAAGCAATGTTCAATGCCTTGATCGAAGCCGAAACTGCCGCTTAGACAAGTGACCCCACTGATCTACGGAAGGTAGAGTCACAAGAATTTCTATTCAGTGGCCACATCTCAATTTTGAATAGTATGAAGAAGAGCTGGGATAGTGAGATGGCACTATCGAAAAACATTTTTGGTGATATACTTAAGTTTATGTAAATAGGAGGATTGTTTGTACACATGCGGCTTGGTATATAGAATTTTTTGGTAAATTCTAGTTTGTGGATCCCACCCTTTGCCATTGATGTCAAAGGGGGAGTGAAGAGTAGTGAAAATGAGGAATCCAACAAAGGGGGAGCATTGGAGAATAGTGAAAAGCATAAGCGTACAAAGTAAGGGGGAGTTGTTCCAACACTTAGTCATTTTTCACTAAGTGTTGCCATCAATGTCAAAGGGGGAGATTGTTGGAAAGAGACACTGCTATGCATGACATGTATTGTCATTGATGGCAACTAAGTCTATCTTACACATCCACATTACATAATTTGTTCATACCAGAAGTTAGAGTGAAGATTTGTCTAAGTCCAGGTAGTCAGAAACAAAGCATGTGACAAGGTCCAGTATCTTGGTCTAGATCTCTCTGGTGGTAAATCATAGTGTATTGTGGATCTAAGGGAGTGATAAGGATTGTCAGGACTATCAAAATACATAAATTTAGCCTTCGGTGATGAAGGATTCAAAAGTTATAAGCATCTGAGTATCAGGTTCCAGTTAGTCAGTACAGTCAGAAGAACATGCCGACCTAGTATTTGATCTTGGTCTGGATGAAGAAATGTTGTTGGTTAAGCAATTTGTGATAATTAGTGGTATTGGCCAACATGATTGATGATTTGAGAACACAAGTTTTCGGTCTGTGCCATTGATTGTGCATGGATTTAGCTGACAGAGCAAAGTTCTTAATAAATGTTCTAAGTTTTCTTGAAGCTGACTACAATTGATTGAATTTCTTGATGCGGATATATATAGCCAATGGATTTGAGTGTTTTGATGGGTGATTGTGATGTGATGATGGAGTAAGTGTAAAAAGGAAGAAAGAAGCATGAAGGTGAAGATCTAAGCTCAGATTATGGCCGAAGAGTGAAACATGGCAGAGTAAGGATAAAAGTTTTTGTGACAACTAATTCACCTCCCTTCTCAGTTGTCTACCCTTATTTCAACAAGGTTCACATTTTCCTCCATCCATTTTAGGTAGATCCCTTCACTTGGTCATGTTATCCAAGTCAAACATCCTTTCCAGCTCAATCATCCCTTTCAGGATCTTATTGTCTTCCAAATTTATAATGTCCTCTTCATCCCATATTTGATCTTCATGACTATGTTCATCTATTACCTAGGCTTCAAACACATCTTGACTAGTAATGAAGTCCAAGATATGTTGATCATCATCAAAGACTTGAAAATGTGTCACATTATCTGGTACTAAAGGTTTAGATACCAATTCAACAAAAAACTTTAATCCTAACATGGTGAGTGGCTCCAATGTGCTTGCGGCTATAGCTAAAGAATCTTCTTGCTGATTTTTCTTTCATGGGACATGAGCAATGTTAAAGGCATCAAACCCTTTGATCAAATCCCATACCCAATGTCTATAACTGGACAATCTCTTGTAATTGCAAGAATATTTTTCTCTTACCTATTTAATCACCATCTCGAAATCTCTGGATACATGTAATACCTTGATTCCCTTCTTTAATACGAAAAGTAAACTATGAATTGATGCTTCATACCCAATGATATTGTTAGTGCAATGAAATTGTGATCTGTATGCAACAAGATAAGACTTCCCTTGGGGATTAACCATATCAATCCTGACTCTGATGCCCTGTTTAGACTTAGACCTGTCAAATTTCAATGTCCAGGGTCTATCATCAGGAGGACTTTTATCAAGACCTTTCTTCTTTTTATCCCTTGCAGCACTTCCTTCTGCAATCCATTTCAATTTTGATGGTTCCTTAGCACCAAGCATCCTTTGTTTCTCAAAAGAAGAAATATCAGGATATTTGGGTGTCTAAATACCAGGTTAATGAATATCTATATTACTTACATTTTCAGCAACATCAATGTCTAGACCTCTAATTTGCTTCATCATGACATATATTGAGTTGTACTTGACCATTTTTGACTCAGCTCCTTGTATCTCACGGACATGAGTTGTCACTACATGACCTGCCTCTTTAGCTTGAGACTCTATCTCCTTAAGGATTTTACTTGGCATACTCCACTGCTTCTTGAATACAAACGCTCCTTTCTATCAATCAGTTCCAGACACATTGCACATGTGGTTTTAGAATGTGACGCCCTATGTAATATGCACCATCCCTCCAGCAATGTTTGCATGAGTGATATCCCCTGCAACATATGCCTTTGGATTTCTTTGGACAAATATTTTTCAAATTTGAAATCTATCAGGAAATCTACCAGGAAACCTATCCGAGGTGTGATTAGACTTACTTCACTATTCTCTTGCTTGTAGTTGCACATCAACACTTCTACGGTGACATCTAGAAGTTTAACTCTGTAGACTCCCTACTCCACACTTGTGTACAACACGTTGTTATTCTAGTGATATTTGGTGATCATATGTTTCATCCTTGGCTCAGCTTCAATCTTGATTTGGTTAGGAATACCTCTCCAAGGTAACCACATATGTGAGAAGTCTGTGGACATGTATCCATTAAGAGTTTTGGACCAGTCTATACTTAATAGCATGCCATAGGTGTCAGGGATATACACTACTTGAATGTCAATGAATTGTTGTACTCTAGGGTCAAAGGGCAACAACATATGAATATGGGTTAACTCACCTATGACACTAACTTCAAACTTGTCCAACTAAGTAACCTTCTTTAAGGATTTAGTAGGCGACAAACCTAAAATTTGACATACTGAAAAAGTCATTACATTTGTAGATGCTCCAAAATCCACTAGGCAATTGTGTAGATTCTTCCCAAATATCCTTACAGTGAGGAGAAAGGGAGGAGACTCAGTTTTCTCTATATAGTGTCACTTGTGTGGTTTCCATATTGTGGACCTAAATTTTATCCCTAGGCTTGAAAGGAATATCCTTATACATGGGATCTCTGGATGGGATACTACTAGGGATATTCTCCTTTATTGTAGGTTCATTTAAGGATTTGAGGAAAGCCTTCTTAATCACTAGGGTTTTTAACAACTCAGATAAAGATAAATTGATCTTTATCTTCTTGATTTCTTTAGCCAAGTAGATGACTAATTTATCAAACTCAGTGAGCTCATTCATACCTTTTCCTAATGCAGATGATGATGTGAAGTGATGTTGATTCACTCTAGGAGGTGTTGGATTGTTACTAGCATTTACATCTGGAGGAGTGCTGAAGTTGTTTAGTGGTATAGAACTTGTCAAAGGTTTGGGTAGCCTGTTACTATTATTCTAGAGATTGTATTGATATCCTCTCTAGAACTACTAAAAAGCATGCACTTCATCTACCTCTTGTTCAAGTTCATTGTCCTTTTCAAAAGAAAAGGCATAATCCTCAAAAGCTAGAGTTGTCTCTTCACATATAAGAGTGAAATTCTCATGCACTATATTCAGTCATTCTTGATAAGTCATAGAGCTTTCCAAAACCATTGCTAACTCATGCCCCAAGGGTACTAGTTTGTTTCCTTAAGGAAAATTTACTACACAGGTTCAATATTTTGAACTTTTATATGGAAAATACTAGCATCAATCTTAAACTGAGGACAATGTAACTTAGCATGTGCACTTTTATTATGGATTCTACACCAATTATTCAGGGTGGCTTTGGCTAGATTGACTCTAGTTGTCTTCTTGGGTTTAAGAGGTACCTGATTGTCCAGAGGTGATGGTAAGGTTCCATTATTCAGCTTGGTGTTCTAGACTCTTGGAGGTTAAGGAGCATTATTACTATAACCTCTATCATTATTATATCCTCTATCTAGATATCCTCTATTTTTCTAATTTTGAACATTGTTCTAGCCATAGAAATTTTGATTTCTCAGCTACGTCACTTTGGTAATTAGTCTCATCAACTGAACAGTTATCTTTTTTATATCCTCCTCTTCTTGCACCTTAGCTACTAGGTTATCCTGACTAGGGAGAAAGAAAGAGCCACCAACACCGTTTGGTCTAGTGTCAATAGGTATATATCCAAGATATGTAATCATCTAACCATTCCTTTGGGGTGGTATTTCATTAATTGGTGGTACTTGTAAAGGATTTTCCATTGGAGTAGGATGTATTAAGGCTCCATTGATGTGTTGCATTTGGTTAGGTAGATAACGAGGTCCTATGCTAAGTAAAGGACCATGTCCTACTTGCTTCATTTTAGTGTTCACTTTGACTACCTCTGCATATGCCCCAGACAAGGTTGTAATGCCAAGATTTGCCATTCTCACAAACATTATTGTCAAAGGATCAAGAGTAGAATAATACACCAGCATAGCGGTGTCTTCAGCAATATTGTAAGAAGTTGTTAGCTTGGAATATGCCTTCTAGAATCAATCATTAAAATTTGTGATGAATTCACCTTCAACTCACTTGATCTTGACTAAATGATTATACATAGTTGATGCATCAATCGGGATACTGAACCGGGCTTTGAATGTATTCTCCATTAGTAACCAAGAGTTGATGGAACACTGAGGCAAACTTACATACCAATTGTATGCTTATTATCCTAACGTGTATGGAAAGAGCCTACAGATGACATCTTCATGTTGTATCCTTTCTCTAAAGAAAGCTTCCTTAATTGTTCATAAATGATCTTCAGCATCCTGATATGGATGATACTTTGGACATAATTTATCAAGATTCTTTGGCAAATCATTATATGTCACAAAGTGAAGAGGCGATTCAATGTTAAAAAATGCCATAGGGACTTGTATAGGAGCTACTGGTGTCACAAGAGCAATAGGTCTAGGTTGTGCACCAGCTAAGCGTGATCTTGGCCTCATAGCAAGAAATTCTTGCAAAGGTCCACTAGATCTTGATCTAGTAGCAGGCTGGTGAGCCAGCTCAAAAATTTAGGCCAAACTTTGAAGTTTTAGACTAGATATTTGCAAAGATACATTCAATTCCTCTCAAGAAAGGGATATTTATAGTCACTTAGCTCAAATGGTGAAATATTGATAGGATATTTGTATAAATACACATCTTTTAGTCGTAGGACCTCCTTCTAGTGCCAAATCTATTAATGTGTTTGTTAGTCACAAAAACAAGAATAAAAGTTCACAACAAACCTTCATTCATTTTGAAAGATATGATGAATTCTAAAAGAATTCATAATCTCAAGTCTTTGTGAGTCAGGTCTTGACTATCTGATCATCACTCAGGGTTGTTGTGTCCTATTGTTATCCATGTTGGGGCCTTATGTGCTTTTGTTCAGGTTTTCCACTAAATCTATCAATACTCCTAAATATCCTATATGTGATACCTAATCTGCATATATCTTGGACAATTACATTAAATCTTTACAATATCTAGTTAGGATTTGTGCAAATTGATATGAATTTAGTCCTAACTTTGATTAATTCTTCTAAAATTATCTCCAACTTTAGATTAGTTCTTAGGATATTTCTAATTTTGATTAGTTCTTTTGAAACTATCTCCAATTTGAACTAATCTTTGCTTTTGCACCTTAAATTTACTTAAAGAATGTACCTATAAGCATGCATTTCACTAATATCTATCATTATTTGCATGATATTTTCTATGATTTACAATTCTCACTATATATGCTCTGGATATATCATTATTGGTACCAATTCAGCATGTACTTACAATATTTGCTTATGATTTGTCATGATTTGTAGTTATTTATGACTATTTATGAAATGGAATCAAAAGATAATGATAATGAAATGAAATCCTAGAATTATTAAGTTTCGGTCAATGATCCACATACATATTCTGACACTGTCATGAAAAGAAGCAAAACCAAATGATACTTCACCAAGATGTTCCACAGTTATGCATGGTCAGTAGGAATCTTCAAAGGATAATTGATGACAATATGTAATAAATCAAATGCACTTTGACAAGGGGTCATTGTACCTCATCATTTAATTATATTTTAGATGTCAAAATCCAGGGTTGTGTCCTCGGCTATCTGCAAATAGGGATTCTATAGTTACCAGTTTTCTCTAGCCAATTCTAATGGCTTTTACTAATGTAAAGAGATTGATCTATCTGCTTATGAAATGAATTCAAAGAATGTTGAAAACATAATTAAACAGTAAATTACTCAAAGCAAATCTATAAACTGCAACATGCATCTATCTATAAAAATTAGTAAGTATTCGATAAAGCAAAATTTGAAACAACAAAATAGTGGTACTAGCCTTCTACCTTGGTGGTGAGAGTGGGCCCTTTCTCCACACCCTTAGGGCCGAAGGCTACAGTAAAGAATCAACACAAAAGAATAAGATCACAACTAAATTCAGTCCAATTCCATTCGCTTTACATTCATAGAAATATTGATATCCCAATTGAGATTATAGAAAATTAGAATAATAAAAGTCTCCCTTTTCTGTTGCTTCTGTAAATATATATAAAATGAGTGATGACATATCACTTATCTTATCTACTAGTTCTTCTATGAGATGACATCCATCTCTTTATTAGACTAGTTGTCTAACTACGAAAAATAACCATGCAATAAAAATAGATTGAGTGGAACAAAAGTTCACTTTGAATTCTAAGTTTGAGTCTTAATACATTTGGGTAGTGAGGCCCTAAAAATATGGATATTAAATTAGTTTCATTAGTAACTCATGCAAAAACTTAAAAAGAGATAAAAACTCCCAGCAGTTAGCTAAAGATGGCCCTTAATCACTCAGGTGATGATTTGAGTAATATGAGGGGTATCACGATCACCACTGAAAGTGCTTGACTGACAGTTGTGCTAGAAACCTACCTTTTTCTAAAGAGGTGCCATAATGCATGTCTATGCCTATAGCTCCAGAGATATGTCTGTAGCTTCGGAGATATAATTGTGGCCTTCTTGCTCAGTTCCGAAGATGCTCCAAACTTCAATCCAGCTCCGGGAAGGCTCTTCCTCTTACTTCAAAACTTCTGATGTCTTGGTATTCTGGTATTGTCTCCAGAGATATTTAGGACTACCTCTGGAGATGCACAAAATTTCCATCCTAAACATCTACACCTGTTGATTCAAAAAGAGAAGTTTTTCTGCATATTTCCATCAATTCCATACACATTAGTCCTTTAATCAGAAATCATGATCTTAAGTAATTTATCTTCAATTAATCATTATTTAGAACAATCTTGCTAGCCTTTTTGGGTGCAGACATCAAGAAATATGGGATCAAAAAGGAGAAAAAGAGAGGTAAAAAGATGTATTTTATGGGTGCTACTGGGCACTCATCATTCCCCCCATACCTAAGGTTTGGTAGGTCCTCCTGCTTCTCACAATCTAGATTTATTCTAGCGGAGTAGCCTATCAGTCAAGCTGTAGTCTTGTGCATAGGTAGACCAAGTGGTGTGGTTGGTATTACCATTTCCCCTATATTGATCAACCTACGTTAACCAGTCTTGCAATTTCTCATCTTCTATCTACTCGGCCTAGACAGGGAGTGGTTCAATTATGAGAGGGGGGCTAAAACGCCCACCTATCCATTCCTATTTATGCTTATCCATCATTTTGGATATTAACCTTGCCTTCCTCATAAATAACCTTAAGTTTGCAGGGGTGACCACTTCTCTCCTTTTCTGCTCTAAGGTCAGAATATTCCACCTTTTCTTTGCTATTGCAAGCACTGTGTTAGTTGAACTATTCATAAAAATACCAAAATCAATGGAACACTCTTGCAAATTTTTCAGGTATAATGGCAAATTTTTGTTCTAACTTTTAGGGTGATAGACATATGCCCTGAGTTGGGTCTCAAAATCTTGAGGGTTGGGACACTCTTTTCTAATGAAAAGATTTGTTTCTATATCCTTCTTGAGGTGAGCCTCTATTCGCTCATTCCAAATCTGATGATTCCTCATCATTGACATGAATGCTTTAAGCTGGCAATCTCCTACAAAATAATTAAGAAGGAAGGTCATATCGTCAACACAGAATCCATGCAGATATAATTCACACAGAAATTTTTTGTCTTCATTAGAGCTCCTTGTATAGGCTTCCATGAACCCCTCTATTTTTTCTATGCTCTCAAGCAAATCAGACAGAACTAAAGACAGCTTTCTTTGTAGGACCCTTTCTTGTAAAAACATCGCATAACTGGCACTTGGAGGTCTGCAAGATAAAATCTCAGAAGAAATGGAGGCTATCTGAATAACTCTTTCCTCCAGGGCTTCCACTCTTTTTGTAATTCCAGTAGCTGCCCTATGTAGTTGCAGCATAGGCTTAGAAGCCTCATATTCTCTACATCTCCTTTCCCAATAAAATAGGGCCTTAGGAATATCAATGGGGATTGGACCCACACATGGATCTGTTTGTACCTCATATTCACTGGTTACCCTTGGGCCAGCCAACTCTTGAATATACTCTTCTTGATCATCTATTTTGTTGTTGGCCCAAGTCAATTGTTTATCTTGGCTCTGTACTCTCTCAATTAATGCTACAATTACTATGAGACCATTGTCTCTAGCTTTGGTAAGATCAGAGATACTTTGTACTACCTCTATCTCCTTTTCTATCATGATTTTAGCTGTCTCTATCTTCTGGGCTTCCAGTTCTGCTTCTCTCTCTTGAATTATTTGGTCTTTACTCTAGAGCTCTGTTTGCAGTTTTTCAATTATTTGTTTTTTCTCCATCTCTATTTCCATTCTGAGCTTCTTGAGGTCAGTGATAATCTGATTTTTCCCCAAAGTAGTCTTTTTAGATTATCAATTTCTTCCAATAGTTGCTGCTCTTTTGAAATCTCAATATCCTCTTGATCAGAGGGATGAGAGAAAGTTTATGTTTCTTCTTCTATTTGCTGCACATCAGGGTCTTCCATAGCCATCTATCCTGCACTGTCAGATGCACCTAGTTCTGTTTCATCTTTTCTTGTAGCCTCCCTATCCTGAGGTTCTTCTAGGGTTTCTTTTGTTTGTGCTGGAACTAATGAAGGCTCAGCTTTTTCCTCAGAAGTTCTGAAACCCAGAAGCACTTCAGCTAGGAAAGCAGTATCTTTCTTAGTTTGGGAGAGCTACCTTTTTCTTTTTCTTCTCTATAGCATAGGTGGGGCAAGTGCCTCCGAAGTAGGTGTCTCATCCTCAAAATCTAAGGAAATAGTAAAAGTTTGCCTGTATTCTATCTCTGGAGTAGGAGATTGTTTTGAAGTTGGACTTGAATCCAGATGAATAGATGGTTCTGGGGAAACTTCTCTCAATCTTTTCTTTCTCACTAGAGGGATCTCATCGAAATCATGGGATGCTTCTTCAGCCCAATAGTGTTCTCTAGAGTCATCTTTCTTTGGGGTTTTCTTTGCTTTGTGTCCTAACCTCTTCCTTGTTAGTTCCTTAGGGAAAGATTCCTCAACCAGAGTCATCTTCCTCCAAGCTGAGTGAGTCATGTATGGAGTTTTCTCAAGAGAAAGTTCTTTAATTTCTTGACCTTTCTTCTTTTTATTAGAAACAGGGGCTGTAGATGAAGTTGCCTCCAGTGAGAACTTCTTTCCTTTTTGAACTGTTGTAGAGGAGTTTGAAGGTTCTATCTCTTCTTCTTGCTGGGTAGAGGAACCCTCACCCTCTGATTGTGCCCTCTCTGACTCTCTGCCCTGGGGATTTTCTTCAAGAAATGTTTGCCATAATTCTTCCCCATCAGATTGAGACAGAAAGTGGTGTTTCACTATCAGAAAAATGAGACCATGATGTTTCATAGGACCCTTGTTTCGCTGATATTTTTCTACAGTTGCCCTAATGGCAGAGTATAAGAAGTTGAGAATGTTTATGCTGTATTTAGGGTGTCCATTCCCATGCCTCAGAAAAATCAACATTTTCATTATTGGTCCTAAAACTAAGGAAAATTGACCATCACATGTGAAATATTTCATCAACCATATAGCTATAGATTGCCAAGGGTTTGGAAGTGAGGACCTCAGAATTCCTTTAACCTCATTTTTATTTAAATGCAATTGTATTGCAATTTCACCTTCAATAGAGAAATTCCTAATCAAATCAACATATAAGGCTTTCAGATGATAGAAACCCTCACCTTGTTCAGGCAACCCAAAAATATGACTGATAGTGGTAGCAGAGAGATTGATTTGGACTCCCCTTATAGTTGTCTAATTGTCCCTTAGGTTTCTTAGGAACCCATCAACAATATCTTCTTGACACCCCTCAAATTTTTCTAGAAACTCCAACCATCCTGCATTCCTCAGAATGTATGCTGCAACTTCATCCTACAAAAGGCCTATAGCATTTTCTGGTTCTAGTTTCTTCTTAACCCCCATACCTAAATTCTTTGCATATTCTCTGTGCTTACAATCCTTTCTCACTCCGTAGGCTCTGGAGAACTGTTTCAGCTAACTCTGTTCTTTAGGGTATGTTACAGTTTAAATGAGGATTATTTTTGTTAATTGACTTAACGACTTAGGTTGATGGAGAAAGAACTGAAAATCAGTTAGAGTGTTTATGTGATCATAAATGAAGTAGAGTGATGGGACACTCCTTAGGCATGGTGAAAGTACAACAAAGATAGCGGCATGCATGAATTTGGAAAGGAAAATGATGGTAGGAGGAGATGTCATAAGGATGGCAACCAAAAATAGAAAGACAAGATAGTTGCTATTTAATGCTTAATTAAGATAAAATTACCTAAACCATTTTTAATGATGAGGCACAATGTACTTGGCTGAGATGCTGCGGCGTTGATGAGACTGGACACGACGTGGCACCTGAGCAACTTTTTGTGGCTTGAGATGACGTCAATCACCTTCCTTGTCATGCAACCTGCAATCATTCCTACTCCCACTGAGTGGTTTGGGAATCCATGTATCCTGGGTGATGTCAGCGCAGTCTTTACAAATACCTGTGCAAATGAGAGCAATGATTTCTCACGAGATGTGTGTTGATTTTATTTTATTTCTGCCATAAAGTAGAGGATGAGTCATGATGACCTCATCAAATGATGTTTCTACTTTATTGCTTGAAGAGGTGGGTCCCCTCCCACTTATTATGGTTGTAAATAACCCTTTATTGATGGAGTACCAGAGATGCTCCTAGTTTGTGAAGCACCGAAGGTGCATTTGAGTAACTCCTAGCACCTGATCACCTCCATAGCTTGATTATTCTCAACTGGCATGAAGAAGGGAACTGCCATTTGCTAGTTTTTCAATTCCCTTAGTCAAGAAAGACAACCATTTACTGGTTTTCCATCTTCCTCTTTTTTTTTTAGAAGGTTGCCATTTGTTGGTTTTCAACCTTCTTTTTTTTTATATATTTGTAGAAGGCCACCATTTACTAGTTTTCAACCCTCTTCTTTTTTTTTTTTAACTAATCCAAAACTGTGATAGAGGAGGTATCCCTTGTATCAAAGCACAAATCATTGAGGAACTCTTCTTTAGTGGATGGCCTTTTATAGAGTCTGATTCGGTGGCCATTCACTAAGAATGTGTCTGTGCTTCCATCAATAGGTTCCAACAGTATTGTTCCATTTTCAAAAACTTCCTTTATCTGATAAGGACCCATCCAATGAGTTTGTAATTTCCCTTTGAACTCCTTGAATTTAGAATCATAAAGAAGAACCCAATCACCTTGTTGAAATGTCCTCTTGATGTGTTAGTCATGCCATTGCTTCCTTTGATACTGAACCAGTTCTATTTGCTAAATGGCCTCTGTCCGGATTTCATCCAACTCATTGAGCTGAAGAATTCTGTTTTGTTGGGCTATGGACAATGGTAGACCAATATCCAATGTAGTTTTAAATGTCTGGAGTTCAAATTCTATAGACAGAATAAGCTTTTTCCCATAAACTAATTCATATGGTGAGAACTTTGTTGTGGATTTCCAAGTGGTATTGTAAGCCCAAACTGCTTCAGGTAATCTATTAGTCCAATCTTTTCTATTCATTGCTACTGTCCTTGTTAGAATATTTTCAAGTTCCCTATTAGTGAACTCTACCTGCCCATTGGCTTGAGGATGGTAAGGTGAAGATTTTTTGTGCTTGACCTGATATAAATCTATGAATGCTCTTATTACCTGTGAAGTAAACTAAGGTCCTCTGTCTGAAACTATGGATCTTGGTGCTCCAAACCTCAAGAAAATCTTATTATAAAGGAAATTAGTAACTTTTTCTTCTCGTACAAATTGCAATGCTTGAACCTCAGCCCATTTAGTAACATAGTCTGTGCATACTAGAATATACTCCTTGTCTGCTGATGGTGGAGAAATTGGTCCCACAAAGTCTAAACCCCACTGCTCAAATTGTTCCATCATGACTTGAGGATGCAGTAACATCTCCTGGGTGAAGGTTGGTTGTCCCATCCTTTGGCACTAGTCACACTACTACACATGCTTCTTAGTATCCTTATGAAGAGAGGGCTAGTAGTAACTAGCTCCCAAGATCTTGTGGATATTTCTGTGGGAAGAGTAATGCCCACTAGATGGTTCATCATGACATGCTCTTAATACATCAAAAATTTCATTAGTTTTCAAACACCTGTGCAAAATAAAATTAGGACCACATTTAAACAACAATCCATTTAACCATTTGTAAGATAAGCTTTCCTTAACTAAATTTTTTGTCTATTTTGAGGTAAAATGGGATGGATACAAGCCTGTAGCTAAAAGATTAGCTATGTTAGCAAACCAAGGTACAGTAGAGGAGATAACAAAAAGATGTTCATCTGGGAACCTGTCCTCCACTAGTTGTTTTTCTCCTCCTGTATGCAATCTTGACAGAAAATCAACAACCAAATTAAACTTGCCTGGATTATCAACTATGGTAATATCAAATTCCTGCAATAGCAATAACCACCTAATGATCCTTACACCTAGTGCGGGCTTATTCATTAGGTACTTGATGGCTGCATGATCAGTGTGCATAAATATTTTATTTCTAGTGATATAATGCCTAAATTTGTTTATAGCATAAATGACTGCCAAGAATTCTTTTTCAATTGTGTTGTAATTTCTTTCTACAGATGTAAGGTTTTTACTAATGTAATAAATGGCATGCATACTCTCTCCTTCCTCCTTTTGGCCTAAAACTGCCCTGATGCAGAGGCATCCACACTAAAACCTTGACATACAGCATGGATGTCCGCAACCCTTCATCATCATCATCATATTTCCCTTAACACTGTCAGCATCATCATATTTACTCTGCCGACCGATATCCTCCTGCAGACAAACCTTCGAGCTGTCGCCTGTCAGCAGCATCATCATATCTGACTATCGGCAGCATCATCATATTCGGCAAGCGCAAACATCCTCCTGATGTTCACTGTTCACCTTACCGCCAACCTCTTTCTTCATCATCATGATGTTCAACATCATGTTCATCAGCAGGATATAGAACATCTGGTTCCTCCCATATATCCTGATGATGATACTCTACTTCACGCACCTTTCCTCTGATGCTTACATCACCCCGATATCCTGATGACGATTATCCTGATGACGATGACGTCACATGCAGCTCCTCTAATATCCTGCTGCCCGATATCCTGATGACGAATATCCTGATGACGATGACGTCATATGCAGTTCCTTCAATATCCTGCTGTCGGCCAAACTTAACATTTTCGGCCCGCGATCAACCTGATCTTCTACCTTATGCTGATACGCTCCTCCTCGGCAACACCTGATGATGATCACCCTAAAACACATTCACTTTATGCAACCGACTGCATCATGCTCATCTCTGCTTACTCAGATGACGCCCGAAGTACCTACAGGATATACGCAGAAATATCCTGATGATGCCGTTGCGAAGGATTTTCCAACCTTAGCGAAATTTGATCCGCCGAACCTCCTGGGATGACCTGATCTGCTTTCAGGGTGATCTTCCAGACTTTAACAACTAACACGACCTAGCACATACCCATGCTAGGGTTCTCAACACCTCTTGACGACGATCCTGCACACCTGCATGCAAACAAACACAAAATGCAGACTAAATCCTACCCTACTGTACATGGCCATTCCACCGATTCGATGATTCAACCGGTGGAATGGATCAGCGAATCCATGAAACCACCAAAACAGCAAATCAATCACACAATGGGGATCAAACAGGAAATGAACACAAACAGGATCTCTTATTTGATTTCAAAAGATGCAATACAATGATCAGTCTCTCTCTCTGTCTCACTCTGTGCAACCTAGCTCAATGATCTAAAACCAACCGATCCTCATGCATAAATAGGATCTCCTGTGAGTACTACTGACCCAACTCCAAGCGGCTGGGAAATCTCTCCAGGCAGCTGGGAGATCCAACCGGACCTACAGCATAACAGCTGTCTAACAAACTAGCTAAAAATAGCAAAGTATGGTCAACATGACCTTATTACATGCATTGGTCTTATCAGACCTTCTTGAAAACATTAACAAGACTCAAAACTAACTAACTGCCTCATGGAGGCTAGCTGCCAGGTAGGTGCTCCTGCACCATACTCCCCAACAGAAAAGAACTCATGTCCCATGAGTTTAGTTGTGGAAGTCCTCCACCTTTACACTTTGTCATGTCAGTGTTCTGACCTATTCCAGCTTTGTCCTCTACTGGCTCTTGGCTGCTCCAAGACTTCTGAACTGTAACTTGCTTTCTTACAAGTAAATCCTCATGCCTGTCAATGTAGGCCTTTCTCACACATACCTTGTGTTTGTCAGGTTGTCTGACCAGAACCTCTGTCTGAACTGCCTCTTGAACTTCTGCAATGTTCAACTCTATCTTTCTGTCAACCTTTATAGGACAAACAATAGTCCCAACTATGACAACATCCTTGTCATTCCTCTCAACTGGTTGCTGTTTGCAAACCTGTTTCTGCACCTGCTGCTGACCTCTGTCAGTCAAAACTAAAACTTTCTTCAACCTGTTGTCCTTAACAACTTCTGTCCCTACAGTGTCCTCAACTGCCTTTATGCCTGCTCTTATGGGCATCTGCACAAATTCCTTCTTTCCCACTAAAATGATTTTGGCTGCCCCCTGTGCTACAGCATCTGCCTGTAATGGCATCAACCTAATAGTCTTCCCATCTTTCTTGATGGTGTAGGTATTAGCATACCCATCATACAGTACCCTTCTATCAAATTGCCATGGTCTACCCAACAGTAGGTGACAACATTCCATGGGCAAAATGTCACACAAAACTCTATCCTGATATGCTCCAATCTGAAAATCCACATATGCCTGTTCATAGACAAAAAGTGATTGACTATCACTCACCCAAGATGCCTTGTAAGGGTGATGGTGTGGAATCCTTTCCAAATTCAGTTTATCCACCATTTCTTGAGATACCATGTTGTCTGTTGAACCAGTATCAATGACAACCTTACATACTTTACCTTTGCTCTTGCATGTGGTCTTGAAAAGAGCTCTTCTTTGCATCAGATCCTTTGATGCCTGCAAACTAATTCTCCTTAGCATCAATGCTTCTCCATCCTCAGGATATGCATAATTGTCAGAACTCTATCTCCTTGATAAGTGTTTGAACTTTGCACACTTTGCTCTACTTTCTCTTCTTGCACAAGTTGTACTCTCTTGTCACTTGTTCTATCATTTCTGGATGATGAACCTTTGCTTTCTGGACATTTGAAAGATGGATGACCAAACTCACCACAGGTGTAACACTTTCCTGAAAATGTAGTAGAACCTCTACCACCTCCAAATCTTCCTCTATTACCTTTCCATCCACCTCTGAAATCAGACTGTCCCTGTCCTTTACCAGTGTCTTCTTGACCCTCATTGGTTTGCCTTTGTGTAGGGGCTGATCCTCTTCCCCTCATATTGCTGCCTCTTCCTCTCATGGACTTATCTTGTCCCCTATTCATCTTTTCTTCAATCCTGATTGCCATTTGGTAACAATCCTCCACATTCTTAGGGTTAGCTAAAACTAACTCATCCTGTATGTTCAATCTCAAACCAGCCAAGTACCTAGCCACCTTTTCTACCTCATTCTCATGATGACCAGATCTCATACTCAATTTATAAAACTCCTCAGTATATGCCTTCACATCCATTTCCTTCTGCCTTAAAAATTGCAGCTTCTTAAACATCTGAATTTCATAATCCCTTGGCAAGAATTTACCTTTGATCCTTGCTACCATTTTATCCCATGAAGTGATCTTTGACTTCCCTTGTTTCCTTCTCTTAGATTGTACATAATCCCACCATACCAAAGCATGACCTCCTAACTTGGTCTTTGCAATCTTTACCTTCTGATCCTCAGCAACATCTTCACATTCAAAGTGATTATCAAGTGCAGCAATCCAATCCAGTAACTCATCTTCATTCAAACTTCCATTATACTTGGAAACATCAACCTTTACCTTAGGTTTATCACTCTGCACTGCCTTTAATAGTTTTGCAAATTTCTGGTCTTCAGCATCCAAATCTTCAGCTACTTCTTCATACTCTTCAACAGCATCTTCATCTTCTTCAGATTCACTGTCTTCCACTTCCCTCTTTTTGTTCTTTTCCAGGGCTACAAGCCTGGCTTGAAGTGCTTCAGCAAGCTCCTTCATCTTCCTCATCTCTCTGGCATGTTTTTCCTTCATCTCCTGCAATTCCCTTGCAGTACCACTACCTTTCGGAGGCATTTTGTCAACCTCTCACTCCTCTACCTCTGTCCTTTCGGTGACAGAATCAACTCTACCTCTGCCCTTTCGGTGACAGAATCAACACACAACAGTCCAGACCTTTTGCTGAGCTCTGATACCACTATGATGTAGAGGCATCCACACTAAAACCTTGACATACAGCATGGATGTCCGCAACCCTTCATCATCATCATCATATTTCCCTTAACACTGTCAGCATCATCATATTTACTCTGCCGACCGATATCCTCCTGCAGACAAACCTTCGAGCTGTCGCCTGTCAGCAGCATCATCATATCCGACTATCGGCAGCATCATCATATTCGGCAAGCGCAAACATCCTCCTGACGTTCACTATTCACCTTACCGCCAACCTCTTTCTTCATCATCATAATGTTCAACATCATGTTCATCAGCAGGATATAGAACATCCGGTTCCTCCCATATAGCCTGATGATGATACTCTACTTCACGCACCTTTCCTCCGATGCTTACGTCACCCCGATATCCTGATGACGATTATCCTGATGACGATGACGTCACATGCAGCTCCTCTAATATCCTGCTGCTCGATATCCTGATGACGAATATCCTGATGACGATGACGTCATATGCAGTTCCTTCAATATCCTGCTGTCGGCCAAACTTAACATTTTCAGCCCGCGATCAACCCGATCTTCTACCTTATGCCGATACGCTCCTCCTCGGCAACACCTGATGATGATCACCCTAAAACACATTCACTTTATGCAAATGACTGCATCATGCTCATCTCCGCTTACTCGGATGATGCCCGAAGTACCTGCAGGATATACGCAGAAATATCCTAATGATGCCGTTGCGAAGGATTTTCCAACCTTAGCGAAATTCGATCCGCTGAACCTCCTGGGATGACCCGATCTGCTTTCAAGGTGATCTTCCAGACTTTAACAACTAACACGACCTAGCACATACCCATGCTAGGGTTCTCAACACCTCTTGACGATGATCCTGCACACCTGCATGCAAACAAACACAAAATGCAGACTAAATCCTACCCTACTGTACATGGCCATTCCACCGATTCGACGATTCAACCGGTGGAATGGATCAGCGAATCCATGAAACCACCAAAACAGCAAATCGATCACACAATGGGGATCAAACAGGAAATGAACACAAACAGGATCTCTTATTTGATTTCAAAAGATGCAGTACAATGATCAGTCTCTCTCTCTGTCTCACTCTGTGCAACCTAGCTCGATGATCTAAAACCAACCGATCCTCATGCATAAATAGGATCTCCTGCGAGTATTACTGACCTGACTCCAAGCAGCTGGGAAATCTCTCCAGGTGGCTGGGAGATCCAACCGGACCTACAGCATAACAGCTGTCTAACAAACTAGCTAAAAATAGCAAAGTATGGTCAACATGACCTTATTACATGCATTGGTCTTATCAGACCTTCTTGAAAACATTAACAAGACTCAAAACTAACTAACTGCCTCATGGAGGCCAGCTGTCAGGTAGGTGCTCCTGCACCATGCCCCAATGGACTCATTTGAAGCATCACTTTGTATGTGAAATGGTAAAGTCCAATTAGGTCCTCTCAAAACTGGTGTGATAGTAAGCTTCTCTTTCAAGGTTTCAAATGTTGATTGACAGTCTTCTGTCCATAGAAATTTTGTGTCTTTGTTAAGCAGGGTAAATAGGGGGGAAGCTATTCTACTAAAATTTTCTATGAATCTCCTATAGTAGCCTACATGACCCATAAAACTTCTAACATCTATTTGATTTTTGGGTGAAGGCAACTGTGTGATTAGTTCTATCTTGTTTTGATCCACTTTGATCCCATTTGCCAAAATGTGGTGTCCCAATACAATTCCTTCCTCTACCATCATGAAGCACTTTTCATGGCTAAGGGATAATTGATTTTTCTCATAGCATTTCAGTACTTTCTCAAGGTTTGTGAGAGCTTCTTCAAAACTATCCCCATACACAATAAAGTCATCCATATAGACCTCCATGCATTCATTAGCTAGTTCAGTGAAAATGGCTAAAACAAGTCTCTAAAATGTAGCTGGGGCATTACATAGTCCAAATGGAAGAACTTTGTAAGCAAAATTTTCCCAAGAGTAGGTGAAGGTGGTTTTGTCCTGATCTTTAGGTCCTACTTGAATTTGGTTATACCCACTGAACCCATCTAGAAAAGAAAAACACTTTCTCCTAGCAAGGTTGTCCAGTACTTGGTCAATGAATGGTAAGGGAAAGTAGTCATTTTTTTGTATCTTTGTTTAGCTCCCTATAGTCAATACACACCCTCCATTTCCCATTCTTTTTAGGCACTATGACAAGGGGTGAGACCCATTGACTATCTGAGATTGGATATATAAACCTTGCTTGCAGTAATTTTTCTATTTCAGTTTTAACAATGTCCTTTAAAGCAGGATTCAATCTTCTCTGGGGTTGTCTGACAGGTTTAATATCCTCAGTGTATATATGATGGGTACATATCTCAGGAGGTATGCCTTTCATATCTTGGTATTCCCAAGAAAAAGTGGTTGAATGGGAAATTAGAAGTTGGATAAGTTTTTCTTCCTAATTTTCTATTAACTGAGTATTGATATTAAGTGTTTTCCCTGGTAAAATCATGACCTATTTTGTGACTTGATCCATAGATGTAGTTAATCCATACACTGGTTGAGGGGGCAAGAATGTGGAAGCAACATGTGGAACGTGGCTAAGTCTCTGTAAAAGTTTTCCCCATAAGGAATGATATTTGCGAGGGTATAATGAGAAGAAGTAAGAAGTTCTCTCCTAGAATCTTGGGCAAGCTCCATCACATCCTCATTGATTAGGATGTGGGTAATGTCTTCTATTGTATCATAGTAGATTTCTTCTTCCAATTCTCTCGGATGTTCTCTGATGGTTACCATAGCTACTAACCCACTATTGTCATTGTTCTCTGGTTCATCCACCCATGCTCTTCATGTATAATGTATTGATGGTTTAGTTGGAGGATACAAAGATATTTTCTTAAAATCTATCCCATTAGAAATGACCATATCCCTAGTTCGACAATCAATGGATGCTGCTGCTGTAGCCAGCCATGGTCTTCCTAAAATTAGTGGAAAAGCATTTCTCTGGTTTCTCGATTCTAATATCAGGAAGTCTACTGGAAATTCCCATGATTCTATCACAACTGGTACATTAGTGATTACTCCTTTCGAAATAGCTACTAACTAGTCAGGAAGTTGAAGGATTGTAGTTGTGGATTGGATACCTAATAGAGCTAATTTGTCCATTGTATGAACCATCATCACATTAATTGCTGCTCCCAAATCAACCAAAACATTTGAAATTTCTACTCCTGAGATGAAAACAGTTATGACAGGATTTCTAGGGTCTCCATATTTTGGGAGGAGCATTTCTCCCATCAATAGATCTACTACTTTCCCTTCCACCTATATTGTAGAAGGAAAGTTTTTCTTCCTACCCTGTGTTTTGACACAATGTTATCTAATGAATTGATTTAGTTCTGGTACATCTCTGATTGCTTGGAGGAGAGGAATTTCAATGTTCAGTTGCTTGATTTCTTGTAAAAGTTCTGATTCCAGGTTGGGTTGGACTTTTTTTTGTAAGATCTTTTTCTGGGGGACGTGTTGTTTGAGCCGTTCTGGGTACGGTGCTAGTTTTTCCATCTCTGGAGCTTTTATCAGAATTGTGTCTAGGAATGTTCTCCAAAGTCGGTCTTTTAGGAGCAACTTCAGAGTTATCCAGGGATGATTCTTTTAGCACTTTTTCAGTAGTAATCTCCTCTGGGAGTTGAGTGGATGAATTTTTATGTTCCTGATCATTGGTTACTTCAACTATAGTTGGAGGAGATGGTCTTGGGAATGCTTTCCCAGAATGCAGCTAGAGATTATTTAAATATATAGCATTAATACCAGCCATGTTTTCTTGCTCTGTCATGTAAATAGTTGCTCCCTATTTATTTCATGGGTTTGGTATAGGCTGAGTTGGTAAGGGTGGTTGGCTAACTGGCTTATTTTGTGATTTACCTTGTGTGTTGGAGGGTCCAATTAGTAAAGCTTGTTGTTGAGGTTGGAAATGTCTAGGTTGTCCCTGGTATTGTTGATTATATCCCTGTTGAGGACCCCATTGAAGTTGCATGTTTTGAGATCCAAACTATGGTTGCCACTGTTGATTTCCCCAGTACTAATTTTGCCAATTTTGGTTTTGCCAATGTTGATTTGGCCAATCCTGTTGTCCCTAAGGAGGATTATTCTGAGACCCATGCCAAGTTGGATTCCATTGATTATTTCCCCAATTAGAAGGACCCCTGTAAGAAGGTTGGTTTGGATACTAATTATAAGGGGAACTCCTAACTTTTTTCTATCCCACATAGTTCAATTCTTCTTCTATTATGGCATTCTTCTTACTCAACCTTTTCAAGGCTAGGAGTTGACTACATTGACTGGTAGGATGTTCCCTATCACAAATCTGACAAATCTCTGATTTGTCTAAAGGGCATTCTCTCAAAAGATGCTTGTTTCGACACCTAGGACAATAGATGGAGAGTGGTTCAGTTGTTCTATTTTGATCATTTGTTCTAGTTTTTGCCTAAATCCCATTCAATGTGGTATTTAATTGGACTAAAATATCTATTTTTAGATTTGCAATCTCTTCCATTAACTTTCCTATTTCATTCTTCCCTTTGAAATTTTTGGATGATCTCACTCCATCTTGGGTTCTAGAATAGTTCTTGTAGAGTTCTTCTATATCAGGTATATCCATTTTGTTGATATCTCCTTTTCCCATTAGATCCAGTGCCTGTTTTGATTCTTTATCCAATCCTTTTACAAACAGGGTTCTAGCCAAAGAGTGATTTACTAGGTTGCCATACCTTCTCAAGGCGAAGTTAAACCTGTCCACATAGTCCTCTAAGGTCTCTTCCTCTCCTTGTCTAATTTTAAACAATTCCTCATTTTTATTACTAACTCTACAGTAATCTTGGTACTTTCCTAAAAACTCTGTTTCCATCTTATTCCAAGAATGAATAGAGTTATGGGGTAAACCCATAAACTATCTCATCTCAAAATCTTTCAGGGTTGAAGGGAACAGTTTGAGTTTTTGGTTATCTGATCCATAATCATAAGTTTGGCATACTACTTTGAATTCAAACAGAAACTGATTTGGATCCTCAGAAGAAAGACCTCTAAAAATTGGCAAGTGTGTTGGTGAGATATTTTTCATAGGAGCATTGTCTCCAATAGCCAGAACAATGGGATATGAGAAGGTTCTTGGAGCCTGATTTTCCTCTTCTTCATGATTATCATTATTATCATCCATGTTTAGTACTGGTTCTTCTCCTTGAGGTTCTAGGAAATTAGGTTCTATCAAAGGATCTACCTAAAACTTTTGTTGTAATTCTTGGATATAATTAGTGAGTGGAAGATTTGGAGGATCTAAGGGATTATTGATTTGAGGTGTAGCTTCCAAGGTAGGTTCTAGGTTTCTTTCCTCAACAAGATCTTGTGCTACCCCACTGCTCTCTCCTATAGCTTGTTGATGGGGTGTCTATTTTATGTATCTTCCTTTTGAATCTCTAGCTCTAACCATACAGATCTAACCTAAAAATTGTTTAGCTAAGTTTCCCTAATTAACACAATCATTCCCCAGCAACAACACCCAAAATGACAAGGGGTCATTGTACCTCATCATTTAATCATATTTCAAATGTTAAAATCCAGGGATGTGTCCTCGGCTATCTGCAAATAGGGATTCTATAGTTACCAGTTTTCTCTAGCTAATTCTAATGGCTTTTACTAATTTAAAGAGATTGATTTATCCACTTACGAAATGAATTCAAAGAATGCGGAAAATAGAATTGAACAGTAAATTACTCAAAGCAAATCTATAAACTGCAACATGCATCTATCTATCAAAATTAGTAAGTATTCAATAAAGCAAAATTTGAAACAACAAAACAGTGGTACTAGCCTTCTGCCTTGGTGGTGAGAGTGGGCCCTTGCTCCACACCCTCAGAAATAAGATCACAACTAAATTTGGTCTAATTCCATTCGCTTTACATTCATAGAAATATTGATATCCCAATTGAGATTACATAAAATTAGAATAATAAAAGTCTCCCTTTTCTGTTGCTTTTGTAAGTATATATAAAATGAGTGATGACATATCACTTATCTTATCTACCAGTTCTTCTATGAGATAACATCCATCTCTTTATTATACTAGCTGTCTAACTAGGAAAAATAACCATGCAATAAAAATAGATTGAGTGGAATAGAAGTCCACTCTAAATTCTAAGTTTGAGTCTTAATACATTTGGGTAGTGAGGCCCTAAAAATATGGATATTAAATCAGTTTCATCAGTAACTCATGCAAAAACTTAAAAAGAGATAAAAACTCCCAGCAGTTAACTAAAGATGGTCCTTAATCACTCAGGTGATGATTTGAGTAATATGAGGGGTATCACAATCATGGCTGAAAGTGCCTGACCGATAGTTGTGCTAGAAATCTACCATGTTCTAAAGAGGTGCCAAAATGTATGTCTCTATATGCAGCTCTGGAGATATGTCTGTAGCTTCAGAGATATAATTGCGGCCTTCTTGCTCAGCTCTGGAGATGCTCCAAACTTCAATCCAGCTCCAGGAAGGCTCTTCCTCTTACTTCAAAACTTTTGATGTCGTGGTATTCTGGTATTGTCTCCAGAGATATTTAAGACTACCTCTGGAGATGCACAAAATTGTCATCCTGAATATCTACACTTGTTGATTCAAAAAGAGAAGTTTTTCTACATATTTTCATCAATTCCATGCACATTAGTCCTTTAATCAGAAATCATGATCTTAAGTAATTTATCTTCAATTAATCATTATTTAGAACAATCTTGCTAGCCTATTTGGGTGCAGACATCAAGAAAGATGGGATCAAAAAGGAGAAAAAGAGAGGTAAAAAGATGTAGTTTATGGGTGCTACTTGGCACTCATCACACTTCAAGAGAACGCAACAATCCATAATCACATATCAGAAATCAACAAAAGATTATGTAGGATACATGATCAGGAGTAATCTATGGCTCCATTTTCATTAAGTATGCAAATATTGTGTACATTTACATTGATTTTGAGAAAGAACCTTGAGAGAGAACACAAAAGTTGCAAAAATTATAAATTTAGTGCTCAAAAGTTCAACAATTTAGTCTCTCCTACAAAAGAAAGATCATGGTCCTTTTATAGAATAAGGTCCAGATCAATTACAATGACCCAACAGTCAGGATCTCATCAAAACAAACAATGGTCAAGATTTGTGGCATGTGATTGTCATATGGAAATCATCGATGGAGTACAACTAGCGAAATAAATATTCTCCATATCTTTGCATTAGCATCCATGAAAGTATTCTACTCCTCCTCTTCTTCTGATACATACTCTTCTATTAGCATCCCTCTGGAGTGCATTGCATAAGCCTTGATAGTAGCATCTATTTTTGTTCTATCAGACACCTAAGATTTAGTCTTAGCATATTCCTAGGTCTATATTTGCTTGGTAATGGATATTCATATTTGACTTGTGCTATTGGTTAGCTTCTCATTATAGTCCTTTATCTTTGTGTATAGAATCATTACCTCATCTATAATTGCCTCTAAAAAATGGTGTACTAGATCACTTATCATGGAGCTGAATCTATCTTTAAATGCTTGTATGGACTTCTGTTCATCATAATTCTCTATCTTAGATATAAAATTGCCCAGTAAATCCTCCAAAATTCACATCTCATCTCACAAGAGGTAATGTGCTTTCATGCCGATGTCCACTGCTTTAATGTTACACCTCTTCAAAATATATACTTCAAATTTCAAATCCTTGATCCATACATGTATCTTGGAAAAGGTCTGAATGGTAATGATCTTATGCCTAAGGAGTATTTTATCTCCTAATTTCTATGTACCTTTTAGTATTTTCAGGTCATGATCACTTTGATCAAGCCTAGATCCACACTCCCTCTTCAACATTTTTGCCTTCACCTTCCAATGGGAATATGTGTCCCAATTGGATAAAGATGCCCTTACTAGCTTTTCTCCTTTTGTAAGGAATATGGAAAACCACTTCTGCATGACCTTAGCCTAATGCTTTTGTGCATCTAGACTGGCTATCTCCTCCTAGCTAACCAATGCTAAAGCAGCTGGAGCATCTGTTATTTGAGCTTTAGCGGTGACTAGCCCCTTAATGAATTGTTGGAGTTGGAAAATTTGCCCTTTCAACTCCTTATTCTTGGCCTTTGTCTTTTGAATATAGGCCACTATAGCATCAGTGCTCTCCTAGAGCTCTTCTATCTCCTACTCCATTGTAGCATGCCCTAAATCAATGGTGGTGATTTGGAATTCACTTGTTGATATCTCTCCTTTATTCTTATCTACTATGGATGTAACCAATTGGGTTGTCCTCTTTCCAGTAGTAGGATCTCTCTTAATTGTTGATACTGCCCTAGCTTGACGCTTTAGCTTAGCATCCTCAAGAGAAAATAATGATTTAAATTCAAAAGGAGCAGTGTCAGTAGAAGGCTTTGTTACCTTAGATACCAGCCAATTTAGCACACTGGCATCTGGTCCTAGCTGATTTGGTTGCTCAATATGAGCATCATTCCTTACTTCTTCACCCCCTTTGTCTTGATCATTCCCTTGATTAGGTGGTGTATCCTTTAGATCCTCCTATTGCTATGCATTCTTTGGAATAGGGGCATTATCTGTTTGCATCTCTTCTTGAAGCACTTATTGTTGCTGAGCCTGATCATCTTCCTCTTTATCATGTTGTTCTACATTTTCATCCTAGGGAGGCTCTTTATCTATTTCTTGTTCTTGGTGCTCATCCACTTGTTGTTGGTCTTGTGCAACCTAATCTTTAGGGTCTAGATGAGGTACTTCTGTATCTTTCCCAACTTTAGGTATATCCTCATCCCTACTCTCTGTTTGAGCCTACTGCTTAGATGATTCAATTTGTTGTTCTACAAGCATCTCCTCCATGTGTCCTTCTTTTGACTCTTGGTCTTTATCCTCAGGGACTCCATGGGTAACCTTAGTCATTTCCACATCCGGAGTTATCTCTATAATATATGACAAGTCCACAGCCTCAGGACTAGTTATTGCACTGACCAAGATATCCAACTGGTCATGTTGTACAGGCATTTGGGGTGACTGTGCCCCCTCTGCATCTGAGATATTTTGTATCTCAAGATCTTTTGTAGGTTCAGGGTTTTAAATTTCCTACACATCTTGTTCCGGTTGGTCTTTGGCCCCAGCCTCTTGCACCGTTTCTTGTTGGGCATGCTCTAGAGTCTGGGTGATATCCTATGTGATATCATCATCAGATAAATCAATGATCTGGCTTAACAACAATGGCTGCTCAAGAGAACTTATCTATCCCACTACCTTGGCTTCTTCAGCCATTTCCTTCTTCACTTGGATGATTTGGGAAATAGGGACATTGTGTTGCAATTCTTTTTTCGCCACCATTGCAGAATCAGACATGCCTTGTACCTATGCTGCAATATGTGTTTGTAAGGCAACAGGAGGAGCTACGAATACATGAGGTTGACTTTGAGCAAAATCTGCTCCATCCTTATTAGCCTGGTTCTAGCTTCTGCATAGACATCAGCATGTCTTGATGTCGATCCCCTCATTAGATTGGCACCACCCCTCTTTTGCTTGGGGATATTTATTCCCCTAACACATCTACTACCCTCCTTTCTTCCATGGTGCTGGCACTAATAGGGATGGATGGCACTGGTACCTCTCTAGGGGATAATGGTCAAGTGGTGATGGTAATGCCCTTAGATGTAAGCTCTTCCCCTACCATCGAAGATCCAGGCTACGCCAATTTGGCCTCCATGAATTACCTCTTATGGATGAGGAAGTCATCATATTCTACATCTTCTCTTTATTTTCTCTTTCCTTTCTTATCCTAGGTAAGAGCTACCCCTTTAGCCTTCAATTTAGCTAGCCTCTTATCAACCCATCTTTTAGTGATGGTCATGACTTTTGCAGTAATAGTTTTAATAGATGTTTTCTCATCTGTAGTCCAGTCTGGGAGAGGTAAAGGTTCATTATATATGCCTTTCTTCATACTCTAGATCAATGATATCCTTCCCATCATCTAACTTCAACTGGGGATGTACCTGTAAGCAACCCAAGGTCCTAATCTGGTTGAGAGTCAACTGTTGGTACCCTCTCTTCCTGACCTCTTGTTCATCTATGCAATCCACCTAGAAATCCTCCAAATGGGTCTCATGTTGTAGTTTGTTACTTAAATTTTTCTAGATCCTATTGTAAGTATCAAAGTATCTGGCCAAGGGGAATATTTGGAGATGCAATGCATATAGTTTTGCTTCAAATTTCTTTGCATTGTCTATTGTCCCACAGACATACCAATCTATCTCCAATGGGAACTTAACATTCCCTTTCTTGTTCTTCTTCTTGTAGGCCTCATACGAGGGGATGAACTGTCATGTTATTTCTAATAAAATTACCCTATCAGTAGGATACCTTGGTAACATGAATGGGTTTCTATCAAAACCTTCCATCTGAATGTAGATGTAGGTTGGGAATTGAATAAACCATCCCCATGGGGCTGGGTAAGCTCCTGGACTTCCTTTGAGATTCTCTTCACTTGGTCATCTTCCATCAGCCTAACCAGGTGCATGATAAAGTAGTCATTAACAACCTTGTAGTGCTAAATGGACATTTTCCTTTCCAATTGTGGGTAATGTTCCCACACTATTTGATTTGTGGGTTGAGGTCCTAACCTCCCAAAAATATTAGTCCCTATAGGACGTGCCTTGAAAGTGCATGCATATACTATGTATGATGTCATGTTAAACAAATATTTCCTGTTCTGCCATGCTACCAAGGCTTCATGCAAGGAGCCATTGATAAGTTTGGCCTAGTTGTAGATGACCTTCTTATCCTTTATGAGCTAGATTAACCCAAACATCCACGGCTCAAATGTCCCAGCGTCCACTTTACTTGCCATTCTACTTAGCAAGACCACCATGTATTGTACCTCTAGGAAGAAATCATATTTATATAGGTGTTGTGGCATCTTGGCCACTACCTTGGCCTTGTTAGAGGGGTCTCTCCATGATGCAAAGATGATTTTCCTACAATCACTCATACCGCTGGTAAATTTCACCTTCAATGTGGCCAAAACAATTTGATACATGTTGGGAGAAGTAGGCAATTTGAATGCCTCTATAATTCCTCTCACAGAGAGGTCAATGTACACCCTCCCCTAGCTCTCTACTCGTCTGTTAGTTGAGTTGTACTTACTAGCACATTCCAGGACTAGCTCCAATGCATCCACAACATATGGAAAACCTACCACATTGAACATCCCTGTGGCATATATGTTCTGCAGAATAGGGTTCCCATCACTAGACAACATTTGTGTCCTAAAGGCATCTAAGTCTATGTTTTTGCAATGTGTCTCAGTGGCATAGCTATATTTTAGGCATAGTCACTTGGAACAGGGAACAAGTCACACTTGAACTCTACATCCCGGAGATCTATCCTCTTCTGAGCCATTTCATCCTGTGATATACAAGTATTCATAATTAGTTTTAGGGTTTAGAGGTTAAAACAATAGATTAGCTTAAATTCTTGTATATAAGTTGAAATCCACCTTAAGCCAATATAAATAGGAATTTACCCAATGACTTACCTTGACCACGAGAAAACTTACCTTCTGTCCATGTGAAAATGATTAGTAACTACGAAAGTGATGAGAAAGGTTTTGTCGTATTAATACCTGGAAATTGTGAGCTTGACCTTTAATGTGTAAATGAGGATGTGGATACCATTCTAAGTATGCTTTTCATTCTATTCTCTATAGCACCATTCGTCAGCTACTGTAAATTTACCTTAGTTGCCTATAATTTACTTTTATCTCTTTTATCGCTCTGTAATTTAGCTCAAAAGACTTAGTAATTAACAATAACGGTTGGATTTAGATTTTATTCTTTGAAACTTGCTAATTATGGCATATTAATTACCCATATATATGTGGGTAAATCTCCACCACTTAAGTGCGGGAGAAGGAAATAGCTGTCAAGAAACGTATTTCAAATTTAAAAGGTCAATGACCCCTGAATTTAGCATTAAATGCAGGAAACAGATATGGATATGGATATTAGGTTTGTAATGTCATGTTAATAATGTCCATATTGAAATGTTTGGATGACATCAGCATAAGGTCTTGGTCAAATATCATTGACCAAATGAGCGGGTGACAAGATCTAATTCACCTTCTGAAAAGAGTCAGGATATTTGGAATATCCATCGCAAAATGTTCTTGGATGAATATCCCATTGAAAAGTCAATGGTGGGACGTATGGAGCAATATCCTTCTTCTAGATAGGTATGTGGATATTTGGGAGACATGGATATTCAGCGAGTGCAAAATATCCATACCTCAAATATCCCTTTTGAAAAGTCAACTATTTGGTTCCCAAAGATAGGATTTAACACGAGGTAGGCATATGGATATCTTCATATGGACATTTGGAATTGAATATCCATGAAATAAATGTCCGTATGACATCATCAATCTTAGAATGTTTCCTTGGGATGAAATTGACTGACATCATCAAGATATGGATATTTCGACAGGATATGGATGTTTCGTAATTGCAAAATGTCCATGTCAAAATATCCATCTAGTTGACGGCTTTGGGATTCATTGTGATAAATTTGATGGTTTGGGAGGATCTAGGTATGGATATTAGATAAGATATTATATCCCCCCATCTATGTGACTATATTATATCCCCCCATCTGTGTAACTATCTACTTAACCTAATTTAATAATCGTTTCGGGTCTACATGTAGGATTTAAACACTCAAAGGTTAATAGGAAGATTGGATATAACAAAGGACCGGGATATGTATATTGTGAATGAACAAGATATTAAGTTTGTAATATCCATATCCCTTTGACTAACTTATCCAATAGACCAAAACTTTGACCAAGCCTAACTCACTCATTCTTAGGAATTTCAACATGATGTAAAAGGCAAAGTTGTTCATAATTCAATCCTCTATCTGTTGGTGACCTTTTCTAGGAAAATTCAGACTTTGTATTTTGAGAAATATCAAGACATGACATTTTACCACACCGGCCAAAAGGGAAAGCACACAAGCAAAGCAAAGAAGAAAGTTGGGTCCCTATTTTTCTACAGCAAAATAGGGTGTGTTGTGAGACCACACAACATGTCCCTCTAGCCTTATCTTCCATTTCCTTCTATTATGTGGATTTCCATCTGAATTCCAAACTAGATGTGTTCACCCCCTCAATTCATGTCCTATCCTAGCATCTTGTTCCATGTTCAAATTTTTTTGTTCTTCCAATCACTCATTTTCTTCCTTTGCAAAAACTTGATGGACTTATAAATTTCCTTCATCCATTTCCCATATCCTCTCCTACATCAAGTTTCCATATTTCTTCCAAAACACTCTAGAACACCCCAACAAATTTGTAGGTCATCATTAATATTGGATTTGACTCCTATAACTTCTCAAATGCAATTTTCCTACCCAAACACATTGGCCAACTCAAAGGTATGATTCTAGTTGCATATTTAATGGTGGATGATGAGAAACACATGGATTGCTATGAATGTGGTGGTTGATCTTCAACTATTGATTATCTTCATGAAGATGAAATGTGGATTTCAAAAGATTTATTTCAGTTTGCATTCAACACTTCGACATCCTATGGTACTTGAAATTTCTACAAGTGAACAAAGGGAAAAAAATTGGGATGTTATAAATACAAATTTGTTTGTCATTCAAAAGGGTTGTTTGCTGAACCAAATTTCTAGACTACAAGTGTTTCAAGTTGGATCTTGGGCATCAAATAATATACATCTAGTCTATAAGGGGATGGAACATGTTTTGTAAAGAATAGGAAGGATTTTTAAAGCACATTTTTTGTAAGTGGTATGTCTCCATGGAAATGTGTAGTCATTTAGGAAAAATCACAATCACAATTATGTATTTCCTCTTGCCATATTTGATAGCATGAATGTAATTGATCTTAGATTAATATCATAGAAGTATAATGTAGTACAAATGTCTTTTGTGATGGTCTTTCCTTTGTTCTATGTGGATTCTTACAACTTTGAGATGGATAATTAAGAATCTCCATTTGCATGTGATGTTATTTATGGTTTGTATGTAAATGCAAATCTTGTTCCATTTATGTTTTGCTAGTGTATCTCCTTCTTCCGTGCAATCCATGACTTTGTTTCCCAATGGGTAGGCATTGGTCCTATTGGTGATGGATCAAACACTTTTCATTTTAGTCACTTCCTTTGTTAGTTGTAGGAATAGTTTAGGTTCAACTCTACTTGCATACACAAACCAACATTGTTATTTTTTTATATCTCAAGGGATTCATATTTGAATGAGATGTTTAGAGGTTTGTGCATGTAGGACATCTATCCATCATTATAGTTCATTGATTTGAAAGTGCATATCTACAGTGAGATTGTGTGAGATAGATATTCAAAAGGTTACAATGATGAGGTTGCAAGATATAAGTGTGTAAGTGACTTAAGTGGATTAATCTTTAGTTATTTAAATTGATTATATTTTGGCTTAACTTATATACTTGTTGATAGTATATTTAGGCTTGTTCTTGACTTCCATTAGGTCATGGAAGTCAAAGCCTTGTTCCAATTGTTACTATGTGTTAAGACCTCAAGGGAATGCTCCCTTGGGTTTGTAAATCCTAAAGAAGGAGATGATCTGCCATAATCCTATGTTGGTCCAAAACCACCCTTTCTTTATTGATGTATCACTCTCCCTACTTGAGATACATTGTTCCCCTTGTCTCATCCTCGATTATGGTGCTAGAGGAGAGGGACTACATTTTTCAGCTCCAAAATACCCAATGAGAGAAGTAATAAAAATAAGTTTAGATCTACATAATAACAATAGAAAAAAACACAAACATAAGATATACCCTAGGAGAACCCTTTCAGAAAAACAACCTTGCCTCCAATGCACATTCAATGTATTATCAATAACAAATCCATTACAATAAACTCAAAATATCAATGCTATATCAAGAGAAAGAGGAGACCTTCGACTACTGTCTTTTGGATTCAATTTGACATCAGAGTGTTAGGTTTAGCCGACAGAAGATATCATTTAAATGCAAATAAAGATTAAACAGAGGAATGAAAATACACAGAAATAATAATAGCGAGAGATAAGTTTTAACATGGTTCACCCAAACTTGGGCTACATCCACCAACAAAGAGTCCAATATTATTATCTAGTAAATCAAACTGATTACAACTAGTAATCCATGCAACTCAATACCGCTACAAAATGCTACAATACATCAATAGAAAACCTAACCCTTAGCCGCTTTTATCAAGCCTTATGTCAGTTACAAAAATAGGGTTTTTTATGTTGGCCAATAGAAAAGAAACTCCCAACGCCTTAATAAAATAATAGAGAATAGATGAGTTGTGATTGCAGAGATAGTAATTTAAAAAGACAGAGGGAGAGAGAGGGTGGGCATGGAGTATTGTAAACTAGGTAAGTGAATAATTAAAGAAGGAACAAAAAGAGGGGAAACCCAAACATAAAACAAATAAAAGGAAAATATAGATAAACATAAAGGAGCTAGAAGGAAAGAGAGAAGAAGTAAAGCCAAGAGGGAGAAAAATAAAATGACAAAATAAGATCAAAACTAAAAGCAAGAACAAAGATTAAAAGGGGGTCAATCTACAAAACTAAAAGAAAAAAAGTATATATATAACTAAAAACAAAGAAGAGTATAAATACAATAAAAAGAGAAGATCAAGAAGGGTCAAAACGAATCAAAGGAAGTGAGGGACTCTAACTAAAGACAAGAAAGAAACATAATCAAACTAATAGATATAAAATTTTTTAAACTAACAAATAAATAAATAAAAACATGTATATATATATATATACATCAATTATACATACAAATGAATACCATGAAAGGGATCACAAATAAAAGAGCAAAAATACAAGGGAGAGAAGAAAGGTAAAAAAGGAAAGCAAGGGGGGGGGGGGGCAGACAAGAGAAAAGGAGTCCGGAAGGGGAAAGGGAGAAAAGGAGGACAACCAAAAAGAGAAAGTAGAAAAAGAGGGAGAAGGAGGAAGGACAAGGGACTTGGGGGATGGAAAAGAGAGGAGGGGAGGTTAAGAAGATGGAAGTGAGGGAGGGTGGTTTAGGGCTAGAGTGAGGCTCCGAGGAGTGTTAGAGGAGAGGAACAGAGAAAGAAAAGGGAAAGGAAGAGAAGAGAAAGGGAAGATTGCAGAGAAAGGGAGGGAGGGGGGAAAAATAGAGATAAACCTAAGAAGAGAGGAATAGGCCAAGAGGGATAAGATGGTTAGGTATGGAGGGAATTTAAGATGGGATTCCAGGTATGGTTCAAGTTCCAACCCTCATCCCTATTTAGGTTGGTGGGGTTATTCTTGATGAAGATAGCCTCTTTAAGTTTTCTTTTGAAGAATTTATCTTCCTTGGCTAGGACCTAGGTATCCTCAAGGCAAATGTGGTGCTTGGTGTTAGAGCAATGCTCAGCCATGGCCCATTTTGTGTCCCTTTCATGTCTGATATCTACACTGTGTTCTTTGATTCTCATGCAGATAGATATACTGGTCTCACCAATGTAAGGGGTATCATAAGAGCAATCTATTTTATAGATGCATGAGTTTAAGAGAATGTCCTTGGAGTCTTTGGTAGACGGGATAAGGTCTTTGATGGTGGAAAGAGGTTTGAAAGCACACTTGAGCCCTTTCTTGTGAAGGATTCTGGCAATCTTGTTAGAGATACCTTCGATGAACGGAAGGGTGGCGTTGTAAGCAACATCAGAGTCTTTAATATCAGGTTTACAGTTAAGGTGGGATTGGGCTTGTTTAAAATCTCTCTTGATGTTCTTATTATGATATCTGTTTAGTTTGAAAAAATTTGTCAGGTAGGATAGCTCTTGGTTTATGTGATCATTATCACATATGCGAAATGCCCTTGTTGCTAAGGTTTTAAGGACACTCACCTTGTGGGAAGGGTGGTGGTGTGAGGAAGCATGAAGATAGAGGTTAGTGTGGGTGGATTTTTTGAAGACACGGTGGCCAAGGGAACCATCAACTTTCCGCATGAGAAGGATGTCAAGAAAGGGGAGTTGGTTATTAGTTTCAATCTTTTTAGTGAATTTGATGCAAGGAGAAATGTTGTTAAGGTGATTGTGGAAGATTTCAAGTTTCTCAAGGCCATGTGGCCAACATATGTTGGTTTCATCCACATAGTGCTTACACCAGGTTATTTTGAGAGGGAAAGAGTTTAGGGCTAGCTCTTTAAAGTGCTCCATGTATAGGTTGGCAATGATTGGGGATAGGTTGGCAATGATTGGGGATAGAGGAGAACCCATGGCCACTCCATCGGATTGCTCATAAACCAGGTCTTGAAAGGTGAAGAACATGGATTTTAGACACAATTCAACCAGGGAAGCAATTTCTTCATTGGTTTTCTGCCTAACTAGCAAAATAGAGTCTTGAAGAGGGACTTTGATGAAGAGGGAAACTACATCAAAGCTGACCAAAATGTCATCATCATTTACTTTCTTATCTTTGATGAAGTCAATGAAATGGGTTGAGTCTTTAATGAAGGATGATGATTTACCAATAAGAGAAGAAATTAATTTGGCCAAGTAGGTAGCAAGTTTGTAAGTGGGGGAGTAGGTAGTGTCGACAATCGGTCTAAGAGGAATGTTGGCCTTGTGGATTTTTGGCACACCATAGATGTGTGGTGTAATTTCTTTATTGGGCATGAGACATTTTTTGGTGTAGTCATCAAAGGTAGAGTTCAAAATGACAGTTCTTACTTGCTTCAAGATTTTAGAAATTAGTTTGTGGGGAAGGATTTTGTAACTACCACTATTGTTAAGATGGTCCAACATTTTTGAGTTATAGTCTCATTTGTCCATGATAACAGTAGCATTCCCTTTATCCACTTTAATGATAACAACATATTGGTTGCGGGTGAGTCTCTTGAATGCAAGAAACTTGTTTTGGGGAACATTATGCTTGGGGGGCTTTGTGTGTCTGAGAGCGATAGTGCAATCTTGTCTAACTTCATTAGCCATGTCATCAGGTAGAGAGTGGATAGCATTTTCAATTTCAATGAGGAAATTAATTTTAGGAATGGAGGTAGGGGTGATGGAAAAACCAAAGCCTCTTCTTAGAAAGTTAAGGGCAAGGGGCTCAATGATTAGGTTAGAAAGATTGCTGACAATTTTTTCTTCCCAATTGTGAAAGAAGGATGACAACTTAGGAAGGCGAGAAGCAAGGGTCTCAACTTTGAAAATAGCCTCAGTCAAGGGAGAGTCATAAGAATGATGGGAAGAGAGTTAACTGATGTGATTGGTCTTAGAGAGCAGCTCACAGTAAGAGAGAGAGGGAGAGAGAGAGCCCAGAGACGTGGGATGAGGGTTGATGTGGAAACATAATGAAAAAGAAGAGTGGAGGCTGGTTGGGGGGTCCATGGGAGAGACAAAATGGGGGGCTGGAGAAGAGGACAACATGGGAAGGATGCTAAGACTAGCATGGGTTGGTGTGGGCTGAGGGTCATACTTGTACAGGGCACTGGGAGGAGTGTCAACTTTAATTAGAGGCTCACTACTCAAGGGTGTAGACGAAGGCATGTGAGAGGGCGATGAGTTCAGAGGAAGATTTCAAGGATCAAAGACATTAATGCAAGAATTGTTTGAGAAGGAAGTAGCTGGAAGAGTTGACATACCTAGATCTGGGGAAATTAAACATTGAGTAATGGGAAATTGTTGGAGATCCAAAGCCAACGAGGGAGGTTTGGTTGTTGTAGGGAGCCAAGTGCTTGCTGCAGAGTTGCTAACATTTATGGATAGCAGATGGGTGTCCCAGTGTAGATAGGAAGAACAAGAAATGTCAGCTTGATAAGGAGCAAATACATTGGACATTTCTACCTTAAAGGAGGTGTTAGTACCAAGACGAGTAGTAACGAGGGAGGTTTCTACCTCTAAGGGAACATCAACATAATGAGGAGTAGTAACAAGAGATGTGTCTGCAGAAGAAGCAAAATGGACGAGAGGAGTTGAATTCCTGTCTGGAAGCACCTAATTAACAAAGATCTCTGGATCCTGGGAATGTGACCATCAAGGAACGTATTAATGCTGGAGACCAGTTGCTGAAGAGGGAGGTATGGAGGTTACCAGGAGCTGAGCCTTGCTTGTAGTATTGTTGAAGTTGATGGATAGCAGATTGATGTCCCAGCATAGTGAGGAAGATGAGGTAATGTCAGCACCATGAGGATTTGTGATGAGGGGCATGTCTGCAAAAGAAGCAAGATGCTTGTGAGGAGTTGAAATTTGGTCTGGAAGCGTCTGATTGATATCATTCTCTGTAGTGAGAAGAATCTTAGTGGACCTCTTATTTTGAAAGGGGCAGTGAAGCTTGTTGTAGAGATTGGCAAACTTTCTAATTTGCCTATTTGTGCTTTCAAGTTTCAGGCCTTGTGCTCTATCTTAGGTGGAGATATCAAACAAAACCCAGATGTTAGGGTGTAAAGTGGAGGCTAGCTCCAGATGAAGAGAATAAAGACAAGATGAGAGGTGGCTGATAGTTGTTCTAGTTGATTTGATGATTGATCTAAGAACGGACATGCCTGCTTTGTGAAAGATATGTTCTGTGTTGGGGCCAAGCAAGGCATGAGAGACCTGGACGAATAAGGGAATTAATTGGAAATATTTGCATCTTTTTAAGAAAGCTAAATCTGTAATTTTCTTTGAAATCTTGATCCTCAACTTTTCAAAAAACTTAGCTTTGAAACAAATCTCCCTCCCATGAAGGGTAATAATATTAGTCATGATATTTCCATAGTCCATGATATAGAAATAGAGCTTTTGGAAAAACTATGTGTAGCTTTTTTAGAGCCTCACTCTGGCCCTAAACCACCCTCCTCTGCTTCCATCTTCTTAACCTCCCCTCCTCTCCCTGGGTCCCTTGTCCTTCCTCCTTCTCCCTCTTTTTCTACTTTCTCTTTTTGGTTGTCCTCCTTTGCTCCCTTTCCCCTTCTGGACTCCTTTTCTCTTGTTTGCACCCCTCCCCTTTGCTTTCCTTTTTTACCTTTCTTCTCTCCCTTGTATTTTTGCTCTTTTATTTGTGATCCCTTTCATGGTATTCATTTGTATGTATAATTGATGTATATATATATATATATGTGTGTGTGTGTGTGTGTGTGTGTGTATGTGTATGTGTATCTGTATGTGTATGTGTATGTGTATGTGTATGTGTATGTGTATGTGTATGTGTATGTGTATGTGTGTGTGTATATATTATTGCTATTATTTTTGCATATGTTTTTATATATAGATACAGATTTATATGTAAGTATTTATATATATATACAACAAATACATAATTTATATTTAAATACATACATATATATTTAAATATATAGATATTGATATATATGTTGTATTTTCTTTTTGTATGGGTATATATATATTCATATTTATATATATTTGAATATAAATATATTTGTATAGATACACACAGATATAGGTTTACACTTGTGTATTTATGTATTTATATATTATCAATATATATATATATATTTAATATATAAATACATTAACTTATATTTTTTGAATTTTTTTACTTATTTTCTTGTCTTTTGTTTTGGTCCACTGCTTCCTTTTATATCTTTCCCCCTGATCTTCTCTTCTCTTTTTTTGGTTCTTGTCTCATTTTTGTATTCTGTATTTGTTAATCTATTTATAGATTCAAGCATATGTGTGTGTGTATATATATTACATACACATATATATAAATACATACTAATTTATCTATATCTATATATACTTTTTTTTATAGATAATGCACCTGGTAAACTTTTTAACGTGACTGGCAACATTGGTGCAACACGCCCTCCGGCTCCACGTGAATGCTTTTTCCCGGAGCAATGAACCAGTGAGGCCACAATATGGGGGACCTCATCCCCTAGTATGAACACTTCAAACCCATGAGCTCATTGGCCCAGCAAAGGTGTAAAGCCTGCAAGCTCATTGGCCTAGTAGGGGTTTGAACTCTAGTGGCTGCCACTACAACCGAGTGACTTAACCACTGAACCACGCCCTTATCGGCCTATATATACTTATATATACACATGTTTTTATTTATTTGTTTAAATAATTTTATATTTATTAGTTTGATTATGTTTCTTTCTTGTCTTTAATTTGAGTCCCTCACTTCCTTTGATTCATTTTGACCCCTCTTGATCTTCTCTTTTTATTGTATTTATACTCTTCTTTGTTTTTAGTTATATATATATGTTTAATATATATTTTTTTCTTTTAGTTTTGTAGACTGACCCCCTTTTTATGTTTGTTCTTGCTTTTAGTTTTGATCTTATTTTGTCATTTTAATTTTCTCCCTCTTGGCTTTACTTCTCGCTTTCCTTCTAGCTCCTTTATGTTTATCTATATTTTCCTTTTATCTATTTTATATTTGGGATTCCCTCTTTTTGTTCCTTCTTTAATTATTAACTTACCTAGTTTATAGTACTCCATGCCCACCCCTCTCTCTCCCTCTCAGGTCAGTCTACAAAACTAAAAGAAAAAATATATATTAAACGTGTATATATATATATAAATATATATTAAACATATATATATATATTAAACATATATATATATTAAACGTATATATATAGACGTTTAATTTTTTTTTCTTTTAGTTTTGTAGACTGACCCCCTTTTTATCTTTGTTCTTGCTTTTAGTTTTGATCGTATTTTGTCATTTTAATTTTCTCCCTCTTGGCTTTACTTCTTCTCTCTTTCCTTCTAGCTCCTTTGTGTTTATCTATATTTTCCTTTTATCTATTTTATGTTTGGGTTTCCCCCCTTTTTGTTCCTTCTTTAATTATTAACGTACCTAGTTTACGATACTCTGTGCCCACCCCTCTCTCTCTCCCTCTCTCTTTTTAAATTACTATCTCTACAATCGCAACTCATCTATTCTCTTCTTTTCTTCCTAATGATGGATCACAGAGTGTGATCTGAAATGTCAATCTAAAAAAGCTACACAGTTTTTCCAAAAGCTCTATTTCTATTGAACAACAATATCAACATGCATTTCAAAAACCGAAGGGTCTACCAATAGTCAAAGACTATGATTGTTCCATTGAATTAATAACAAGAAGTATTGTTCATCACAAAAAAGATCATATTCATTCCTAATGATTATGGTCAATAAGAAGGATGAACCATAGAGAATGTGCCCACATTACAGGGAGCTCAACAAGCTCGCTCTTAAAGATAAACTTCATATTTTGAAAATTGACAAATTTGTAGATGAATCTAATAATGTAGTTATCTTTACTAAGTTAGATTTATATTTAGACTATCATCAAATTCAAATAAAGGAAGAGGATATAATTAAGACTACATTGAGAACACATAGGGCTCATTATAAATTATCATTTATGTCATTTAGTGCCATTGACACTAAATCAACTTTTCAAAGCCTCATATATTCAATGTTCCACCCATTTCTTTAAAAATTGGTGTTGGTATTGTCTCACGATGTCTTCATCTATAGTAAAACATGGAATGATGAATAATTAATATAAAAGATTATTGGAGTTTCTAAGCATTGAGGGCAACACTTTTCTAAAGGGGATGGGAATTTTATGATCCTAATATGATATATTCCTAATTATAATAAGTTAAACACTTGTGGCATGCTTAACCTTACTAGATTCATTTATTAGTCTTAGTTATTCCTTAAGATAACTTAGTTAGGATGAAGGGGTGTGTCCCTACATAGTTATGCATATAAATAAGGAGAGGTAGACTCTCCCAAACTATCATATCATCTAATATTGAATTCACATATTATTTTATGATTATTGGAGGTCACCCCCTCGAAGTGATCTGCTATTTTATTAATTTTTACATTTATTTCCAAGACATATCATAAGATACAGTGCATCATATTGCATTCTATAAGTGGCAAATAGTGCCACCTCAAGTGGGGGGTGATCCAACAATATTGTGTCCCACTTTTTGGCCAAAGTAGGACATTAAAATCAACTTTTTTAGCCAAATTTCCACTTTTTGACACCTATAACAACTAAACTGTTAATAATTTTAAGATGACGTGAACTAGTGACTTTTGAGATTTCATGTGTAGATTCTAAATGTATTTTTTAAAAAAATTAAGAAATAATTTGTGAGTTTTTTTATGTAACTTTTAATATAACTTATTTTTAATAATTGACAACATTTTTAGATAGTGATGTTCATAACATACAACATAATTTTTTTAATATAAATGATAAAATTATAAATTTTTAAACATAGATTTTTAACACCAATATTTAGTGCATAGATATTTTTTCATATTTTTTTTGTTACATATTTTTTTTAATTAATTTTTGAAGTGAGATTAATTATAATTCAGACATAGGTTTATACCATACAACATAGGTTTTTTATATGTATCCAAATTAACTTCTTCTCTTTTGTTGAAACAAGGACATCAATACCTAGTGCACAAATATTTTTTAGAATTTTTTTCTCTATTTTTGAATTTTTCCAATGTGTGGACTAGAGACCTTGATGTTCGGTGAAAAACCTACGTTCACTAGAAAATAGAAAATAAATATAAAATCAAATGAAACATATTCAAGATCGTACTTTTTGGAAAGATTATACTAAGTGCTAAATATTTACAAAATATAATTTCTGTATAACTTCATTTGATCCTCCAAAAGGTGAAGCAAAATTGGTTTTTTGTTAGCATTTTGATAGGCATGGAGGAGACTCCATCGAGGGTTTGATTTCAGACTAGGCCTAGGTTATTGTCAAGGGGATTAGATCTAAAGGGGATTTATAAAACCCCCTTCAATTAAACCCCTTTAGGCTTAAATCATTTTTTTCTAAAAAATATGTGATTTCAGACAAAAATTAGGATGTCCTATAAGTGGGACACACTATTGTGACAGCACCCTAGGACACCAATATTCTATGTGAGGATACTAAATAGAAATTAAATAATAAACACAAACATTAGGAATTGTAAGGTGTATGGCACATAATCCTAGCATTCTCCCACTTTTTGTATACCTTGCATTTGAGAAAAAGAGAAACCAAAAAAAGTGAACTAATTGCTAAGGGTTGAAATGCACATAGCTATATTGCATCAACTAAACTCCTCTGTGCTCATGAGCTTCATCAAAACATCTACACCATATAGAAAAGTATCCAACATCTTGACCATAGCTCTCTCATCATGATCATCATGTTTATGCATGAAAGATAAGATCCCAACCAAGCTAATGAAACACTAAATATCACACAAAATCACCATTGTATCCTACTTCAACCTAAAATTTAAACATAATAAAAAAAGCCAAATCTCCTCCAAAATAGGCCCAAGGAGCTATCATATACTTTGCCTTTATAGTGAAACAATGACCACAACTTATTTCTCACTTCCAATTAATCACACCATCACTCAAGGTAAACACTTGCCCATTGATAAACCTCCTACTCTTTACATATCCTTCCCAATCTACACCCATAGGTCCCTATATATCCATCATCCTATAAAATATTTTTTCTAGCATTATTACAAATGTGTTGCAAATGGTCTATACTACTAGTATAGATTTGTGGCAAATGACCTACAATATTAGTATAAATTATTTGTAGGTGATTTGTACTATTAATATAGATTAGTTGCAATTGACCTATACTACATCTGAAGACTTTATACAGTCTAGTCCAACGATCCTTGTCCAACATGGACACATATACCTCCATAAGACTTCTACTTCTTAGACAAGGTCTAGGTTGGTACAAACCATAACATACAAAAGTCCACCAATTGCAATAACATAAAGGATGTGGCTCAAGTCTTCTATCTCATTTAATGTCAAAGAACACACATTGATCTACAATCCCACAACTAAATTGCTACAAAATGAAAAGAAGATACCTTGATAGAATTATACTATAATGCCTTTGGTGTTTGTGCCTTGTCATCTATTGATGTTTGTTTTGGATCTACTACCATTATTAGTGACGATGTTTTATTCTGCCATCAAGGTGTTTCTGATGGGGTTTTTTATTAGCATTTTAGACTTTTTCCTATGGATGTATATGTTGTGACCTTATATGATGGATTTTACAATGTTACTATTCCATTATTATATATATATATATATATATGTATGTATGTATATATATATATATATATAAATATCATATAAATATGTTTATTATACTTTGATTAGTATTCTCGATTACCAATAGTTATTGCATCTTTATGTCCATGGTTAATGATTCATGTTAGATTTGATGCTTAGTTTATTCATATTATGTGATGTCATGTTGGGTGATTATATTTTCTTCAACTATTATATATGCTGCAAGTACAAGGTTATTTCCCAATGGTGATTATACAGGAGATGTTCATATTGGGCAAAACTTATTGTTAACCTTTATCTCACTCAATTAGAGTATGAGATGGATCTTGTGTATCCCTATGTAAACCTAGATCCAAATCAGTGGTGATTCTAGAATCTGCATGCTGTAAAAACCCGTAAAGTGTGTGTGTCCTTTGTGGATGATTATTTTATCTTGTTTAGTTGTATTTAAAATTACTTCAAAATATGTGTTTTCCATGTTTGTGAAAAAGATATTATTTGTGCTTTAGTAGAAAAGGCCTTTGGTATTTTATTATTCTTATGTTAAAAGAAAATTATAGCTAATTTGATTAAATTATGGAATTGAAATAAATTGCATAAGGTAAATAGATTTTCTATTTAATTGGAAAAAAAATTTATTAAAAGGGTTATGAAGGATATTGTTTATAAAATATTTATAAGGTGTTGGATTTATTTTAAATAAAATGTGTGGAAATACCCTAAGAATTATTTTTAAGTTCAAAAAAGTGATATTTGAAAATAACTAGTTCTAACGGGAAAAGGAGGAAAACGTGGGAAAGGGTTTAGGGAATTATGGACAAAAAGAAATAGGCTTGTATTTTCATTTTCACTTTTCAAAATCTTGCTCAAACCTTCTTATTTCTTATTTTGGAAAATAATTTGAAAAGATTAAAAGGAAAGTTTGGAGAACTATTTGAAGTGAAATTTTCTTGGAGTGGAGATTGTTTGTTGTGACAAAGTATTGTTTAGTGGTGTGTTTGCATTAGAAAGAGAATTTCTTCCCATTGTGTGATCTCTTGTTTGGAATGTTTCTTTCCCCTCTTGTATGTTTTTAAAATTTGAATTAGAATGGAAATTCTCCATTGCCATGCCCACAATAGGTGGTTACATATAGCCTCCAGTTGTAGGAAGCATTTTGGGTTGAAATAAATGTTTAAGGAATTGCATATTTTAAGTTTTGTTTTAAAATTGAAAAAAATTCAAAATAGAGCCATTACTATGGAAAAAAATTTCAAGAATAATTTTCCCATTTTTTGCTGAGAAATATTGTTATTGGGTGAATTACACATAAGAGGGTAATTTTAGTTTTTGGAAATTTTCCTTAAATCAAAGGTAGGAAATTTTGAAGGTTACATACATCTCCATTAGTCGAGGTATAGGAAATTTTATGGTTTTGCATGTCTTGGGAAAAATTTGTAAAATTACATTTTAGAACTTAAATAAGTTATTTATTTTATGAAAATAATTGTCTCCATTATAAATTAGCATTTTGCACCTTTTAGCAATGTAATGTAAAATTTGTTGCATTAATTTTTTTCCATGCCCAAATTGTGAATTTAGTGTATTGGACTTGTAGGATTGAGGGATAGAATAGGAAAGGAGTGGACTCTTACCATTTTCCTAATACAAAGGGATCGATAGAAGAAGTGCGTGGAGGGTTTAAAATGAAGTGATAATTTAATAAACATTAGGGTAATAAAAATGATTTAATCAATAATTTACTGGTAAGATTAGAATGCTTACAAAGGCTTGGTCTTGGTTGTGAAGAGCATATCACAACTCTAGGATTTGTTGAATGTCGTAAATTCCTGTGGTCATCGTGCTATTTTGATGACACTCCTTGTCCTATCTCTAGGATTCTTGTCCTTACCTAGAGTTGAATTGTGTATTCGATGTGTTTTGATCATGTATATGTATGTTTTTGAGATAGATGCATTTTAGTGCATTCTTGTGGGTGTGTTACCTTTTTATGTATTGAATGGTGTGTGTGCTTCCATATTCCCTTGTATTGCATGAGTGTGTTTTGTACCCATGCGACTGTCTCTTATTTCAATGGGGTGGGCTTGAGGGTTCCACATGGTTGGGTGATATTGTACCACTATTAGAGACCACGTGGACCTTCATTCTACTCAGAGATCATGCTAAGAGTATTCTCCTTTGATGGCATGGTGTGTTTCTACAGTTAGATACTATTTCCATTATTTCATTTTTAGCTTTGTAATTTTCTTTCTTATTGTTTATAAACTTGGAATTCACTTTCCACCCCATTTCTTGGAAATTGTTCCCTTCAGCGGGCTCTCATGTGGCCAAGTTAGATCCCACAATCCCTTGAACATTTTTCTAAAACTATTTCTAAATAGCTCTAAAATTGAGGAAGTTACACCTTGTTGAGTATGGAAATTAAGTTTTTTTCATGCCTTAGTAGTTTTCAATGTTCTATTTTTGCAATTCAAGAAAATAGTCTAAATTGCATACAAACTAGGTTTAACAGTCTAAACTACCATTTGCAGTTAGTCTCCAAAACCCAAAGTGTAGGAGGTCCAGAATTTAGAATCATGTCATACTTTGCATTATGCATGCTGCAGTCAACTTTGAGATTCTGAGGTCATAGCTGGTTTGGAATTTGAAGTTCATTTGCACTTTATAGACATGCAACTTCAAATGGTTTCTAAAGTTTGAGATCATTCTAAGTTGTGAACTAAAGTTCTTTTGCATATTGTAAACATCCAACTACAAATATTTTTTAGAGATCGAAGTCATCCTTAGGTCAGAGTATGGGATCAATTTAATATACATTAGGGTAATAAAAATGATTTAATCAATAATTTCTTGGTATGATTAGAATGCTTACAAAGGCTTGGTCTTGGTTGTGAAGAGCATATCGCAAATCTAGGATTTGTTGAATGTCATAAATTCATGTAGTCATCGTGTTATTTTGATGACACTCCTTGTCCTATCTCTAGGATTCTTGTCCTTACCTAGAGTCAAATTTTATATTCAATGTGTTTTGATCATGTATATGTATGTTTTTGAGATAGATGCATTTGAGTGCATTCTTGTGGGTGTGGTGACTTTTTATGTATTGGATGGTGTGTGTGCTTCCATATTCCCTTGTATTGCATGAGTGTGTTTTGTACCCATACGACTATCTCTTATTTCAATGGGGTGGGCTTGAGGGTTCCACATGGTTGGGTGGCATTATACCACTATTAGAGACCACGTGGACCTTCATTCTACTTGGAGAGCATGCTAAGAGTATTCTCCTTTGATGACATGGTGTGTTCTACAGTTAGATACTATTTCCATTATTTCATTTTTAGCTTTGTAATTTTCTTTCTTATTGTTTATACGTGGAATTCACTTTCCACCCCATTTCTTGGAAATTGTTCCCTACAGGGGGCTCTCACGTGGCCAAGTTAGATCCCACAATCCCTTGGACATTTTTCTGAAACTATTTCTAAATAGCTCTAAAATTGTGGAAGTTCCACCTTGTTGAGTGTGAAATTAAGTTTTTTTCATGCCTTAGTAGTTTTCAATGTTCTATTTTTTCAATTCAATAAAATAGTCTATATTACATAAAAACAAGGTTTAATAGTCTGAACTACTATTTACAGTTAGTCTCCAAAACCCAAAGTGCAGGAGGTCCATAGTTTAGAATCATGTCGTACTTTGCATTGTGCATGATGCAGTCAACTTTTGGATTATGAGGTCATAGGTGGTTTGGATTTTGATGTTAATTTACACTTTATAGACATGCAACTTCAAATGGTTTCTAAAGTTTCAGGTCATTCTGAGTTGTGAACTGATGTTCTTTTGCATATTGTAAATGTCCAACTACTAATATTTTTTGAAGATCGAAGTCATCCTTGTGTCAGAGTATGGGATCAATTGTTCTTTTTGTAGAAGTGTGATAGGTAAATGGAACCCAAAGTCTAAGAGGGTGTAGTATGTAATTGTAACCCAAAACCCAAACCTGATCTAGTATTGCAAGTTACAAGTTGCTTCATGTTTCTAAAACCTAACCCAAGTGCCTTGAAACTTGAACTTTGGTAGTTTTAGCCTTTTTGTTTTTGTGACTCTAAGATATCAAAGGGGTGGCCTAAGGCAGTTGTTGTTAGGGTTTTTAGTGAACTTAGAAATCTCAAATATCCTCCATGCCCCATTTTCCATGCCCACCATGGTGTTTAGTCCCATGGTACCATTAAGTCTTCTACTTGTGTCACCTTTCATTATACATTGGTGTGTGTACCAAGTGTGTCATCATAGGTTTTATGATACCTTGGGATATAAGTGTGCTATGTGGTTTCTTGATACCACTTTTGTATCACAAAAAAAAATTAGTCATTTTTTAACCATTAATGTCTTGAGCATAAGCTTGGTGAATTACATATACAATAGAAATAGTACAAATAAAGTATTAAGCAATAATAGAATGAAATAAATAGAAAACAAATCATACATAATATTTCACCTCAAAAAACCTTTTCAAGTAAAAAACCCAATAGAGCAATCTTCTTTCTTATTGCATCAACTCAACCATTTACAATACAATAATAAGACTCTCACCCAACCCTAATGCATGTATTGATATTAATAGGCACATCAATAGTACTATTTTATAATAACATGGACACCAAAAAAATGGGCTAAGAAAGAAACCTATATAATCAATCAAAAAATCATTTTGAGTGTAAAACATGAAAAGTATACAACACATTTTCAACACAAAATAGAGTTAACATACTTCATTTGACTAACCCAAAGTTTTCTTCTCTCCCTTTCTCCTTTGATCTCTATGCCGAGAAAATTTAGCTCTCCCAAGTTCTTCATGCAACATATAAAATTGAGATTAAAGAGCCCCAATCACATCTATATTGTTACTAAAAAAATAATAAAGTAAAATAACAATAAATGATTACCTACTTGTTTGATACAAACATAGTGATTTGATTCTCTCTATATATGAATCAAAAATGATATTGGGATCAAACTCAAACCATAGAGAGATATCCTATAAACCATGTCCTTTTTTCAACACCACCAAGTACTCTAGTTATGAAAAGTAGATCTCCTCCAAATCCCCATAGAAAATCCATCTCAACATCTAATCATACAACCTCAAGGTCAAACACAATAGGAATAGATAAAATAATATGAAAAGTTATAATCTTTAATGGAAAGAAAGATCATACTAACATCCATTTCCATTCTTAGGTATAATCCCATAGTCACTAACCTTTCCATGTACTCCTCAAACCTATCCTCAAAACTAACTCCATAGCTCAAGACCCATACACATAAGGAGATAAGTAAAAACAAAACCATGTCATGTCCTCAAACTAGTCTTGAAAATTGACATCCACAACTCAAGACTCATTCACATAAGAAGATAAAGCATATACTAGAATACATCTAAAAAAATAGGTGGACAATACCTATTAGATCATTCTCTACTCAGTGGACCTCCTTGAGAGTGGGGTTACAATATTGTTCCTTTTGTGATGATTTGAGTCACTTCAAACATCTCCACAAACAATCTCCTCATTAGGTCCATGTTGAACTCATAACCTATTCTAGGTATACTTATAGTCTTTCTATTGAAATAATATTGAGAGACTCGCTATTCCAACATTTTGATCTCCAATACCCAAGAGATCTCCAACCTCACACAAATTTTTCTATCATCAATAAGCATCCAACTAATCATCACATGCCAACTCAAATCCAACAACACTACAAATATCTAGAATCTCTCCAAGGAAAATTGATCACTATACTCAACACTATAAGACTACTTCAAATCACCATTAAAGTCACCATTTCTTGATCAATACAAACTCTAGAAACTCTTCATGGCATCATGATTTACATCTTTTAAATAAAATATTGTATCTCCAACCAATAGATCTACTCAAGAGCATCCGTATCATGCCAAGAGTCCTATGTATGATCAAAAATCCACCATGGCACAATAATACCCATCCTCAATACCTTAAGAACATGTATCCATCTAATAAACCCACATCCGCAAAAGATCCCACTGAAATTTATCTAGAGATATCCATGGCATCATGATAAACATCTCCAAACCCTAGAGATAACATTTATCTACAACCAACAAATTCAACTCATATCCAAAGCACTAGCAATGGATCCACTTACTACAAGTCCATTATAGGACTATTAAATGTCCATTTTAGGCCCACTACAAGACAATTGTAGGTCCACATCAGGACTACTACAAGTCTACTATAAGAAATTTTCAAGTGTACCATAGGTTCCTCATATGAGAGTTGCACCAAGAAACCTACTACCATATTCAAAGAACTGAAGATCATTTGTCTCTAATTGATAGATCCATGTCACTACAAAACCTCCCACTAAAGTGTTCTAGAGCTAACCATGACATCATAATATACATGTGACATATTTACAAACACCACCATGTCATACCAAAATCTAACTATACAGACAAGATCTTCCATGGCATGATCACCATCTTTAACCCAAAAGATAATCTATCACCACTGACTATATTCCTAAATAAAACTCCCATTTAATTATGATCTGAAGCTTTTCATGACAACATAGTCCACTACTACATGTTCTCAAAATACTAATGCAAGTATTGTTCAAGTATAGATCAAGTACATATGACTTGAATAACATCTATAGGTCAAGTACAAATGATTGAAAACACCTTTATAGCTCTAGTATAGATTAGGTACAAATCACCAACACCTTAACCATCCATCTCTATGTCACTTTGCTACTTAGCATGTCAATGCTCTATAATGATGAAAAGGCCAACATTAAAAAATATTTAACTCTAAGTCATCCAAATAATCTAAGTAAATCCATACTACACACACATGACACCATTAGCACTCCATACATTTTCTCATGAGTTCTTCATGCAACATGTAGGTACATAAACATGACACCCACAAAACTAACACATATTCAACCTCCAATGGTTACAAAGCATGGTCATTACTCCTATTGAAACTAAAGAAAATTGTAAAGCTCACAAGTCTTGAAATAGTAAAACATAGTACCACTAAAACTATGTAGAGCCAAAAACATGTAGATTCAACTCTCCATCAACAACAACAAAATAGAGATAAAAATTTAGATTATTCCCATTGCACAAACATGAGATCCAAAACATACTAGATACAAAATGTTGTAAATCCATGACTTATAAAAACCATAGTTTCATAACCCAATAAGAATTACTACATTAATGTTGAGAGACTTATCTTGTTTCAATTCCCCTACACCAAGAAAGACACTACCAAATTTCTCTAACCATGCTCAAAATCATGCATGCAAATCTACATGTCTCTCATTTAGAAAACCCTCAAGAATTACACTTTGGATAGCATTCTTCCACAAATCTATAAAATATATATATATATATATATATATATATATATATATATATATATATATAAACTATGTATCTATTAAAATTGAATGCCTTGCATGTAACAACAAGTGACACACAACCTCCATTCAAATCTAAATCTATTACACATTCAAAATACTCACAAATCTAAAACCTCTAGATATACTATTTGAATGACAAAATATCACAAATTCGCATCATGCAAGTGCATGCAAACCCCAAACAACCATGAATTTGCAACATGCAAGTCCATGCAAACCCAAAACTCCATGAATCCACAACATGCACTAATATGAAACTAATAAATCCACCCATACAACCACATGAAACTCATGTATACATCCATGTAGGTCCAAAACATCATGAATCCATAACATGCAATGACATGCAAATCATAGATCCATCCATGTAACTACATGCAACTACATTAAACCCATAAATCATGCATTCAACCCATGAATTTATCAATGCAATCAAATTCTCCATTTTCAGTCTCAACAACTAAAAAAATGTCATTGAATTTCAATCTATATTTTAATTTTTCCATTCTTTGACCCTAAGAAACAAGATCACCTATGTAGAGCTTCCACTCAAACAAAAGGTTAATTCCATAAGGAAGGGACCCCTCCTATAACCCAAAACCAAGCATTGATACCAAATTAAAAGGAACTATGTCCATAACACATTAGCATCAAAACTTGAAATGAAGTTCAAATACTAAATGAATGGAAACCAAGTAGTTCCTACATTAACCTAATGAGATAAGCCATACAAATAAGTTTAGATCTACAAAATAACATCAAAGAAAAATACATAACACAAGATATACACTAGGAAAATCCTTTCAAGAAAAAACCAACCTCCAAAACACAAAACAACCACTAGATTTTGGAGTCAATTTGACATCATAACCCCTACAAATACAAGTTCATACTCCCAACCACCAATTGGTGCACCTATTATATAAACATAGAAACCATAAATAGTTTCTAATACCATGCCTCAAATTAATGAGGCCAAAAGTGACATCCAAACTCATGGTACAAATTATACCACCACAAGTCCCCAAGATTCAATGTTCCAAAATAAAATGTAACCCCCTCATGTCATATAATCTTCCACCAAATTTGGGCACTCCATTTTGGACTTTTCCACCTTCTTACAAGATGTTCTTACACATCATAAGTTGGTCAAAAGTCTCTCATAACTTTTTTAGTCTACCTTTTAACTCCCTCTTACATGCTCTTATGTGTCATAGAATATCTTACACATCTTACAATGTCATAGATGCTCTTACACATCTTAAATTACATGTATATTCTTACATGTCATATTACATTCTACAAGTGCAAAGAGTGCCACCACAAATGGGACACCCATATTCCAAGTGGGAACATTAAAATACAATTTAAATTATAAATTCAAACATTATAAGTAAGGTGTATGGCATCTAATCCTAATAGTTATTAGTGCAACAAAGAACAAATTCACATGCTAGTATTACTAGAAGTATAGAAGAAGTGGGGAAACATTCACAACTTGCTCAAAATAAACTATGATTATAATTGAAGCAAGAAATTAGAATAACCAAAACTAAAAACTATTCTAATGTATTTAAAAAGACTACAAATAAGCATGAAAAGAACATAAAATAACATAAATTTCTCACTATATAGATAGCCTCTAAAATATGCTCTCATGAAGAGAATACACCTCCTCAATAGTCTCCTTTTTCTCTTGTAAGTGAAAATCAAAGGAGGAAAGCTAAATTTATATAAATCTACGGTATGCTAAAACAATCATCTTATTGGCTAGAATAAAGGTGGGATTTGATTGGCTAGAAAAGAAGTGAGATTTAATTTTCTACCTTTTTTAATTTCCTAATTTAATTGTAGGGAGAAAGAATAAGTATACTAACTTAAGTAAACTTAAGCTAATAGGTGTGCATATACACCCTAACATCCCCCTTAAGTGCAAATTAGGAAGTGTTATACCAAAAAGGAGCCTGAAACTCAAAAATGGGTCCCAGTAAGGCCTAGAGAGGTACCCATATATAATGAAATCAAGTGGAGAAAGAAGTAGGAATTATGAATCTCCAAGAATCCTCACTCCCCCTCAAATGACAACTTCACCATATTAATATTTTATAAAGAACAAACTTATCCTTTAATGAGGCATTTAGTAAAGATGTCTACAAGCTAGAGCTATATGCAATAGTACTAAAGATCAATGACATGACCATGAATCAACTATTAGATGTGTTGCATATGCACTTAAATTTGTTTGGTGCTTTGATGTTACACTAGATTTATGAAGTTGTAGATGCTACTATGATTGTCACACCAAATGGTAGTAGTTCAAGTTGTTGAGGAAGACCAAACTCTAACAACATCTACTAGATCCAAATAGACATTGTAGCTACAATAACTTCTCCTCTATACTCAACCTCTATAGATGAAAGGTTTATAGTATTTTGTTCCTTGCTAGATTAAACAACTATGATTGAGCCAAGATGGAAAACATAGCCCAAAGTGGACTTTTGATCATCAATATTGCTTTCCCAATTTGAATCAATGTAGCATACTAACTCTATCATATGAAAGGAAGTTAGGTGTGCAGAAAACACTTCCTACACTAATCAAATGAGGGGAGGAGAGTGCAAAATCAATTATATCTTTACAATTACATATTATGTTAACCCACTAATAGAGATATTGCAGCAAACACATACACAAGAATGTGAGACAGAAGAAGAGAGACACAATATATACGTGGGGAAAACCCTTACAGATGAAAAACCCCACACTCCAAAACACAACTCAAATGTATTCCATAAACAAAGAAGGTTACAACACAATCATAGAGCTAATACTCTTGCAGGAGTCTTTGACACTCATATCTGGAGATGTTTTGGCAGCATAATAGTACCTGTCAAACCTATAGTAGTTCTCCTCACCAAAGCACCTATTTATAAAGAGAATACAAGGCAAAAATGGCTCCATATTGAGATGGGCATCCAACATAGCCTCATGGCCCAAAACCCATGCCTATGGACACTTGTCCAACACTATAGGATGTTCCTAACACTTTTCAAGTCACCCCATCCCAAGGAGGTCACCTATTTCTAAAATAGGCTATGAAAGATGCTCTTACGACTCTTACAACCATCATAGAACCTGCCATAGCTATCATAACTTACATCTGTAAGAGAATTTGTCATACACAGGCTATAAATAGCATATTCTCTTACATGTCATAGTCCACCTTGGGGTGCCCAAAGATGCCATTTTCAAAGATGCTTCTCAACACATGTCTTCACCTGTCATAGGATCTTCTATTCCTGACTCTTACATGTCATAACTTTGTCATAGGAATCTTTCATGACTGTTTCATTCAATATTCCCATACACACATTCTAAGATGCCAATGCATGGAAAAATTTTCCTACCACTAAGTGGGATGCCTATCTCCTCATGTGAGGACAAATTTACATGTGGTCATATGCCATGTAGGATAACACATCACCATGCTAACTCTCACAATATGACAACATAGGATTTGCATCCAAATTATACAATAGGCAATAAATGAATTAATATAAGGAATTACCAAGGTTGAGACACCTTAATTCTCAACATTCTCCCACTTGTCAAACACCTTGTAGGAGCCAATAGAATTAACAGGATTTAACTGCTATAGGCTGAGAGGCCCATAGACTCTGAACACCATCTGAACTTCTCTGTGTCCACTGGTTTTGTCAATGCATCTGCAACATTCTTCAAAGTATCTACCTTCTCCAAATTTACCTTCCCATCCTCTACCATGTCTCACATGGATTGAAACTGTACATCAATATGCTTTGTTCTGGCATGGAAAGTTGGATTCTTCACAAGGCAAATCGCACTCTGATTGTCACAATAAAACGTAATTTGTCCTGCATCAACACCAATATCTGAACACAATCTCTTAAGCCAAATGGCTTCCTTCAAGCATGAGTTTCTGCCATATACTCAGCTTTTGTCATGGACAAAGCAACCATAGGTTGTCTCTTACTCATCCAACTAACTGCACCACCAAACATAGTGAACACATAGGCACTGATGGATCTCCTGCTATCAATGTCACCTACCTAATCAGAATCCACAAATCCACAAATACAAACTGAATGCAGAGGTCCTATAACATTACCATGATATCATATGGAATACTTGGAAGTACCCCTCAATTATCTAAACACTCGCTTAACTACATCCCAATGTACTCATCCAGGATTAGCCATAAATCAACTAAGGACTCCCACTGCTTGGGCAATGTTTGGTCTTGTGTAGATCATAGCATACATCAAAATGCCAACAACACTAGAATAAGGTATTCTGCTCATGTCTTCCACCTCACTAGGAGATTTTGGACAATCATTAATAGATAACTTTATCCCCAATGAAACAAGAACACACAATGGTCTACAATCTGCCATGTTGAACCTGTCCAACATGGTCTTCACATACTTACTTTGGCTTAACCAAAGTTTTCTGTTAGCTCTATCTCTTCTGATTTCCATTCCTAGAATGTACCTGGCTGCCCCAAGATTTTTTATTTCAAACTATGATGACAACTGAGACTTCAAATCAGAAATCATATTCTTACCATTCCCAATTAATAACATATCATCAACATACAATGCAATAATGAGAATGTGATTGTCAAATTTGTAATACACATAGTGATCTAATTTCAATCTCAGATTTCCAATCGACAACACAAAGGCATCAAACTTCAAGTACCACGTCCTAGGAGACTGCTTCAAACCATACAAAGACTTCTTTAACTTGCAAACCAAATTTTCTTTACCTTTCTCTATGTAATGCTCTAGTTGTGACATGTAAATCTCTTCCTCCAAATCACCATGAAGGAAAGCTATCTTCACATCCATCTATTCTACCTCTAAGTCATAAGCAACTACAAGAGATAATAGAAATTGAATGAATGCCAACTTTGGAATGGGAGAGAAAAATTCACCATAATCAATTCCCTCCACTTGTGAATACCCCTTCACAACCAATCTAGCCTTGTACTTTTCAACAATGCCATCTGCACTGAATTTCTTCTTGAACACCCATTTGCATCTAATGGGTTTCTGTCCATCAGGCAAAGGCACCAAGTCCCATGTTTTATTCTTTTCCAAAGAAGCCATCTCATCTTCCATGGCCTCCTTCTAGGAACTTGCATCTTTCATGCCCATAGCCTCTTTCACAGTTCTAGGCTCATCAGTGTTAGTAAGTAAAGCAAAAGCACAACTAGAATCAAGTAATGAATAACCAAACCTATCAGGTTGCTTTCTTGTTCATGTAGACCTCCTCAATGGCTAAGGTTGAGGTTTTGCTTCTTCTTCTAATCTTTTAGAGATGCTAGAGCTCTCCTCATCATCAGATCTCACAGGGTCTGTCAGTTCAATCTTCTCAGAGGTAGAAGGAAATTAAACCACATCTTCTTTCTTTTCTGTCTATTCTAGTCTTAGAACAACAGAAGAAGGTGTTAGCTCTATAAAGATAACACTTCTTCTGTACAACAATTTTTTAGCCACAGGATCCCAAAGCTTGTATCCTTTCACACTGACACCATAGCCAATGAAAATACACTTAACAGCCTTGTTCTCCAATTTAGACGATTTCTCCCTAGGCACATGTGCATATGCTTCACAACCAAAAACATGAAGATGCCTAACTAAAGGCTTCTTACCAAACCACACCTCCATAGGTGTCTTACCAACAAGAGCTGATGTAGGAGACATGTTTACCAGGTAGCAATTAGTGGCAACAACTTCAGCCCAAAACTTTTGTTTGAGGCTTGCTCCACTAAGCATACTCCTAGCCTTCTCCATTAGTGTCCTGTTCATCCTCTCTGCAACTCTATTTTGTTGCGGAGTGTATGGAGTTGTCTTATATCTTTCAATCTCTTGCTCTTTACAGAACTTATCAAACTCTACCGAACAAAACTCACCACCATTGTCAGTTCTCAAACACTTAATCTTTTTACTAGTCTAATTTTCGGCAAAGGCTTTAAACTCCTTAAACTGACTAAAGACTTCAGTCTTGTTTCTGATAAAATAAACCCATGTCCTACTGTAATCATCTATAAAACATACAAAATATACAGATTTTGAAATAGAAGGAACATTAATAGGACCAAACACATTAGAATGAATAAGATCCAACACACCAAAAGACTTGTGAGAACTAGAGTAAAACTAAACATGGCTTTGTTTTCCATATACACAATGTTTACAAAAGTCAAACTCAAGATTGTAATTATTTAACCCCTCAACGAGGTTTTTATTTTTTAGGGTTCTAAGAGCCTTCTCACCAATGTGGCCCTATCTCAAATGCCATAACATAGTCATTTCAGCAAGAAGCTTAGCTTCCATAGCATGCACACTACCATCAGAACTAGTTACAACAGATTTCTTCACTACTCGTTCGGATGGTGGGGATGAAGTGACTGTAGCTCTTTTCTTCTAGTCAGAAGAACTATTGCACTACGAAGTGTATGCCTCTAGCTGAAACAAAGTACCTCTCTGAGCACCCTTCACAAGCACCATAGATCCTCTAGTCGTCTTACATCCATCCTTCGAAAAGACAACCTACACACCTGTATCATTCAACATACTTATAGAAAGCATGTTCCGTGCTAGGCCTAGGATGTGCATAACCCCAGTGATCCCCTTCACTCATCCATTAGGGAATCAGATTGAGACTCTTCTATGACCAAAAATCTTCAAATGAGAATCGTCACCCAGATACACTCTTCCACCATCAAACTCTTCATATTTCGTAAACTAGTCTCAATGTGAGGTTGTGTGGAATGATGCACCATAATCAATCAACCACACATCATTAGATTCATGGGTGGCTAGGGCTACAATGAAGGCATCACCATCATCTTGTGACTTGTCAGAATCTGAATCAGGAGCATTCTTCTTTTTCTTCTCCTCTTTGCATTCCTTTCGTAAATGCCTAGTTTTCCCACAGTTCCAAGAGAGAGCCTTGGACTTTCTAGGAGATTTGGATCTCCCACAAGATTTGGATCTACCCTTTTCACCTTTCTTGTCCTTCTTCCATTTCTCTTTGGGTCTTCCATGAACTGCAAGAGCCTCTTTGGCTGCCTCAGAAGACTTTCTCCACATCTCTTTAGATAATAGCGAAGACACCACATCTTCCATTTTGAAGGTGGTAGTGGTGCTTCCGATAGCCATGACAAGATGATCCCATGAATCTGGTAAAGAACAAAGCAAGGTCATACACCAATCCTCCTCCATCACCCACAGATGTCAACTGTGCAACGATCATGTTGAAAGCATTTATATCATCCACAACAGATCCTCCATCTTCCATCTTCAGAGCAAATAACTTCTTTTTCAAAAAGGGATTGTTCACCAAGGACTTGGCCTAATAAATATCTCCCAACTTCTTCCAAAGGTCTTTTGTGCTCTTCTCCTCATGGACATTCAATAGGATAGAGTCAGCTAGACAGAGTCTTATGATACCCTTAGCCTTTTGATCTTTGAGGTCCCAATCATCTTGTGACATTGTTGTAGGTTTTACACTAGATACAGTTTCCCATAGGTCACGATCAACAAGTAGGTCTTCCATATTGAGTTTCCACAACTCAAAATTAATGCCACTAAATTTCTCCACCTCTAATCTTTCGGATGTGGTTGCCATCTCCTTCCTGTAACAAGATACAGAATACTCTACACAAACTCCCACTCAACCTAAGATTAGCTCAAAAAACCCCTACCCAGCAGCTAGAACCAAAACTGGCTAGGTTCTGATACTAACTGAAAGGAAGCTAGGTGTGTGGACAATGCTTCCTACACTAATCAAATGAGGGGAGGAGAGTGCAAAATCAATTTTATCTTTACAATTATAGATTATGTTAACCCACTAATAGAGATATTGCAGTAAACACATACACAAGAATGTGAGACAAAAGAAGAGAGACACAAGATATACATGGGGAAAACACTTACGGGTGAAAAACCCCACTCCAAAACACAACTCAAATTTATTCCATAAACAAAGAAGGTTACAATACAATCATAGAGCCAATGCTCTTGCAGGAGTGTTTGACACTCATATCTGGAGATGTTCTGGCAACATAACAGTACCTGTCAAACTTGTAGTAGTTCTCCTCACCAAAGCACCTGTTTATAAAGAGAATACAAGGCAAAATGGCTCCATATTGAGATGGGCGTCCAACATGGCCTCATGGCCCAAAACCCATGCCTATGGACACTTGTCCAACATTGTAGGATGTTCTTGACACTTGTCAAGTCACCCCATCCCAAGGAGGTTGCCTATTTCCAAAATGGGCTATGACAAATTCTCTTACAACTCTTACAACCGTCATAGAATCTGTCATACACAGGCTATAAATAGCATATTCTCTTACAACATGTCATAGTCCACCTTGGGATGCCCAAAGATGCCTTTTTCAAAGATGCTTCTCAACACATGTCTTCACCTGTCATAGGATCTATTTCTAACTCTTACATGTCATAACTTTGTCATAGGAATCTGTCATGACCATTTTGATCAATATTCCCTTACACACATTCCAAGATGCCGACACATGGAAAAACATTCATACCACTAAGTGGGACACCTATCTCCTCATGTGATGACAAATTTACATGTGGTCATATTCCATGTAGGATGACACATCACCATGCCAACTCCCACAATATGACAACATAGGATTTGCATCCAAATTATACAATAGGCAATAAATGAATAAATGCAATAAATTAATACAAGGGATTACCAAGGTTGAGACACCTTAATTCCCAACATCATATTGCCTATAGAATAGTGAATGGCATATGTATGAGTGCCTATGATATAGTGGAGAAACTACATTATTGATTTCCAATATCCAAATCATGGGGTCCTTTCATGAAATGAGAAACCAAGCCAACAACAAAGGATATATGAGGATGGCTATGATTCAAGTAAATTAGGCTGCCAACAAATTGCCTCTACAAATTACCATCAACCAAAGGAGTAGTGCATTTTATGTAAATGGACATTGTAGTTGCATTAACTACTCCTCTATAATCAACTTTTCTAAATGAAAGGCTTATAGCATGTTGTTTATTTCTAGATCAAACAACTAGGCTTGATTAAAGATGGAAAACCTGGCCCAAAGTGGAATTTTGATCATCAATATTGCTTGCCTAGTTTGATTCATACTAACTCTATCATATTGCTTATAGAATAGTGAATTCCATATCGATGAGTTCCTATGATATAATGGAGAATCTACATATTTTCTTTCCAATATCCAAATCATGGGGTCTTTTCACAAAGTGAGAAACCAAGCCAAAAACAAAGGATATATGAGGATGGCTATGAGTCAAGTAAATTAGGCTACCAACAAGTTGCCTTTACAAATTACCATCAACCAAGGGAATAGTGCATTTTCTATAAATTTTACTCCTAAAAGAAATGGTGTAGGTGTAGGTTTATAATTCTTCATATGAAATAAATCCAAAAGATGCAAGGCATACTTGGTTAGGAAAGGCTAATCCCAATGGAAGATTATGTAATCTCCATAGGAAGGAAATAGTGGAGAGGACTCCATCCTACATATCAAACTATTGATGGAGAAAGAGTTTCACATCATGAATAAGAAAAGATGAGATCATCTACATACAAAATAAGAATGATAATCTCACCCTAATGTCATTGAATGTATATAGTAAGATCAATATGATAATGAGAGAACCCTAAATATAGAAGAAATGAATCCATCTTCTGATGAAGGGGGTAAATCACAAAACACACAATAACAGATATTGAGCACAGCAAATAGAACTTTCTTTTATTAAACTAGGCAACTCATTACATTACAGAAGCTCAATTACAATCAGAGGATAAATCCTCTACTAGCTGCAACACATTACAGTTTTCCCAACCTCAATATTCTAGAATTTTTAGCCTTTTGTAACCCCAAATCAGCTAGGATTTCTATTTTCCCACCTATTCTTGACTCCACACTAGCCCCCTTGACTCTACTGCTGCCCAAGGTTCCCAAAATAGTCATAAATAGCACTTTTTGGTGGCCTCCAGCTAAATTTTGAAATTTGCAACTCCATCCAAAAGTAGGTCAACTTCCGGGAAGCATAACTTTTGATCCGGGTGTCCGATTGACGAACCGTTTTAAGCACCGGAAAGCTCGCGATGTGAACTATCATGTTGGAAATTTGTAAATAAATTTCTAATAACATTTTGAGACATTATGAGAAGTTTTAGTGCCTCATATCTTGTTCTGTAAATTTTCAGGGGCTTTTCAGAAAATAAAAACTTTAATATCTTTCAGCTCACAAATGATCTTTGCCTGATTCCTTTGCCAAAAGTCTTATATTTCCATTATGTAACTTTCTAGAATTTTTTGCTTCATTACGTGCCCAAATGCAAACTTTCTAAATATAGCAAGTACACTTTCCTAAATAGGCAAGTCGCTATTTTTAACAGTTTTGGAAAAACTAAAAGTCATACATTATTATTCTGGATATTATGGAACCAAAAACACTAATTATGGGAAGAAATGAGAACAACTACAATGGTTTTGAATTAACTTCTTTTTGGGTGATGCAAGATTGCCCTTATGCCTTTGGATGCTCCTACATCAGACACCCAGGGTAATTTGAGAAGTGACCCTATCACGTCTCATGTGTTTGTGTGAGGAAAACCCAAATGGTCAACCTCTGCCTTGGACAAACAAGAAGAATCTTCAATAGGCCTTCCTTTCCATTTCACTAGATATTCTTCATATTGCCTATTTCGAGTGCTCCTTCCCACACGACTATCCAAGATCTCTTCTATCTTGTCCATTGAAGTAGATGCCAGAATACTCCACTGCACTTTTGTTGGTCCATTCTCTGCTCCACCTTCATGATATACTAATAAATCAGTAATGTTGAAAATAGAGGAAATATTGATCCCACTCAGCAGCTCTACCTCATATGCATTTCCTGAATCATGCTTCTTCAGGATTCTGCATGGTCCAAATTTCTTGATTTTCAACTTATTGTATGTTCCAATTGGGAACCTTTCTTTTCTCAAGTGAACCATGACTTCATCTCCTACCTGGAATTCCTTATATCTCCTCTTCTGATTTGCCTTAGCCTTGTACTGAATATTCATTTTATTAATGTGCTTTCTCACCTCTTCATGCAAATTCTTCAGATGTTCTGCAAAGTCTTCAGCTTTGGCACTTGTCTTTTCTCCGTTGTCCAGCTTCCTTAACTCAGAAGCATTTCTTGGGCTATTGCCATATACAATTTGGAATGGTGATTTACCAGTACTCTTATTGACAGAATTGTTGTAAGCAAATTCTACCTGTGGTAAAATCAAATCCCATCCCTTGGGCTTATCTCCTACCAAGCATCATAGTAGGTTACCCAAACTCCTATTCACCACTTCAGTTTGTCCATCAATCTGTGGATGGTGTGCAGAACTGAACTTCAAGTCTGTCTTCAACTTCTTCCACAATGTCCTCCAAAAATAACCAACAAACTTGGTATCTCGGTCTGAAACTATGCTTTTTGGTAGACCATGTAGTCTCACCACTTCCCTGAAAAATAACTCTGTAATATGAATAGCATCATTAGTCTTCTTACAAGGAATAAAATGTGCCATTTTTGTGAATCTGTCCACCACCACAAAAATAGAGTCATGTCCTCTCTGTGTCCTTGGTAAACCAAGAACAAAATCCATGCTAATATCATCCCATGGCTTCTCTAGTATAGGTAATGGTTGATACAACCCTGTATTCTGACTTGTTCCTTTTGCCATCTGACACACTCTGCAACTCTGCACACATTTCCAAACATCCTGTTGCAACTATGGCCAATAATAATTTTCACCAATAATAGCAATGGTCTTATCTCGACCAAAGTGTCTAGCCAATCCCCCACTATGCTTCTCCTTAATCAGGTTCTCTCTCATGGAACTCCTTGGAATGCACAACTAGCTTCCTCTAAACAACATGCCATCTTGGATAATGAAATCCAACCATTTTGTCCTGTCTAAAGTAACAGGTTCCAAACAAGCTTTCCAGGCCTCTACAAAATCTAGATCTTCAGGATACAAACTTTTGAGCTCATCGAACCCAACAACCTCTATCTTCATTTCTGTCAACAAATTTTGCCTTTTGCTCAAGGCATCTGCAACTCTGTTGGACTTCCCACTCCTATGCTTCAAAACAAAAGTATAGCTCTACAAAAACTCAACCCATTTTAAGTGCCTTTGATTTAACTTTCCTTGACTATTAAGATACTGCAAAGCCTGATGATCAGTATATAAAACAAACTCCTTTGGCAACAATTAATGTCTCCATTTCTTCAAAGCCTGAACTATTGCATAAAACTCCTGATCATAAACAGAATACTTTTTCTTGGCATCATTAAGCTTCTCACTAAAATAGGCAATGGGCTTACCTTCTTGGCTTAAAACAGCTCCTATACCACTACCACTAGTATCACAATCTACCTGAAATACCTTATTAAAATCTGGAAGTGCCAAAACAGGTTGTTTCACCACTTTCTATTTTAATGTATCAAAGCTCTTGTCTACTCCTTTAGTCCATCTAAACTCTTTTCTATCCCCTTTCATTATCTCAATTAGGGGTGCACAAATGCTACTAAAACTCTTGATAAACTTTCTATAAAAACTTGCCAAACCATGAAAAGATCTTACCTCTGTGACACTGCTTGGCGTAGGCCATTCAATGATAGCCCTTACTTTTTCTGGGTCCATCTTAAGAACTTCTTCTGAGACAACAAATCCCAAGTACACCAACTCCTTTGCAAAACTACATTTCTTCAGATTAATCAACAACTTCTCCTCCCTCAGCTTCTCTAGAACTCTTCTGATATGCATCAGATGCTCATCCCAAGTCTTACTAAAAATTAAAATATCATCCAAATAAACAATAACAAAACTTCCCAACAATTCCTTCAGTACCTCATTCATGAGCCGCATGAATGTGCTCGGTGCATTGGTTAGCCCAAATGGCATGACTAACCACTCATACAAACCTTCCTTTGTCTTGAAGGTTGTCTTCCATTCATCTCCTTCTCTGATACAGATCTAGTGATATCCACTCTTTAGGTCAATTTTCATGAAGTACTTGGCTCCACTCAAACAATCCATGATGTCATCCATTCTTGGCAATGGAAATCTATACTTGATCGTTATCTTATTGATGGCTCGAGAGTCTGTACACATCATCCATTCTCCATCTTTCTTTGGTGCTAGTATTGTAGGTACCACACATGGGCTTAGGCTCTCCCTTATCAGTCCCTTCCTCAACAACTCCTGAACTTGTCTATTTAGCTCTTCATTTTCTGCAGGGGTCATTCTATGGGCTGCCTTGTTTGGTAAACTGGCTCTTGGTATCAAATCCATTTGATGACTTATCTTCCTTACTGGTGGTAAACCTTCTGGTACATTATCAGAGATAATGTCTTGGAACTATTCCAACATATCTGAAACTTCTACTAGTACATCTTCACAGTTCTCTTGACTAATCTTAGGAATCAATGCAAAGTAATGATGCTCATGCTTCATACCCTCCAAGAATTTCCTACCATCTACCAAGCAAATTCTGGTAGTACTACATACCTTTTCTTCCACCTCCTTCAAGGGCTTCAACTTATGATGAACTCCATCCTTTGTCAGGGAATATGTGTTTGCATGACCATCATGGACAGCGCTCCTATCATACTGCCACGGCCTCCCCAGCAGCATATGACATGCATCCATCGGTATGATATCACACAACACCTCATCATGGTAATCACCAATCTTGAACTTCACTAAACACTACTCATTGACCAAAGCTCTATGGTCCTTCTGCAACCATGCAATCCGATATGGATATGGATGCTTCCTTCTTGTCAACTTCAACTTGTCAACCATTTCCTTTGAAACAAGATTATCAGTGCTTCCACTATCAATAATAATATCACAACACTTACCTTCACATTTGTACCTTGTGCAGAATAAACTCTTCCTCTGATTTGGTTCTTTCTCCTCATTCAACAAGGTTCTTCTAACAACTAGGGTTTCTCCCCTTTCAGCATCTTCAGAATGCTCAGACTGTGCATCTTCATCTACATGTGCAACTTGTGCATTACCTTCAAGTCTTCTATTCATCCTTCCTTGATGTTGCAGACACTCATATGCTCGATGCCCTTCTTCTCCACATTGGAAATAGGTTCCTCTGAAACCTCCTCTTCTAGGTCCTTGTGCAGGTCTACCTCTTCCTCTTCCTCTTTGCTCACCATTGTTCTGGTCACGAGGGTGGTAGGCGTTATCCCCTCTCTGATTTCGACTGGTGCCAGCTTCTTCACTTTTCTTTTGATCTTCATTATAGCCTCCATAAGGCCTCCCACTAGTCCTTCCACCTTGACCTCTTCTCCTTTGCTTGCTGTCAAATCTTTTATTCAGCTTCTCTTCCACTTTCATGGAAAACTGGTATGCATCTTCTATGGTGGTCATTCTGACTAGGCTTAGCTCCTCTTGAATACTCAGCCTCAACCCATTAGTGTAATGGGCCACCTTCTCCTTGTTGGCCTCTCCATGGCCTATCCTGATAGTGATCTTATAAAAATCTTCTGTATACTCCTTAACAGACTTGTTACCTTGCTTCAGTCCTTGTAACTTCTTCAGTAACTCCATCTCATAATCCACAGGAATAAACTGCTTCTTTAGTTTCTCCACCATCCGATCCCATCTGGTGATCTTTCTTTTTCCTCTTTTGTTCCTCTCTAATTGGACCTCCTTCCACCAAATATTGGTGTGGCCCTTCAACTTTGTTTTTGCAAACTTAACCTGATCTGGGTCCTCCACATCTTCATACTCAAAATACTCCTCCATGTCATTGATCCAATCAATAAGCTGTTCTAGATTCAAATCTCCAGAATATGTAGAAACTTCGATCTTGGGCCTCTTTCCGATCTTTAAAATGGCCCTCAACAACCTAACTTCTACAGGATCTCCAGTAGCTTCTTGTTCTTCCTAAGATAGCTCTTCTTCATCTTCACCTTCACTTTCTTCTCTCGTCCTTGACTCAAACCCTCTTTGTAGCTCCTCTTGCAATGCATCAATTTGCCTTTGTAGGGCTCTAAAACCCTCTTCTGTCAAAGCATTCCTCCCAACATGATTTCTTCGTGGAGGCATATTGGTCTCTGCAACAAACCCACAACCTTAGGTCCTGGGGCAAACTGCCTCACGGTCAGCGATCTGTCTACACACTCAGGAACCCTTGCTCTGATACCACTTGATGAAGGGGGTAAATCACAAAACACATAATAACAGTTATTAAACACATCAAATAGAACTTTCTTTTATTAAACTAGGCAATTCATTACATTACAGAAGCTCAATTACAATCAGAGGATAAATCCTCTACTAGCTGCAACACATTACAGTTTTCCCAACCTCAAGATTCTAGAATTTTCAGCCTTCTGTAACCCCAAATCAGCTACGGTTTCTATTTTCCCACCTATTCTTGACTCCACACTGGCCCCCTTGACTCTACTGCTGCCCAGGGTTCCCAAAATAGTCATAAATAGTACTTTTTGGCGGCCTCCAGCTAAATTTTGAAATTTGCAACTCCCTCCAAAAGTAGGTCAACTTCCAAGAAGCATAACTTTTGATCCGGGTGTCCGATTGATGAACCGTTTTAAGCAACAGAAAGCTCACGATGTGAACTATCATGCCAAAAATTTGTAAATGGATTTTCATCAACTTTTTGAGACATTATGAGAAGTTTTAGTGCCTCATATCTCATTCCGTAAATTTTCAGGGGCTTTTCAGAAAACAAAAACTTTAATATCTTTTAGCTCACAAATGATCTTTGCCTGATTCCCTCACCAAAGGTCTTATATTTCCATTATGTAACTTTCTGGAAGTTTTTGCTTCATTACGTGCCCAAATGCAAACTTTCTAAAAATAGCAGGTACACTTTTCTAAATAGGCAGGTCGCTATTTTTAACAGTTTTGGAAAAACTGAAAGTCATACATTATTATTCTAGATATTATGGAACCAAAAACACTAATTATGGGAATAAATGAGAACAACTACAATGGTTTTGAATTAACTTCTTTTTGGGTGATGCAAGATTGCCCTTATGCCTCTGGATGCTCCTGCATCATCTTCTCTTACCAAGCTCTAGGATCTTGCTTGATACCATAGATAGATCTCTCAAGTCTACAAACAAGAGAAGAGTTTTGAAGATATACTTGGGACTTCTCCTAGTAGATCTCCTCATGAAAATCACCATGAATAAATTCACTTTTCACATTCATTTTTTGTAATGTCCATCTTTGAGAGGTTGTAAGTAAAGAACAAGGAAGATGGAACTCATTTTTACTGTTGGTAAAAAAATTCTCTAAATAATTAATACCTTCAACTTGAGAAAATTCAAGTTTATAAATAATCTATCCTTATGGTTCTCAACACTTCCATCTTCTAAATATTTGGTTTGATCTTGGAGGAAGAGAGACCAAGTCTAATGTATCATTCCACATAAATAAATTAGAATTCTTCATTCATGGATTTATAATCTCATTTTGCAATGCCACTAGCATTATGAAAAGAATGAGGATCTAATGTGATGGTAAAAAAAGAATGAGGGGCATCTTTTAAAGTTGACCAAGTGCAACAAGTATAATTTGGATTACCAGAAAAAGGGTTTATTGCTTGTCATATTTATGAACCCAACAAGGAAAAGAATAAGGAGCAACTGCTAGAGGTGGTGAAGGAGGTTCCTTAGGAGGAGGATCCTCATCATTAGAATCACTGTGAGAAAGAATAGTCATAGGAACTAAAAGTCAAAGGAGAAGATGTTATCTATGTGGGGTGTTTATCAAATGATGGGTACCAAGATGAAGAAGTTGATAATTGTTTGCATATTTTGAGTAACCAATAAAGATACAAGGCTCGCTCTAAGTTTGCATAGTCTTGTGAGTATTTGGGAATGTGTGCCCATGTAATACATCCAAAGATACAGAAATATTGAATAAATGTCTTTTTTCCACTCCAAGCTACTTCAAGCATCACACCTTTGAGAGCTTTGTGAGGCTTACAATTTTTAATAAAGTTTGCATAATTGATGGATTTTTCCAAAAAAATATGGGGCATGGTATCTAGAATGGACCATACAATTTGCCATTTCTTTCAGTGTGATTCTTTTGTTCAACAAGACCATTTTTTTATGGTTGTAAGGAACTATCATGTGTTGTATATGAATACCATGAGTATTGAAAATGTCAACAAAGTGAGAGTTCACATACTCTCCACCATTATGTGGTCTCAAACATTTGATGTAATTTACATATTATTTTTCAACCAAAGCCTTGTAAGAAACAAAAATGTTGAAAGTTTCACTTTTATGCTTCAAGAAATAAACCTAGCTACATATAGAATAGTCATCAAAGAAAGTAAGAAAAATTCAAGCCCTATTGAAAGATAGTGGAAAGGCCCACCAATATACCATGCACTAGCTAAAAAACTTCACTATCTCTTCACGAATAACATTTTACATATGTATCATTAGGATGCTTACCAAGAATGCATCCTTTACAAATCCCATTAGAAAAAAGAGATGGGAGGAAGACCAAATACCAATGACCATATCAAAGCTTACTCACACCATCAATGTGTGTAAGAAAAATAGTAGGATAATCAAGTATAAAATGAGAGAAAGTACAATTGGATAGTGTAATCTACCTTTCCTACTACATTAACCTTATACATATCATCAAACTCTTGAATGATTATAAAATTAGGAGTGAAATCTACTATATTTCTAGAAGAACATAAAAAATGTTAAATGTCCCATCACATGGATGGGAATGAAACCTTATCCATGAAATCTGACTGATAAAATTGCCCATAAGAATTTACTAAAAAGAACACCAATATCAAGTATCCACTTAGTTTCATTAGAGGATGAAACAACAATGGTATAAAAATATTTTGCTTTTCCCTTTGAGAAGAATGAGAATAAAAGGCTACATTGATTTTGTGTTTCTTCATTTATTCATTCAAAATAGATAGATTTTTGAAATATCTATTCTCTAAATGACATTCTTATCCCTAAAAATTACACTTCTTTGACTCCCTTTTGTTGAATTAGAACAGACAACTGAGAGGGGGGGTGAATCAGTTGTCTCAAAAATTTATCTTTTGCTGCATTTAATCTTCTTTAATACTTACAAACAGATGAATGATATAACCATGAAAGCATAAATCAACAACATATGAGCAGAAACATAATCAACACATATAACACCAGGATTTTTACGTGGAAACTAGTTAAGGGAAAAACCATGGTGGGGGTTAACCCACAAGATTTATTCTCTGTTAAAAGAATAGAAAATGGGAAGGCACTTCCCTTTGGGTGCACTGCCCAAAGCTCACTACTCAAAAGAGGCTCATTGCCTACAAGAACATTTACAATGTTCGACACAGAAAGATTGAACTGGAAAATAACATCTTCTTCATGCCAAGGTTAGTTCCATTTAAGCGCACAATACTTCTGCTCTACCCCCAAACACTTCTTCACTATCTCTTCATCTTTTACTGCTCTTCCTTTTCTCTACTCTGCCTTTCCTCCTTTCTTAGGACCTTATCATTTTTGCACAAGGATCATTTTCCACAACTCAACCACACTTATTTATATGCTTCATCAACCTTGGAATAAACATCAAGGTTGGCACTACAAATATCTAACTTAATGAGAATCACTATATTATCATCCAAACATAGCTAGGACTCAAATCTTCCTCGAACAACATGCTACACTTCATAGAACCTCGCTTAGATCATCCACAACATGCACAAACCATTCGGTCAGCCAAGATTGGAAAGAATAGCAACACCCAAGGACAAATCTTCAACCATGAGCTCAATCCTTAATGCAGACCACCAACACAATAGGAACTCAATTCAGAGACCACCACAAGCACAATGAAATCAATAGGAACAACTGCACCACCTCAGATCATCAGAAACACTTGCACCTTCATCTGGGAACTCAAGAACACCAACTGTCATGACTGTCACACTAGAAAGATTACTTACAGACCTTCAAACCACAAACCACTTGTGTTGAGGACACACCAACATCCCAAACATACCTCTAGATCCAGAGATCATAATATTCCAATGCAGATCAATACTGACTAGATTTCTATCACTCTGTATTCATCCACAAAACTTGAGTATAATTACTTGCTTCTACTATGTACTCCACCTCTGCAGTAGACATAGATATTGCCTCCTTTTTTCTCAACCAAGAAACCAATATCTTTCCCAAGAAAAATGTACCTCCACTAGTACTCTTCCTATCATCCACATCTCCTACCCAATTAGCATCTGTATATGCATGAAGAGTGAAATCACCCTTAGGATACCATAATCCATAATCAGATGTTCCCTTCAGATACCTGAATATTCTTTTGACTGCGACAACGTGAGATTCTCTAGGATCAGCTTGAAATCTAGCAATAAGGCCAACTGCATTCATAATATCAGGTCTGGTATGAGTCAAATAAAGTAGTTCTCCAATCATTGATCTATACCTTTTCTGATCTGCCTTAGGAGAATCATCATCTCTACTCAACTTGCATCTGGTTACCATAGGAGTACTCACTAGTTTTGAATCCTCCATTCCAAACTTTTTCAACAACTCTTTCACATACTTAGATTGAGATATGAAGATGCCTTTTTCTGACTAAATGATTTGCAGACCTAAGAAGAAATTCATTTCACCAAGCATGGACATCTCAAACTCACTTTGCATCTGATTAGCAAAACTTTTACACATGCTCTCTGTGAATGGGAAAATTAGGAAAATATTAATAATGATAAATAATAACCCAATACATCAATGGAAGTTGAAAGCAAAGAAGATTGAAACTAAAACAAGTAAGAATACTTAAAAACTCCTTTACCTGTCATTTTCCATTGTTTGCCTATCTTTCTTTGTTCTTGATTGTGAAGCCCTCAGAAGCTTTCCTTGCTTGCTTGCTTGTTGAAGATGACAAAGGAAGACTGGCTTTGATACCTGTTTGTGTTGAATGTGAGCTTCCAACACATGATAATGGAGGATACTAGAAATAGAGAGAAGAGAAATTGGGCATAGATTTGATGCCAGAAGAATGAAGTTTCCCTAGAGAAAATTGGGCATGATAAGGATGCCAGAAGAAGTCTCCCTAATTGCTTAGAGAAGGGTCTCATTTATAGATTTTCTGAAAAGGGAATGGAGGGTGAGGATCAAAAGATGAGATCAATGGCTCTCATTTTTTATGAATATTTAATTCATAATGGATGAATTAAAAATTCTTTTTTTGAGAAGAGTAGGTTATGACAATTGAATTAAGAACAAATGGTGGAGAATAGTGAGTTATGACAATTGGATTAAGAATTCAATAGTGGAGGATAGTAGGGAACAATTGAATTAAGAATTCAATGAGTGGAGAATAGTGGAGAACAATTGAATTAAAAATTCAATGAGTGGAGAATAGTGGGGAACAATTGAATTAAAGATTTAATGAGTGGAGAATAGTGGGGAACAAGTGAATTAAGAATTCAATGAGTGGAGAATAGTGGGGAACAACTGAATTAAAGATTCAATGAGTGGAGAATAGTGGGGAACAATTGAATTAAGAATTCAATGGGTGGAGAATAGTGGGGAACAATTGAATTAAAGATTTATTTTTGGATTTTGGAGGATATTAGCTAATTAAATATTAAGAATATTTAATTATATATGCAACATGGTGAGGTGGAAGAGATGAGGTGGATTGATGAGGTGGATTTTGTGAGGTGGATTTAGGATTTGAGACATTAGAAGAATTTAGGGATTTTAATTAAATAACATGATTTTATTTAATTATGGGATAATGAACCAATCAAATAAACTTATAATATTTATTTAATTGACAGAAGAAAATATGAATTAAGATAAATATTAGAATATTTACATAATTCAACCTGAGCCAATTTTAGGTGTCTACATTTTGCCCCTCTTTGAAGCAAAGTGTTTTATCACATTGTTTCAAAGAATAAGAATATTCTGATAATGATACATGCCCCAGTTTGCCCCTGGTATAGGTTATGATGATAGGATGCCCCCTCAGGAGATTGGAAGGGGAGAAGGCGGCCGGCGTGAGACGGACAATCTCATGATAAGATATGTTGACAGGAAATGAAATGGTTGAATGTAGAAGAAAGGGATGAATGATATGGAATGCAAGATAAAAATGATAACACACACAAGCAAGTAAGCAAGTATGCACAAATAATACAAGCACAAACAAGGTATTGCCCCTGTCAAGCGGTAAACCAATGATATGGATCGATGATGTCTGGTTTCAGGAATGAAATATGTCGTATAAGACTCTGGCTCTGGTTTCGACAATATAACATCCTAAGTGGGCTTGACCTTGGGGGAAACTCCATGGTTAAGTGCACTTGAGTCGGAGTAGTACTGGGATGGGTGACCTCCCAGGAAGTCCCAATACTTCACCCTTGTGTGCATCACCTAGATGCAATGAGTGCTAAGTGGACCATTCATTAACATGAGAGATGGGTTCATGTGAACCACTACTCATGAAATATGGGTCATGTGTTTGACTCAAAAACTATGTAGTTAAACCCTAAAATAAAATATCATAATTTGACATGCTGCGAACAATACCTCCTACTTATCAATATAACATCCTGTCTAAGACATTTGATACGATAGTGTTGTCATGGCGGGGAACAATATATCCCTAGACCAACATAGTAGGCGTGTTGTCATGGTGGGGAATGATGGATCCCTAGAGCAACACAAAGGATAGTGTTTGGTTTCAGGAAATGAAGCATGTCATGTAAGACGCGTGTGTTGGTCTGGTTTTGACAATGCAACATCCTGTTTAAGACAATTGATTAATTGATTGAGTTGGTTTACGACCGAACAAGGATCAAAACTATTGATTGTGATTGGATCATTTGACAAGATTGATTTGACTTGATTGGCATGGATTAAGGATAGACTTGTGATTGGATACGGTATGGATATGGATATGGGTACAGATATGAGATGCAATTTGATATGGTATGGATATGAGATGTGATTGGATACGGTATGGATATGGATATGGATATTTGTCACCTTGATATAGCAAGTATTTTGAAGCACTTTCATCATTGGGCTTTATTATGTTGTAAGAAAATACAAGCATCTAGGTATAATTGAACTGAGATGACCTGAGTATTGCTTACAGGGATTTTCAACAGACAAGGATTGCCCCTTTTCATGTTTAGATCTTGGAGTCCTCGATGATCTTTTACCAATCATGTCGTTAGACAGAAATTGTCACATTACTAAAGTTTAATCCACAAGTAGCAAACAAAGAAAATAATCATGCCCCCATCATAGCATCTCTAGCTTTTGGCACCCTTGAGTAGCATAGAAAGGCATGATAGCATAAATCAAGACTTTGTAAGTTAATCTAACCAATCACAAAACATTCTTGCATTTAAATGTGTTTGTTTCTTGCCATAATTGATATGAGATTTAGCTTGAGTGTTTCAGTATGGTGGGCTGCTTTGTTTTTGGATAGGTTGATGTTTTACGTCATGATTTTTGTTGTTTTGGGAAGCATGCTTTGTTGCTCTTGTTTGTCTAGCAGAAGGTATCACAATCCTTAATGGTGGGACAGACCCTAAGGGACTGACCTAGTGCCCCGGGGGCTCATTGCTAAATGGCCTTGCCTACGTGATGGCGTAGAGGTAGCGTAGTTCAGGGTAAACCCTAGCGGACCTAAGACCTAGGCGATGGTAGTGGTGTGGACTCAGATTGACAAAAGGACTAGATATGGGATAGATGGAAAAGTGGAGTTGGACTCAGGTATGGAACAGATAATACTAATGACAAGGAAGCACCTCGAATAGGTAGATGTATGGGTGAATGGAATAGGTAGGTAGAAGAAACCAAGGATGTTGACTCTACACATAGCGCCTGTTTGCCAGGTTTTCACTATGGTACTTATCTAAGGTGCCTGTTTGCCAGGTTTTCACTAGAGGACGGATTTTTTTTGGTTGCTTTTTGTGTTTTTTGCTTTTTTCCTATTCTTTTTTTTTTTGGAATATTCTGAGGATTAGGCATAGAACTTTTTGAGATGAATGCTATTAAGTGGCTCATCTAGAGGAATGCCATCAGGTGTAGCTAAAGTATAAGCTCCTAATCCATATGTTGCTGTCACAATAAAGGGACCTAACCAGTTAGGCTCAAACTTGCCCTTCTTCTCGCAGTCTCCTTGATTTCTCTGATTCTCTTTAAGTACAAGATTACCAACTTGAAACCGTCTTTCTTTGACCTTTTTGTTGTAATTACGCTGTAGGCAGTTTTGATAGACATGGAGATGATTGAGCATGGCAAGGCATCTTTCATCTAATAATTCTAGCTCTGCTAATCTGGAAGTGTGATACTCCTCTTCATTTATCAGGTCCTGCATGGATACTCTGAGAGATGGGATCTCGACCTCTATAGGTAGGATGGCTTCCGAGCCATAGACCAAGGCATATGGTGTGGCACCAGTGGGTGTTCGGATACTAGTGTGGTAGGCCCATAGGGTGGGGTTGAGTTGTAGGTGCCAATCACGACTAGCTTCATTGACCATTTTTTTGAGGATTTTGAGAATGGTTTTATTGGAAGCCTCAGCTTGGCTGTTACTTTGTGGATAATAGGGAGTTGAGAAACGATGTTGGATATTGTATTGTGTGCATAAGGAACAGACACCTTGATTCTTGAATGGTCTCCCATTATCAATGATAATGGCCTGGGGGATACCATACCGACAAATGAGGTAGTTAAGGATAAACTTGGCTATTTGCTTACCAGTGATATAGGTCATGGGAATGGCTTCAGCCCACTTCGTGAAATACTTAGTGGTGGTAATGATAAACTTGTGGCCATTGGAAGAGGAGGGATTGATTTGTCTTACGAGGTCAAGACCCCATTGAGAAAAAGGCCATGGAGTTGTCACAGGTTGTAGTTCATGAGCTGGTGCATGAATCAAATCTCCATGTTGCCGACATTGTAGACACTTCTTGGCAAACTGTGCAGCATCTTGTTCTATTGTTGGCCAGTAATAACCTATTCTAAGTATCTTCTTAGCAAGATTAGGACCAGTAGAATGTGCACCATAGACACCTTCGTGTATGTCTCATAAGGTAGCTTCAGCTTCTTCTGCATTAAGACATCGTAAAAGGATACCATCGAGACTTCAGCGCTATAGTGTATCACCCAGAATGGTGTAGCGAGAGGATCGATAGATAAAGGTTTTATGTTGGGTGGAGGAAAGGTCAAAGGGAAAGGTATTGTTCTTAAGGTATTCATAAATATCTTCGTAACATGGGGAATTGGGACCAAAAAGTTCGCAGATGATTTCATGAACTAGAATGTTGACGGCTGGTATCAACAATTGCTCGATTAAGAATTTACATTTTTGTGTATTTGTAGGCATGTTGATCATTGATCCTACAGATGCCATAGAATCTGCAGCTTTGTTATGCTCTCTTGGAATTTACTTAAATGTGATGCTAGAGAAGTGTGGTTTGTAGGCATCCACTAGTTGCTTGTAGGGGACCAACTTTTCATCCTTTGTTTGGTACTCATCTATGACTTGGTGAATGACTAGTTGTGAATCTCCATACACTTGTAATTCTATGATGTCCCATTGAACTACTGTATTGAGACCTATGAGGAGTACTTCATACTCGGCAATGTTGTTGGTGCAAGGGAATGCAAGTTGATATGACTTAGGAATATAGTCATTCTGATGTGTGATAAATAGGATGCCGACCCCTGATCCATGCTATGTAGGAACCCTCAAGGTACAACTTCCACATTATAGAGTTGGAAAGTGTGAATAGATTCTCATCCAGAAAGTCTGCTACCATAGGGTGTGTATCTATCATAGGTGCTTCTACTAATTGATCTGCTAGGGCTTGTCCCTTGATTGCTTTATGATCCACATACTCAATGTCAAACTCACTTAGGATCATGACCCATTTAGCTAATCTTCCTGTGAGAGCTACTTTTTCTAGTAGATACTTCAAAGGATCAATTTTGGCTATAAGCTTTGTGCGCTGGTTGACCATGTAATGCCGTAGCTTTTGGGAAGCGAACACTACTGCTAAACAAGCTCTTTCCATCAGTGAATAATTAAGTTCATATCCCACTAAGGTTTGACTGATATAATAGATTGCATGCTCTTTTCCTAACTCATCATGTTGTGCTAGCAAGGCCCCTAGGGCCGAAATTGTAGTTAAGATGTATAATATCAAAGGTTTGTCCACAACGGGTGGAACTAATACAAGAGGTGTAGCTAGATACTCTTTAAGGTGATCAAATGCTGCTTGGCACTTATAATCCCATTAGAATGAGACATCCTTTCGAAGTAAGTGTTGAAATGGTTGACACTTATTGGCTAGCTGTGAGATGAAACACCTGATGGATTGCAACCTTCCCTAAAGGCTCCTTAATGCTTTGAGGTTCTTTGGTGGAGGCATCTCCACTATAGCCTTTACTTTTGCTGGGTCTACTTCGATGCCTCTATGAGATACAATGTATCACAATAGCTTCCTTGACGTTACAATGAAGACACACTTCTTTGGATTGAAGCAGACTTGATATTTCTCGAGCATGTCAAAGATCTATCCTAGAACTTGTATGTGATCTACCCTAGAAGATTTAGCTAGTATGTCATCTACGTAGTCTTCCATGATATGATGAAAGATATCATGGAATATCACTGTCATGGCTCTTTGATAAGTTGCTCCTACATTCTTGAGACCAAACAACATTACACACCAACAATAATTACCCCAAGGACAAGTAAAAGTAGTTTTATGTTGATCTTCTTCTACTATCCTTATCTGATTGTAGCCAGAGAATCCATCCATGAGAGAAAGCATCTTGTGACCTGTTGTCAAGTCTACTATAATGTCAATGTTCGGTAGTGGAAAGTTGTCTTTGGGACATGCCTTGTTGAGATCTCTAAAATCATTACACATGCAGATGCGCCCATTGGGTTTAGACACAGGTACAATATTTGATACCCAGTCTAAATAGTCAATAGGTCGTATGAACTTTGCATCTAATAACTTCTGTATTTCCATTTTTACTAAGAGAGCTATCTGTGGGTGTATCTTTCTCAACTTTTGCTTAACTGGTTTCACTTTTGGATCAACTATGAGGTAGTGAACAACTAGCTTAGGGTCTAACCCTAGCATATCAGCATAGGTCCATGCAAAGTTGATGGTTCACTGTAACAAGAAATTGTTAAGATTCCTATGCTCTATTTCTGATAATGATGCTACAAGGAATGTGGTCTTCAGATTTTGCTCTGTACCAAGGTTTATCTCTATAGAATCTTCCACTAAGAGAGTTGACTTCTCTTGATACTTAGATGGTAGGGGAAAGTCAAATCCTCCATCCTCAAGAGCCACAATTGGGTTTTCACCTTTGGATATGTCCTTTATTTTTACTATTTTGTGATCAGGAGGTGCCACAGTGTGGTTTTCACCTAGAGACCTTTCTTTATTTTTACTTTTACGACTAGAGGATTTGGCATTCTCACCAAAATAAGCTATTGGCTCTACTTCCATGACAAAACCTGCTTTGTGATCGCCTAGAGGGATACCATCCTGAAATCCCATGAAGTCAGCTAAAGATTCATCATTCTAAAATATATCTATAATGGGGGACCCTTGTTGGTCCCAATCAATAAGTTTAGGGTAGACAAGTGTGACATTCTGGGTGTTTGTGGTGGATGTTAGGGATACAGAGGATAGCATAAATATGGAGGTTTTTGTAAATAGTTCGGTCATATGGAGGGAAGAGTCATCGATGATATCCTCATTAGACATCAAACCAGCGGGAAAAGTTTCAGCTACCTCATCGAGGATATACTCGATGTCCAAGGCATGCGGTACCTTTCTACCAAATCCTAACCCCTTCTTGTCTAGTTTCTTTATCATAATGATGGGTTCCATAATTCCTTGATTCTATTTCCCAAGGCCACCTTTGCCTTTATAGCCCATGTTTTTGATGATCCTTAAGCCATTGCCATATTGCTTGACTAGTATTGTGACTGGTTCTTTCTCCCTATAGAGCCAAGAAGAGACGTCCTCAATAGTTTCCTCTTCTAATAACCGTCCCTGTTGGAATTGGGTTAGGAATGTTGGGGGAGGGATAGCTGCTTTTTTATTTACTTTGGCAATGGGCGGTTGGCCATAGGATTTTGGAGACAAAGGCATCTACCCTACACCAAGATTTTGAGATATCATAAGTGCCAAAGCCTATATCCCGGATGTGTACTTTGATTTCAGGAAGAGGATTAGGATTACTTGTAGAGGCTTGTGTCAGGTTTTCAGGATCAACATATAGTGGGGAGTCAAGGGCTTTTTCATTGTTAGGCACTTGGTTGTAATTCTTATAACTACCTTGCAAGACCCAACAAAAGGATTAGGGTCTCCTGGGATAGTGATCTCCGTACCATTGTATGGGAACTTTAGAGACTAATGGTACATGGAGGGAATAGTCTTCATTGCATGGATCCATGGGCAGCCTAGGATAATATTGTAAGACAGGTTAATATCAAGGACTTGACACTTTGTTTCAAGCATGACGGGGCCTAGTTGTATAGGCAAGTGAATAACACCTTCTGACCGGTGTTCAACATCATCATATCCCTTGATTGTAATACTATGCTCATAGTTGACATGATCCTTAGAGTATCCCAATTGCTTAAGAAACTTTAAAGAATAGATGTTGAGACCAGCACCACCATCTATGAGTATGCGTTTGATTTTGCGTTTATGGATGATAACTTCAATATTAAGGGCATCATTGTGATATGGATCATGGGATGGGAGGTCCTTCTCTGAGAAAACCACGTTGTAAGGTGAAACAATATTACCCACTATAGCTTGGAAATCTGCGACCACTATGTTGTTAGGAACCGAAGACTCTTGGAGGGCCTTTTCTAACACAACTCTATGTGTAGGTGATGACTATAAAAGGTCCAAGATAGAGATTTGTGCTGGCATTTTCCCTAGATGTTCGACAAGATTATAATCAGATTGAGCCAGAAGACTAGGTGTAGGACCACAAATGGTGACACGACCATGGCGAGTGGTAACAATGCAATCTGTAGATTTGCCTTTGATTGTGAGGGTAGACACTCGACTCTCTTCAAAATGACCTACAATAGAGTCAAAGGAAGTAGAAGCATGATTGACACCTTTACCTTTATCTTGAGGAGGAGGTGGACCGTGGTGAGGGAATGGTTCCTTATACATGTTAAGGTCTTTGTTCGCATGTTGAGCTGGTGGATCATGTTCTAGAGAGATTAGGTTGTCTTCGATGAGATTTTGGATTAGGTGTTTGAGTTTCATGCACGATGCAGTTTTGTGCCCTTTACTCCTATGGAATTCACAATATTCATTTTCTCTATACCGTGCGGTTTTATAAATGGGTTCCCCATAGGGAGGAGCATCAAGTAGGGTTATAAGACCTCTCTATAAAATCTTTTGTAAGACAACCTCTATGGGTTCACCCAAGGGAGTAAATTGATGCAACTAAGGGTAATCCTATTGAGTCCGTTCTTGTTGTCGTTGTTGTTGATTTTGATATGGTTGCCGTTGTTGTTGCTGCTGTTGCAGATGCTGACTTAGTTGTGCATGTTGCAACGGTGTTTGCAATGTTTGGACATGTTTAGAATCGACCACACCATCATTGACTACGTTTTTGTTTTTGTTCCAATATTTGGGTTTATCACTTGATTGTTGATGAGAAGCATTGTCTTTTGTTTCTTTGAAGATTTTGACCACACCCTTAGCAATGAGGGCCTTTTCAATGTTGATTCCCTTGTATGTGATTTCATCGAAGGTTGTAGCACTAAGAATTTACAAATGGAAACCTAACTCTTGGTTGAGGTTCTGCACAAATATGCTAACAAGCTGTTTCTCCGAAATCTTGAAAGGGAATTTGCTAGCCATTTGTCTCCATCGCTAAAGGAAAGAAATGAACATTTCACCATTTTTCTATTTGTTGTTGCATAAATCAGTCATGGAGATTTCATGCTCTGCATTGTAGGAGAAATGGGTGGCAAATTTCTCTACTAGCTCATTAAAAGACTTGATACCCATAGGGAGGTGCGAGAACCATTCTATAGCTTGGCCTCCAAGACTGCGAGGAAAGAGACGCATAAGATATGTGTCATTATGTGAGACCTCGAAGCAAGCAAGATAGAATTCCCTGAGATGGTCTTTTGGGTCACCTTTTCCTTTGTATTTATCAAACTTAGGAATAGTAAGATTTTGAGGAAAAGGGATCATTGGTAATGACCAATCAAAAGGATAAGGACACACTTCCTCTAAAGAGAAGGTCTTCTTAGTGTGGCCAAATGTAAGATCAGATAGCTGTTGTTGAAATTCTGTGATCTTTAGCTCCATTGTTGTTGAAGGGGTTGGAAACATCTCTTGTTGTCCTAGAAGTGGTTGTTGTTGCCCATACGGTAGATTGTAGTGTAAGCCATGCGCATTAGTGTTGTAAGGGTCGTACGATTGGTTGGGGTCATATGCATTGTATGTTGGGTTGAGATTGGGTTGGAATTGGATGTTTCAATTCAGAGGAAGTGGGGGCAGCACTAGGTAAGAATGTTGGCTTTTTGATGGTTGGAGAAAAGAATTTGGGGGTGGAAAGCTAAAGTGCACTAGATTAGGTTGTGATGGCAGCACATAGCTTTGGAAAACTTGATGTTGGGAATGTTGAGGGTGGCTAGGCAATGTGTGAAAGAAATTTAGTGCGGATGAACATTATGGAGGAGGGGCATAGGTAGATGTGATTTGTGATGGTTGAGGTTGATTGATGATGAGAGTAGAAGAATGTTGTGGTTGGGCTAGCATGACTCTAGTTGGTTGAGAGACATGAAGGCTTGATGATATAGGAGGTGGCATTTGTTGAGACCCTTGTTGCATGGCTATATAGTTGTTCCCCGGATTGTAATTTGGTGGGGAACTTAGGCGTGATGGGGTAACCAAGATTCCACTTGTGATTGGTGTGGATACTTGAGGGGTTTGTTGTATATTTGATCGAGCTAAGGGGGCTTACTTAGCTAGCTTCACTTGACATTGGAGATTTTCTTGTTAATTTTTGTAGATCTCCATAGGAGTCAGAAGCGGTGATATTGGTATTTCTCTTGGTAGATTTTGATAAAGGGGGTTCTTATATTGCACAATTGATCTCCCTTGCGAGCCTTGTTCAGGTAAAGACATGGTCACTGTTGACATGGTTTGCACTACTTGTATGGTGTCTTGGGTACTATTTTTCTCCTTGAGATTGGATAAATCAAAATTTGGAGGCAATTTGGCTCCTTGCTCGGTAAGCAAGCGAAAGAAATGATCCTGGTTGTCACTCAGGATTTTGTCAAAGGCGGCTCTAGCTCTAGGATCTCATATGAATTCATCAAGTTCATGTCCATCTTCTTGAGACGATTAACCTATTTCCAAGTGTCACTCTTCTTGAGATGGGGCTAGATCTGCATTATAACCAACAAGATCCTAAGGCGTGCTGGTAGAATAGTAAGGTGTACTTACCAAATGAACCCTTACTTCTTGAGCTGGGACCTAGTCGATAGTATAACCTTGTGGCACAAAATCTGGAGGCATACCTATTGTTTCTTCTTGTGGATTGTTTGGGTGATCTATCTACAGGATGCTTGGAGAGTTTGTATATCTTTCTGCGAGTGTCCTAGGAGTAACCTTGGGGGTAATGTTGAGACGACCAGATTACGGTGTGTGAGGAGATGATTTGCGCTTTGTAGGGACAACTTGTTTGGACTTCATAGTTTGTTGGAGCCTAGTTAGTACCATGGGATACACTAAGACAAAAGGACTACTGAGATTTGGCTTGTGATTTGGAAAAGACAAAATCTGATGCACAATTTACTGGACCAAAGGCACTATACTGTTTGACCAGAGTCACAGGACTGTGCAACTAAAAACATGCTACTGTAATACCAAAGGCGATGGACTGAGCTACCAAAGGTGAGATACTGTTGTGCCAAACATGAGCTACGGTTACCAAAAGTGAGCTACTGTTATACCCAGAGTGCTGAAGAAGTTTAGCCAGAGGTGAGGTACTGTTATACCCAAGGCGAGCTACTGTTATACCAAAGATGAGCAGCTGAAGTAGTGTCTGATGTTTTTAAAAAGGCAAAATTTTGATGGATCTAGTTTGTTTCTGATTAGATTTGTTTTTGGCAAGAGAAAACATAGCAAACAAAGTTGGCAAAGACGAACTGACACAACAAATAGTGTATGTTCGAGGCTCACAAACAAGCCCAATGTTTCCACAGGTATGAGACAATTTGCAAACAACTATCAAGCACTTTTTATCCCTAGAGACAAGGTTTCATTGTAGTAGATCAGCTCACAGCTTAATACTCTATCGATAAAAATATCATTCCATAAAGGTGTTGGATATTTTGTATCTTTGCGAGAGACGATAGGCAGGGATATCTCACCCTCCCCTTGGAAAGCTCAAGTAGGTCACACGAGCTTTATGGCCAAGGGAATACTATCTCTTCTCAAGGGAGCCAATGGTGAGTATCTTAAAGGCTTAAATTGATTCCCCTTGCACTGATGATTACCGCAATGTTTGGAGGTAGGTTGGGTAGTCTCTATCTAGAATGGTTCTTAGTAACTTTGAGGGACCAATGCCTTACGAGCAATGTGACAAGCTACTAAAAGCTTTATCCAATCCTACTAAGAGTATCAAATACTTCGCTCAATGTGAAAATCATTTCCACAAGGAGCTAGTACACCTCTTTTTAGTTTGGCCTCACAATGTAAGGCTGACGTCAGTTAGGACTTGGCTTTTGCCTTATCCCTCTTATATAGCGGTTCAAAGGAAAACTCCGCTTAAGGTCGTCCCTTTTGGATGAAGCGCAATCCAAAAGCAGGCCCTTCTAAAGGATGTACAAAAATGTAAGAGCAAGCACGTCAAACAAAGGTTCAATTGTCTTGTTATAATAAAAATAAGGTGCAACTAAATTAGACACACACATGATTGTAGTTGTCAATTGTCCCTTATGAAATTGAAGTGTTTGGCATTCATATCCATTGTCTTTTAGAAAATTGAGGTGTTTTCACATACATGTCCATTGTCCCTTAAGAAAAACAGTATGTTCCTAAGACTTAGATTGCCGAAATGATTTGTTCAATTATCCCTTAAGAAGGCAATATATTTCTAAGACTTAGTGCAATAAATCAAGATATCTTCAATGCTCGTCCTGCATGAACATGTTAGAAAACCTATTTACTCTGTGTGAGTGATAAGAAGCTGCAACAAGTCAATTAGTTAGATGGTGAGAAAAAGGCTCGAAAAAGGTATAATCCCCTGAAAAGTTCTTCACAATTATGAAGTTTGCTGCGTCAACTTTCCGGAAAGTCCTTGTTTGCGAATTTTCAGTTCCGTATGTGAAAGTTGTGAAAATTTGAAAAAACAAAGCCTATTTTGCTAAATAAGAAGTCAAAAAAGAAAAAAAATAAAAATAAAAATGAGAAAAATAACTCATTTTTGTTTTGTTTTGTTTTATTTTGGTTTGTTGGTTTTTTTTTTTTTTAAATTTTGATATTTTGGTTTTTTGTTTTTTTTTTATTTTGATATTTTATTAAAAAGTTGGTTTTTAAAAAAAAAGAAAAAAAAAACTGTTGGTTTGGTTTTGTATTATTTTTTTTTGTTTTTGTGTTTTGGGTGTTATGCAGGTTTGTGGAGGACAGGTGGTGGTGGTGGTGGTTGGGCGGTGGTGACTGGTGGCAGAGCAGGGGTCGGCAAGAACAACAGCGGAGGTGGTTGGGAGGAGCAATGACAGAGGTGGTTGGGAGGAACGGTGGCGGAGGTGACAGTGTCGGGCGGCATGGGCGGAGGGTGGCGCAGGGGTCGGAAGGCAGGGGATGGGATCAGGGGAGGGGAGGTCTCAGGGTGAGGGACGGGCGAAGCATGGGCCGCAGGGCGGGGGACGGGATCGGGGGAGGGGAGGTCGCAGGGTGGGGGCCGGGTGGAGTGCGAGAGGTGGGATCGGGGGGGACTAGTCTGGGGGAGCGGGATGCAGAGGGCGGCGACAGGGCGGGGGTCCAGGGGGAGGGGAGGGGAGGCCAAGGGCCTGGGCAGCAGAGGGTTCGCAGGGGGGATCAGAGGAAGCAAAGGGAAGGGGCCATGGGTGGGGAAGGGAGGGTACGCAGGGAATGGGTTGTGGGGGAGGGGGGGATGGGGGGAGCATGGGGTGAGGGGGATCAGGGTGATGGGAGGGGCTTCGGCCCCTATGGGCCTTAGGTTTTTAGTTTTATTTTTTTGAATTTTTTTTTGTTTTTAGTTTTATTTTGTTTTTGTTTTTATTGTTTATATTTATATTTATATTTTTATTTATTTGCTAAAAATAAAAATAAATAAAAAACCAATAACACCCCATGTGTATTTTTTTATTTTTTTTATATTTTTTATATTTTTATTTTTATTTTTTATTTTTGAAATTAAAATGTGAAAAAAAAATGAATAAATACAACCTAAGTCAATTTTTTTTTCTTTTTTTTCAATTTTTTTTTATTATTTTTTTTTATATTTTTTTTTGTAAAAAATACTTTGAGAAGTAAAAAAAATTTCAAAAATTTTCAACAATTTTCAAATGACAATAACTAGGGAAATGATAGGTGATTTCTCACCTTCGAAACCTCCTAGACTCAATGGTGAGCTCGATTTGTGTGTAGGAGGTCACTTGTGAGAGTTGATTCCCGAATGTTATTTGAAACACCTGTATTTGCAACAAAAATTTGAGACAAACATTCACAAACAAGATGGGTCGTCCCACCGGGCGTGCCAAAATGTGAATGGAAAAATTAAGAAAATATCAATAATGATAAATAATAACCCAATGCATCAATGGAAGTTGAAAGCAAAGAAGATTGAAATTAAAACAAGTAAGAATACTTACAAACTCCTTTACCTGTCGTTTTCCATTGTTTGCCTATCTTTCTTTGATCTTGATTGTGAAGCCCTCAAAAGTTTTCCTTGCTTGCTTGCTTGTTGAAGATGACAAGGGAAGAATGGCTTTGATACCTGTTTGTGTTGAATGTGAGCTTCCAACACATAATAATGGAGGATACTAGAAATAGAGAGAAGAAGAGAAATTGGGCATAGATTTGATGCCAGAAGAATGAAGTTTCCCTAAAGAAAATTGGGCATGATAAGGATGCTAGAAGAAGTCTCCCTAATTGCTTAGAGAAGGGTTTCATTTATAGATTTTCTGAAAAGGGAATGGAGGGTGAGGATCAAAAGATGAGATCAATGACTCATTTTTTATGAATCTTTAATTCATAATGAATGAATTAAAAATTCTTTTTTTGAGAAGAGTGGGTTATAAAAATTGAATTAAGAATAAATGGTGAAGGATAGTAAGTTATGACAATTGGATTAAGAATTCAATAGTGGAGGATAGTGGGGAACAATTGATTTAATAATTCAATGAGTGGAGAATAGTGGAGAACAATTGAATTAAAGATTCAATGAGTGAAGAATAGTGGGGACCAATTGAATTAAGAATTCAATGAGTAGAGAATAGTGGGGAATAATTGAATTAAAGATTTATTTTTAGATTTTGGAGGATATTAGCTAATTAAATATTAAGAATATTTAATTATATGTGCAACATGGTGAGGTGGAAGAGATGAGGTGGATTTTGTGAGGTAGATTTAGGATTTGAGACATTAGAAGAATTTAGGGATTTTAATTAAATAACATGATTTTATTTAATTGTGGGATAATGAACCAATCAAATAAACTTATAATATTAATTTAATTGACAGAAGAAAATATGAATTAAGATAAATATTAGAATATTTACTTAATTCAACCTAAGCCAATTTTAGGTGTCTACACTCATTTCCACCAAAGATGATATCATCAACAAATACTTCAACAATAAAGATGTGTTTATAATCAATTTTGAAATAAAATTTACTATCAGCAGTGCCTTTGCTAAAGCCTAATTTTAGCAAATACTTATCTAATCTTGCATACCATGCTCTTGGGGCTTGTTTGAGTCCATACAATGCTTTCTTCAATCTACAGACCTTATCTTATTGATTAGACAACTGGAATCATTTTGGTTACTCAATGTAGACTTCTTCCAACTCTCCATTCAGGAATGCTGACTTGACATGCATTTGGTAGACTTTTAAATCTTTGTAAGCAGCAAAGGCAAGAAATAATCTGATTGCTTCAATTCTTGCCACCGGAGCAAAAGTTTCTTCAAAGTCAATTCCCTCTACCTAAGAGTAACCTTTGCACACCAATCTTGCTTTATTTCTCACAACTTCACCATCTTCATTCAATTTATTCTAGAAGACCCATTTAGTTCCAATTACATTTTTATTTTTAGGTCTAGGAACAAGATCCCAAGTATGCTTCTTTTCAATTTGTATTAATTCTTCTTCCATTACTTTTACCCAACTTTCATCATTACAAGCTTCATTCACTGATTTTGGTTCAATCTTTGAAATCAGATAATACTCCTCTTGTTCTTCAGCAATTCTTCTTCGAGTTTGAACACATTTATTTTTATCTCCTATGATCTAATTTTTAAAATGATTCAATCTTACATACCTGGGAGTTTTGGGATTTTCTTCAACTTCTAATTCTTGAACTTGTTCCTCAACATTTGCATTAACTTCTTGAGTCACTAGATTCTCTGGAGTAAAATGAACTTGCTTTCCTTCATTTGGACTTTCATATTGACCATTTGATTCATATCCACAAAATCTTGAAGGTCTCTCCTTGCTTTCATCAACCTTGACATTAGCACTTTCAACCATCTTTTTCAATCTCTTGTTAAAGCACCTGTATGCCTTGCTTTGATTAGAATAACCCAAAATTATTCCTTCATCACATCTTGCATCAAACTTGCCAAGATCTTCATCTCTTTTGATATAGCATCTACTACCAAAAACTTTAAAATATTTCAAGGAGTATTACCAAACCATAGTTCATAAGGTGTTTTACCAGAATTACATTTAATCTACACCCGGTTAAGAGTGTAGATAGCAGTACTTACAACCTCTCTCCAGTAGACATGTGGAACATTTTTTTCCATCATCACGGTTCTAGTTGTTGGAAATAAGGTAGATAACTGAGAGGGGGGGTCAATTAGTTATCTTAAATATTTTAACTTTCTATTCTTCTTTAACAATTAGTGCAACATCAAAACATATAAGCATACATAACCATGGAAGCAGAAATAAACTCAACACACATAACACAATATTTTTGACGTGGAAAACCCTATTAAGGGAAAAACCATGGGGTGACTAATCCAGGATTGTATTCTTTGTTAGAAGAATAAGAAGTACAAAATGGTACTTGCCAATTAGGGCTCACTACCCGAGCACACTGCTCACAAGAGGCTCACTGCCTACAAGAGACTCACTGTCTACAAGGTATAAAGAAAGTAACTAGGTTTTTGAACTGATTAGAGGTATCCACATATGCTGAGGTTTAGTTCTAGTTAGGCTCAATAAACTAAACTACTGTACATCATTCTTCCACTCCTTTAGTGTTGTTGTTCTGTCACATACCAGACTTGTATTATTGCTTCCACACTTATTTTTGCCTTTCTTCACACATTATCACATTCCACACACATCTTCACATTGAAATCCATTTGGTATATATATCCACACAAAGGATTTCAACATCTTTCTAGTCGGCATCTGGAATACTCAAGATTTTCCTAAACTCTGGTCTATTAGTTGAATCCATGCTTACTAAATGATGCGTATCAAAAAGATAGTTATAGGAGTCATCAATCATGTCAGCCAACCATGAATGATCCCTCAAGAAGCTTGATCTCCATCAATTCCTCATTTGGATTAAGATCTGATGCTCTGCCGGTTAGTTCTTCCTCAGTTTATTCTGCCCAACACTTAGGTGCTCATATCTTTTCACTCTTTCATCACCGGAGGCTCTATATATGGAATGTAGCAGTCATGGTACTCCTCTTGACTTCCCCAATTATGCACTTTGCTGAGATACTTCCTCTGAGAGATCTAGACCTGATTGTCAGACCTTGTTGTATGCTATGTTCTTATTCATCAGACCAAAACACTCTTCAATCTGACTTCCAGTATATACATACTATGTGTTGCAGATGTGTGGGATGAACTTTGTTGCCATCAATGACAACACTCATGAAGCCACACAGTGTCTCTTGCCAACAATCTCCCCCTTTGGCATTGATGGCAACACTTAGTAAAAAATTACTAAGTGTCACACTACACTCCCCCTTAGCTGATGCTCTATTCTAATGTACACTTTTTTAGAGCTCCCCCTTAGCTAGATTCCACATTTTTCACTACTCCTCACTCCCCCTTTGACATCAATGGCAAAGGGTGGAATCCACACAACAAAATTTTTAAAAATCAACATATACTTAGCCGCATAAGTATATATACATGTTATACTTACATATACTTAAGTATATCTGCAAAGGTGGTCTTCAACTGTATAACTTCTGTTGCCCAACTTTGCTTCATCCTGTCCAAAATTGAAATGTGGCCACTCAATAGAAATGCAAAGGCTTCTACGCTTTTTAAATCTACCGGATCACTAGTCCAAGCTATAGTCTGAGCATCAGTTAGAGCCTCATGCATGGCTTCTAACTTAGGGATAATTATCCCTCTTAGATTACTCATTCTGCTTATTCTATTCTTCTTCTCCTTCTCAAGCTTCTTTATCTCATTCATAGAGGCAATAGCTTGGCATTCTTGATTCATTATGGATGAGGTGATAGGATCAAAATTTTGAGATAAACTTAATAGTTTACCCTCTTGTTCTTCCACCTTCTTGGCAATGTCTGTTGTCACTGTGGACCAAGATAAATAAAATTTATATATTTCTCTGCCATCTTTAAGAGCATTTTCTAGGCTTTTTATTCTAATATCAAGACTTCTCCTATCATTTGTTCTAAGTCCCTATACTTTAGAGAACCTCTTACCCAAAAACTCTTTCTGGACTTTCTCTTCTATTGACTTCTCCAAAGAATCAAAATGTGTGCTAATAGAATTAACAAGAGATTTCAAGTTACTAGATGAAGAGGCCAAAAGATCCTTCTAGAAGGATGGCATGATCTTCTCCAACACACTGGATGCAATTTCTATCAGCTCACAGTCTTCCATGTGAGACTTCAAAAGTTTTTCTTTTGCCTTTGCTTGAGCAAAGGATGCTATCTTCATTGTCTGAACCAAGGAGAGGGAGTCAAAATTAAATGGTCCTTGAAATAGCTCTGGTTCATCTAATTCCATCATTTCTTTGGTCAAGAAATCTTTAATTGTTTCTATAGTGTCTCTTGCCAGAGATAGAGTCTTCTTTCCTTCTGCAACTTCAGAACTGTCACCTGGGGTCTTCTCTGTTTGATCTTCTTTTCTTCCCTTTACCCCTTCTTCTTGATTGATTCTTTCTTCTTTTCTTGCTTCTTTAGTTCCAGAGTCTGTTGGGGGATCCAAATGAGAGATATTTACTTCTTCATGGACTTCCTCTTCTAGAACAGAGGAATCTAGATCCTTAGTCTTCTCCTCCCCTGTCTCCTTTGACTCTTCTGTAATTTTCTCAGTGGAGTCTTCGTTTGATGCACTTAATCCTTCGACATCAGAAGGTACATCACTTATGTCCTCTATAATAGGAAGATTGAATCTTTTATATGTATTCTAAAGGATGTCTTTAGTCTCTTTTGCCACCTGATCAATCTCTCTGAGCATAAGTTTGTTCATTCTAGCTTTGCTCTAGAACTCATCCTTGCAATCCTTGAAGATCATGTTCATTTTTTTTGGAGTGATGGAAGGATAGAGTTGAATAGCTATCTGTTCCCAGATCTCCATATCCTTTTCCTTAGCATTGTTTTTCCTCATCTCAAGTTCCTTTTCTAGACTTTTGGAGATTAAGGAGATGATTTCAATGAATGCTTTGTTATAGATGTTCAAATACCTGACTATAACTTCTTGCAAGATCTTCTAATTAGCTTCACTATAATCATCATAAAATTCAGTCATTGGTTGCAGGTTCCCATCCACAGTGACTGATTTGATGACATCATCAATGGAGAGAGTAGGCCTTTCAACAAATTCTTCTGTCTCTTCTTTGTTCTTTCTGGGAGATGATTCCAAAAAAGTTCTTTTTCATTTTCTTAACCTCCTCATCTGTCTCTATCTCTTCATCATCCTTTTGACTTATATAGGATCTTGTAGCCTTGGTTTTTGTTCTCTTTTCTCCTTTTCCAGATGTCTTGGATTCCAGTTTTGAGGCTTTTTGGCTCTTTGAGGTGGTAGGTGCAGAGCATTTGGAGGATCTGGTCTGGGAGGGCACTTGCACCGGAGCATTTTATTTTTCTACTTCTTGCCCTTCTTTCTCTGCCCTTTCTACCTTCTCTCTGTTTGCATCAATTGCCTCTTTGGAAATGCTATATCTCTTGGCAATTTCTTCTACTTCCCTTCTCACCTTTCTCTTGATCTCCGGCTGTCTTAGTTCAACATGAATTTTTACACTCAACTCTTGAAAGGTTCCAAACCTTTTTGCCTCAAGATCCTTGGGCTAACTCAACAGGTGTTGGATGTGCAGCTCTAGGATTTTCTCATCAACCTCATACCCCATTGGCATAATCCAAACTATCCTTGGCTCTACTGCCTCCATTAGGCATTGATCAGTGTCTACCATAAAGCACCCTATATCCTTGTATTTCTCAACTAATGATTAGGGGATTCTTTCTCTGGCCTGCATCGTACTTTGAAAGTTCTTGAAGTATCCCTAGAGTGATGTACTTTGAGCCTTGGCATCACCAAGCCCATACATGTAGTCTCTGATTTGTATGGCAACTGGTCTGTCATTTTGCCATACCCAACCACTGGATCCGAGGAGCTCATTCATGTAGTAAAAGAAGAGACATAACATCAGGCCACCATATTTGAATGAGTTCTTCTTGTCCCTTTTGATCTTTTGCAAGCTTTCTAATAATTGGTTCAGAAGAAGCTCACAAAGATCATAATCTGCATTCTCTCTTAGCATCTAATAAGTAGTATAAATTACAGTTCCAGGTATAGAGTTCTCCCTACTGGAGTGATATATCTTGTAGCCAATTATCATGGAGGCAAACTTGATATCCGGATCAGTGATATCTTCTATTGTCATTGCTCTCTTGTCAAATTTTGATCTGGTGGTCTCACTTATAGTTTAGTTTTTACCTAATTTGAGAACAGGTAACCCACCAAATGAGTGTAATCTAGTTACCGCCCTAATAGCATCTTTTGTGATCTTAAATGGCCTCATCAACCATATGAAGTTGTCATGCACTCTGCTCAGAACATACCAGACCCATTCATCTTCTACAAAATAGGGGAAATAAATGCAATTTCCAAAATGCTTGTCCCAGATGGCCTTGTACTGAGGTTTGAGTTCAAATGATTCATCTATTAACTGCTTGTGATAGATATCCATCAGCTTGGATTCCCCAAATTCTCTAATATTCACATGAATGTATGCCCTAACATCTTCTACATTTAAAACCCCATGCGGAATGCTAGAGAAGGTGCCTAAAGGATCAACTTCTAGAGATTTGTATGGGTGTTTCTTGAACTTAAGGCACGGCCTGTCAGTGATTTTGACAACATTCAGAGTATCCATCTTTCAAAGGATTCAGAGAGAGATATTCAAGAGTGGAAAATACCTTTTACACTTCTAGGGTTCACGATAAGAGCCAAAAAGACCACTAGTTGAATCAAATTCTACGGTTGATCCTTGAGAGAGTTGAAGCAATCTTGTTGCAGAGCTCTTTCTTCCTTCTTCTTGAAAGCAAATGTGTAAATGATGAACAAAAGAACCCTTTTATTTTTGTGCAAACCCTAATTCCATTTTGCAATAAATGCACAACTTAAGTTATTTCAGTTGCCTTGTTCTTCTTGTCCTGAGAGATCTTTTTAGATCACTGAGATGCACTTAGAGTTATTCTTGGTGATTATTGACAATCTATCTTCCTTTCTCCAATCATTTCATTTATCCGCAGATCAAGATACCTCAATTTTTGAATCATACCGGATGTAACTGTGAAAATCCTACTCTTACTGGATGACTGACAAACTAGATCAATCTTGGATGCTTAACCTCTTGAAAACTTCTTACAGATCTTCCATATCTTTACCAAGGATTATTTAGATATTTTTTTGAGAACCCTTTACTCTGCAACTTTCCATGTGCTAATTTCAGGCACCAATTGACTGGCTGAGGGAATTTGTTTTCCTTTTTTACTCCCCCTGAGCCAGAGCTCATCTATTTAGTTTTTGGAAGGAATATTAGCACCAGATTCTGGTACAGATCCATCCCCAACATTTTGTGTACTTCTCTTTACCTAAATCTTGTTCATCTGCCTTTGGACTTCATCCTCATTCACTTTTCCTTTGTCTTGATTTTGATTATGATACACTGGTCTCCTTTTATCCTGATTCTTACTTCTGCAGAATTTGGCAATATGACCGGATCTATTGCAATTGTAGTAAACAAAATTTCTTTGCATATTTGATTGATATCCTCTAGATCTGCATTAATTAGCCATATGTCCCATTCTATTGCATGTAAAGCATCTATCATTGAATGAATTATGTATTTGCATATTTCTACATTCATGAGATTTGTGACCATACATTTTGCAGTTAAAACACTGTCTGGAGAAGGATGAATTAGTCTAACTCATTCTTCTTCTACACTGATTTGTTTTATGACCAAAGTTATTGTAATTGTGGCAGTATCCATTGAAGGATGGATATCTTTCAGCATTTGGTTGCCTTACCAGAGGTCTTCTAGGCATGTTCCTTAGATTTCCTGATCCAGAGTTCTTCTGACCGGATCCAGAGCTTTTCCCTTTCTCATACCCCAAGCCTTGCTTATCATCTACCATCTTTTGGCTTTCAAGAAGAACTTCAAGTTGAACAGAGCTTATCTTGAATTTCTCTTTGTATTCATTTATTGTTTGAAGATCCCTTTTAAGAGTGTTTATTTGATTCTCAAGTTGTTCTTCATTGTCTCTAGCTTCTTCAAGATTAGATTCCAGATGCCTGATTATTCTATCCATTTTGTGGCAGTCTTTTGACTTCTCCTTGAGAGTTTGTTTTAAATTATCTTCATTTTTTCTTTTCTCTTCAATTTCTTGGGTGAATTTCATAACTCTTGATTCCATTTCATGTCTTACCATAATGACCTCTTTTGATAACTTCTCACATAACTTGGTTTTCTCATTTAGATTTTCATTAGTATCATTGGCTTTACTTTGACTTGCTAATTGTTGAAGTAGTTCCTTTCTTTTCTTCATTGAGATACTCAGTTTTTCTTTGAGTTCATTTATGAAATCATCAGCTTGTTTGAGTTTTTCCCTCAAGTTATTGACTTCAAAGTGAGATTGCTCAAGATCATCTAGGGCATACTGAAGTTGTTCCCTCATACCATAGATATCCATTGGGATTCCCAGATCTTCCTTAAGCTGTTAGGCACTGTTAGGAGGAAATTAGCTCTGATACCAATTGTTGGAAACAAGGTAGATAACTGAGAGGGGGGGTGAATCAGTTCTCTTAAATATTTTAACTTTTTGTTCTTCTTTAACAATTAGTGCAACATCAAAACATATAAGCATACATAACCATGGAAGTAGAAATAAACTCAACACACATAGCTGTTGCAAGTATGGGTCTAACCGGTGTTGTCATTGATGTCAACATACTCATGTTGCATTAATGAGAAGGATTGGATGTGTTGTGTGCTGAGGATATTGAGAAAATTAGTCTCAACCAAGAACAGTGAAGAACAGTGATGACAACAAGGTAAAAGTCCAAGATAGGTAAAAGATCAGAGGATACGGTTTAAAGGGTTTGTAGATATAAGTCTTGAGATGATCCAGACAAGTTTTCAGAGGTTCGTATGAAGATCTGAAGAAGTTACATTTACTCAAGTAGAACTAGTTCCGGCAAGTGTTCAGAGGTGACAAAGTGACACAGATAGGTCCGGTGAGATCCAGAAATGTATTATCCCATTCTGCGGATTTGAGGAAGTGTTGAGGACATATTTTGAAGTGTCAAGTAGATTGGCTCATGGTTTGAATGTCTGAAAGAACCAATTCCTTTGTGATAGTGATGACAGACTGTGTTCTTAAGGTTCTGGATGAAGGAGAGAAGGATTCTAGTATGCAGATGAAGTGCGGATGTTCTTGGTGATTCAGGAAAGCTTGTGATGATCTGTGGATCGTGTCTAGTTCATGTTGGTGGTCTGCATTGAAGTTAAAGTTTGTAGTTGAAGAATAACCACCAGATGTTGGTGTTCTTCCTAAGACTAGCTGACCAGATGTATTACACATCTTGTGGATGTTCTTATAGATGTTTCTTGACTTAGATGATCATTCCTAAGTTGATGTCTTGTATAAGTAAGGGGTTGGAAAGTCATTTCAGAGTTGCCTTTGTCGAGATGAGTGTGTGGTAGCAAAGAGGAGAGCAAAAGGAAGAGTAGAAATATTGAGCTTAAATGGAACTGATTCAAACATGGTGAAGATGCTACTTTCCAGTTCAAGTAGGTGATACTTAATTCTTTGCAGACAGTGTGTCTCTTGTAGGCAATGAGCCTCTTGTGAGCAGTATGCTCAGGCAGTGAGCCCTAATTGGCATGTGCCATTTGTTCTTTCATTCTTCTAATAGAGAATACATTCTTGGGTTAATCACCCCGTGGTTTTTTTCCCTTAACTGAGTTTTCCACATCAAAATCTTGGTGTCTTATGTGTTGATGAATTCTTGCTTTTGATTTAAAGTGCACTATGTTTTATGAATGATATATTGCTAATCACTAAGAAGATTTAAGTGTGGAAATTTTGGACAACTGATTCACCACCCCTCTCAATTATGTTCCCTAAGTCTAACAATTGGTATCAGAGCCAAGTTCCTCTAAAAAGAGCTTAACCACTTGAGGAGATCCAGGATGTCATCTTACAAGAAGGATAGTTCGAAGTTTGATGGAAACAACTTTGCTCTTTAGAAAGGTCGCATGAAATGTCACTTGCAGTGTATGGGAATGGCATACTGGTCCATGGTTACAAAACCGTATGTACCTCCACAGGGTGGTCCAACAACCCTAAATGAAATCACAGATGCTGAAAACAATCTACAGACCAAAGAGGCTCTTCTAAGTGCATTATCTGACTCAGAGCTCTCAAATGTTATTGACCTACCAACTGCCTTTGAGATTTGGAATAAACTAAAACTTTTGCATGAAGAAGACCAATATGTTAAATGTGCAAGGTTACAAAGTCTAAAAGGGAAATTTAAAAAACTAAAAATGAGAGATGATGAAAATATTACTACTTTTATGCCAAGAGTGAATGAGTTGGTTTATGGAATTAGAAATGCTGGTGGATTCTTGGATGAGAATGAAATTGTTGGCAAAATTCTCATATCCCTACCCGCCTTTTACAAAATCAAGGTTGCTTCCATTGAAGAATTCAGAGCCCATACAAATGTCACAAGAGATCAATTAGCTGAGAAATTGGTTGCATTTGAAATGACAGAGTTTGGAGATGACCCCCCAAAGATTGAATTTGCATTCAAAACCATTGTCTCTGGAAAAGGTAAATAAAGATTTGATCCGAGAGAGAATTCATCAAGGAAAATGCCATGGTATGAAAAAGCAAGAAAAGACCTGGAAGAAGAAGTAGAAACTGCTCAACTTGAAGCCCTTATTGCAAAGAGACTGCCAAGAGGATCCAGTAAGTATGAAGGAAAATTGACCTTTAAATGCTTTAACTGCAATAAGATTGGTCATTTTGCTTCAAAGTGTCCAGACAGATTTTCAAGGCCAAATCTAAATAGATCAAGGTTCCAAAAGAATTGCTACTATGTTCATGAAGAAGATGACAATGAAGGAGTAACAGATGATGAGTCAGAGACAGGAAACAAATCTAGAAATAAATGGGTGTTTATTGCCATCAAGGAAGAAGAACCTATATTTTCTGAATATGTCAATCTTAAAATTGTAGAAAGAGCTCTGGCTGCCCAGGTTGAAGAAAAGGATGATTGGGTCATTGACAGTGGATGCTCTCACCATATGATAGGTGACAAAAATAAGTTTGTAGATTTGGAAAGGTATGAAGGAGGAATGGTAAAGTTTGATGATAATTCTGTTGGCAGATTCAGAGGTAGAGGAACCATTTCTTTTGATGGTAGAAACAAAACAAGTAATGTACTGTATGTTGAAAGACTGAAGCACAATCTTCTCAGTGTTGGACAGTTGGTGGACAAAGGCTATGATCTCTAGTTCAAGGATGGAAAATGCAAGATGTTTGAAAGCTCCAGATCAGATATTGCATCTGGTACTCAAACTAAAGGTAATATCTTCCACTTGGTTGGTACTGATAAAAGTTGTTTATTTGTTCAAATTGATTAGAGTTGGTTATGGCATAGGAGGATGTGTCATGTGAATTTTGATAATATCATCAAGATAAGCAATACTCAGGTTGTAAGAGATCTTCCTAAATTAGTAAAACCTACCAACAGCTTGTGCAAAGAATGTCAGTTGGGTAAGCTACGCAGAGTCTCATTCAAAAGTAAGGAACTCTCCTCCACCAGATTATTGGACTTAGTTCATACTGATCTTTGTGGTCTGACAAGAATCAGGAATCTACAAGGTGATAGAAACTTCATGCTACTAATTGATGACTATTCCTAGATGATGTGGGTAACTTTTCTAAAAGAAAAATCAAAAGCTTTTGAGAAATTCAAAATATTCAAGGCTATGGTAGAAAATGAAACTGGATTAAAGATGAAGTGTTTGAGGTCTGATAGAGGTGGAGAATTCACATCTGGTGAATTCTTAGAATTCTGTGAGAAACATGGAATAAAGAGACAGTTGTCTACTCCTAGGACTCCATAGCAGAATAGAGTAGTGGAGAGAAAGAACCGGACCATCCAAGAAGCTTCTAGGACCATGATGATGGAAGCAAATGTTTCTCAGATCTATTGGAGAGAAACTATCAGCACTGCAATCTATACCCTCAATTAAGTTCAAATCAGAAGCAATACCGGTAAGACTCCTTATGAACTTTGGTTTTGCATCACTCCTACTATGAGGTATTTTAGAGTTTTTGGTAGCAAATGTTACATTAGAAGAGATGAAGATCTAGGAAAGTTTGATGCTAGAAGTGATGAAGAAATATTCTTGGGTTACTCTACTCAAAGCAAAGCATACCGGTGTTATAATAAGAGACTGAGAAAGATCATAGAAAGTACAAATGTGAAGGTTGATGAAGGAATTGAAAAACCCTCAAGGTTTATGAGTATGATGAAGACGATCAGAATAGTACTCTAACTCAAGGTACCCAAGCCTCTTTTGAAATACAGATTCAAGCTGATCCAGTAAGTCAGGAAGAAGAAATAGGTCTCCATAAGCCTGATCAAGAGCTAGAAGCGCAAGAAACTCTCAAAGTTCCAAGGTATGTAAGACTGAACCACTCTAAAGATTAGATCATAGGTGATAAAAGCAAAGGAGTACAAATAAGAAAAAGAATTGCTCAAGAATCAGAAGAGTATTGTTTGATCTCAAAGATTGAGCCTAAAATAGTGAATGAAGTTTGCAATGATGAGAACTGGACCAAAGCAATGGAGGAAGAGCTGATGCAAATAGAGAAAAATCACACTTGGGATCTTGTGCCCAGACCTAAAGACAAGAATGTGATTGGAACCAAATGGGTCTTCCGGAACAAACTGAATGAAGTTGGTGATGTTATCATAAATAAAGCCAGATTGGTCTGCAAAAGCTATTCTCAAATGGAGGGAATTGATTTTGAAAAAACTTTTGCTCCGGTGGCAAGAATCTGTAGACACCCTAAAATGACCATGTCTTCGAATCACTTGCATTTCGTCTAATCTATAGCATCACCTGCATTTCAACATTAATTAAATAAATCCCCTTTATTTAATTAATTTCAGCAAAATCAACCTTATTCTTCCATTAATTAAATAATTTATGTTATTTAATTAAATCATTATCCTCTTTCAAATTTCAAGTCTCCATTGAATAATTTATATTATTTAATTAAATATTATCTTCTTTCCAAATCTCAAGTCTCCATTAATTAAATAAATCTCATTATTTAATTAATTCATCACAAATTCTATCTTATCCAAACAATTAAATAATTCCTAATTATTTAATTAAATCAAATTCATTCTTCCAAATTTAAATAAATCAAATCAAATTTATTTAAATCCTCTCATTCTCCAAAAATAAGATAAATCAAATATTTTCTTTATTCTTCCAAATCATGCACAACAATTAAATAAATCTATTTATTTAATTTGCCTTCAAATTCTTCAAATATCTTTCAAATCTTCTAAAAATAAGTCTTCTTCTCCATGCACACACAATTAAATAATTTATTATTTAATTTCTCTCAAATCATGCAAAAGCAAATCTTAAGTTGAGTTATCTATTCACTCAACCTTATTTTTATCAATTTCTCTTAAATTAGAAAAAAAAATTCTAATTTATGAAAAGCATGTCTTATCTTTAGAAAAGAAAATGTTTAACTCAAATAAAACAGCTTTTGTGTGACACTTGTCTTCTTCTTATTCATTGCACGTTCCTCAACTGTTCTCCTCCGTTGATTTTTTTGAATTATCTAGACCATTGATCGATCTTTGTTGAAATCTATATAAACCCCCCTCATCTCCTTCATGACCTCTCTCTTCGATCTTATTCTCAGGCATACTTAACAGCGCTTTGAGCATACAACGATTCGATTGAGCAACTTCACGATCTCTTGACATTGATCTTTGAGCACTACACTTGCTTGTTGCAACTATGGTTTCGCAACAATATTGAGCAATCTACATTCAATCCAAAGGGAACAATACAAATCTCGGTAAAAGCTTTCATGTTTCATTGATTATTATTAATGGCTTTTATTTAGATTGGTTCTCTTTATGTTATTGGGTTTTTGATTTGTTTAGTTTAATTTAATCGATTTTTCCTCATACACATTCTGACATGCCCGGTGGGACCCACTAATCCCTTTTTTTCTTTTAGAAATTGATTTTTTTAAGTACAGTATGGAATAACGCATCTCAACACAGAAAAGCACCTTTGGTAGAGCAGTACAATGCTTTCGAGCCATCCCGCAGCGCCTTTGGTAGCACAGAACTGCACTTTTGGTATTTCAGTGAAGCACACTTGAGAAAATTTTCAAAGCGCTATTGGTATAACAGTAAAGCGCTATAGGTAATAGTAAAGCGCTATTGGTATAACAGTAAAGTGCTATTGGTATGACAGTAAAGCACTTTTGGTTGAGATAACAGGCTCGCAAACTTCAAAACCCCATAACTTTCTCAAAACTTAACGAAATTCGATACTTTTTTTTTTAAAAGTGCATAGAAAATCATAAGGAATCCATTGGTGATATTTAATCTCTTGTTTCTCATCATATTTGTTACCAATTTTATGGATTTCACTTTGGTTTTCTAGGGTTTCTCACTTCTTGTTAGGGTTTTGACTTGATTTATGACATCTTGTTGTTTTCTTTGGAACTAATATTACTTGGTGTAGCATCTTATCACTTATCAACATCCTGGATCATCACTCAATTATTCAATCAGCCTTTGATCTAGCTTTTTTGATGAAATATTATTTTTTGCAGGCTTATTATTACACTGTGCGTTTGGTAGTACAGTAGTTCGCTTTTGGTAGCAAAGTAGCTCGCTTTTGGTAAAAGTAGCTCGCTTTTGGTATAACAGTACCACGCTTCTAGGAGCACAGTGCATCGCTTCTAGTAATACAGTAAGTCACTTCTAGTCTGCAACACATCACTTTTGGAAACACAGTGCAGTGCTTTCGGTAAGACAATAGCTCGCTTTTGGTCAAATTGATTTATTTTTGCTAACTTGTAAATTTTTGTGGAACTAATTGACTTGTTGTAGTTTCTTACTACTCACACAGAGCAAATAGGTGTTTTTAACATGTTCATGTAGGACGAGCATTGAAGAAATCTTGATTTATCCCACTAAGTCTTAGAAACACATTGCCTTCTTAAAGGATAATTGAACAAATCATTTCGGCAATTTAAGTCTTAGGAACATACTATTTTTCTTAAGAGACAATGGACATGTATGCGAAAACACCTCAATTTTTTAAGGGACAATGGACATGAATGCCAAACACTTCAATTTCATAAGGGACAACTGACAACTGCAAATGTGTGTGTGCCTAAATTAGTTGCACCTTATTTTCCTTATAACAGGACAATTGAGCCTTTGTTTGACGTGCTTGCTCTTACATTTCAGTACTTCCTTTAGAAGGGTCTGCTTTTGGATTGTGCTTCATCCAAAAGGGACGACCCTAAGAAAAATTTTCCTTTGAACCGCTATATAAGAGGGATAAGGTGAAAGCCAAGTCCTAACTGACATCAGCCTTACCTTGTGGTGCCAAACTGAAAAGAGGTGTACTAGCTCTTTGTGGAAACGATTTTCACATTGAGCAAAGTGTTTGATACTCTTAGTAGGATTGGTTAAAGCTTTTAGTAGCTTGTCACATTGCTCGTAAGGCATTGGTTCCTCAAAGTTACTAATAACTATTTTAGATAGAGACTACCCGACCTGCCTCCAAACATTGCGGTAATCATCAGTGCAAGGGGAATCGATTTAAGCCCTTAAGATACTCACCATTGGCTCCCTTGAGAAGAGATAGTATTCCTTTGGCCATAAAGCTCTTGTGACCTACTTGAGCTTTCCAAGGGGAGGGTGAGATATCCCTACCTATCGTCTCTCGCAAAGATACAAAATATCTGACACCTTTATGGAATGATATTTTTATCGACGGAGTATTAAGCTGTGAGCTGATCTACTACAATGAAACCTTGTCTCTAGGGATAAAAAGTGCTTGTTATTGTTTGTAATTATCTTATACCTATGGAAACATTGAGCTTGTTTTGAGCCTCGAACATACACTATCTGTTGTGTCAGTCCTTGTTTTTGACCACTTGTTTGCTGTGTTTTCTCTTGCCAAACAAATCCACTCAGAAACAGAACCAATCTATCAAAATTTTGCCTTTTAGAAGCATCAGATACTACTTCAGTGCCTTTGGTATTACAGCAGCTTGCCTTTAGTAGAACAGTAGAACGCCTTTGGTATAACAGTACCTCACCTCTGGCAAAACCTACTTTAGCGCCCTTGGTATAACAGTAGCTCACTTTTGGTAACCGTAGCTTGCCTTTGGTATAGCAGTACCTCGCCTTTGGTAGCTCAATCCATCACCTTTGGTCTAACAGTAGCACGCTTTTGGTTGCATAGTCCTGTGCCTCTGGTCAAACAGTATAGTGCCGTTGGTCCAGTTACTTGTGCATCAAAGTTTGTCTTTTTCTCAACACACCAAGCAGAATCCCAGCATTACCTTTTGTCCTAGTGTATTCCATGGTAACCACTAGGCTCCAACAAACTATGAAGTCCAAGCAAGTTGTCCCTAGGAAGCATAAATCGCCTCCTCACACACCGTAATTGGGTCATCTCAACATTACTCCCAAGGTCACTCCTAGAACACCCGCAGAAAGATCTACCAATTCTCCCAGGATGTCACACGTTGACCAACCAAGCAATTCCCAAGAAGGTAGGGTCCCTTTGGCAAATGCACCTCAATATACCACTAGCTTGCCTCCAGATTTTGTGCCACAAGGATATACTATTTAACAACTCCCATCTCAGGAGGAAAGGGTCCCTTTGGTAAGCATTTCTCACTGTACTACAGGCCTGCCTCAGGATTTTGTGCCACAAGGTTATACTGCAGATCTAGCCCCATCTCAAGAAGAGAGACACTTTGAAATAGGTCAATCCTCTCAAGAAGAGGGGCAAGATCTTGATGAAATCATACAAGGGCCTAGAATCATGGCCGCCTTTGACAAAATCCTTAGTGAAAACCAAGATCATTTCTTTCACTTGCTTGCAGAGCAAGGCGCCAAGTTACCTCAAGATTTTGATTTATCCACTCTCAAGGAGAACAACAACACCCAAGCCACCTTACAAGTGGTGCAAACCATGTCAACAGAGACCACACCTTTAGCTGAACAAAGCTCACAGGGGAAAGCAATCGCGCACTATAAGAATCCCCTTTTTCAAAACCCAATAGGAGAGAAGGCCGTATCACCGCTTCTGACTCCTACGGAGATCTACAAAAACCAACAAGAAACTCTCCAGCGTCAAGCAGAGTTAGCTAAGCAAGCCACCTTAGCTCGATCGAATATGCAACCACCTCCTAAAGTGTCCACACCAATCATAAGTGGAATCTTGGTTACCCCATCACGAATAGGTTTCCCACCAAATTACAATCTAGGGAACAACTATGTAGCCATGCAACAAGGGTCTCAACACATACCACCTCCCATATCATCAAACCTCCATGTCTCTCAACCAATTAGAGTCATGCAGGCCCCTCCCCACAAAACTCTTCTACCTTCATCCTCAATCAACCTCAACCATCGCAAATCACTTCTACCTATGTCCCTCCTCCGTTACATTCATCCTTGCTAAATTTCTTTCACAAATTGCCTAGCCACCCTCAACATTCCCAACATCAAGTTTTCCAAAGCTATGTGCCATCATCGCAACCTAATCAAACACACTTTAGCTTTCCTCAACCCCATTCTTTTCTCCAACCATCACAAAGCCAACATTCTTACCTAGCGCCACCCCCACCTCCTCCTCATCAAAGCATCCAATTCCAACCCAATCTCAACCCAACATACAATGCATACGACCCCAACCAATCTTACGACCCTTATAACACCAATGTTCATGGCTTACACTACAATCTTCCATATGGGCATCAACAACCACTTCTTGGACAACAGGAGATGCTTCCAACTCCTCCCACAGCGATGGAGCTAAAAATTGTGGAAGTGTAACAACAACTATCTAATCTTACATTTGGCCACGCCAAGAAGACCTTTTCTTTAGAGGAAGTGTGTCCTTATCCTTTTGATTGGTCATTACCAATGATCCCTTTTCCTCAAAATTTCACTATTCCCAAGTTCGATAAATACAAAGGAAAAGGTGACCCAAAAGACCATCTCAGGGAATTCTATCTTGCTTGCTTCGAGGTCTCACATAACAACATGTATCTTTTGCATCTCTTTCCTCGCAGTCTTTGAGGTCAAGCTATAGAATGGTTCTCACACTTACCTATGGGTATCAAGTCTTTCAACGAGCTAGCAGAGAAATTTGCCACCCATTTTTCTTACAATGCAGAGCATGAGATTTCCATGACCGATCTATGCAACAATAAATAGAAAATGGTGAAACTTTCATTTCTTTCCTCCAACGATGGAGACAAATGGCTAGCAAATTCCCTTTCAAGATTCTGGAAAAACAGCTTGTTAGCATATTTGTGCAAAACCTCAACCAAGAGTTAGGTTTCCATTTGCAAATTCTTAGTGCTACAACCTTTGACGAAATCACATACAAGGGAATCAACATTAAAAAAGCCCTCATTGCTAAGGGTGTGGTCAAAATCTTCAAAGAAACAAAAGATAACGCTCCTCATCAACAATCGAATGATAAACCCAAGTTTTGGAACAAGAACAAAAACGTGGTCAACAATGGGGTGGTTGATTCTAAACATGTCCAAACGTTGCAAACACCACTGCAGCTCTTCAAACCAAGTCAAGCTCCACCTCAACAACAGCAACAACAACGGCAACCATATCAAAATCAACAACAAGGACAACAAGAGTGACCTCAACAAGATTACCCACCGCGACGCCAATTCACTCCCTTGGGAGTGCTTATGGAGTCGGTCCTACAACAGATTTTACAAAACTGTGTGGTATAGAGAAAATGAATACTATGAATTCCATCGGAGCAAAGGACATAGAACTGCATCATGCATGAAACTCAAGAACCTAATCCAAAATCTCATCGACGGCAACCAAATCACTTTTGAGAATGACCAAGCAGCTCAACACACGAACAAAGATCTTGATATGTACAAGGAACCATTCCCTCATCATGGTCCACCTCCTCCTCAGGATAGAGGTAAAGGTATCAATCATGCTTCCACTTCCTTTGATTCCATTGTAGGTCATTTTGAAGAGAGTCGAGTGTCTACCCTCACAATCAAAGGCAACTTTACGGATTGCACTGTTACAACTTGTCATGGTCGTGTCACCATTCGTGGTCCTACACCTAGTCTTCCAGATCAATCTAATTATAATCTTGTGGAACATCTAGGGAAAATGCCCGCACAAATCTCTATCTTGGACCTTCTACGGTCATCACCTGCACATAGAGTAGTGCTAGAAAAAGCCCTCCAAGAGTCTTCGGTTCCCAACAACATAGCAGTCATGGATTTCCAAGCTATAGTAGGTAACATTGCTTCACCTTATAATGTGGTCTTCTCGGAGAAAGATCTCCCATCCCATGATCCGTGTCACAATGATGCCCTTCATATTGAGGTTCTCATCCATAAGCGCAAAATCAAATGCATCCTCATAGATGGTGGTGCTAGCTTCAACATCTGTTCTTTAAAGTTACTTAAGCAATTGGGATACTCTAAGGATCATGTCAACTCTGATCATAGTCTTACAATCAAGGGGTTTGATGATGCGGAACGCTATTTAGAAGGTGTTATCCACTTGCCTATACAACTGGGCCCTGTCATGCTTGAAACCAAGTGTCAAGTCCTTGATATTGAACTACCTTACAACATTATCCTAGGCCGCCCATGGATCCATGCAATGAAAGCTGTTCCCTCCACGTATCATCAATCTCTAAAGTTCCCATACAATGGTACGGAGATAACTATCCCAAGAGACCCCAATCCTTTTGAATTCTGTAATGTCTTGCAAGGCAGTTATAAGAATTGCAACCAGGTGCCTAACAATGAAAAATCCCTTGAATCCCCACTATATGTTGACCCCGCAACATTGACTCTGGCCTCTACAAGTAACCCTAATCCTCTACCTAAGATCAACGCTCACATCCGTGATATAGGCTTTGGATCTTATGATATCTCAAAATCTTGTTGTATAGGGCAGATGCCTTTATCTCCAAAATCTTATGGCAAACCACCCATTGCCAAAGTAACCAAAAAAGTAGCTATTCCTCCCTCAGGATTCCTAACCCAATTCCAACATGGATGGTTATTGGAAGAGGAAACTATTGAGGATATTTCTTCTTGGCTCTATAAGGAGAAAGAACCAGTCACAATACTAGTCAAGCAATATGGCAATGGCTTAAGAATAATAAAAAACATGGGCTATAGAGGCAAAGGTGGCCTTGGGAAATAGAATCAAGGAACTATGGAACCCATTGTTGTGACAAAGAAACTAGATAAGAAGGGATTAGGATTTGGAAAGAAGGTACCACATGCCTTGGACATCGAGTATATCCTCGATGAGGTAGCTGACGCTTTTCCTGCCGATTCGACGTCTATAGAGGATATCATCGATGACTCTTCCCTCCATATGACCAACCTATTCGTAGAATCCTCCATTTTTACGCTATCCTCCGTATCCTTAACCTCCACTACCAGCACCTAGAATGTAACACTTGTCTACCTTGAACTTATCAATTGGAACCAACAAGGGTCCCCCGTTATAGATGTATTTCAGAATGATGAAGCTTTAGCTGAGTTCATGGGACTTCGGGAAGGTATCCCTCTTGGCGATCATAAAGCAAGTTTTGTAATGGAACTAGAGCCAACGACTTATTTTGGTGAGAATGCCAAATCCTCCAGTGGCAAAAGTAAAAATAAAGAAAGATCTCTAGGTGAAAACCACACTGTGGCACCTCCTGATCACAAAATAGTAAAAACAAAGGACATATCCAAAGGTGAAAACCCAACTGTGGCACTTGAGGATGGAGGATTTGACCTTCCCCTACCATCTAAGTATCAAGAGAAGTCAGCTCTCCTAGTGGAAGATTCTACAAAGATAAACCTTAGCACAGAGCAAAATCCAAAGACCACATTCCTAGCAGCATCATTATCAGAAACAGAGCATAGGGATCTTAACACATTCTTCTTACAGAGAACCATCAACTTTGCGTGGACCTATGCTAATATGCCAGGGTTAGACCCCAAGCTAGTTGTTTACTATCTCACTGTTGATCCAAAAGTTAAACTAGTCAAGCAAAAGTTGAGGAAGATGCACCCACAAATAGCTCTCTTAGTGAAAGTGGAAATACAGAAGCTGTTAGATGCAAAGTTCATATGACCTATTGACTATTCAGATTGGGTCTCCAACATTGTACCTGTATCTAAACCCAATGGGTATCCGCATGTGTAATGATTTCAGAGACCTTAATAAGGCATGTCTCAAAGATGACTTTCCATCACCAAAAATTGACATTATAGTTGACTTGACAGTAGGTCACGAGATGCTTTCTCTCATGGATGGATTCTCTGGCTACAATCAGATAAGGATAGCAGAGGAAGATCAACATAAAACAACCTTTACTTGTCTGTGGGGTAACTATTGTTGGTGTGTCATGCCATTTGGTCTAAAGAATGCAGGAGCAACCTATCAGAGAGCAATGACAGTGATATTCCATGACCTCTTTCATCACATCATGGAGGACTATGTGGATGACATACTAGCTAAATCTTCTAGGGCAGATCACATACAAGTGCTAGGATAGATCTTTGACAGGCTCAAGAAATATCAAGTGCGCCTCAATCCAAAGAAGTGTGTCTTCGGTGTAACATCAGGGAAGCTATTGGGTTACATTGTTTCTAGTCGAGGTATCCAAGTAGATCTAGCAAAAGTAAAGGCTATAATAGAGATGCCTCCACCAAAGAACCTAAAAGCATTAAGGAGCCTCCAAGGAAGGTTGCAATCCATCAGGTGTTTCATCTCACAGCTAGCGGATAAATGTCAACCATTTCAACACTTACTCTGAAAGGATGTCTCATTTCAATGGAATTATAAGTGTCAAGCAGCATTTGATTAGCTCAAAGAGTATCTAGCTACACCTCCTGTATTGGTTCCACTAGTTTCTGATAAACCTTTAATATTATACATCTCAACTACAACTTCGGCCCTAGGGGCCTTGCTAGCACAACATGATGAATCAGGAAAAGAGCATGCAATTTATTACATTAGTAGAACCTTGGTGGGATATGAGCTCAATTATTCACTAATGGAAAGGGCTTGTTTAGCAGTAGTGTTCACCTCCCAAAAGTTGTGGCATTACATGTTGAACCAACACACAAATCTAATAGCCAAAATTGATCCCTTGAAGTATCTACTAGCAAAAGCAGCTCTTACAGGCAGACTAGCTAAATGGGTCATAATCCTTAGTGAGTTCGACATTGAGTATACAGATCGCAAAGCAATCAAAGGACAAGCCCTAGTAGATCAACTAGCAGAAGCACCTATGATAGATACACACCCTGTGGTAGCAGACTTTCCAGATGAGAATCTATTCACTCTTTCCAACTCAATAATGTGGAAGTTGTACTTTGATGGTTCCTACACACAACATGGATCAGGGGCTGGCATCTTGTTCATCACACCTCAAAATGACTACATTCCAAAGTCATATCAGCTTGCATTCCCTTGCACCAACAACATAGCCGAGTATGAAGCACTCCTCATAGGTCTCAACACAGCAGTTCAATGGGACATCACAGAATTACAAGTATATGGAGACTCACAGCTAGTCATTTGCCAAGTCATGGATGAGTACCAAACAAAGGATGAAAAGTTGGTCCCCTACAAGTAACTAGTGGACGCCTACAAACCACACTTTTCTAGCATCACATTTGAGCAAATTCCAAGAGAGCATAATAAAGTTGCAGATTCTATGGCTTCTGTAGGGTCACTGATTGACATGCCTGCAAATACACAGAAGTGTGAATTCTTGATCGAGCAATTGTTGATACCAGCCATCGATGTTCCTATTACTGAAATCATCTGCGAACTTGTTGGTCCCAATTCCCCATGGTATGAAGATATCTATGAATACCTTAAGCACAATACCTTTCCCCCTAACCTATCATCCACCCAACGCAAAACCTTTATCCGTCGATCCTCCCGTTACATCATTCTGGGTGATACACTATATTGCCAGAGTCTCGATGGTAGCCTCTTACGATGTCTTAATGCAGAAGAAGCCGAAGCTACCTTACGAGACATACACAAAGGTGTCTGTTGCGCACATTCTACCGGTCCTAATCTTGCTAAGAAGATACTCAGAACAAGTTATTACTGGCCTACAATAGAGCAAGATGCTGCATAGTTTGCTAAGAAGTGTCTACAATGCTAGCAACATGGAGATCTGATTCACGCACCAGCTCATGAATTACAACCTGTGACAACTCCATGGCCTTTTTCTCAATGGGGTCTCGACCTCGTAGGACAAATCCACCCTTCCTCCTCTAATGGCCACAAGTTTATCATTACCACCACTGAGTATTTCACGAAGTGGGTGGAAGCCATTCCTATGACCTATATCACCAGTAAGCAAATAGCCAAGTTTATCCTAAACTACCTCATATGCTGGTATGGTATTCCCCAAGCCATTGTCACTGATAATGGGAGACCATTCAAGAACCAAGATGTCCGTGCCTTGTGCACACAATACAATATCCAACATCGCTTTTCAACTCCCTACTATCCGCAGAGTAATGGCCAAGTTGGGGCTTCCAATAAAACCATTCTCAAAATCCTCAAGAAAACAGTTAATGAAGTTGGTCGTGATTGGCACTTGCAACTCAATCCCGCCCTATGGGCCTACCGCACTAGTATCAAAACACCAACTGGTGCCACACCTTATGCCTTGGTCTATGGCTCTGAAGCCATCCTACGTATAGAGGTCAAGATCCCATCCCTTAGAGTATCCATGCAGGACTTGATCGGCGGAGACGAGTATCGCACTTCCAGATTAGCTAAGCTTGAACTACTAGATGAGAGGCGCCTTGCTGCACTTAATCATCTCCATGTCTATCAAAACTGCCTCCGGCGTAATTACAACAAAAAGATCAAAGAAAGATGATTTCAAGTTGGTGATCTTGTACTTAAGGAGAATCAGAGAAATCAAACAGATCAAGAAAAGAAGGGCAAGTTTGAGTCTAACTGGTTAGGTCCCTTTATTGTGACAGCAGCATATGGATCAGGAGCTTATACTTTAGCTACACCTAACGGCATTCCTCTGGATGAGCCACTTAACAATGTCCATCTCAAGAAGTTCTACACCTGATCCTCAGAGTATTCCAAAAAAAAAAATCCAAAAAAATCTATCTTCTGGTGAAAACCTGGCAAATAGGCATCTTGGATAAGTACCATAGTGAAAACCTAGCAAATAGGCGCTATGTGTAGAGTCAGCATCCATCGTCTATCGAGTCATGTCCACTCTATGTCCAGTACACAAAGCACGCCTTTCCATACATCCATAATAAAACCATTGACTTTGTTTGCATTTCCATCTCCCTATCTAGTATAGCTTGGAAATTTGTCAATGTCCCTCGTTGTCATCCCACATCTTGATCTGTGTCAACAGTTAACACTATCTTGTCCTAGGTCAAAGCTTTCGATGTCTTCTTCAGCAGTCACCCATATAGTTTCCTCTACCATAATGGGGGCAACTCTTTCCTTAACTTAGGTCTAGGATTGGTTCCTTGTTCGTGGTTCGCAACACATACTTCAATCTTTTCTCATTTCCACAGGTAACACCCTTTAACGGACACATCGCTCCTACAATAAGGCTGTTATCTTCTCAACACTTTTCCCACATCATCCCACCAACCAGAACTACATATTATCTCATCTCAATCTTAAGGTACCTTGATCCCATGGATATGGGTATGTAGGCAGTCTAGAATATGAAGGAAGTATCCAGTACTCAGGTACATAAGATCTCCTCCTCTCCACCTCTACATCTCATCACTCTATCCAGAACTACATATTATCTTCTTTATATTTCCTCATAATGTGCCTTGATCTCGTGGATACAGGGTATGTAGGCAGTTTGGAATACGAAGGATGTATCCAGTACTTAGGCACACATGGTCCATCATTCTCCACCCATCTCTAATCCATTAGCACCATCACCTTTCTAGTCTTCCATTTTTTTCAAAATCTATTCGCCTTGACTTGACTAACTCAAGCAGCAAGCTAGCGCATCCTTTCAAAGCAAAAACTCCTTAACAAACCTGAAGCAAAGCATCTTTCTTCTAGAGTCATCTACTGTCCTGCATACTGATTGCCAGCATCAGCTAAGTCCGGCTTAACCAAAGCCCCAGATCAACAAGCTTGTCTTTTGCAAAGTGTTCCATGATTGAGACCAACACACGCGTCTCCTATGACATGTAGCATTTCCTGCAGCGAGACATTGTCTTTTTAGGTAGATAGCTCCCTTTAATGAACACAGAGTTCCTACAATAAGGCTGTTATCTTTCCTATCCAATCTATCCTGAGCAACCTCTTTGGCAAGAGAATATGTTGGTTGTATGTTTACTTTGTAAGTCAGTCAATTTGTATTATGGTTTATATTTTGTTCCTTTATCCATTACCGACTCAAGGCTACCTTGGTTTATCTATAATCTTGGTATGTTGCGATACAGTACGGATTGGGGGCATAGTCATTGCTTTTTGTGTGTCGTGTTTGAGGAATGAGCTTTAGTATCTTTCTTAGCAGTATATTTATCTTGTGTGTGTTACAACCTAGCTTCTTACATATTTAATAATTCTTCTTGCATTTACATGTATTGAAGTTTATTTTATGTTCAAGACTATGGCTCATTCACATGTTCCAACAAGGTCATATTATGTCTAAAGGGATCTAAGTTCAAACCACTTGCTTGTAGAGTCAACGTCCACGCACTTGGATATTACTGCACCTTGGTCTTTTATACCTTGGTTGCGAACTATCCACGTGCTATATCAAAAATAAGGATTGCTCTTTATATACAACTGTGAAACCATTGCAACAAGCTCATCCATTTACACCATCCATTTTTCCATGGCCTTATATAGTTTTCCAGCAAAAATCAATCAACAGTCTTTCTCTTATGTTCTTTTCTATCTCCACTTTCTTCTATTCAACCTCGCCTATCTCCAACAAAATCTTCTAGTCGAGTGTCAACACAGTTCTTCTGTCGCTTCCCTGTCTTTCCTCTCGAGGGGGCATACGTTGGGGCACCCTATGCCAGCTACACTAGGGCATCAAAAATTGTATCATATCTTCAATAATCGATTTCTTTGACACAACGCTGTAAATTGCATTGCATCAAAGAGGGGCAAAATGTAGACACCCTAAAATGACCATGTCTTCGAATCACTTGCATTTCATCTAATCTATAGCATCACCTGCATTTCAACATTAATTAAATAAATCTCCTTTATTTAATTAATTTCAGCAAAATCAACCTTATTCTTCCATTAATTAAATAATTTATATTATTTAAATAAATCATTATCCTCTTTCAAATTTCAAGTCTCCATTAAATAATTTATATTATTTAATTAAATCATTATCTTCTTTCCAAATCTCAAGTCTCCATTAATTAAATAAATCCCATTATTTAATTAATTCATCACAAATTCTATCATATCCAAACAATTAAATAATTCCCAATTATTTAATTAAATCAAATTCATTCTTCCAAATTTAAATAAATCAAATCAAATTTATTTAAATCCTCTCATTCTCCAAAAATAAGATAAATCAAATATTTTCTTTATTCTTCCAAATCATGCACAACAATTAAATAAATCTATTTATTTAATTTGCCTTCAAATTCTTCAAATATCTTTCAAATCTTCTAAAAATAAGTCTTCTTCTCCATGCACACACAATTAAATAATTTATTATTTAATTTCTCTCAAATCATGCAAAAGCAAATCTTAAGTTGAGTTATCTATTCACTCAACCTTGTTTTTATCAATTTCTCTTAAATTAGAAAAAAGCTTTCTAATTTATGAAAAGCATGTCTTATCTTTAGAAAAGAAAGTGTTTAACTCAAATAAAACAGCTTTTGTGTGACACTTGTCTTCTTCTTATTCGTTGCACGTTCCTCAACTATTCTCCTCCGTTGATTTTTCTAAATTATCTGGACCATTGATCGATCTTTGTTGAAATCTATATAAACCCCCCTCATCTCCTTCATGACCTCTCTTTTCGATCTTATTCTCAGGCATACTTAATAGTGCTTTGAGCATACAACGATTCGATTGAGCAACTTCACGATCTCTTGACATTGATCTTTGGGCACTACACTTGCTTTTTGCAACTATGGTTTCGCAGTAATATTGAGCAATCTACATTCAATCCAAAGGGAACAATACAAATATCGGTAAAAGCTTTCATGTTTCATTGATTATTATTAATAGCTTTTATTTAGATTGGTTCTCTTTATGTTATTGGGTTTTTGATTTGTTTAGTTTAATTTAATCAATTTTTCCTCATACATAGAATCGAAGCAGTTAGATTGTTTCTTACATTTGCTGCTTTCAAAGATTTCAAAGTGTATTAGATGGATGTCAAGTCTGCCTTCCTGAATGGTGACTTGGAAGAAGAAGTGTACATTGAGCAACTAGATGGATTCCAATTATCTGATCATGGTGATATGGTTTACAAGCTAAAGAAGGCTTTGTATGGACTGAAGCAAGCACCAAGAGCCTGGTATGAAAGATTGGATAAACATCTCTTGAATATTGGTTTCAACAAAGGTACTACTTACAGTAATTTGTACTTCAAAATTGATCATGAAAACATCTTAATTGTTGAAGTGTTTGTTGATGATATTATTTTTTGGAGGAAGAGATAGTATGTGTAAAACTTTTACAAATCAGATGAAAAGTGAATTTGAGATGTCCATGCTTGGTGAAATAAATTTCTTCTTGGGTCTGCAAATCACTCAAACAAAGAAAGGAATCTTCATTTCTCAAACCAAATATGTGAAAGAATTGCTGAAGAAATTTGGGATGGAAGACTCAAAGCCAATGAATACTCCCATGGCAACCAGATGTAAATTGAGCAAAGATGATGATTCTCCTAAGGTTGATCAGGCAAAGTATAGGTCAATGATTGGAGGGCTATTGTATCTCACTCAAACTAGACCAAACATAATGCAGGTTGTTGGTCTTGTTGCTAGATTTCAGGTTGATCCTAGGGAAACTCATGTCATGGCAATCAAGAGGATTTTTAGATATCTAAAAGGGATAGTTGAGTATGGTCTATGGTATCTTAGAGATCATGATTTCTCTCTTCATGCATATATAGATGCTGATTGGGTAGGAGATGTGGATGACCGGAAGAGTACTAGTGGTGGAGCATTCTTTTTGGGGAAGAGATTGGTTTCTTGGCTAAGCAAGAAACAAGAGGCAATATCTTTGTCCACAACTAAAGCATAATACATTACAGTAGTAGGCAGTTGCACTCAAGTCTTGTGGATGAAGCAGATGCTAAGAGACATAAGAGTGGAGTATGAGGAGCCTATCACAATCTTTTGTGATAATTCAACTGCAATTAGTATATCCAAGAATCCAGTGTTGCATTCAAAGACTAAGCATATATCTATCAAGTTTCACTTTTTGAGAGAGCAAGTGAACAAGAATGAAGTCAAATTGGAGTTTGTGTCATCCAAGGATCAGATTGCAGATATCTTTACTAAACCTTTGCCTAAGGACTCTTTTGAGTATCTCAGGGAGAAGTTAGGGGTTATTGCCCCTCTGATGATAAACTAAGATGCACTGAGGTGCATCAGTCTGGTGGACATCACAGTCATATCTTGTGATCCAGATTGATGGGAGCTGCTACTCAAGGGGAGCAGCAGGTATGATTCTGAAGTATTGGAGTTGCAAGTATGTGCTCTTTGCCATTGATGTCAAAGGGGGAGAGAAGACATGTGAAAAACAAGTGGTTGATGATCAAAGGGGAAGTAGTAAAGGAAGAGAAGACATGTGAGTAGTTGTTGCTGATAGGGGGGGTTGTGACAGTAAGGAGAAGTTCTTGTCTTGATGGTTTTTCACATCATATGTTGCCATCAATGACAAAGGGGGAGATTGTTACAAGTCTGGGTCTAACCGGTGTTGTCATTGATCTCAACATACTCATGTTGCATTAATGAGAAGGATTGGATGTGCTGTGTGCTGAGGATATTGAGAAAATTAGTCTCAACCAGGATCAATGAAGAACAGTGATGACAACAAGGTAAAAGTCCAAGATAGGTAGAAGATCAGAGGATGTGGTTTAAAGGGTTTGTAGATATAAGTCTTGAGATGATCCAAACAAGTTTTTAGAGGTTCGTATGAAGATCTAAAGAAGTTACGGTCACTCAATTAGAACCGGTTCTGGCAGGTGTTCAAAGGTGACAGAGTGACATAGATACGTCCGGTGAGATCCATAAATGCATTATCCCATTCTGTGGATTTGAGGAAGTGTTGAGGACATCCTTGTGAAGTGTCAAGTAGATTGGCTCATGGTTTAAAGGTTCAGAAGAACCAATTCCTTTGTGACAGTGATGACAGACTATGTTCTTAAAGTTCTGGATGAAGGAGAGAAGGATTCTAGTAAGCAGATGAAGTGCAGATGTTCTTGGTGATTCAGGAAAGCTTGTGATGATCTGTGGATTGTGTCTAGTTCATGTTGGTGGTCTGCATTGAAGTTAAAGTTCGTAGTTGAAGAATAACCACTAGATGTTGGTGTTCTTCCTGACACTAGCCAATTGGATGTATTACACATCTTGCATATGTTCTTATAGATGTTTGCCGACTTAGATGATCATTTCTAAGTTGATGTTTTGTATAAGGAAGGGGTTGCGAAGTCATTTTAGAGTTGTCTTTGTCGAGATGAGTGTGTGGTAGCAAAGAGGAGAGCGAAAGGTAGAGTAGAAGTATTGAGCTTAAATGGAACTGATTCAAGCATGGTGAAGATGCTACTTTCCAGTTCAAGTAGGTGATACTTAATTCTTTGTAGATAGTGTGTCTCTTGTAGGCAGTGAGCCTCTTGTGAGTAGTGTGGTTGGGCAGTGAGCCCTAATTGGCATGTGCCATTTGTTCTTTCTATTCTTCTAATAGAGAATACATTCTTGGGTTAATCACCCCGTGGTTTTTTTCCCTTAATCAGGTTTTTCACATCAAAATCTTGGTGTCTTATGTGTTGATGAGTTTCTACTTTTGATTTAAATTACACTATGTTTTATGAATGATATATTGCTAATCACTAAGAAGATTTAAGTGTGGAAATTTTGGACAACTGATTCACCCCCCCTCTTAGTTGTGTGCCCTAAGTCTAACAATAACACAATATTTTTGATGTGGAAAACCCTGTTAAGGGAAAAACCACGGGGTGACTAACTCAAGATTGTATTCTCTATTAGAAGAATAAGAAGTACAAAATGGCACTTGTCAATTAGGGCTCACTGCTCGAGCACACTACTCACAAGAGGCTCACTAAATACAAGAGAGTCACTATCTACAAGGTATAAAGAAAGTAACTGGGTGTTTGAACTAATCAGAACATCCACATATGCTGAGGTTCAGTTCCGGTTAGGCTCAATAAACTGATCTACTGCACTTCATTCTTCCACTCCTTTAGTGTTGTTGTTCTGTCACATACCGGACTTGTATTATTGCTTCCACACTTATTTATGCCTTTCTTCACACATTATCACATTCCACACACATCCTCACATCGAAATCCATCTGGTATATATATCCGCACAAAGGATTTCAACATCTTTCTGTTAAGGGAAATTTGGTAAAACAATGAATATGCAATAGACAACATCAAATACCCATAACTCAATAGACTAGTGAAACTAAGAAGGTTGAATGAAATGAAGCAATGAATAACACAATGCAAACCTCCCTTGAATCGAAACTTTTATTGTTTGCCTATTAAAATTGTCCTTGCTTGTATGAAGTAGGGCCCTCAGAGAGTGCACTCCTTTGCTATGTTCAAGGATGTCAATAGTAAATGGCTGTTGTGATAAATGTGCAATGAAGATGAGCTCCAAAGCAAATGTGTGATCTCAAGCTAATGAATGGTGAAGAGGTGCCAAAGGTGCACTGGTAAATTCCTACAAAGTAACAATACAAATAGCCTAGATGAATAGAATAGAAGAATGAGGTTTCTTTTATAAACTCGGGAGGATGAAGATCAACGGTTGAGACGAAATGAGCAGATCAATGGTTGAGAATGGTTGAGGAATGTGCAACGAATGGAAAGAGGACAAGTGTCCCACCTTTATCATGTAATAGGGTAGTTAACAAAATTGATTGAAGAGTTAATAGAATGGATTGAGGAATTGATAGAATTGATTGATCAATTACCCGAATAGATTGAGGAGCTAACAGAATTGATTGATTAATTAATAGTTTTGATTGAGGAGTTAACTAATTTTGATTAGAGGAAAAATAGGACATGTGGGTGAGAGAATATTAGCTAATTAAATATTTGAAATATTTAATTACATGTACAACATGGTGAGGTGGAAAGGTGAGGTGGATTTATGAAATTAGGACTTAGGATAGAAAAATTTCAGATTAATTAAATAATGTAGGATTATTTAATTATGTGAGACATTAGAAGAATTAGGGAAATTTAATTAAATAAATTGATTTTATTTAATTATGGGATAATGAACCAATCAAATAAATATAGAATATTTATTTAATTGATAGAAGGAAATAAGAAGGGAATAAATATTAAGAATATTTGTTTGGACTGAATCGTGTCATTTTTAGGCGTATACATTATGCCCCTCTTTGATGCAATGCAGTTTACTACCTTACTTCAAAGAATAAAAAGTCTGATGGTGATACATACCCCAGTTTGTCCCTAGTACAGGTTATGATGATAGGATGCCCTCTCAAGAGATTGGATAGGAAGAAGGCAAAAGGCATGAGACGGACAATCTCCTGATGAAGAAGGATGAAGAAAGAGCCGAATGATACATGATGCAAGATAAAATGATAACACACACAAGCAAGTAAGCAAGTATGCACAAATGACACAAGAACAAGCAAGGTATTGCCCCTGTCAAGTAGTAAACCATCGATATATTGATAATGATATATGACAGTGTTGTCATGGCGGGGAACGATATATCCCTAGACCAATACGGCAGGCATGTTGTCATGGCGGGGAATGATAGATCCCTAGAGAAACATGAAGGATAGTGTCTGGTTTCAGGAAATGAAGCATGTCATGTAAGACGCATGTATTGGTTTGATTTCGACAATGCAACATCCTATATAAGACAATTGATTGATTAACTGATTGAGTTGGTTTACGACCAGACAAGGATCAAGACCATTGATTGTGATTGGATCATTTGTGTAAGATTGACATGACTTGATTGGTATGGATTAAGGATGGACCTTGCATTTGGATCATTGCTCAAACTGACTGGACAAGGATGAAAGATATGATGATAGATAGAAATCTGATTGATAGAAGAAAGACTCGATAGAAGGACTCACAAGCTTTTGTAAACATTGATACTCTACATTTTGTGGATCTTTTATTGCATGGGATATGGATGTATGGATGTATAAATGGATGTATAATGGATGTATGATAGATGCTTTGCTTTTGACATCTTGACGGTGCAAGTATTTTGAAGTGCTTTATTTCATCACTGGGCATTTTTTTGGTACTTTTTCTAAAATGTTGTAAGTTAATACAAGCATCTAGGTATAATTGAACTGAGATGACCTCAGCGTCTCTTACATGGATTTTGATTTAGCAAGTCAATACAAGCATCTAGTCAAAATTGAATCTAGATGATCTGAGTACTTCTTATGTATCAACAAACAAGGATTGCCCCCATTCCTATTAGACCTTTGATGTCCTCGATGATCTTTTACCGATCATGTCCTTAGACTAGGCTTCACATTACTAAAGTTTAATCCACAAACAACAAACAAAGAAAGTAATCATGCCCCCATCATAGCATCTCTAGCTTTTGGCATCCTTGAATAGCATAGAAAGGCATGATAGCAGAAATCCAGACTCTGTAATTTTGATCTAACCAACACAAATCATGCTTGCATTTAGATGTGTTTGTTTCTTTCCATAATTTGAGTAAAATCATTTAGAGGGCCTTGGGTATTTGCTTTGCTTTGGATGGGTTAAAATGCCTTGTGTCAAAATGTCTGCTTGAAGCGTGGGTTATGCTTGCACTTGCTTGTTTGGTGAGAAGATTCCACAATCATTATTGGTGAGACGGACCCTAAGGGACTGACCTAATGCCTCGGGGACTCATTGCTAAATGGCCTTGCCTGCGTGACAATGCAAAGGCAATGTAGTTCAAGGTAAACCCTAACGGACCTAAGACCTAGGCGAGAGAAAGTGGGGATAGACTCAAATGGATAGAAGGACTAGATATGGGACGGATGCGACAGTGGGAGCCTCGGGGGCACATTTTAGAAATGGCCTTGCCTACGCGACAATGCAGAGGCAACATAGTTCATGGATTTGGACCATGGAAAATTGATGAGAGACACTATGTTAGACTCACACGATGGATACGATATGGGACAAAACCTTGGTTGAAAAGGCCAACAAAGAGATAGGGTATCAAGCCATGATAGGTTACCATCAGGATTTTATTACTGGACAGATATGGGTCGAATGGGACACAAGGAAGAATGGACTCAAGGTGATTAGTTTCCCAAAGATGGGGAAGGTGGTTTATCACAAGTAACACCTGTTTACCAGGTTTTCACCACTTTCTTTTATTTGCATGAAAATCTAGAAACTATACATGATGCCTGATTGCCAGGTTTTCATCATGATACTTATCCAAGGCGCCTATTTTCCAGGTTTTCACCAAAGGATGATTTTTTTGTACTTTTCTATTTTTTCTATTTTTTTTATTTTTCTAATTTTTTTATTTTTTTGTATTTTATGTTCCCCTTGCATTTGGGGTTCTCCTAGGTATAGAACTTGCGAAGATGCATGTTGTTGATTGGGTTATTGAATAGCTCACCCTCTGATATCGCCAATTGATATGCCCCCGATCCATATGCGGCTACAATTACATAAGGTCCCAGCTAGTTAGGTTTGAACTTGCCTTTCTTTTCTCTGTCTTGTTGGTTGCGAGGATTCTCCTTAAGAATGAGGTCTCCAACTTTGAAGATTCTTGGGTGAACTCTGTGGTTATAGCTTCTTGACATCATTTGTTGATATGCTTTGAGATGGTCAAAGGCTTTCTATCTCCTTTCCTCTAGAAACTCTAGTTCTTGCAATCTGGAGACTCTGTACTCTTCATCTGATATGAGACCTTTCAATGACACCCTGAGAGATGGTAATTCAACCTCAATGGGAAGGATAGCTTCTGAGCCATAGACAAGGGCATAAGGTGTAGTACCTATGGGAGTGCGTATACTAGTTCTATAGGCCCATAGAGCAGGATTGAGTTGGATATGCCAATCATAGCCAGCATCATTAACTATCTTCTTGAGGAGTTTCAAGATGGTCTTGTTGGATGCTTCAGCTTGACCGTTACCTTGGGGATAGTATGGAGTGGAGAAATGATGTTGGATCTTGAATCATTCACAGAGTTCTTGGACATCCTGGTTTTTGAATGGTCTTCCATTATCCGTGATAATGGACAAGGGAATTTCGTATCTGCAGATGATGTATTTCACAATGAATGAGGAGATTTGCTTACCTGTGACGGTGGTGAGGGGGACAGCCTTGATCCACTTTTTAAAGTACTCAGTGGCGGTTATGATGAATTTATGGCCGTTGGAGGAGAGTGGATGGATCTTTCCCATGAGGTCAAGTCCCCATTGGCAAAAGGGCCAAGGTGTCGTTAAAGGTCTCAACTCTTGAGTTGGTATATGTATCAGGTTCCCATGTATTTGACACTGCCTGCACTTCTTGACAAACTGATATGAATCAATTTCCATGTTCGGCCAAAAATAACCCAAACGCATGAGTTTCTTGGCTAAGGAAGGACCGCTAGAGTGTGTTCCGCAGATCCCCTCGTGTACATCTTGCAAGGTGGTTATGGATTCTTCTCATTCTAAACAACAGAGTAAAGTACCATCTAGACCACATCGGTATAGGGTATCATAAATGATGGTATAGTGAGAGGTTTGGCATATAAAAGTTTGTCACTAGTTAGGAGATAAGTTAGGTGGGAGGATGTTGTCCTTGAGGTAAGTGTAAACCTTACCATACCAAGGTGAATTAGATCCAACTAGAAGGCATATGGAATGGGTCTCAGGAAGATCATAAGCTGGTTGTCGAGTAGTTTCCACTAAGAACTCGTACCATGACTCATTCTCAGGTATCTCAAGGAGAGAGGCAATGGTTGCCATAGCGTCTACTACTTTGTTCTCAATCCTAGGTATTTGCTCGAAGGAGATGATTACAAAGTGTTCTTTGAAGTCATCGACCATCTTCTTGTATGGGACAAGCTTTTCATCTTTGGTTTGATAATCATCATTGACTTGATTGATTATAAGTTGAGAATCCCCGTAGACATGTAGCTCTTGGATTTTCCACTCAATTGCCATCTTGAGAACAATTTCTAGGGCTTCGTACTCTCTATGTTATTGGTGCATGGAAATAACAAATGGTAGGACTTTGGAATTATGTCGCCATGCGGAGTCACAAACAAGATTCCTGCTCCTGATCCATGGTTTGTGTAAAAGCCATCGAAGTAGAGTTTCTAGAATATGTTGATATTTTAAATAGGGATTCATCCATAAACTCAAATTGCATCGGTGTGGTGTCTTGTAATGGTGCATCCGCTAGTTGATCAGCAATGATCTGTCCCTTGATAGCTTTTTTGTCTACATACTCAATGTCGTATTCGCTTAGGAGCATTACCCATTTAGCTAGGTGACCTGTGAGAGCTGCTTTGCTTAGTAGGTACTTCAGTGGATCTATTTTTACAATAAGTTTGACTGGGTGTGCAAGCATATAATGTCAGAGTTTTTGTGAAGCAAAAACTACCACCAGACATGATCTTTCTATCTGTGAGTATTGCACTTCATAGCCCACTAATGTTTGGCTGATGTAGTAGACGGCTCTTTCTTTATTCTCATAATCTTGTTATGCCAAAAGAGCCCCAAGAGCTATAGGTGTAGCAGATATGTAGAGTATCAGTGGTTTCCCTTGGATAGGAGGCATGAGAATGGGTGGATTCATAAGATATTCTTCCATCTTGTTGAATGCCTCTTCGTACCTTTCATCCCATCTGAATGGAATGTTCTTGTGTAGGAGATGACTGAATGGTTGGCACTTGTCTACCAACTGGGATATGAATCTGTGGATTGCTTGTAGCTTGCCCTATAGAAATCTTAGTTGAGTAAAAGTCTTAGGTGGTGGCATGTCCATAATGGCTTTGACTTTGGTGGGGTCGACTTCTATTCCATTCGCTGACACAATAAAGCCTAGTAGCTTGCCTGAGGTGACCCCAAACACACATTTCTTTGGGTTCAACTTGACTTTGAATTGGTCTAATCTCTGAAAGACTTTCTCTAACACATCTAGGTGTGATTCCCTTGTGAGTGACTTTGCTAGGATATCATCGACATAGTCCTCCATTGTTACATGCATCATATCATGAAATATGGTTGTCATAGCACGTTGATATGTGGCTCCTACATCTTTTAGCTCGAATGGCATGACATTCTAGCAGAAAGTGCTCCATGGAAAAGTAAAAGCTATCTTGTGTTGGTCTTCTAGTGCTATTCAGATCTGATTATATCCCAAGAATCCATCCATGAGAGATAACATGGTATGCCCTGTTGTTAAGTCAACTATGATATCGATATTTGGCAACAGAAAATCATCCTTGCGGCAGGCTTTGTTTAAATCTCTGAAATCATTGCATAGTCTGACTTGGCCATCAAGTTTGGACACTAGTACAATGTTGGATATCCACTTCGGGTAGTCTATAGCTCTGATGAACCCTACATCTAGTAATTTCTTGAGTTCTTCTTTGACCAATAGTGCTATGTGTGGATGCATCTTTCTAAGCTTCTACTTCACTGGTTTTACTCCTGCGTCTAATGGAAGATGGTGTAAAATCAAGTTCAGGTCTATACTTGGCATGTCTGCATATGACCAAGCAAAGTTGCCCCTCTTTTTCTTGAAGAACGGTACAAACCTGGTCTTCTCTGGTGGAGTAAGAGATTTAGCAAAGTGAATGATCTTAGACTGTTCCTCTGTACCAATATTAACAGGCTCTGTCAGTTCCACAATAATTTGGGACTTCTCCTAGTCCATGCCCTTGGGGAGAGTGTCAAGCCTTCCATCGTCAGGTGCCACAGTTGGGTTTTCACCTTCAGATGCATCCTTTCTTTTTACTATTTTGGGATCTGACACTGCCGCAAAATGGTTTTCACCATCAGATCCAGTTTTTATCTTGATATTTTTGCGACTGGAAGGCTTGGCACCCTCTCTGAAGTAAGCCATGGTATTAAGTTCAATAGAAAAACCAGCTTTATGATCTCCTTTGGGTAGGTGGTCCTAAGTTCCATATAGTCAATATAAGCATCATCATTTTGGAACATATCTAGTTGGGGAGTTCCTCGTAGATCCCAGTCAATAAGCTCAGGATGCACAAGGGGGAGGGAGTCGGAGGATAGACCTGATTCATTGATAGTGTGAATGGATACGTTGGGAGTATAGGTAGGGGTGGTGTTTGAGATGGTACTTTCCTCTAAGTTGTTTATTGCGATGGAACCCAAACCTTCCTCAAAAGTTGTATTCTTAGAGATAGGCGAATCAGGCTCTATTGGTCTATGCAGTAGTGTTTGTCCCTCACAGTAGGGGCTAAAAGTTTGGATGGTATCAACCTCTTTGTCATCATAGGAATGCTCTATTAGCTCATCCCCCTCATATTTGTTGGAATCTGTGTCGCTGTCCTCTTGAAGTGTATGGATCGTTTCCACAAGACAAGCATTTTCTTTAGCTTTGCCCTTGCCTTTGTATCCTAGACCATTTGTATTTCTAGCCATTAAGGATGAAGAAGGTTGAATAGGTTATATGATTCCTTCTTTTCTGAGGCAGATAGGGCCTTGTCCTTTGTAACCCGTTCTATGCAGGATAGTTTTACCTCGCCCATAGAGTTTTGTTGGGAGTCTAGGCAGTTCTTGCGATGTGCTTTCTTCTTCAGTATAAAGCCATTGTAGGAGATCTCTTTCCTCTGTTTCATTAGATAAGGTCCCCCGTTTTACAAAGGGAGTTGCGGGAGCTATAGGGGGAGCAGATGGCTTTGGAAAATGTTTAGGTTGGCCAAATGATCGAGGAGACAAAGGCATCTTGTCTAGGTTGAGGCTGTGCTCTATGGAGTACTCCGCCACTCCACTTTCTTTTATGGTAATCTTCTACTCTTTGGTTCTTGATGAGGAGGCCTCGGTGGTATGATCATGCTATGGAATAGGGGATATAGATGCTTTGTTGTTTGGTATGATGTACTCAGGTTTTGCAAGGAAAGAGTTACAATGTTGATAGGGGTCAGGGTCACCTTGGATGGTGACTTGCTTGCCATCGTGCGGGAATTTTATACATTGGTGAAAGGTAGAGGGTACGGCCTTCATGGCATGAATCCATGGTCTCCCTAGAAGAATATTATAAGTGAGCTCCCTATCAAGGACTTGGCATACAACATCTTTTATTACCGGTCCTTCTTGTATGGGTAGGACTACTATTCCCTTTGTAGTTCTCTCTTCTTCATCATATGCTTTGATAGTAATCTTCTTGCTTGGATCAACTAACCTTTTGGAGAACCCCAATGCAAGGACTAGTTTTAACATGCAAATATTTAAACCGGCTCCCCCATCAATGAGAACCCTCTTGATGCGGTGCTTGTGGATGAAGGCAACAATACGTAGAGAGTTGTTGATGCAGAGGTAGGAGGACCAAAACTATCCTCAATAACATTAACAAATCAAAGAACTAATCCAATTTCTTTGGTCAGATTTAAGATAACAATAATACATATTTTCCCTCCAATTTTCATGAAGATCCAATGGTAGGAGAGAAAGTTATGACTCTTTTCCCAAAACTACAAACCCTAGGCAGCGTTCAGACCTGCCCTCACCAAAATTGCAATATCTCTCACAAAACTTAATGAAATTATACCAAACCAAAATAATTGTAAACTAGAAACACATATCTTTCCATCCATATATTATGTACATCAAAGTGAGGCTGTACCAGGCCGTGCCATGCATATTTTCATCCTGCATTTTTAGAAAATTAAACTCTGCAGACCTACCCTCAATAAAAATGCCATAACTTATTCAAATCTTAATAAAATTTGATGCAACAAAAATAAATGGAAAGTAGACTCAATACTATTTCCATCCATACCACATTATGGTCATATAAAATACGTACAAATCCATACCAAACGACAGGACTGTTATAGGAGAATTCAAGAAATTGCAGTCACTAAAACGGTCATAACTTCCTCAATATTGCCCCAAATTAGATGAGACAAAAAGGAAAGGGAGGGTGATTGAATATAATTTCATTTGAAATAAAAAATAAATGTCCTCTTTCCTATATTGGGCTGTACCATGCAATAAAATAACAAATTTCTGAAGTAGAATATAGAAAATAGTGTATTTTATCATTCCATGTTCAAATCTCCAATCACCCATGAGTTTTAAAAGGTATACAAGGCCTTTTTAAAGGTATTACAAATGACCTTTCAGTTTCCAACTACTTGGAATGAACCAAGATCCAAATGACTCTTCACCTTCCATCATTCTACATCTTTTTTCCAACTTTACATTGACAACCTTTACATGGTTTGCAATATTTTGCATATTTGAAACTCCTATTGACCTAAACACATAAAAATGACTTGATGGACCTCAATACAATATTAAATCATTTCAAATTGAATCAAACTCATATGGAAGTATCAATTTGTCAAGGTGCTCCTGCACCATACAACCAACCAACAAAGATTTCTAAGTCCCTTGGAAATGTATCTGCAAAACAAAACTCTTTTTCTGCATCTTTGTCTGTCTCTTCATCTTTAGGTTCAGGTTTCAATCTTCACACAAATAGAAAGGTGACCAACCAACGAGTACTCTTCAGGCTGCAACATCAAGTGCTTCTTCAGTCAAGTATCCATCTCTCTACTGCTTCACAACACCAACTCACCAAACCATTCATCTCACCCAACAACAAATTCTGGTGATGCACCTACCACTCTCTCCTCAGTGATTTCTCTCTGCACCCTTATCCAGCCTAATCTCCATTGGAGAATGGTCATGACAGACCTTCTCTTGTCTGCCCTCACACACAACCTCAGAAACTTCTTTCTCACAGATGGATGGACCAAGCACCTGCAACCAAACAACTTAGAAAACAAAATAATGGTCACCAACACAATCTTTCCTTTAGTTCTTCACCTGCCTTCTCAATGACAGGAACAAATATAACACCCAAATCTTTTGCCAGCTCTGATACCAATTTGATGCAGAGGTAGGAGGACCAAAACTATCCTCAATAACATTAACAAATCAAAGAACTAATCCAATTGCTTTGGTCAGATTGAAGATAACAATAATACATATTTTCCCTCCAATTTTCATGAAGATCCAATGGTAGGAGAGAAAGTTATGACTCTTTTCCCAAAACTACAAACCCTAGGTGGCGTTCAGACCTGCCCTCACCAAAATTGCAATATCTCTCACAAAACTTAATGAAATTATACCAAACCAAAATAATTGTAAACTAGAAACACATATCTTTCCATCCATCTATTATGTGCATCAATGTGAGGCTGTACCAGGCCGTGCCATGCATATTTTCATACTGCATTTTTAGAAAATTAAACTCTGCAGACCTACCCTCAATAAAAATGCCATAACTTATTCAAATCTTAATAAAATTTGATGCAACAAAAAGAAATGGAAAGTAGACTCAATACTATTTCCATCCATACCACATTATGGTCATATAAAATCTGTAAAAATCCATACCAAACGCTGCAACAAGACTGTTATAGGAGAATTCTAGAAATTGCAGTCACTAAAACGGTTATAACTTCCTCAATATTGCCCCAAATTAGATGAGACAAAAAGGAAAGGGAGGGTGATTAAATATAATTTCATTTGAAATCAAAAATAAATGTCCTCCTGCCCATATTGGACCATACCATGCAATAAAACAACAAATTTCTGAAGTAGAATACAGAAAACAGTGTCTTTTATCATTCCATGTTCAAATCTCCAATCACCCATGAGTTTTAAAAGGTATACAAGGCCTTTTTAAAGGTATTACAAATGACCTTTTAGTTTCCAACTACTTGGAATGAACCAAGAGCCAAATGACTCTTCACCTTCCGTCATTCTACATCTTTTTTCCAACTTTACATTGACAACCTTTACATGGTTTGCAATATTTTGCATATTTGAAACTCTTATTGACCTAAACATATAAAAATGACTTGATGGACCTCAATACAATATTGAATCATTTCAAATTGAATCAAACTCGTATGGAAGTATCAATTTGTCAAGGTGCTCCTGCACCAGTTGTTATGAGGTTGAGATATAGAGAGGTCATCTTGCTCGGTAAATGATATGGTGCTTGAGGAGGTCAGGTTACCTACTGTTGGTTCCCAAAAATATAGGTTGCTAACCCTATTGCATATGGGATTGTATGGGAAGAGGTTGTTATAGACCCTTCATTATCTTCAAAACAAATGGCATTTATTGCAGGTGTTGTTCATGCTTTGACAAAGCAAAAATGATTAGATTTGATAACTTTTATGGCACAGAACTAGGTCGTATATCTACCTACTACTACATCAAATACACAAATGTTGAAGCCCTATAATGAGATGTTAAAACAACATATGAATGAGAGTGAGCTTATAAACCTTGTGGCTCACTCATCTGAGTTTGAAAATATCATGGTTAGAGAAGAGGAGCCACCCACATGTTTCTAGAGCAACTTGCTTTGGTAGAGGTGATGGGGCTATGAAGCTTCTAGCAAATGTAGCAGCCTGTGAACCATCTAAGGATGAGCAAGGTTCCTGTGGAAATCCTACAAGATGAGAGTTTATAACAATAGACGATAGTTTGGCTAAGTTCGCAATAAAGGTGCTCTATAGATGGTCTAAATTCTCAAACTAATGATAATGATGATGATAAAAAGACTATCAACAATCTTAGTGAAAATGTTTTCTAATGATAAAACTATGAACTATGTCAATCAAACTATTTCTCATGATCATATTGATGAAACTGTGAACACTGGATATGAAAGTAACAGAAATAATGATGATTCTAGTGATCATAACATATATGATGATGGTTTAGGAGAGGATGATGAAACTGAAGATTATTCTTATCAAGTCTCTGATTATGAATTGACAGATGATCATTTAGATGATGACCAGAAACTATGTGATTATAATAACCTCTTGAAGGATGACCAACACAGACTATGTATACATGCTTAATTCATTGGTGAAGATTAGGGACATCGAGGGAGCTGGGAAATGTTTTAAAGGAGAAACCCTAACCTAAGAAAGCCCTAAACAGGAGTATGCATCAGATAGACATGCATTATCAACGTGAACCTATCAGATTTCCCTGATTGCATAAGTTGTGCCAATAACAAAGACTACGAGGGTTTCGGTGAGGGTCTTGCTGATCAATATATAACAAAGAAAACATATCATGGAGATAGTTGCTATCGGCAGAGATTATTTAGATCACACCAATCTTATACCTCTTGCTGATGGAACCCTGTAAGGTGAAAGAGCTATTAAAGAAAACATAAATATTTCTAAAAAGTGATATTTCCAAAAGGTACAAACAAAAATGATAATGTGTGACAAAGGTGAATTTCACATTTTCATTAAAGGAGTATTTTTCAAAGGCAAAATATTTTCAGGAAAAGTTAAAAAGGGTGATTATCTTAGAATGCATATAACGTTTTCACATAAGAAGTTGGAGGATGGCAAATTATTTTCACTCAGATGAAATTTTTGTCAAATAAAAGTGAAAAATGCATACAGATAAAATTCCATGCAAATACTTGCAAACCAAACCTAAAGAATATTTTTCATTGAGAAAGTAAAGACGTAGATGATAATTTTTCACTCACAAATATTCTTGTGAAATAATGGTGAAAAAACACGTCAGGAAATATAATCAAGAAATAAATAGAGATTAAAGTATTATGTGAAGATCAAAAAGCCAGATTAAATATTTAATCATTGCCAAATGCAATTAAATAAATGAAAAGGTATACCGAAGGTTGCAATGGAAGAAATAAAGGGTTGTAACCTTAGAGTCCAAAGGATATTTATCAGGGAAGAAGAATCCAGCAAAAAAGGACATCAGTAGATTAGGATCAAGAGTAGATTAGGAAAAATATCAGTTAGATAATTGGATGGATTGACTAGTTGCCAAAATAAAATATTATTTTGTACATTGTAAAATCTTTCGAAACTGTATAGTGGAGAAAATGCATAAATTAATGATTTAATATTGGTGTCTATTGTTTTTTGAGCTGAGGAATTATTTGGTTGTCTCCATACTGTTATTTCTTTGTTATTTGAACCTGAGTTTCCAAGTTGATATTTCAGTTTCATCAAAACACATTTGCTGTTTTCGTGTAATCAAATTAATTGGTTTCCATTATAGATATAAAATCCTTTTGATTGATTACAGTAACCTAGAGGTAACATTGGATAGGTAAGAGCAGCCCCATAATTATCAAGATTGCCATACTGTCTCCAACTTGATATTGTCTTGTTATTCAAATTGAGCATCAACTCCATTTGTCAATACACATTTGCTGTCATTGTGTGATTCTTTTGATCGGTTCCTTCAAGCAAGGATTAAAAAATCTTTTCAATAAGTCACAGTAACCTAGTAATATTTGAGTGGATCACTAAGTAGAGTCTGTCAGTCACATTCTTGTACATTTATACAAGCTATAAACAGACACAAGTGCCAAACAATTAGGATTGTAAGCAATAAGTAAATCATATATCATATACACCTTGACTCCATTAGCCCAACAGAAATAGGCACTGGTCATACCAATTCCATTTTAGGATTCCATAAAATCTCATTCAAACAATTACATCTCAGATCTTAGTATTAGGAGTAGGAGTAGTTTAGAAGCTTGCATCTATTACATTTTATGCCATTGTGATAGATTTACTAATCCAATCAAGTCATATAGTGTTAAGTCTGCTTTAGATACAAAGGTACACCCGCCTAGGTTTGCAAGACCTGAAGTGTAGGGAGCTAATAGCTCTGTCAATTGGTCCAAAAACGTTGCAAATCCAAACATAGAGTCTGGCATCCTCTTAGGGTTAGCAACCTGCATTTTTGGTCCTCGACAAAGTGATATTAACAACCCTCACTATTATGTATTTGCTACAACAATATCGTTCTGCTTCATTCTTCTTCTTGCTTGCGCTACTATTGCCGGCAGAAGGATTGAGTGCATCATGGCCCAAAGATTTCTCTAATTCTAAGAGGCGAAGGGGATTTCTCTATTGGCTTAGCTGACAAGACCCAGGAGGCTCATCCTCATCCTCACCATCACTCCTGCTGGAAAAGAGTTAAAGAGGCATTACTGAGAGGGGAGGAACACCATCACCATCACTGTCACTAGTGTTGGAGGACAGTTGAAGATGTAGTGATAAAAGCGTGGATAATTGTTTGTACCTACTCCATTCAACCTGTCATTTCTAGATCTGCCTTGGCCACCTCGACTCTCTTCTGAAATCTATATTCATCTTGATTACCTGGTTACTCATCTACTTAAGGTGGGCTAATCAGTTGCATCCCTGCATAGTGTAACCATACCAGCTTCTATACAAACATCTTTCATTTGTGCATCATTAAAATCATCATTGGACTGTGCAGCTCTTCAAAATTGGCATCAGGAATTAGAGTCATTTTCTTTGAATGAATCTGTATTACTCGTGCTCTAGCATCCTCATCCCAAGGATTATGCAAATTTTGATGCTAGTTATCACTATACAAGAATGATTGATCCATTGCTTTCTAGATGATGTAGGCTGCAATATATTTATTATCATGTTTATGGTAATGAAAGGAAGCAGCAACATCTGTTACTTGAGGATGTTTTCTCATATTGCATTATATTTCTTCCAAAGTGATCTTCTGTCCATTGATTTTGATCATACGATTTTTTTATTTTTTATATGGGACCTTTAAATTTTGCAAAATTTGGGTATGAAATTTTAGGTCCCAACAGTGGCTCTGTCTGGGGATGTATGCCCCCTATGGGCATAGCAAGATCCCAGATCTCTGGGGAGTAGACCGGTGCCTACTCCATTGGGCAACAGAGTCCAAACGTCACCTTTTTCCCTAAAATAATATGGTTTTAAAAAAACCACACCATAAAAACAAAAACATATCTTTTCCTCTGTCATAAATTTGATTCTCATCACACTGTGGTGAAGCTAATCTATCAATATTTTGAAAACTTATTTGATTGAATGAATTCATATTGTTGATCAATTTTCCATGCTCAATATTGCTAGTGTTTTGATCATCATCATGCATCTGGAAATTAGGTATAATTTGAACAATCTCTCCTCCATGTAATACATCTTTGCTACATGAAGAGGATCCCTCTTTAATGTAACTTTTTTCATTATTCTTCTTACTATCATGCATTGTAAATTGACCTCCTAGCTGATCTAAAAATTGGGAGGGCACATTGTTCTCTTCATCATTATCACAATAATCAATCATGTTCATTTCATCATATGACTTTTCTTCATTTATGGATTCATCATCATTGTTATCAGCATACTCACTTTCCTGACTATCTGAGAACATTTCATCCTCTTGATAACATGGATTTGAGAACACTTGAAATTCATTTTCTAGCATACCTTGGCAAAATGTCATCTGATCTTCTTCTATCTTCTCATCATACAATGGGTTTGAAAAATTTTGAAAATCATTTTCAGAAATGTACACTTCCTCCTCATTGTGAGTTTGCCCTGTTTGCTGAGAACAATCATCCTCTTCATCTTCTTGTGCTATATCATCATACAATGATTTTAAACAGGACTGAAGATTATTTTCTGCTATGGGTATTTCCCTTTGATCAAGATTTTGTTCTCCTTGTTGAAAATACTCACCCTGGTTATCTAAAGAGACTTCATCCTCAGAATAGCATGGGTTAGAAAACACTTGGAGTTCATCCTCTTTATTTAAAGTTTGTCTTCCCTTTTGAAAACAGTTCTCCTCTTCCCCCCAACACTGCTGATTTATATATTGCGGTGGGTGGGCTGGGATAAAATTTGTCTGATATGGAGGTTGATAATAAACATTTCATTGTGTGGGTTGATGAGAGTCTAGATTTTGATGTGACATATGTAGATGATGATATTGTGGAGCATATCGCTGTCCAGGTGGTGGATAGTATTCATTTTTTTGGTATATTGCTAGTCTATCTATATCTAGCTGCATTGCTATATCAATTTCTTCAAATTTAGTATCATCAGATCCAACATTGATAATATCCTCATGCCTTTTCCTTTCTATGATAGGAATCAATTTAACCAATTGGTCTATAGTAACTGGCTTTAATGATTCAAGCCAATTAGTACACACAGGCACATAAGCAAGCATGAACATTTTAATAAATAAGGATACACTAGGTTTGAGATGAAAAGGTATCTGTTCATAGATATCCCCCAACCTGATGAACAACTTATATCCAGATTCTCCTTCATGTCTCCTTATTTCAAAGAATGCATCTAAAGGGGGTATGTTATATTTTTTCATATTTCATCAATTTTATTTTTAGAGTCGCCACCTCTTGTGAGAAGAGGAAAATTTCATCTTTCTAGGTTCTTGCCAGCAGAGTCTACCAATCTGTATTTGAATTTTGTGTAGAGTCACCACTTCTATTTATAGAACTAATCAATTTTTTTGGGTTTTGCCTTCCACCAGCAGAGTTATGTCTTTTAATTTTTTGACTCTAATAACATGGTCCACTACCAGGTTTCTCTATGTGTTCTCCCCAGTAGAGTCGCCATTTTGTTGGTTCCCAAAAATGTAGGTTGCTAACCCTAAGAGGATGCCAGACTCTATGTTTGGATTTGCAATGTTTTTGGACCAATTGACAGAGCTATTAGCTCCCTACACTTCAAGTCTTGCAAACCTAGGCATGTATACCTTTGTAACTAAAGCAAACTTAATACCATATGACTTGATTGGATTAGTAAATCTATCACATGGCATAAAATGTAATAGATGCAAGCTTCTAAACTACTCCTACTCCTAATACTAAGATCTGAGATGTAATTGTTTGAATGAGATTTTATGGAATCCTAAAATGGAATTGGTATGACCAGTGCCTATTTCTATTGGGCTAATGGAGTCAAGGTGTATATGATATATAATTTACTTATTGGTTACAATCCTAATTGTTTGGCACTTGTGTTTGTTTATAGCTTGTATAAATGTGCAAGAATGTGACTGATAGACTCTACTTAGTGATCCACTTGAATATTACCAGGTTACTGTGACTTATTGAAAGGATTTTTTAATCCTTGCTTGAAGGAACCGATCAAAAGAATCACACAATGACAACAAATGTGTATTGACAAATGGAGTTGATGCTCAATTTGAATAATAAGACAATATCGAGTTGGAGACAGTATGGCAATCTTGATAGTTATAGGGCTGCTCTTACCTATCCAAATGTTACCTCTAGGTTACTGTAATCAATCAAAAGGATTTTATATCTATAATGGAAACCAACTAATTTGATTACACGAAAAATAGCAAATGCGTTTTGATGAAACTGAAATATCAACTTGGAAACTCAAGTTCAAATAACAAAGAAATAATAGTATGGAGACAACCAAATAATTGCTCAGCTCAACAAACAATAGACACCAATATTAAATAATTAATTTATGCATTTTCTCCACTATACAGTTTCGAAAGATTTTACAATGTACAACATAATCTTTTATTTTGGCAACTGGTCAATCCATCCAGTTATCTAACTGATGTTTTTCCTAATCTACTCTTGACCCTAATCTACTGATGTCCTTTTTTGTTGGATTCTTCTTCCCTGATAAATATCCTTTGGACTCTAAGGTTACAACCCTTTATTTCTTCCGTTGCAACCTTCGGTATACCTTTTTGTTTATTTAATTGCATTTGGCAATGATTAAATATTTAATCTGGCTTTTTGATCTTCACATAATACTTTAATATCTATTTATTTCTTGATTATATTTCCTGACGTGTTTTTTCACCATTATTTCATAAGAATATTTATGTGAGTGAAAAATTATCATCTGCATCTTTACTTTCTTGGTGAAAAATATTCTTTAGGTTTGGTTTGCAAGTATTTGCATGGAATTTTATCTATATGCATTTTTCACTTTTATTTGACAAAAATTCCATCTGAGTGAAAATAATTTGCCATCCTCCAACTTCTTAGGTGAAAACGTTATATGCATTCTAAGATAATTGCCCTTTTTAACTTTTCTAGAAAATATTTTGCCTTTGAAAAATACTCCTTTAATGAAAATGTGAAATTCACCTTTGTCACACATTATCATTTTTGTTTGTACCTTTTGGAAATATCACTTTTTAGAAATATTTATTTTTTCTTTAATAGCTCTTTCACCTTACGGGATTCCATTGGCAAGAGGTATAAGATCGGTGTGATCTAAATAATCTCTGCCGATAGCAACTATCTCCATGATATGTTTTCTTTGTTATATATTGATCAGCAAGACCCTCACCGAAACCCTCGTAGTCTTTGTTATCGGCACAACTTATGCAATCAGGGAGATCTGATAGGTTCACTCCGATAATGCATGTCTATCTGATGCATACTCCTGTTTAGGGCTTTTTCACTTTAGGGTTTCTCCTTTAAAACATTTCCCAGCTCCCTTGATGTGACTAATCTTCACCAATGAATTAAGCATGTATACACAGTCTGTGTTGGTCATCCTTCAAGAGGTTATTATAATCACATAGTTTCTGGTCATCGTCTAAATGATCATTTGTCAATTCATAATCAAAGACTTGATAAGAATTATCTTTAGTTTCATCATCCTCTCTTTAACCATCATCATATATGTTACGATCACTAGAATCATCATTATTTCTATTACTTTCATATCCAGTGTTCACAGTCTCATCAATATGATCACCAGAAATAGTTTGATTGGCATAGTTCATAGTTTTATCATCAGAAAACATTTTCACTAAGATTGTTGATAGTCTTTTTATCATCATCATTATCATTAGTTTGAGAATTTAGACCATCTATAGAGCACCTTTATTGCGAACTTAGCCAAACTATCGTCTATTGTTATAAACTCTCATCTTGTAGGATTTCCACAGGAACCTTGCTCATCCTTAGATGGTTCACAGGCCACTACATTTGCTAGAAGCTTCATAGCCCCATCACCTCTACCAAAGCAAGTTGCTCTAGAAACATGTGGGCAGCTCCTCTTCTCTAACCATGATATTTTCAAACTTAGATGAGTGAGCCACAAGGTTTATAAGCTCACTCTCATTCATATGTTGTTTTAACATCTCATTATAGGGCTTCAACACTTGCGTATTTGATGTAGCAGTAGATAGATATATGACCTAGTTCTGTGCCATAAAAGTTATCAAATCTAATCATTTTTGCTTTGTCAAAGCATGAACAACACCCGCAATAAATGCCATTTGTTTTGAAGCTGATGAAGGGTCTGTAACAACCTCTTCCCATACAATCTCGTATGCAATAGGGTTAGCCCTCATTCTGATGAAAAAGTATGTATATCTCTGCAACACCCTCAAACAAATAACTACATCTTTCCTTTCTAGAATTCAACAGCACTGTATAAGTTCTTTTGACCATCAAAAAGGAGGGAGAGTATGAGATAGAAGAGTAGTATTCTCTGCAACTCATTTAGGTTTTAGATGTCTAGTTTCCTCCTTTGATGGCAGGGAGATATCTAATTTCTGAAAGCCTGACCAATTTGGGCAACTACAGATAGAAGTTTATTTCCATTGTAATAATATAAGTCCTTGAAATTTACAAATATACCTTATGCAGTCTCTAGGCGCAAATAACCTGGACTAGCGCCTGAAGGGCCTATGCAGGTTGCTAACATAAGATTGAATGGATATGGATCTGAAAGGAGATTCTTCGTATTTGGAGTAGTTAACCATATTCTTTAATCTTTTGGCCCAAAGTTTTAGTAGATAACTCCTTTGTAATAGTCAACACTTGTTTTAATTCATTTACCTTCTCTACTGGCAATAGTGGATCCTTCTCAAGCTTTTCCTTAAGAGTAATCCTTAAACAAGTGATCTACTCGATAACACATGCCTGCTTTCTCATCTTTCACCATTAGATCCGTGAATTTGTCAACATGCCCAGATGCATTAAGGACTTTCTCTAGTGTAACACATGGACAATCAATCTCCAACATGAAGCTCAGTATAAAAACAATTGGTGATAGTAGCAATGGCAAGGATGTAAATTTGGAGACCTTTTTGAGTATTGATAATAGTTGAACTTTATTGTGTGTATTCGCAGCATATGTCATGCTAGCAATGGCTGATCACGACCTTGAACATTCTTTGGTTAGGTGGGTGGCTTTGGTAATAACTATCTTTCATCATGTCACCTCTGAGGTTTATATTGTACAAGGTCATAAGGATTCCCATAACTTCCTTCACTTATGGCCTCAACAAAGTGATATTAGCAACCCTCACTATTATGTATTTGCTACAACGATATTGCTCTGCTTCATTCTTCTTCTTGCTTGCGCTACTATTGCCGGCAGAAGAATTGAGCGCATTGTGGCCCAAAGATTTCTCTAATTCTAAGAGGCGAAGGGGATTTCTCTGTTGGCTTAGCTGACAAGACCCAGGAGGCTCATCCTCATCCTCACCATCACTCCTGTTGGAAAAGAGTTAAAGAGGCATTGCTGAGAGGGGAGGAACACCATCACCGTCACTGTCACTATTGTTCGAGGATAGTTGAAGATGTAGTGATAAAAGCGTGGATAATTGTTCGTGCCTACTCCATTTAATCTGTCATTTCTAGATCTACCTTGGCCACCTCGACTCTCTTCTAAAATCTATATTCATCTTGATTGCCTGGTTACTCATCTACTTAAGGTGGGCTACTCAGTTGCATCCCTGCATAGTGTAAGCATACTAGCTTCTATACAAACATCTTTCATTTGTGCATCATTAAAATCGTCATTGAACTGTGCAGCTCTTCAAAATTGGCATTAGGAATTAGAGTCATTTTCTTTGAATGAATCTGTATTACTCATGCTCTAGCATCCTCATCCCAAGGATTATGCAAATTTTGATGCTGGTTATCACTATACAAGAATGATTGATCCATTGCTTTCAAGATGATGTAGGTTGCAATATATTTATTATCATGTTTATGGTAATGAAAGGAAGCAGCAACATCTACTACTTGAGGATGTTTTCTCATATTGCATTATATTTCTTCCAAAGTGATCTTCTGTCCATTGATTTTGATCATACGATTTTTTTATTTTTTATATGGGACCTTCAAATTTTGCAAAATTTGGGTATCAGTCTGGGGATGTATGCCCCCTGTGGGCATAGCAAGATCCCAGATCTCTGGGGAGTAGACCGGTGCCTACTCCATTGGGCAACAGAGTCCAAACATCACCTTTTGCCCTAAAATGATATGGTTTTAAAAAAACCACACCATAAAAACAAAAACATATATTTTCCTCTGTCATAAATTTCATTCTCATCATGCTGTGGTGAAGCTAATCTGTCAATATTTTGAAAACTTATTTGATTCAATGAATTCATATTGTTGATCAACTTTCCATGCTCAATATTGCTAGTGTTTTGTTCATCATCATGCATCTAGAAGTTAGGTATAATTTGAACAATCTCACCTCCATGTAATACATCTCTACTACATGAAGAGGATCCCTCTTTAATGTAACTTTTTTCATTATTATTCTTACTGTCATGCATTGTGAATTGACCTCCTAGCTGATCTGAAAATTGGGAGTGCCCATTGTTCTCTTCATCATTATCACAATAATCAATCATGTTCATGTCATCATATGACTTTTCTTCATTTATGGATTCATCATCATTGTTATCAGCATACTCACTTTCCTGACTATCTGAGAACATTTCATCCTCTTGATAACATGGATTTGAGAACACTTGAAATTCATTTTCTGGCATGCCTTGGCAAAATGTCATCTGATCTTCTTCTATCTTCTCATCATACAATGGGTTTGAAAAATTTTGAAAATCATTTTTAGATATGTACACTTCCTCCTCATTGTGAGTTTGCCTTGTTTGCTGAGAACAATCATCCTCTTCATCTTCTTGTGCTATATCATCATACAATGATTTTAAACAGGACTGAAGATTATTTTCTGCTATGGGTATTCCCTTTGATCAAGATTTTGTTCTCCTTGTTGAAAATACTCACCCTGGTTATCTGAAAAGACTTCATCCTTGGGATAGCATGGGTTAGAAAACACTTGGAGTTCATCCTCTTTATTAAAAGTTTGTCTTCCCTTTTGAAAACAATTCTCCTCTTCCCCCCAACACTGCTGATTTATATATTGCAGTGGGTGGGCTGGGATAAAATTTGTCTGATATGGAGGTTGATAATAAACATTTCATTGTGCGGGTTGATGAGAGTCTAGATTTTGATGTGACATATGTAGATGATGATATTGTGGAGCATATCACTGTCCAGGTGGTGGATAATATTCATTTTTTTTGGTATATTGCTAGTCTATCCATATCTGGCTGCATTGCTATATCAGTTTCTTCATATTTAGTATGATCGGATCCAACATTGATAATATCCTCATGCCTTTTCCTTTCTATGATAGGAATCAATTTAAACAATTGGTCTATAGTAACTGGCTTTAATGATTCAGGCCAACTAGTAGACACAGGCACATAAGCAAGCATGAACATTTTAATAAATAAGGATACACTAGGTTTGAGATGAAAAGGTATCTGTTCATAGATATCCCCCAACCTGATGAACAACTTATATCTAGATTCTCCTTCATGTCTCCTTATTTCAAAGAATGCATCTAAAGGGGGTATGTTATATTTTTTCATATTTCATCAATTTTATTTTTAGAGTCGCCACCTCTTGTGAGAAGAGGAAAATTTCATCTTTCTAGGTTCTTGCCAGTAGAGTCTACCAATCTGTATTTGAATTTTGTGTAGAGTCGACACCTCTATTTAGAGGACTAATCAATTTTTTTGGGTTTTTCCTTCCACCAGTAGAGTTATGCCTTTTAATTTTCTGACTCTAATAACATGGTCCACTACCAGGTTTCTCTATGTGTTCTCCTCAGTAGAGTCACCATTTTGTTGGTTCCCAAAAATGCAGGTTGCTAACCCTAAGAGGATGCCAAACTCTATGTTTGGATTTGCAATGTTTTTGGACCAATTGACAGAGCTATTAGCTCCCTACACTTCAAGCCCTACAAACCTAGGCGAGTATACCTTTGTAACTAAAGCAGACTTAACACTATATGACTTGATTGGATTAGTAAATCTATCACAATGGCATAAAATGTAATAGATGCAAGCTTCTAAACTACTCCTACTCCTAATACTAAGATTTGAGATGTAATTGTTTGAATGAGATTTTATGGAATCCTAAAATGGAATTGGTATGACCAGTGCCTATTTCTGTTGGGCTAATGGAGTCGAGGTGTATATGATATATGATTTACTTATTGGTTACAATCCTAATTATTTGGCACTTGTGTTTGTTTATAGCTTGTATAAATGTGCAAGAATGTGACTGATAGACTCTACTTAGTGATCCACTCGAATCTTACAAGGTTACTGTGACTTATTGAAAGGATTTTTTAATCCTTGCTTGAAGGAACTAATCAAAAGAATCACACAATGACAGCAAATGTGTATTGACAAATGGAGTTGATGCTTAATTTGAATAACAAGACAATATCGAGTTGAAGACAGTATGGCAATCTTGATAATTATAGGGTTGTTCTTACCTATCTAAATGTTACCTCCAGGTTACTATAATCAATCAAAAGGATTTTATATCTATAATGGAAACCAATTAATTTGATTACACGAAAATAGCAAATGCGTTTTGATGAAACTGAAATATCAACTTGGAAACTCAGGTTCAAATAAAAAAGAAATAACAGTATGGAGACAACCAAATAATTGCTCAACTCAACAAACAATAGACACCAATATTAAATCGTTAATTTATGCATTTTCTCCACTATACAGTTTCAAAAGATTTTACAATGTACAACATAATCTTTTATTTTGGCAACTGGTTAATCCATCCAGTTATCTAACTGATGTTTTTCCTAATCTACTCTTGACCCTAATCTACTGATGTCCTTTTTTGCTGGATTCTTCTTCCCTGATAAATATCCTTTGGACTCTAAGGTTACAACCCTTAATTTCTTCCATTGCAACCTTCGGTATACCTTTTCATTTATATAATTGCATTTGGCAATGATTAAATATTTAATCTGGCTTTTTGATCTTCACATAATACTTTAATCTCTATTTATTTCTTGATTATATTTCCCGACATGTTTTTTCACCATTATTTCACAAGAATATTTATGTGAGTGAAAAATTATCATCTACATCTTTACTTTCTCGGTGAAAAATATTCTTTAGGTTTGGTTTGCAAGTATTTGCGTGGAATTTTATCTGTATGCGTTTTTCACTTTTATTTGACAAAAAATTCCATCTAAGTGAAAATAATTTGCCATCCTCCAACTTCTTAGGTGAAAACGTTATATGTATTCTAAGATAATCACCCTTTTTAACTTTTCCAGAAAATATTTTGCCTTTGAAAAATACTCCTTTAATGAAAATGTGAAATTCACCTTTGTCACACATTATCATTTTTGTTTGTACCTTTTGGAAATATCACTTTTTAGAAATATTTATTTTTTCTTTAATAGCTCTTTCACCTTATGGGGTTCCATCGGCAAGAGGTATAAGATCGGTGTGATCTAAATAATCTCTGCCGATAGCAACTATCTCCACGATATGTTTTCTTTGTTATATATTGATCAGCATGACCCTCACCGAAACCCTCGTAGTCTTTATTATCGGCACAACTTATGCAATTGGGGAGATCTGATAGGTTCACTCTGATAATGCATGTCTATCTGATGCATACTACTATTTAGGGCTTTCTCACTTTAGGGTTTCTCCTTTAAAACATTTCCCAGCTCCCTTGATGTCCCTAATCTTCACCAATGAATTAAGCATGTATACACAGTCTGTGTTGGTCATCCTTCAAGAGGTTATTATAATCACATAGTTTTTGGTCATCGTCTAAATGATCATCTGTCAATTCATAATTAGAGACTTGATAAGAATTATCTTCAGTTTCATCATCCTCTCCTGAACCATCATCATATATGTTACAATCACTAGAATCATCATTATTTCTGTTACTTTCATATCCAGTGTTCACAGTTTCATCAATATGATCACCAGAAATAGTTTGATTGGCATAGTTCATAGTTTTATCATCAGAAAACATTTTCACTAAGATTGTTGATAGTCTTTTTATCGTCATCATTATCATTAGTTTGAGAATTTAGACCATCTATAGAGCACCTTTATTGCGAACTTAGCCAAACTATCGTCTATTGTTATAAACTCTCGTCTTGTAGGATTTCCATAGGAACCTTGCTCATCCTTAGATGGTTCATAGGCCGCTACATTTGCTAGAAGCTTCATAGCCCCATCACCTCTACCAAAGCAAGTTTCTCTAGAAACATGTGGGCGGCTCCTCTTCTCTAACCATGATATTTTCAAACTCAGATGAGTGAGCCACAAGGTTCATAAGCTCACTCTCATTCATATGTTGATTTAACATCTCATTATAGGGCTTCAACACTTGTGTATTTGATGTAGTAGTAGGTAGATATACGACCTAGTTCTGTGCCATAAAAGTTATCAAATCTAATCATTTTTGCTTTGTCAAAGCATGAACAACACCCGCAATAAATGCCATTTGTTTTGAAGCTAATGAAGGGTCTGTAACAACCTCTTCCCATACAATCCCATATGCAATAGGGTTAGCCCTCGTTCTAATGAAAAAGTATGTATATCTCTGCAACACCCTCAAACAAATAACTCCATCTTTCCTTTCTGGAATTCAACAGCACTGTATAAGTTCTTTTGACCATCAAAAAGGAGGGAGAGTATGAGATAGAAGAGTAGTATTTTCTGCAACTCATTTAGGTTTTAGATGTTTGGTTTCCTCCTTGGATGGCAAGGAGATATCTCATTTCTGAAAGCCTGACCAATCTGGGTGTTGACTTTTTCCCAGACTGGATGCTTATTCCCAGATTTCCCTACAAGGTAGCCATCAGTGATCAATAGGATCTCTGGGCCAGGGGGTCAACAGTGTAGGAGATAGACTCTATATTTTATCTCCTCTTCTTCTTCAGGCTCTGCAAGACCTAGGGGGGTATTCCCTACTCAACATCCATGAGGATATGCATACAAGGCTGGGATGCTGACAGAAAGCAGATAGTCCTCTTGTAAGTAGACCAAAACTGAAAGATAAGAGCAAAGGGGCTAGCTCTGGGCCTATTTGCAGTTGTAGACAGAGGACTGAGATTCCTAAAACTAACACTAATGTCCTAATGGTTGTTTTAGATTTTGATTTGGAGTTTAAGTGTGGATGCAAAGCTGGACATGGTTATAACACAAGAACAAAGCATGATTGGTGCCTATCCAGGGCCTGGAGTCAGTAGACATACACCTGTGAATGATCAGCATGAACAGCTGAAACTAGATTTCAAGGGGATATATGTGATATCTGCCTTACAGACATCTCCCAATACAGAGTGTTAGGTTATCTCTACTTATGGTATCCCTACTGCAGTATACCCTTCCCAATGTTCAACCTGAAAACAGTTTAATCTACCCCTTGAGTAGAAGTTAAAAGATCAGACAGTCAACATAGGAATTCTATGCTCTAGAATCTAAACATTACCAAACATCCAGATTCAGAAGAAGAATACATGCAATACTGGAGACAGAATTAACACAACACATGCCAAGATAGCATTTCTCATATAAGTTTAATCATGAAATCAGTGGGTTCATGCCAAAAACAAACAACAAGAGATACATAAACTCACAGGTAAGCTGTACAGAACAACCAGATCAGCTTGTTATGCATTACAGAGCCAAAATCTTCAACTTTCAACAACCTCTCAAATGAGCAACACCACCTGCTTATAACAGCCAGGTAGGTGCTCAGTAATTAATTACAATGTTGACCAAAAATCCTGCCAGATACACAGTATCATGGAAATGGCGCTCAAACACAACCAGATTGGCGCCCAAACTTGAATGCAGCAGGTAGGGGAGGAGACAGGAAGATTTCTCGAGCCCTGCGCCACCATCCGCTGATGTACATCTTTAGTCGGGTACAGGATCCATCCACGCCATCGCCCATACCTCTGCAACAATCGCCATTGATGGCGCACCAACACACGGCCTTGGGAAGAACATCAAACAGACTATCGCAAGCATTTCCCGCCGAGACTTATCATCATGATATTTGAAAATGCAGGATAACAATATCCCACATGCACCCCGCGATGACCTCAATAACACTTTATATACTAGGTCATGAGCATATATCATGTCGGTGCTTTTGCTCCTGACGACACTAGTATAGACCTCATCATCATCATCCTTCAGCAGCATGATATCCTGTTGTTCAAAATATCACCCTGACGTCATCATGATATTTGAAATATAACCTTCATGATAATCGGCACAACCTGATCCTTCGGAGGAACATCCTCCTGCTGAGCTTATAACAAAAGTCTGGCCGATGAACATCCTGATGACGTCATCATCATATCTACCTACTGCGCACCTCCTCATATCCGGATGACGTCATCATCATGTTTGCAAATATCAGGAGGTCTCTTCAAGATGATCAGTGTTAGAAATATGACCCCCCCCGGACCTTGATGACGTCATCATCATATTAACATCATCATGATATTCGGAAGACAACCGGATATTTGGAAATATCCTCCTGATGCACAAATATCAGGTTGCACTGTAGCTCCACTATAAGATCGGGGCGATAACTGAATATGATGATGCTGCTTGAAAAGATCACCCCCAGTAGATAATGCGCGAAGCCAGCAGGCGGATATCTCCTTGATATTAGCATCATCATGATGCTCGAACAAAACAAAAACATATATCCGGGTGATATGAAAATATCACCCCTTCCTTCGGAAATATCATGATGCAGATAGGCATAGAAACAAATATCACCCTGATATAAGGATGACGTCAGCATCATCAGGATGACAAAACAACGAACAAGAAGTGATACAACATCATCAGGATGATATTGACTAAGATCATCCTGACATTCAAAATATGATGACCCTAGTGAATATCGGGTCGCACTTAGAACTCTTCAACAACATCATCAGGATGATCATAGCCAAGATCACCCGATGATAGAAATATCACCCCGGCAAAATATCATGAAGGCAGAAAATATGATGACCTCCGCAAGCAGCAGGATGATAACTGGAAATATCATGATGATGACGACGACCCTTAAGAAAAAACAAGTTAGGTCGAACAACTTAGAGAATAACCCCTTCAAGATAATGGGGCAACATCATCATCATGTTTGTGCAAGGTGATAAATAGAAGATCACTGGATACTTGAGAAATCACCCCCGCAAGCAAACCAAAGCGCACTGTAGCTCGTCAGCATCATCAGGATAAAAACCAAACATCACCCGATAGTTGAAATATGATGATGACGATGAAAAACCAGTCGACGAAGAACATGATGATGCAGACCACCATCAAACCAAATATGATGATGATGACCTCCTCCTCAGGAAAATATGATGCTGCAGCTGAAAAATGCTGAGGAGGTCCAACACTTAGAAAAAATGGGCAAGAAGATAAAGGCTTCAAATGAAGAAACCTCCTGATCATGACAAACCAACCCCAGGTCAAAATGAGTGCTAACAGTGGCTCCGAATGGGGACGTGCAGGTGAAAACCTGCAGCGAGAACCAGATCTCCGGGCAGACCAGACAAAAAGCCAAAAAACGCGAGCTGTACAAGGCATTTACACTACATACATATTTTTACAAATGTGCACAGCAACCAGTTATTCATGCAAAATAGAACTTAAGGAATTGGCCATGCACAGGCAATTCCAGAACTTCACCATCTAGGGCCTGGAGGAAATAAGAATCCTCCCCATGAGTATTGCAAACCTGATATGGGCCCATCCATAAGGGTTGAAATTTACCATGTTTACCCTTTTCCTGAACTTTAGCATTCCAAATGAGCACCAGATCATTAACTTGAAACTTCCTTTTTGTAGTTCTCCTGTCAAATTGATATTTCATATCTTGCTGTCTTTTGAGATTGATCTGGTGGGCTCTCCTTCTGTCTTCATCCAATGCAACCAGCTGATTCACTCTTTCTGTCATGGGATCTTCAATGTCCTCATCATTTTCCTGAATGAACCTGTAAACTGGTAGGAGATTGTTTATGGGCAGTCTAGCTGATGCACCATATACTAGCTCAAAAGGTGACTTCCCAATAGCCCTTTTCACAGTCACTCTGTCAGCCCATACTGCTAAGTTCAACTTTGAGTCCCAAGCTCTCTTGTTCTTGTCTAGTATCCTCTTGACAATTTTCATGATGCTCTTATTGCTTGATTCTGCTTGACCATTTCCTTGTGGGTGATATGGTGATGTATATGATAGATTTATCCCATATCTGTTGCAAAAATCAACAAATTCACCTGATCTGAAGCACATAGCATTATCAGTGATTATCTTAAATGGTACTCCAAACCTGATGATGATGTTCTCTAGTATGAAATCTGTCACCACCTTACTTGTAGCTCTCTTAGTTGGAATGGCCTCAATCCATTTGGTAAAGTAATCAGTTGCCACCAAAATCCAACTGTGTCCCCCACTTGATTTGTCTGCAATTTCCCTATGAAGTCAATTCCCCATTGCTGGAATGGAGCATCCACAGGCACAGTTCTGAGGGGTAAAGCACCATCATATTTCAGCTTTCCTGAGAATCTCTGGCAAGGGTCACACTTCCTTACTAACCTTTGTGCATCTGAAAAGAGAGTGGGCCACCAATATCCTGCCCTAAGAATATTATGAGCTGTTGTTTGGGCAGTATAATGTCCACCACACAATCCTTTATGCATGTCAATCAAAACATTGTTAGCCATGTCTTCATCCACACATCTCAGCAGCACACCATCAGGGTTTTTCCAGTACAGCTCACCTTGAACAATGACATACCTGATTGCATGTAACTTTAGAGTCCTCTTCTGATTGTCACTGAAATGGGAAGGACAATTCAGATTTTGCAAGTAATAGATAATATCCTCGTACCATTCAGATCCTGATACATTTACACTCTCATCTTGGGCTGCATTAACTTGGCATGCTTCCAAGTTTGACTGTGCCATCATCTTGGCTAATCCTTGTCCTCTTATCAACTTAGTAACTTGTATGTCTATGTTGAATTCCTACAGTTTGTTTATCCATCTGCACCTTCTTCCAGTCACCTCCTGCTGAGTGAATATGTCTTTGACTGCTGCATGAGGTACATATGCAATGATATATGACCCTACCAAGTATGCTCTGAAACTTTTGATGGCTCTAACTAGTGCATATGCCTGTTTTTCCATAATGTCATATTTCAACTCAGAAGCCTGCAGGGACATACTGAAGAAAGCGATGGGCTGTTCAAAACCATCTTCATTTTTCTGTAACAAACATGCAGCAACAGTATGAAAGGAAGCAAATGAGAACACTTGGAATGGCCTAGAAAAATCAGGGGATTTAAGAACAGGGGCCATCTTAATTGCCTCTTTGATATTCTGAAATGATTCTATTGCTTCCCTTTCCCAGTTGACAGTTGCATCCTTCTTCATCATCTTGGAGATGTTCCTTGTAGTTTCTGCAAAGTTGGGAACAAATCTTCTAACAAAGTTTATCTGTCCAAAGAAGGACTGAACTCCTTTCACAGTTTTTGGCATTTGAATCCTGTCAATAGCTGCCACTCTCTCTGGATCTATCCTGACTCCATCCTTGGAAACAATATGTCCCAGAAGCTTTCCTTCAACTACTCCAAAGGCACACTTCTTTGGGTTTAAAGAAATACCATATTCTAGTGCTCTTATGAAAATCTGCTCCAGATGCATACAATGCTGCTCCTCTTTCTTTGAGTAAGCAGTCAGGTCATCCTGATACACAGCCAGGATTGAATCAATCAGCCCTGCAAAAGCAACATCCATTGCTCTTTGAAATGTAGCACCTGCATTTGTTAGTCCAAATGGCATTCTAACATACACATACGTTCCCCATGGAGTGGTAAAGGCAGTCTTATACTGTTCTGATTCCTTTACCTTCACCTGATTATATCCTGAAAATCCATCCATCATGGATAGGAGTTCACAACCAGTCACTCTCTGCAACATAGCTTCCATATTAGGCAGTGGATAGTTATCCTTCAAAGAGGATACATTCAAGTTCCTGAAATCAACACAAAGCCTAATATCACCATTCTTTTTCCTGACTGGGACAAGGTTAGATACCCAAGTTGAATGTCTGATAGGCACAATTATTCCAGCTTCCCTGAGCCTTTTGAGTTCTTCTTGCATCTTGGGAGCTAAGGTAGGTGGTGCAGGAGCACCCGCACATGATCAGGATATAGGTCCGCATGATGACATACATGATCAGGATGTAGGATAGTTATCAGCATGATGACAGGGCAGTAGGCTATTTTTAGTATGTTTGACTTTCTCATGTAATAAGGTCCACTGGACCGATGCTATGTATTAGTTCAGCCTAGGAGTATGTGTAGGCAGTTAGAGATCGGGATAAGATAGTCTGAGTTGTCCTCTCTCCCAGCCGCTTGGAAGCTCCCAGCCGCTGGGAAGTGAAGTTGGTAGTACTCGAAGGATTTGTTATATATACCTTCGATCTGTTAGGGTTTAGATACATTGAGTTCGTATTGATAGTTCAGATTGATTATTGAGATTGATATTGATGTTGCTAGATGTACTGGTGTTGTGTTGAGTTGAGATTTAGGAGAGCAGCTCAGACATTGTGAATCTGTATTCAGGACTTTTGAATTTCAATTGAATAAGATCTCATCTTTTGCAGTATTTGAGTTGATCAGTTATTTCTGTGTTGATTTCATTTCCGTTTGTAAGTAGATGGGTATTTTCAACCCTTCCACCGGTTGATCCTGCAAATCGGTGGAATGGTCCTGTATCATAGTTTAGTTTGCTTTTGTGTTTTCTGTTTATGCATTGCATTGTTCAAGAGATCTGTTAGGAGCATGCTGTGAATCAGCCTAGCATCCTCATGTGCTAGGTCTAGAAGATAAGTTGTTAGACTTTGGTTTGAAGGTGATCCGGCCCGGTCGTCACATTGTCTTTGTGAAATTATGCGGTTCTGAGTGTTTACATGCAGTGGACGGATACACAGGAGTCTGCATGTGCGTTTCCAGTCGGAACGAGCCGCATCATCATCAGCGGATCCATCGCCATCAGAATCGGGTCATGAAGTTGTTGAAGTTTGCATGTTGCAGGTGCATCATGATGTTTTGAGTTGGATATATACTCAGTGTATATATCGCAGTCAGGATCATCTCTCGGGGAAGTTCACCATCCGCGTATCGCTAATGGATGCGGGTGTGAAAGTTAAGTTTTTTGGCTAAGTGTTGAAGAGTGCATCAGGATGATGTGTGACGTCATCGTCATCAGGATATGACGTCATCGTCATCAGGATATTAAGAAATCCCTCAATGCGAGTTTATCCTGTTGTCACTAAGTGGTAAGGTATCGGCGAAGGCAGGAAGTTGTATTAGCATCATCAGGAGGTTTCGAGGAACCGGATGAACAATATCATGATGCTGTTGCTTGTATCGTCGGGCAGTGGAGCATCGAAGGCAAGTTGTTGAAGTGCAACGTCATCAGGATATTTGGAGCAACCGGATATTTGGATATCCTGCTGACGAAGGTGATATTGAATATCATGATGATGCCGCTTGTATTGGGCACCTGATGAACAGTGCAACCGGAGGATGTTTGCGCCCGTTGATTATCATGATGATGATGATAGGCGACAAACGGAGGAGGTAAATAGTAGTCGACAGGAGGTATTTGCGATCATCCGAAATATGATGATGCTATTGAAATGTGATGATGCTATTGAAATGTGATGATGCTGTTGGTGTTGTTAGGAAATATGATGATGATGTTCAGCCGATAGAGAATTTTATCATGCAGTTTGTATTGTTGGCAGCTCCTTCCTGTTAGTTAGCCTCCGTTGCGTCCCACTCTGCATCATAGTGGTATCAGAGCCAGGTTAGGATCTTTTGGAAAAGATAAGCAGGATGTCAGACGAAGAAGGAACATCTGAGTTTCCAACAAAGATGACCAACGCTGAGTTGGCAGTTCTGGTGAAGAAACAGATTGCAGAAAGTAAGGCCGTGAAGGCTCAGAATCAGGAGTTGAAAGATGAGTTAGCAAAGTTGAGGAGCAGAGTAGGTTCTGGTAGAGAAGATGATAGGGAAGAAGAAGAGATCCCTAATTGGAGCGAGGAGGTCGTTCCTGCAGACCAGAGACCGCTGTTGAACGCCCTCAAGGCCATGGAGAGGAGAACCATGGACGTGAAGTTGGATTTGCCAGTATTTACAGGTAAGATGGACCCTGATTCAGTAATGGAATGGATAGACTGTCTGAACAATTTCTTTGTGACAGAAGAGATACCAGAACAACAGAGAGTGAAGATAGCACAGTCAAAGATGAAAGAAGCTGCCTTGACATGGTGGAACTTTGTTCAGGATGATAGAGTGCAGGAGGGAAAACGTAGAGTTGCCACATGGAAGAAGATGATGGAATTGGTAAAGGAGGCTTATATTCCTTTGGATTACAGTATCCAGTTACACAAGAGGAAGCAGAACCTGAAGCAGAAGGAGCTAGATGTCAGCTCATATACAGAAGAGTTCATGAAACTCTGTATGAAGACAAAGGTGAAAGAAAGTGAAGAAGAAAAGGTAGCCAGATACCTTAATGGATTGAGGTTTAATATTCAGGAAGATCTCAGTCTGCATAACCCAGATACAGTGCAGAAAAGCTTTCAGTTGGCATTGAAAGTGGAAGAAAAGCTGAAGAGAAAACAAGATCAAAACAATAGAGGAAGAGGAAGACAACAAAGAGGTGGAAGAAGTCCTTTCAGAGGCAGAGGACATGGACAGGGATATCAAGGAGAGTCCAGTCAGGACAATAGCAAGGGCAACAATAGTCAGAATCAGAGAGAGAATTTCAGTCAACAAGGAAACTTCAGAGGCAGAAGACCTTACAGAGGAAGATCCCAGGGCAGAGGATCTATCAGATGCTACAACTGTAACAAAGAAGGCCATATAGCCAGCAGGTGTCCAGATAAGGCCACAAGCTCAGCAGGCGAAAGGAGGACAAATCTGGTCAATGAACCTGATAATCAAAGTAGGACAAGCTCTAATGATTTTCAGAGTGTGAATGGTCCTGAGAATTATGGATATCCAGAAAGTGGAGAGTCCCTGATGATGAGAAGAACAGTGACTACCATGAAGGTACCTGATAAAGAAGCCCCTCAGAGAAAGTCCCTTTTCAGAACCACTTGCAAAGCAGGAGGTAAGGCGTGTAAGGTTTTGATTGATTCTGGTTCTACTGAGAACTTTGTGTCTGAAGAAATGGTGGTAAAGCTGAAGCTTAGGAGATTGCCTCACCCAGCTCCATATAAAGTCTCATGGCTTACTCAAGGTCAGCAGACAACTGTAGAAGAGCAGGCTTGGGTAGAGTTTCAGATTGGTGGATATAAGGATAAGTTGTTGTTTGATATCACCAAGATGGATGCTTGCAACCTTTTGTTTGGTAGACCATGGCAATATGATCTGAAGGCACAGCATGATGGTGTTAAAAACACCTACAAAATCACTAAAGATGGTATAGATGTAACACTATTTCCATTGAAGGAGAAAGAGGAGAAGTCTAAAGGCAAAGAAGTGAAGGTCATGCTGATGGAAGGCAAACAGTTCATGAAGGAAGTAGCAGCAGAAGGTGCAGCTGCATATGCCCTGATCCCATGTATGAGTGTGAATAAGAAACAACAGCAAGAAGCCAAGAAAGAGAAGAAGCCAAGGTTGATAGACCCAGCTGTCCAAGAGTTATTGGATAAGTACAAAGGTGTTATCTCAGAGGGAATGCCAAGATCCCTACCACCTGTCAGAGATATCAGTCATTGCATAGACTTGATTCCAGGGTCTACACTTCCAAATAAAGCAGCTTATAAGCTTACCCCAGAACAGAATGCAGAAGTAGCCAGGCAGATTGAAGAATTGATGAATTCAGGTCTGATTGGAAAGAGTTTGAGTCCATGTGCAGTACCAGCTGTACTAGCACCTAAGAAGGAAGGCACTTGGAGACTTTGCACCGATTCCAGAGCCATCAACAAGATTACAATCAGGTATAGGTTTCCAATCCCCAGAATTGAGGATTTACTTGATTGTTTGGGAAATGCTAAGTACTTTACAAAAATAGACTTGAAGAGTGGATACCATCAGATCAGGATTAGACCAGGTGATGAGTGGAAGACAGCATTCAAAACAAATGAAGGATTGTATGAATGGAAGGTTATGCCTTTTGGTTTGTCTAATGCCCCTAGTACTTTCATGAGGTTGATGAATGAGGTTCTGAAGGAATTCATTGGTAAGTTTGTCATAGTCTATTTAGATGACATTCTGATTTTCAGTAACACCAGAGAAGAACATCTCAGGCATATAGAGCTGGTTCTCAAGAGGCTACATGAAGAGAAGCTGATGATAAACTTGGACAAGTGTTTGTTCATGAAACAGGAGATCACGTATTTAGGTTTTGTCATCTCACAAGGAAAGCTGCAGATGGATAAGGAGAAGGTGAGTGCCATATTGAATTGGCCAACTCCACAGACCATGAATGAAGTCAGAAGTTTCCATGGGTTAGCAACCTTCTACAGAAAGTTCATCAAAGGGTTCAGTCATATTTGTGCACCCATGCTGGATACCATAAAAGGAGGATAGAAGTGCAGGTTTGTTTGGACTCAAGGAGCAGATGATTCCTTTGAGGCATTGAAGAGGAAGGTGGCACAGCAGCCAGTCCTTGCACTTCCAGATTTCAATAAGATCTTTCAGGTAGAGTGTGATGCCAGTCACGTGGCCATTGGAGCAGTACTCAGTCAAGAGGGTAGACCAATTGCATTTTTCAGTGAAAAGCTCAATGACGCTAAGAAAAGGTATTCATCATATGATCTGGAAATGTATGCTTTAGTTCAGTCCCTAAAGAAATGGAGGCATTACCTGATGCCAAAGGAGTTCATAGTTTTCACAGACAACCAGGCTTTGAGTTTCATCAACAGCCAGGAGAAGCTGAACCACAGACATATGAAGTGGGTAGAAACACTACAGGCTTTCACTTTTACCTTGAAGCATAAGAAAGGGGTTAAGAACAAAGTTGCAGATGCTTTGAGCAGAAGAGTTCTCACAGTCAATCAGATTCAGTTAGAGAGTGTTGGTATTGATTCACTCAAGACCATGTATGAGTCTGATGCTGATTTTGGAGAGATATATCAGGTCTGTACTTCTTTTGGGGAGAAATACCATGCTGAGTTCTCTGAATTCCTGATCCAGGATGGATTGTTGTTCAAGGGTGGACAGTTGTGTATCCCAAGGTGTTCCATGAGGTTGAATATAATCAAGGAGAAACATTGTGGAGCCATGGCAGGTCATTTTGGTCTAGACAAGACTCTTGATCTGGTCAGGAGGCATTATTTCTGGCCTAAGTTGCAGTCAGATGTCAGGAAATTTGTGGAAACCTGTGTGATATGTCAGAAGGCTAAAGGCAGGTCAACTAATGCAGGGTTATATCAGCCCTTACCCATTCCTTCCAGACCATGGGAAAGTATCAGTATGGATTTTGTTTTGGGTTTGCCAAGGACCAGGAGAGGATTTGACAGTGTCTTTGTTGTAGTGGATAGGTTCAGTAAAATGGCACATTTCTTGCCATGCAAAACCACTGCAGATGCCTCATATATTGCAGATTTATTCTTCAGGGAAATTGTCAGAATTCATGGGTTACCTTTGAGCATAGTTTCAGACAGAGATGTGAAGTTTGTGGGTCACTTCTGGAGAACCCTTTGGAGGAAATTGGGAACCAATTTGTCTTTTTCCTCTGCCTATCATCCTCAAACGGATGGACAAACTGAGGTAGTGAACCGTTCCTTGGGGAATCTACTTAGATGCTTGACAAAACAGCATGGAGAGAAGTGGGACAATATTCTGTCTCAAGCTGAGTTTTCATATAACGATACTGTCAACAGGAGCACAGGAAAATCACCTTTTCAGGTAGTGTATGGAATGCATCCCAGAGGTATTTTCGAGTTGCGAGAGCTACCTACAGCAGATCCTGTTAGTGCAGATGGAGAAGCTTTTGCTGAAGCAATCAAAGAAGTTCATGATCAGGTTAAGAACCAACTCCAGCAAACCACTTTGAAATATAAGGAGTATGCTGACAAGAAGAAGAAGGATGTTCAATTTGCTGTTGGAGATTTGGTTTGGGTTCACTTGAAGAAAGACAGGCTTCCTAAGGGGAAGTATACTAAGCTCATGCAAAAGAAAGTTGGACCATGTCAGATTTTGCAAAAGCATGGACAGAATGCTTATGAGATCCAACTCCCACCTGATCTCGGTTTATCTCCTATCTTCAATGTATGTGATCTAACTCCATACAAGGCTAATCCAGATGCAGATCAGGATATCCTACTGGATACAGTTGCTGAAGACATTCCTCAACATGATCCTCCACAGATACAGCAGATTTTGGACACTAGAGTGGTCAAACAGACCAGGAACAAGAAGTACTTGGAGTACCTCGTCTCTTGGAAGGGACAGCCGACTTCTGAAGCAGTCTGGATGACTGCAGAACAGATACAGAAACATGGTGCCGACCTTGATACTCTCATCTCAAGTGGACTTGAGATTTCTTCTTTTGGGGAGTATGGTGCAGGAGCACCCGCACATGATCAGGATATAGGTCCGCATGATGACATACATGATCAGGATGTAGGATAGTTATCAGCATGATGACAGGGCAGTAGGCTATTTTTAGTATGTTTGACTTTCTCATGTAATAAGGTCCACTGGACCGATGCTATGTATTAGTTTAGCCTAGGAGTATGTGTAGGCAGTTAGAGATCGGGATAAGATAGTCTGAGTTGTCCTCTCTCCCAGCCGCTTGGAAGCTCCCAGCCGCTGGGAAGTGAAGTTGGTAGTACTCGAAGGATTTGTTATATATACCTTCAATCTATTAGGGTTTAGATACATTGAGTTCGTATTGATAGTTCAGATTGATTATTGAGATTGATATTGATGTTGCTAGATGTACTGGTGTTGTGTTGAGTTGAGATTCAGGAGAGCAGCTTAGACATTGTGAATCTGTATTCAGGACTTTTGAATTTCAATTGAATAAGATCTCATCTTTTGCAGTATTTGAGTTGATCAGTTGTTTCTGTGTTGATTTCATTTCCGTTTGTAAGTAGATGGGTATTTTCAACCCTTCCACCGGTTGATCCTGCAAATCGGTGGAATGGTCCTGTATCATAGTTTAGTTTGCTTTTGTGTTTTCTATTTATGCATTGCATTGTTCAAGAGATCTGTTAGGAGCATGCTGTGAATCAGCCTAGCATCCTCATGTGCTAGGTCTAGAAGATAAGTTGTTAGACTTTGGTTTGAAGGTGATCCGGCCCGGTCGTCACATTGTCTTTGTGAAATTATGCGGTTCTGAGTGTTTACATGCAGTGGACGGATACACAGGAGTCTGCATGTGCGTTTCCAGTCGGAACGAGCCGCATCATCATCGGCGGATCCATCGCCATCAGAATCGGGTCATGAATTTGTTGAAGTTTGCATGTTGCAGGTGCATCATGATGTTTTGAGTTGGATATATACTCAGTGTATATATCACAGTCAGGATCATCTCTCGGGGAAGTTCACCATCCGCGTATCGCTAACGGATGCGGGTGTGAAAGTTAAGTTTTTTGGCTAAGTGTTGAAGAGTGCATCAGGATGATGTGTGACGTCATCGTCATCAGGATATGACGTCATCGTCATCAGGATATTAGAAATCCCTCAATGCGAGTTTATCCTGTTGTCACTAAGTGGTAAGGTATCGGCAAAGGCAGGAAGTTGTATTAGCATCATCAGGAGGTTTCGAGGAACCGGATGAACAATATCATGATGTTGTTGCTTGTATCGTCGGGCAGTGGAGCATCGAAGGCAAGTTGTTAAAGTGCAACGTCATCAGGATATTTGGAGCAACCGGATATTTGGATATCCTGCTGACGAAGGTGATATTGAATATCATGATGATGCCGCTTGTATTGGGCACCCGATGAACAGTGCAACCGGAGGATGTTTGCGCCCGTTGATTATCATGATGATGATGATAGGCGACAAACGGAGGAGGTAAATAGTAGTCGACAGGAGGATATTTGCGATCATCTGAAATATGATGATGCTATTGAAATGTGATGATGCTATTGAAATGTGATGATGCTGTTGGTGTTGTTAGGAAATATGATGATGATGTTCAGCCGATAGAGAATTTTATCATGCAGTTTGTATTGTTGGCAGCTCCTTCCTGTTAGTTAGCCTCCGTTGCGTCCCACTCTGCATCAGTAGGATTAATAGGTCTCTGCCTTTGTCTAAATGGCTTAGCTTCAGGCTTCAGTGGGATCTCATGCTGGAACAAGTCTTCCCTATAAGATTTTAGGTCCTCATATGACCAAGCAAAAACATGTTTATACCTTTTTAGCAATGCAATCAGTATACTTCTTATGTGTGGTTTGAGCTGTTTGCCAATATATACTTTCTGAGGGGCCTGAGATGTCCCCAAATTTATTTCTTCTAAATCCTCCTTATTTGTGGGGGATGTCCTTGTGACCATTTTGTCTCTACTGTCAAAGGCTCTTTCCAAAGCCACTAACCCTCTAGGGATCTTGTTAGTCTTCAACTGAATGATCTCTTTTCCCACAAGAGTTTCTTTTCCATCTACAGTCTCTACAAAAGCTTGGAAATCAATCTGTTGGTTCTCATACTCATCTATGCAGTGCAAAAATTTCAGCAAATCCCTATCATCATTAAAAACTTGCCAGCTGCATATGTTTTCTGGTATGGCAGGCCTAATTTTAACTTCTACATCTGTGACACCTGACAGAGTGATGTCATCTGGCCTTATTGCAACATTGGCTAAGAAATCAGCCATAACATTTTTTGACCTTTCTACCCAGCCAATTGAAAATGCATCAAAAAGTTCAATAGTATCCCAAACAGCATGCTTGTATTGTTTCAATCTTTTATTTTTTGCAGCATACTTATTTCTGATTTGGGATACAATCAGCTCAGAGTCCCCAAATACTCTTAACATCTTAATTCCATGTTTGAGAGCAATATTCAGGCCTAAGAGTAAAGCCTCATATTCTGCAATATTGTTTGTGCAATCAAACCTCAGCAAGAAAGAGAATTTGAGGAGCTTACCAGTAGGAGACAGGAAAACAACTCCAGCTCCAGAGCCTTCTTTTGCACAAGCTCCATCAAAAAACATGGTCCATAAGCCTTGCTGATCCAGCTCATCAATACAGGCATTTTTCTTTTTGTCTTCTGCATCATCTGATACAACCTTGAAGTTATCACAGTCAGTGTCTACAAAGCATATCTGTTCATTTGCTTCCTGGTCTTCCACTGTCTCTGATGATCTTTGCTCTCTAATTAGCTTGACATCCCTGCCATTCATTGGAATCATGGCATATGATAGGTCCAGCTGCATACTTCCACCAATTAGTGCTGCCCATCTTCTTGACAGCAACATACCATACTGTGGCTTGATGTCAACCACTGTTATATTCATTTTGTATCTTTTTTCAGGAAATGCTGCCAGTTTGAAATCTACATCCTTCATGATTCCAATAACTGGTACCTCTCTGGCATCCATGGCATAACATTTTCCACATGCCTTGTCAATTTTTAATCTAGTTTGTTGCATGATGGCCAAAGGCATGACATTTGTGGATGCTCCAGAGTCAAGCATACAATTTCTAATTATTTTTCCATTTATAACCAGGGAAACATAAAATGGTTCCACCTGTGAAGGACACTTTGTCATGGTCATTCCTAAATAGACTTCAGGAGTCTCATCTTCTTCATTACACAAGACATGTTTCTCACCCTGGGTCTGATCATTTTGTTTAGCTTGAAAAGGTACCCCTGAGATTAGGGATATTGTCCTATTCTTGATCTCTTCCACTTTCATGAGTTCCATAAGTGGAACAGAGACCTTTACCTGAGAGAGGATCTGGGCTATATCAAATGGAGCATAGTTTTGTACAACAGTTGTAGCTTGCTCCACAATCTTGCTTTTATCCTGAGCTGATTTAGTTTTCATTTTCATAGTTCCCTGATCATCATTCTTGTCTTGGGAACCTCTACCTTGATCTTCAGCCTGAGGGGTTTTGTTTTCTGGTCCTTGAGATTCATGACCTGTTCTGTATCTAAAGTTCTGTTTATTATTTACCCACTGCCTTTTTTGTGGTTCAGTTCCTTTATGACCATGCACCAGCTGACCTGCAGAAATGTCTTCTGGCTGATGTGGGCTGCCTACTTGATTTCTACCTCTGAGATTGTAGTTGCTTTTGACTTGAGCAACTGCTGCAGCTGTGAAGGCTCTGATTTCCTCATCAGAAGGTCGTTGTAGGTTACTCAGAAAATGGTGTGAGTTCTGAGCATACACATAGTTATCTTCATTATCTTCATCATATGGGGACTGTTGGCAGGCCTGAACCTGATGATCTGTATTGTCATCAGCATCATACAGAGTGTATCCATTGCCTACGGACATCATGTTAACATCATCATCCTGCACATGATGTGGCTCATTGCATTCATTACAAGATGTAGCATTATCATACAAGGATCGAGCAATCATGCACTGTGACTGTGAATGTGGCATCTGACAAATTATACACCACGGAGCATCATCAGCAATATTTATAGTTTTCTTCAGGGGATCAGGAGTTTCCTTGACATGTTGAGCCCTTTGATTTGTGTTGTTACGTGGAAATACAGGCTTACCATCATGCCAATTGGTGTTATAAGGCATATCATGTAATGATGGCCTCTTTTCCTGCCTTTGATAGACTTGCCTATCAGGACCCATCCCTTTTTCATTTCTAGCTAATCTATAGCTTAGGTCCTTAACAACATTTGCCAGTTTGTCTATCTTATCTTCAGGAGCAGATGTACTACCTTGAGTGTTCTGAGGCTTGTTTGGGTTCTGCAGAATTTTTACATCATCCCTTCTATTTGTCTTGCCTGATGCTTTCCTATTGTTTTCAATATTCACTGCAATCCTGAAAGCATCCCTGAGAGTGGCAGGACCTTTATCTCTTAGTCCATATGCAGTCTTTGCATCAAAGGCATTGATATACAAAATTATGCACATTGGTTCATTTGGCCTCATGTGATGTGGCAACTTGTTCAACACTTTAGTAAATCTTGCGTTAAAGTCTGCAACCTGCTCATTTGACCCTTTGGTGATACTGGTGAACTCATTTACAAAGAAGCTAGGGTCAGTTTTATCACCATATTGCTCCTTGAATATCCTTTTAAAATCATCCCATGATGAAATACTCCGGTCAGGCAGATTCCTGTACCATTCTCTTGCCTCATCTATTAAGGATTGCATGAATGACTTCATGAAAACATCCTCATGCTCAACCTCAAAATTATCCATGACATTTTGAAAGGCCTTTAGATGATCTTCTCCTGACACTGTGTTATTTCCTAAAAACTTAGGCACTTGCAGCCTCAGATGCTTGTCAATGGGGTTAGGATACCCAGGTATACCATCAAACACCAGCTGCCTGAATCTATCTAGCTGCATGGGCTGTCTGTTTGGCTGATTAACATTAACATTTCTGTTTGCATTTTGGTTTCCTGCATGGTTCAGTGGTGTCCTAGCATCATTCACATTTTGTCTCTCATCATGATGCTGATGTTGCATTTCATATCTTTGCTGATGTCTTTGCACATTTGCATTCTCTAAGGTAGGAACTGAATTATTTTGGGCAGTTCTCAAGGCTTGCACTTTCTGTTGTATATCATCTCTGATTTTCATGGCTTGTAGGTATTCTAGTTCTACTCTTAGACTTTTGATTTCTTCAGCCAACTGTTCATCCTTAGGTCTGGAGGTAGATGGTCTCATACCATTCTGGTCATCATCTTCATCATCCCTCAGAGACTCTGCCTCTTCAAACCTTTCACTTGGGTCTAGAAAAGGGCGTTCTTGGAACACCTCTGACCTCATTCTCATGCTACCACCCTGTTGCCTCTCATATGCACCTTGAATATCAGCTTCTGCAGTTGAAAAATAAGGCGCATGCTGTCCTGATGGCCTAGGGTTATCTTGTACATCATCACTTTTTCTGGGGGAGCTCTCATGACTAACTGAGACAGTTCCCTTTCTTCTATACATCATTCTTTTTGTTAATGGTAACTCTTCAAATAGAGGATTTTGTTGGGATCTTCTCCCCTGCATATAAATTTTACTTTGACCAGTTAGGAGATTACTTCGGAGTCGCCACCTATTACTAGGAACTGTTTTCTTCTGAAAACCAGGGTTCTTTCACAAGGTTCCCCAGCAGAGTCGCCAATTTCTGTTGACTTTTTCCCAGACTGGATGCTTATTCCCAGATTTCCCTACAAGGTAGCCATCAATGATCAACAGGATCTCTGGGCCAGGGGGTCAACAGTGTAGGAGATAGACTCTATATTTTATCTCCTCTTCTTCTTCAGGCTCTGCAAGACCTAGGGGGGTATTCCCTACTCAACATCTATGAGGATATGCATACAAGGCTGGGATGCTGACAGAAAGCAGATAGTCCTCTTGTAAGTAGACCAAAACTGAAAGATAAGAGCAAAGGGGCTAGCTCTGGGCCTATTTGCAGTTGTAGACAGAGGACTGAGATTCCTAAAACTAACACTAATGTCCTAATGGTTGTTTTAGATTTTGATTTGGAGTTTAAGTGTGGATGCAAAGCTGGACATGGTTATAACACAAGAACAAAGCATGATTGGTGCCTATCCAGGGCCTGGAGTCAGTAGACATACACCTGTGAATGATCAGCATGAACAGCTGAAACTAGATTTCAAGGGGATATATGTGATATCTGCCTTACAGACATCTCCCAATACAGAGTGTTAGGTTATCTCTACTTATGGTATCCCTACTGCAGTATACCCTTCCCAATGTTCAACCTGAAAACAGTTTAATCTACCCCTTGAGTAGAAGTTAAAAGATCAGACAGTCAACATAGGAATTCTATGCTCTAGAATCTAAACATTACCAAACATCCAGATTCAGAAGAAGAATACATGCAATACTGGAGACAGAATTAACACAACACATGCCAAGATAGCATTTCTCATATAAGTTTAATCATGAAATCAGTGGGTTCATGCCAAAAACAAACAACAAGAGATACATAAACTCACAGGTAAGCTGTACAGAACAACCAGATCAGCTTGTTATGCATTACAGAGCCAAAATCTTCAACTTTCAACAACCTCTCAAATGAGCAACACCACCTGCTTATAACAGCCAGGTAGGTGCTCAGCAATTAATTACAATGTTGACCAAAAATCCCGCCAGATACACAGTATCATGGAAATGGCGCTCAAACACAACCAGATTGGCGCCCAAACTTGAATGCAGCAGGTAGGGGAGGAGACAAGAAGATTTCTCGAGCCCTGCGCCACCATCCGCTGATGTACATCTTCAGTCAGGTACAGGATCCATCCACGCCATCGCCCATACCTCTGCAACAATCGCCATTGATGGCGCACCAACCCACGGCCTTGGAAAGAACATCAAACAGACTATCGCAAGCATTTCCCGCCGAGACTCATCATCATGATATTTGAAAATGCAGGATAACAATATCCCACATGCACCCCGCGATGACCTCAATAACACTTTATATACTAGGTCATGAGCATATATCATGTCGGTGCTTTTGCTCCTGACGACACTAGTATAGACCTCATCATCATCATCCTTCAGCAGCATGATATCCTATTGTTCGAAATATCACCCTGACGTCATCATGATATTTGAAATATAACCTTCATGATAATCGGCACAACCTGATCCTTCGGAGGAACATCCTCCTGCTGAGCTTATAACAAAAGTCTGGCCGATGAACATCCTGATGACGTCATCATCATATCTGCCTACTACGCACCTCCTCATATCCGGATGACGTCATCATCATGTTTGCAAATATCAGGAGGTCTCTTCAAGATGATCAGTGTTAGAAATATGACCCCCCCCGGACCTTGATGACGTCATCATCATATTAACATCATCATGATATTCGGAAGACAACCGGATATTTGGAAATATCCTCCTGATGCACAAATATCAGGTTGCACTGTAGCTCCACTATAAGATCGGGGCGATAACTGAATATGATGATGCTGCTTGAAAAGATCACCCCCAGTAGATAATGCGCGAAGCCAGCAGGCGGATATCTCCTTGATATCAGCATCATCATGATGCTCGAACAAAACAAAAACATATATCCGGGTGATATGAAAATATCACCCCTTCCTTCAGAAATATCATGATGCAGATAGGCATAGAAACAAATATCACCCTGATATAAGGATGACGTCAGCATCATCAGGATGACAAAACAACGAACAAGAAGTGATACAACATCATCAGGATGATATTAACTAAGATCATCCTGACGTTCAAAATATGATGACCCTAGTGAATATCGGGTCGCACTTAGAACTCTTCAACAACATCATCAGGATGATCATAGCCAAGATCACCCGATGATAGAAATATCACCCCGGCGAAATATCATGAAGGCAGAAAATATGATGACCTCCGCAAGCAGCAGGATGATAACTGGAAATATCATGATGATGACGACGACCCTTAAGAAAAAACAAGTTAGGTCGAACAACTTAGAGAATAACCCCTTCAAGATAATGGGGCAACATCATCATCATGTTTGCGCAAGATGATAAATAGAAGATCACCGGATACTTGAGAAATCACCCCCGCAAGCAAACCAAAGCGCACTGTAGCTCGTCAGCATCATCAGGATAAAAACCAAACATCACCCGATAGTTGAAATATGATGATGACGATGAAAAACCAGTCGACGAAGAACATGATGATGCAGACCACCATCGAACCAAATATGATGATGATGACCTCCTCCTCAGGAAAATATGATGCTGCAGCTGAAAAATGCTGAGGAGGTCCAACACTTAGAAAAAATGGGCAAGAAGATAAAGGCTTCAAATGAAGAAACCTCCTGATCATGACAAACCAACCCCAGGTCAAAATGAGTGCTAACACTGGGTAGCTATAGATAGAAGTTTATTTCCATTGTAATAATATGTCCTTGAAATTTACAAATATACCTTATGCAGTCTCTGGGCACAAATAACCTAGACTAGCGCCTGAAGGGCCTATGGAGGTCGCTAGCATAAGATTGAATGGATATGGATCTGAAAGGAGATTCTTCGTATTCGGAGTAGTTATACCATATTCTTTAATCTTTTGGCCCAAAGTTTAGCAGATAACTTGTTTATAACAATCAACACTTGTTTTAATTCATTTACCTTCTCCACTGGCAATAGTGGATCCTTCTCAAGCTTTTCCTTAGAGTAATCCTTAAACAAGTGATCTGCCCGATAACACATGCCTGTTTTCTCATCTTTCACCATTAGATCCGTGAATTTTGTCAACATGCCTAGATGCATTAAGGACTTTCTCCAGTGTAACACATGGATAATCAATCTCCAACATGAAGCTCAGTATAAAAACAATTGGCGATAGTAGCAATGGCAAGGATGTAAATTGGGAGACCTTTTTGAGTATCGATAATAGTTGAACTTTATTGTGTGTATTCGCAGCATATGTCATGCCAGCAATGGCCAATCGCGACCTTGGACATTCTTTGGTTAGGTGGGTGGCTTTGGTAATAACTATCTTTCATCATGTCACCTCTGAGTTTTATATTGTACAAGGTCATAAGGATTCCCATAACTTCCTTCGCTTATGGCCTCGACAAAGTGATATTAGCAACCCTTGCTATTATGTATTTGGTACAACGATATCACTCTGCTTCATTCTTCTTCTTGCTTGTGCTACTATTGCCGACAGAAGGATTGAGCGCATCGTGGCCCAAAGATTTCTCTAATTCTAAGAGGCGAAGGGGATTTCTCTATTGGCTTAGCTGACAAGACCCAGGAGGCTCATCCTCATCCTCACCATCACTCCTGTTGAAAAAGAGTTAAAGAGGCATTGCTGAGAGGGGAGGAACACCATCGCCATCACTGTCACTATTGTTGGAGGACAGTTGAAGATGTAGTGACAAAAAAGTGGATAATTGTTCATGCCTTCTCCATTCAACCTATCATTTCTAGATCTGCCTTGGCCACCTCGACTCTCTGCTGAAATCTATATTCATCTTGATTGCCTGGTTACTCATCTACTTAAGGTGGGCTACTCAGTTGCATCCCTACGTAGTGTAAGCATACCAGCTTCTATACAAACATCTTTCATTTATGCATCATTAAAATCGTCATTGGACTGTGCAGCTTTTCAAAATTGGCATCAGGAATTAGAGTCATTTTCTTTGAATGAATTTGTATTACTCATGCTCTAGCATCCTCATCCCAAGGATTATGCAAATTTTGATGCTGGTTATCACTATACAAGAATGATTGATCCATTGCTTTCAAGATGATGTAGGTTGCAATATATTTATTATCATGTTTATGGTAATGAAAGGAAGTAGTAGCATCTACTACTTGAGGATGTTTTCTCATATTACGTTATATTTCTTCCAAAGTGATCTTCTGTCCATTGATTTTGATCATACGGTTTTTTTATTTTTTATATGGGACCTTCAAATTTTGCAAAATTTGGGTATGAAATTTCAGGTCCCAACACCTACCATGGTCTGAAACTTCTCTTGGGCCAAGTTAGTGGGGATAGTGGTTTCCACTAAGGCTTTCTCAAGGATCTCCTTATGGGAAGGAGATAGACGCAACAACTCTAAGATAGAAATGTGGGCTGGAGTCTTCTGTAGTTGGTCTATTACATTATATTGATGAAAGTTGGATTGAGAAGGTGATGACCTTGGGGGGACGGTATTGAGCGTGACTTTACCACTACGGGTAATGACACTACAACCATTTCTGTTAGGTCCTGATTGTTGGTTGGCTGTGATGACATTGATTTGTGGGACATGCTTAGAAATGCAATTTATGGTATAGTCAAATGGCACACTTGCATAGTTGGCATTACTATTCCCACTGTTTTGATTTGGCCTATTGTGATTGTTGTTGTTGTTGCCATTGTAGTTGTTTCCGTTGTTGTTGTTGTTGTCGTTGTTGTTGTTGTTGCCGTTGTTGTTATTGTTGCCATTGTTGTTATTGTTGTAGTATGGCATGTCATGACTGAGAAGTGGATCTTTGTAAGCCACATGTGTCTCATTGGAGGTATGTTGTGTTCCTCCTTGATTTTGATCAAGCACATCTTGGATAACATGTTTGAGTCAGATACAATTGTTGGTTGTATGCCCCCTTCCTCTATGATATTCACAATAGTTAGTGTCTTTCCAATAGGGGGGTTTGACTATAGGCTCATAATCACTTGTTGGTGGTAGAGAGATTTTATTGTTAGCCAATAACTTCCGTAATGCAGATTCTTGAGACTCACCCAGCGGTGTGAACTTTCGCCTTGGATTTGAACTGAACCATGGTCTTGGTTCCTGAGAGAATGGTTTGTTGGGTGCAACATTGTTTGCTTCTCCTTTGAGAGTGAATATGGGTTGTTGCTTGGGAGCTGCCACCTTGGCATCCACTACCCCATCATTGACAACATTCTTATTCTTGGTCCAAAACTTTGATTTGTCCATTGTGTAGTTGGAGGTAGGTGTGTCCTTGTATAACTTGATTTGCCCTTTGGCAATCATAGCTTTTTCAATGAACAATCCCATTGCAATGACTTTTGAGAATGATGTAGGGCATTGTATTTGTATTTGATAGCTAAGGTCATTATTGAGGTTATGGACAAACATCTCCAATAGCTACTTCTTAGGTATATCGTAAGAACACTTACTTGCTAGTTGTCTCCATTGTTGTAGGAAGGTGGCAAATGACTCACCACTCTTTTGTTTGGTGTTGCATAGATCTAGCATAGACACTTCATGTTCAATATTGTAAGAGAAGTGCGTGATAAATTTTTTGACTAGTTCATCAAAAGTTTTGATGCCTGGTGGAAGCCGTGAGAACCACTCCATAGCTTGGCCGCCTAGGGACCTAGGGAATAGTCTCATTAAGTAAGTCTCATTGTGAGCTACTTCCAAACATGCTGCATTGAATTCCCTAATATGGTCTCGAGGGTCCACTTTCCCTTTGTATTTGTCAAACTTAGGAACTTCGAATCGATAGGGGAATGGTTTCATGATCAAACTTTTATCAAAGGGGTATGGTGCAATATCTTCCAAGGAGTAGTTTTTAGTGTTTGTACCCGTCTTGAGGTCTGACATTTGTTGCGTTAGATTCTCAAGTTGTTTCCTCATGTCTTCCATAGGAGTATTTTGGTCCATGGTTCTCTTTTCTCTGTCATTTGCGTTCAGGTCTATGGCATTCTTTTCGTTTTCGTGATCATTTTCCATGTTTTCCAGGATTGAGCTTATATCAAAATCTGCAGGGAGTTTAATTCCAAGACTAGCAAGATGATAGAAATACTTATGAGGGTCTTCATGGAGCACCTTCTCTATTAGGCATTGGAATTTTTTATTTTGGATGTTTTCTTGATAATCTTCGTAAGAGATTTCTTCGTCGCTATCATGAGGTGTGACGATGCAGTTGGATGAGCCGACCATTTCAAGTTGCTTTTTGTACTGAGATCTAGTAAGAACCATGCAAGGTGATGTGGGATGAAGTGGATTGGGATTAGAAATTTTGGCAAGGTGTCAATGGAGACTATTGTGGATAGGATACCTAGGACAAGACTTGGATAAAGGACTTTCTCGTTCAATGATTTCAAGTAAGGCGGCTAATACAAGACGGTAGCCACTAGTAAGGGTACTTGATACGTGTCTTACTGTGTAGGGACTAGTTGTGTAACAAACCACTAGCAAAAGTTCTGTGACCTACTAGGTTTACTTGAATTCACGATGATACGAAAAAGGGACCTATGCCAACCTGATATGGGATATTCTGACTTTGGGACTAAAAGGACCTGTTAGAAGGTGGGTGGGATGATTGATGAAAGAGAGACTTTTTGGATGAAATGGATGAAAACTGATTGCAAGGTAGAACCTGATCTCTGATCTTGGAGCTAAGTTGAAATGGGTACTTAGAACTGGTAAAATTTTTCCCTCAAAAATTGTGCAAGTGCTCATTGTTGTGTATGCACTGGAACAGATGCATAGCAGAAATTGACAAATGCACAGCAAGTCAGGATATATGCGCCGTACTGGTAAAGGATGTATGCACAGCAACAGACAACAAAAGTGTAGGAAGTCTAAACAAATGCGCCGCAAGTTAGCACAGATGCGCAGGAATAGAGGACGGATGCGCCACTCTGGCTTTCTTCAGTGTTTTTAAAATTTTTGGAATTTTTTTGAGTTTTTGGTATTTTTGGTTGCAATAAGGTCTTCTTGTTCTGATTTTTTTTTTAATTAACTGCAAGAAAACACAGCAAACACAAAGAATTTTTTATGGTTTTTAACTTTTTTTTTAGTGATTTTTTTGACTTTATTTGGACTAAAAGAAAAGTACACCCTAAGCTAGATAGGACAATATCTATTGAATCCTCTAGCTATGCAAATTCAAAGTGTGTAGCTTTAGGATCTGGTAGCACCAGCTCCCCTCCACGGCACTCACTTCTCATGCATACTAGATCTGGGTTTCCTTAGGCTCGTACCCCCACCGAACCATAGGATTGTCCTTGTTACCTCTACTAAGAATCACATGAATCGAGGCTGCTTCAAAGGCTCTGCCCTTTGCATCAACAAATAGGGGTTTTTGGTATACTACACAATTGGTTCGTAGTCAAGGCAACTGTTTGAGTGGTTATACATGCGGTGGCACTACTCTTCGTTATGGAGTCTTCCATCCTCAAAGGGTTATGCCTTAGAGGGTTTTGGGGGAGGTTGGCCGTCAGTGTAACACAACAGCACTCGTTGTAGGAGGTTTTCACCTCAAGCACATTTATTTTAAGTGGATTGGTAGGGCTTGGCTTTAGCCTATTTCCACTTAGGGTCATTCCCACTTGGACAGGTGTGCATCCAAGGGCAGGCCCCTCTAAAGGTTAAATAGATGGAATAACAAGTCTGGCACTCTGGTCACCCAGTTAAGGGGAGAGCATAAGCCTATTGTCATTTGATTAACACAAAAGACATTGATTAATCCAAACCTAGTTAAAAGTAGAAAAACCAAATGGGCTAATCTACTTGTGCACTCACGCTTTTGTTAACTTTAAAGTGGTTAAAAAGATAGCAATGTTCATTCATGTTTGTAAGATAGTAATGACTTAACTAAGGAAGATAGCAATATGCAGATATAGCAATGGTTTAATTACTCTCTTCCTAGTTAAAGGCTATGTGGAATTTGTATGAGCATTTGTTTTACTATCCTTTTTAGAAATTGAAGTGTGAGTTTAGTAAATGCAACTAGATGAATCTAAACCAGTAGCCTAACCTGCAAAACAGATCAAGAGTGCCCTCGTAAAGATGTCTACATTAGTAAAGATTTTCTAAAAAACCCTAAGATCACTGCCTACTACAGAAGTGTCGCTTTAGTGATTAAATGCGTATAAATAATCAACATAAGCGTAGTAACACATATGCGCCGTAAAAGTGTTTAAAAACGCAGTAAGAAAGAGCATATGCACAAGAAGGAACACATGCGTAGAAAGAACATATGCACCGAAATAGTGATTAAAAGTGCAGTAGAAAAGAGCATATGCGCAGAAAATAACATATGCACAGTGACAGGAATATATGCGCCGGAAGAGTGTGTAAAAGCACAATAAGGTTACAGGTGCCGGAATAGAGGACAGAAGCACTGTGGAATTGTTCAGATGTGTTAGATTAGCCTATGTGATGCCTCTATGAAACCTGTCTTCAAAAAAGCTCAGATTTTGATTAAATAAAGGGGCAGGGCCCCACTGTGGGTGCCAAAAATGTTAAGAGAAATTTGGTAAAATAATGAATATGTAATAGACAACATCAAATACCCATAACTCAATAGAATAGTGAAACTAAGAAGGTTGAATGAAATGAAGCAATGAATAACACAACGCAAACCTCCCTTGAATCGAAACTTCTATTGTTTGCCTATTAAAACCATCCTTGCTTGTATGAAGTAGGGCCCTCAGAGAGTGCACTCCTTTGCTGTGTTCAAGGATGTCGATAGTAAATGGTTGTTGTGATAAACATGCAATGAAGATGAGCTCCAAAGCAAATGTGTGATCTCAAGCTAATGAATGGTGAAGAGGTGCCAAAGGTGTGCTGGTAAATTCCTGCAGAGTAACAATACAAATAGCCTACATGAATAGAATGGAAGAATGAGGTTTCTTTTATAGACTCGGGAGGATGAAGATCAACGGTTGAGATGAAATGAGCAGATCAATGGTCAAGAATGGTTGAGGAATGTGCAATGAATGGAAAGAGGACAAGTGTCCCACCTTCATCATGTAATAGGGTAGTTAACAAAATTGATTGAAGAGTTAATAGAATGGATTGAGGAATTGACAGAATTGATTGATCAGTTACCCGAATAGATTGAGGAGATGATAGAATTGCTTGATTAGTTAACAATTTTGATTGAGGAGTTAACTAATTTTGATTAGAGGAGAAATAGGACATGTGGGTGAGAGAATATTAGCTAATTAAATATTTAAAATATTTAATTACATGTGCAACATGTGTTAGATCTAAGGCACACAACTGAGAGGGGGAGTGAATTAGTTGTGCAAAAACTTGTTTCCACTTCAAACACTTGATTCTCTTTGTTAGTTAACAGCATATCAATTATCCATTTATGGAAGCATAAAACATAAACACTAGAGAAGATAAACATCAACATATTTGACACCAAGATTTTTGACATGGAAAACCTGGTTAAGGGAAAAACCACGAGGTGATTAACCCAGGGATTATTCTCTTTTAGAAGAATAAGAAAAATGAATGGCACATGCCAATTAGGGCTCACTGCTCGAGCACATTGCTCACAAGGAGGCACACTACCTACAAGAGACACACTGTCTACAAGATCATAAGTATCACAAACTTGAACTGGAGAATGACATCTTCACCATGTCTGGATCAGTTCCATTTAAGCCCGAGACACACCTGCTCTGCCTTTCACTCTTCTACTATACTACTCTCATCTGCTCCACAACACACATCAAAATAAACTTACAAACCTTTATTTATACAAGGCATTGACTTAGGAACAATCATCTAAGTAAGCAATCAACCACAAGAACATTCGCAAGATGACTAACTCATCCAGTCAGCCAATCTGAACAAGAACAACTTCATCTGGAAGAACTCATCTGGTTGGCCAGCAAGAACACCTCCATCCAGAAGAATATCTTCAATTTCAGGCTTTACCACCAATGCAGACCAACAACACAACCTCAACATGATCCAAGAACCTTCACAGGCTTCCCTGAATGACCAGGTACATCCGCACTTCCTCTACTCACTTGAATCTCTTCTCCTCTTCATCCAGAACTTCAAGAACACAATCTATTGCCACTGTCAAACTGAAAAAGGTGCTTTTGGACATCCAATCCACGTACCAATTGAGATGATACATCACAAGGACATCCCAAACACTCTGTCCAATCCGTAGAATAGGACAATGCACTTCCAGATCTCACCAGACCTTTTTGTAACACTATGTCACTCCGGAGCATCTCCCTGAACCGGTTCTACTTGACCAATCATAACTTCTTCATGTCTTCATGCAGACCTCTAAAATCTTAGCTAGACCACCTAAAGACTTGTATCTACAAACCCTTTAATCTGCATCCTCTGATACTCAACCTATTAAGTACATTTGCCTTCTTCTCATCATTGTTCTTCACTGTTCCTGATTAAGACTGATTTCCTTAATAATCTCAGTACACAGCTCATCCAATCCTTCTCATCAATGCAATATGAGTATGTTGACATCAATGAGAACACTGGTTATCCTCATACTTGCAACAATCTCCCCCTTTGTCATTGATGGCAACATATGATGTGAAAAACCATCAAGACAAGAACTTCTCCTTTCTACCACAGCTCCCCCTAATATCAACAACTCTTCACATGTCTTCTCTTCCTTTACTGCTCCCCCTTTGATCAACAACCACTTGTTTTTCACATGTCTTCTCTCCCCCTTTGACATCAATGGCAAAGGGCTCATACTTGCAATTCTAACACATCAGAATTATACTAGCTGCTCCCCTTAGTGCAGCTCCCAATCATCAATCCAGATCACAATATATGACTGTGATATCCACCAGACTGATGCACAACAGTGCATCCTAGTTCATCACTGGAGGGGCCATGACCCCTAACTTCTCCCTGAGATACTCAAAAGATTCCTTGGGAAGAGGTTTAGTAAAAATATCTGCAATGTGATCCTTGGAGGGTACATACTCCAATTTGACTTCATCCTTGTTCACTTGTTCTCTCAGAAAGTGAAACTTGATAGATATGTGCTTGGTCTTAGAATGCAACACCAGATTCTTAGAAATACTTATTGCACTTGAATTATCATAGAAAATTGTGATAGGCTCCTCATAGTCTACTTTAATGTCTTTTAACATCTGCTTCATCCATAAGATCTGAGTGCAACTACCTGCTACAACAATGTATTCTGCTTCAGTTGTAGACAGAGATATTGCATCTTATTTCTTGCTTAGCCAAGAAACCAATCTCTTCCCCAAAAAGAATGCTCCACCACTGGTACTCTTCCGGTCATCCACATCTCCTGCCCAATCTGCATCTGTATATGCATGAAGAGAAAAGTCCTGATCTCTAGGATACCATAGACCATACTCAACTATTCCTTTCAAGTACCTAAAAATTCTTTTGATTGCCATGACATGAGATTCTCTAGGATCAGCCTGAAATCTTGCCACAAGACCAACGGCTTGCATTATACCTAGTCTAGTTTGAGTGAGATACAATAATCCTCCAATCATTGATCTATACTTTGTTTGATCTATCTTAGGAGAGTCATCATCTTTGCTCAACTTACATCCAGTAGCCATGGGAGTGTTCATAGGTTTTGAATCTTCCATTCCAAATTTCTTCAAAAGTTCTTTCACATATTTGGTCTGAGAGATAAAAATTCCTTTCTCTGTTTGAGTAATTTGCAGACCCAAAAAGAAATTCATTTCACCAAGCATTGGCATTTCAAACTCACTTTTCATTTGATTTGCAAAAGTTTTACACAAACTATCTCTTCCTCCAAAGATGATATCATCAACAAATACTTCAACAATCAAGATGTTTTCTTTATCTATTTAGAAATATAGATTACTATCAATAGTACATTTGTTGAAACCAATCTACATAAGATGCTTATCCAACCTTTCATACCATGCTCTAGGGGCTTGCTTCAACCCATACAGTGCTTTCTTCAACTTGCAAACCATATCATCATGATCAGACAATTGAAATCCATCTGGTTGTTCAATGTATACTTCTTCTTCCAAATCACCATTTAGGAAGGCAGACTTGACATCCATCTGATATACCTTGAAGTCTTTGAAGGTAGCATATGCAAGAAATAATCTGACTGCTTCAATTCTTGCTACCGGAGCAAAGGTTTCTTCAAAATCAATTCCTTCTATTTGAGAGTAGCCTTTGCAGACCAATCTGGCTTTGTTTCTGATTACTTCACCCACTTCATTTAGTTTGTTCTGGAAGACCCATTTGGTTCCAATCACATTCTTGTTTCTAGGTTTGGGAACAAGATCCCAAGTGTGATTTTTCTCAATTTGCATCAACTCTTCTTCCATTGCTTTGGTCTAGTTTTCATCATTGCAAGCTTCATTTATTATCTTAGGTTCAATCTTTGAAATCAGACAGTATTCATTTGAATTTTGAGTAATTCTCCTCCTTGTTTGTACCCCTTTACTTTTGTCACCTATGATCTGAACTTCAAAATGGTTAAGAGTTACATACCTTGGAACTTTGGGAGTTTCTTACACTACTGTTTCTTGATCAGGCTCATTTAGACAAACCTCTTCTTCCTGATATACCAGATTAGTCTGAATCTGAATCTCAGAGAAAGATTGAGCTCCTTGCACCAGAGAATCATTTTGATCATCTTCATCATATTCATAAAACCTTGAGGGCTTCTTAATTCCTTCATCAACCTTCACATTTGTACTTTCTATCATCTTTCTCAATCTCTTATTGTAACACCGGTATGATTTGCTTTGAGTGGAGTAACCCAAGAAAATTCCTTCATCACTTCTAGCATCAAACTTTCCTAGATCTTCATCTCTTTTGATGTAACATTTTCTACCAAATACTCTGAAATATCTCACAGTAGGAGTTATACCAAATCATAGTTCATAGGGAGTCTTACCGATATTGCTTCTGATTTGAACTCAATTGAGAGTGTAGATTGCAGTGCTGACAGCTTCTCTCCAAAACATCTAAGACACATTTGCTTCCATCATCATTGTCCTGGATGCTTCCTGGATGGTCCGGTTCATTCTCTCAACTACTCCATTCTGTTGTGGAGTCCTAGGGGCAAATAATTGTCTCTTTATACCATGCTTCTCACAAAAGTCTATGAATTCACTGGATGTGAATTCACCACCTCTATCAGACCTCAGACTTTTTAGTTTCAATCCGATTTGATTTTCTACCATAGCTTTGAAGATTTTGAACTTCTCAAATGCTTCTGATTTCTCCTTTAGGAAGGTAACCCACATCATCCGGGAATGGTCATCAATCAGTAACATGAAATATCTATCACCTTGCATACTCTTGATTCTTGTCGGACCACATAGATCAGTATGAACTAATTCTAATAATCTAGTAGAGGACTGATCCTTGCTTTTGAAAGAGACTCTGCTTTGTTTACCTAGCTCACATTCTTTGCACAAACTATTTGTAGGTTTCACTAACTTTGGAAGATCTCTTACAGCTTGAGTATTGCTTATCTTGATGATGTTATCAAAATTCACATGACACATCCTTCTATGCCATAACCAACTCTGATCAACTTGAACAAACAAACAACTTTTATTAGAACCAACTAGATGGAAGATATTACCTTTTGTTTGAGTACCGGATGCAATCTCAGTTCCGGAGCTTTCAAAGATCCTGCATCTTCCATTCTTGAACCGGAGGTCATAACCTTTGTCCACCAAATGACCAACACTGAGCAGATTGTGCTTCAATCCTTCAACATACAGTACATTACCAGTTTTGATCTTTCCATCAAAAGAAATAGTTCCCCTACCTCTGATTATACCAGCAGAATTGTCACCAAACTTTACCATTCCTCCTTCATACCTTTCCAAATCTAAGAACTTGTTCTTGTCACCTATCATATGGTGAGAGCATCCACTGTCAATAACCCAATCATCCTTTTCTTCAACTTCGGTAGCCAAAGCTCTTTCTACAACCTTATGATTGCTAGATTCAGAGGACATTGGTTCTTCTTCCTTGATGGCAATAAACACCCATTCATTTCTGGATTTGTTTCCTATTTCTGATTCATCATCTGTTACTCCTTTATTGTCATCTTCCTCATGAACATAATAATAGTTCTTTTGGAACCTTTGTCTATTAGAATTTGACCTTGCAGATCTTTCTGGACATCTTGAAGCAAAATGACCAATCTTATTGCAATTGAAGCACTTAAAGCGTAATTTTTCTTCATACTTACCGGATCCTCTTGGCAGTCTCTCTGCAATGAGGGCTTCAAGATGAGTTATTTCTGCTTCTTCCTCTTCCATGTCTTTCCTTTCTTGATCATACCATGACATCTTCCTTGAAGAGTTCTCTCCCAAATCAAATCTTTGTTTGCCTTTCACATAGGCACTGGCTTTGAATGTAGATTCAGTCTTGGGGTGATCATCTCCAAACTCAGTCATTTCAAATGCAGCCAGTTTGCCAACCAATTGCTCTCTTGTGACAGTTGTATGGGCTCTAAATTCATCAATGGTAGCAACCTTGATTTTGTAGGCAGCAGGAAGGGATCTGAGAATTTTGTAAACAATTTCATTTTCATCCAAAACTCCACTAGCATTCTTGATTCCACACACCAGCTCATTCACTCTTGGCATAAAAGTAGTGATATTTTCATCATCTCTCATCTTCAATCTTTCAAATTTCCCTTTTAGACTTTGCAACCTTGCACTCTTAACAAACTCATCTCCTTCATGTAGAAGTTCCAGTTTAACCCAGATCTCATATGCAGTTGGTAGGTCAATAACATTTGAGAGCTCTGAATCATTCAATGCGCTTAGAAGAGCTTCTTTGGTCCACAAATTATTTTCAGCATCTGTGATTTCATTCAGAGTTGTCGAACCACCCTGTGGAGGTACATAGGCCTTTGTGATCATGGACAGGTATGCTTTTCCCATACACTCCAAGTGACATTTCATGCGACCTTTCCAGAGTGAGAAATTGGTTCCATCAAACTTTGGACTATCCTTCTTGTATGACGACATTCTGGATCTCCTCAAGTGGTTAAGCTCCTTTCAGAGGAACTTGGCTCTGATACCAATTGTTAGATCTAAGGCACACAACTAAGAGGGGGGGTGAATCAGTTGTGCAAAAACTTGTTTCCACTTCAAACACTTGATTCTCTTTGTTAGTTAACAGCATATCAATTATCCATTTATAAAAGCATAAAACATAAACACCGGAGTAGATAAACATCAACACATTTGACACCAAGATTTTTGACGTGGAAAACCTGGTTAAGGGAAAAACCACGGGGTGATTAACCCAAGGATTATTCTCTGTTAGAAGAATAAGAAAAATGAATGGCACATGCCAATTAGGGCTCACTGCCCGAGCACACTGCTCACAAGGAGGCACACTGCCTACAGGAGACACACTGTCTACAAGATCATAAGTATCACAACCTTGAACTGGAGAATGACATCTTCACCATGTCTGGATCAATTCCATTTAAGCTCGAGACACACCTACTCTGCCTTTCGCTCTTTCGCTATACTACTCTCATCTGCTCCACAACACACATCGAAATGAACTTACAAACCTTTATTTATACAAGGCATTGACTTAGGAACAATCATCTAAGTTGGAAATCAACCACAAGAACATTCGCAAGATGAATAACTCATCTGGTCGGCCAATCTGAACAAGAACAACTTCATCTGGAAGAACTCATCTGGTCAGCCAGCAAGAACACCTCCATCCAAAAGAATATCTTCAATTTCAGGCTTTACCACCAATGCGGACCAACAACACAACCTCAACATGATCCAAGAACCTTCACAGGCTTGCCTGAATGACCAGGTACATCCGCACTTCCTCTACTCACTTGAATCTCTTCTCCTCTTCATCTAGAACTTCAAGAACATAGTCTGTTGCCACTGTCAAATTGAAAAAGGTGCTTCCAGACCTCCAATCCACGTACCAATTGAGATGACACATCACAAGGACATCCCAAACACTCTATCCAATCTGTAGAATAGGACAATGCACTTTCGGATCTCACCGGACCTTTTTGTAACACTCTGTCATTCTGGAGCATCTCCCTGAACTGATTCTACTTGACTGATCATAATTTCTTCATGTCTTCATGCAAACCTCTGAAATCTTAGCTGGATCACCTAGAGACTTGTATCTACAAATGCTTTAATCCACATCCTCTAATACTCAACCTATTGAGTACATTTGCCTTCTTCTCATCACTATTCTTCACTGTTCCTAATTAAGACTGATTTCCTTAATAACCTCAGCACACAACTCATCCAATCCTTCTCATCAATGCAATATGAGTATGTTGACATCAATGACAGCACTGGTTATCCTTATACTTGCAACAACATGGTGAGGTGGAAAGGTGAGGTGGATTTGATAAGGTAGATTTATGAAATTAGGACTTAGGATAGAAGAATTTAGGATTAATTAAATAATGTAGGATTATTTAATTATGTGAGACATTAGAAGAATTAGGAAAATTTAATTAAATAAATTGATTTTATTTAATTATGGGATAATGAACCAATCAAATAAATTTAGAATATTTATTTAATTGATAGAAGGAAATAAGAAGGGAATAAATATTAAGAATATTTATTTGGACTGAATCATGACATTTTTAGGTGTCTACACTTTCTAGTCGGCATTCAGAATACTCAAGATTTTCCCAAACTCTAGTCTGTTGGCTAAATCCATGCTTACTAAGTGATGTGTATCAAAAATATAGTTATAGGAGTCATCAATCATGTCAGCCAACCATGAATGATCCCTCAAGAAGCTTGATCTCCATCAATTCCTCATTTGGATTAAGATCTGATGCTCTGCCGGTTAGTTCTTCCTTAGTCTATTCTGCCCAACACTTAGGTGCTCATATCTTTTCACTCTTTCATCACCAGAGGCTCAATCTCTAGAATGTAGCAATCATGGTACTCCTCTTGACTTCCCCAAGTCTGCACTTTGCTGAGATACTTACTCTGAGAGATTCTAGACCTGATTGTCGAACCTTGCTATATGTTCTATTCTTGTTCACCAGACCAAAACACTCTTCAATCTGACTTCTAGTATAGACATATATGTGCTGCAAATGTGTGGGATGAACTTTGTTACCATCAATGACAACACTCATGAAGCCACACGGTGTCTCTTTCCAACACTAGAAACCTCTTGAATAGTCCAGTTCTTCCTTTCCACAACTCCATTCTGCTGAGGAGTCCTAGGAGAAGACAACTATCTTCTTATTCCATGCTTTTCGCAAACTACATTAAACTCACCAGAGGTAAACTCTCCACCTCTGTTAGATCTCAGACACTTTATCTTCACACCAATCTCATTCTCTACCCTAGCCTTAAACACTTTGAATTTATCAAGAGCCTCAGATTTCTCTCTCAAGAAAGTGACTCACATCATCTAGGAGTGATCATCAATCAACAGCATAAAGTATCTGTCTCCTTGCAAACTCCTAACCCTGGCAGGACCACACAAATTAGTGTGCACAAGTTCCAACAATCCACTTGAAGATTGTTCTTTACTCTTGAATGTAGTTATGCTTTGTTTTCCCAACTGACATTCCTTACACATGCTATTAGTAGGTTTTGCAAGCTTTGGAAGATCTCTCACAGCCTGAGTAGAACTTATCTTGACAATGTTGTCAAAGTTTACATGACACATTCTCCTATGCCACAGCCAACTCTGATCAATCTAAGCAATTAAACAACTTTTACTAGTACCACTTAAATGAAAGATGTTACCTCTAGTCTGTGTACCAGATGCAATCTCAGTTCCAGAGCTTTCCAAAATTATGCATTTTCCATCCTTGAATCATAGATCATATCCCTTGTCAATAAACTATCCAACACTGAGAAGATTATGCTTCAACCCTTCTGTTGGTTTTTCTTCTGAATCAGCATTAGGGTTTGCCACTTCTAATGCACAGGCAGATTCAGCCAACTAAATACAGGAGGTTGCGTGAGCTGCCTCCCCTTCACTTCTAGTTCTGCCACACCAAGGGGGGTATCCCTATAACTCAAGATGTAACCTTGACTAGCTCAAAGATAGAAAGATCTAACTTGACAACAACAGGCAGAATACTCTCATGTATGGACCAAGATCTGTATGATAGATCACAAGGCTGGCAACATTCTTGGACATGATGTCTGGTTGGGTATGAGAGCATGCAGGGGGTTCCTAATCCTACTCCTACAACTAACAGGTGGAAGTATGAAATGGTTTAGTTTGAATTTTGGATGCAAAGCTGGACATGGTGTATAACCTCAACACAGAGCTAGATTGGTGCCTATCCAGGGCTTGGAGTCGGTAGACATACACCTGTGAATGATCAGCATGAACAGCTAAAACTGGATTTCAGGGGGATATATGTGATATCTGCCTTACAGATATCTCCCAATCCAGAGTGTTAAGTTATCTCTACTTATGGCATCCCTACTGCAGTATACCCTTCCCAATGTTCAACCTGAAAACAGTTTAATCTACCCCTTGAGCAGAAGTTAAAAGATCAGACATTCAACATAGGAATTCTATGCTCTAGAATCTAAACATTACCCAAATATCCAGATTCAGAAGAAGAATACATGCAATACTGGAGACAGATCTAACAAAACACATGCTAAGATAGCATTTCTCATATAAGATTAATCATGAAATCAGTGGGTTCATGCCAAAAACATACAACAAGAGATACATAAACTCACAGGTTAAGCTGTACAGAGCAACCAGATCAGCTTGTTATGAATTACAGAGCCAAAAATCTTCAACTTTCAACAACCACAAATGAGTAACACTTCCTGCTTATAACAGCCAGGCAGTGTACCACAACAATTAATTACATGGTTGACCAAAAATCCCGCCAGATACACAGTATCAGCAAAATGGCGCTCAACGCATTACCAGATTGGCGCCCAAACATGAATGCAGCAGGTAGGGGAGGAGACAGGAAGAAATCTTGAGCCCTGCGCCACTGTCCGTCGATGTACACCTTCAATCGAGTACCAGATCCGCCCATACCTCTGCAACCTTCGCCATTAATGGCGCACCAACCCGCGGCCTCAGGAAAACGTCAATTCTGCATCGCAACCATTTCCCGCCGAGATTCATCATCATGATATTTGAAAATGCAGGATATCAATTATCCCACATGCACCCCGCGGCGACCTTTTCAACACTTTATATACTAGGTCATGAGCATATATAATGTCGGTGCTTTTGCTCCTGACGACACTAGTATAAGACTTCATCATCATCCTCCAACAACATGATATCCTGTCGCTTGAAATATCACCCTGACGTCAGCATCATATCGCAATATAACCTGCATGATAATCGCCTTCATCCGCACAACCTGATCCATCGGAGGAACATCCTCCTGCTGAGCTTATACCAAAAGTCTGGCCGATGAACATCCTGATGACGTCATCATCATATCCTGCTGACGTCATCTGCATATCTGCCTACTGCGCACCTCCTCATATCCGGATGACGTCATCATCATGTTTGCAAATATCGGGGGATCTCCACAAGATGATCAGTGTTAGAAATATGACCCCCCCGGACCTTGATGACGTCATCATCATATCGACATCAGGATGATATTTGGAAGATAGCTGGATATTTGGAAATATCATCCTGATGCACAAATATCATGTTGCACTGTAGCTCCACTATAAGATCGGGGCGATAGATGAATATGATGATGCTTGAAAAGATCACCCCCCACTAGATAATGCACGAAGCCGGCAGGAGGATATCTCCTTGATATCAGCATCATCATGACGCTGGAACAAACATACATCCGGGTGATATTTAAAAATGAAAATATCTCCCCCTCCTTCGGAAATATCATGATGCAGATAGGCAGAGAAATAGATATCACCCTGACATAAGAATGATGTCAGCATCATCAGGATGATAAAACAATGAACATGAAGTGATACAACATCATCAGGATGATATTGACTAAGATCATCCTGACGTTCAAAATATGATGACCCCAGTGAATATCGGGTCACACCTAGAACTCTTCAACAACATCATCAGGATGATCATAACCAAGATCACCCGATGATAGAAATATCACCCCGGCGAAATATCATGCAGGCAGAAAATATGATGACCCTCGCAAGCAACACGGTGATAACTGGAAATATCATGATGATGATGACGACCCTTAGGAAAAAACAAGTCAGGTCGAACAACTCAGAGAATAACCCCTTCAGAAGATCGGGGTGACATCATCATCATAAAAGGGCAAGGTGATAATTGGAAGATCACCGGATACTTGGAAGATCACCATCGCAAGCAAATCAGGGCACACTGTAGCTTATCAGCAGGATCAGGATGATGTCCAAACATCACCCGATATTGAAATATGATGATCCTGATGAAAAAACATGTCGACAGAGAACATGATGATGCTGACCACCATCGAAGAAAAGATGATGATGATGACCTCCTCCTCAGGAAAATATGATGCTGCAGCTGAAAAATGCTGAGGAGGTCCAACACTTAGAACATTTTAAGGAAGGTGCCTGCATGAAAATTGCTCAAAAACTACCAGTCAATTCAGGCACTAACACTGGCTCTGTCTGGGGACGTGCAGGTGCAAGACTGCAGTGAGAACCCCAGATCTCTGGGATGCAGACCAGTCCCTTATCCATTGGGCACAGAGTCAAATACTGCACCGACCTGCATCACCAAACACACTTGATGGCCTAAGGCCACCAAGAAAAGAAAAACATGTATCTCCCTTTGTCAAATATCTTGTTTTCATCTGCATGCACTGGGTCAAGCTTGGAGATACTACAAAGATCCACCCACAAACAAATCTTGTCATCTGCATATTCAACCCTCTGATTTGGCTTGTCATTATCACCCCTGTGCAGATAACCTTCAACATCATGTGACATGTGGGTGCAGAATGTATCAGGCAATGCATACTCAAATGGTATAGAACACAGGTTATCATCTGTATCATCATCATGCATTGCAACATGATCTCCTAGCTGGACTGCAAATAGGAAACACTCAGAGTCCACCACACAACTAGGAAGATCAGGGCTCATTGTATTATATGCTGGCACATCAAAAGAAAAGCTTTCAAAATCACAATTGTGCACATCATGTACACAACAATCAGCAGCACCAGGCTGGAAAAGATCAGGCTCTGGCATCTCTTTCAAATCAGGCACATTTTCACAGTCACTTACCTGATGTATGTTGTTTCCTCTTTCATCAGGATGAGAAACAGAATCCAAGCCAAAAATAATGTCTAGATCCTCACCATACTCTGACAGATCCTCATCACCATATGTGTCATAAATGGGTGACCCAGGTGCATCAATTTCATCATAATATGCCATTTGTTCATGGGCAGCAGAACATGCATCTTCATCACCAATGGATTCCCTTTGTGGAGGAGTATCAGCTTGTGTGTCATAAGCAAAACAACCATCAAATGAAAAACAATCATGCTCTGAACAAGCACTTATTTCAATTTCTGACTGCTCTTCATGATCTCCATGTGTTTGAAAGGTAGGCAATGGGTCACACATAGGACTGCTTCTCTGTTTGCTTATATCTTCTCTGTCTTGAGTACAATACTCACAATTGTCTCCACAGGTCCATTCCAAAAATTGCTCATTGTTGTCCACAACCTCGTTATTGTTTTCATGGTCAGCTGCCTCATCATTGCAATGGGAATCCTCATTAGTCCTTTCACTGGCATCCTCAACTGGTGAACAATCCAGTTGAGCAGTATTGTTCGCATTATGTTCAAACACAGCAATCTCAACCTCTATGCTTTTATTTTCATTTTTATCTGCACATGATGCCATAATCATTTGGTCATTTGCAGCTTCATAACCATTTCTCACACCAAGGCTTGGGGACAGGGGTTTCAGCAGGTACACATTTCTAATTTTTTCTATCTTTTCTATGAACCTGTATGCCATCTGCATACTTGTCACCTTGAAATCCCTCAGTATTGCACTAAAGCCCTCCTCAAAAGCTTCAAAGAATATGCCAACATAGGCTGAAATATCAGGTCTGAAGACTTCTGGGATCTGTGAAAGGGCTATTGCAAACCTATGACTGAAATCAACACATGGCTCTTCATCTTGTTTTCTGATTCTCATCAATTCTGCAACAAGATCAGCCGGTTCTTTTGCAAATTCTTCCTTGAAATAGTCAGCAAGCTCATCCCAACAGGCAAAGGATTTCTTTGGAAAGCTCAAATACCAGTCTTTTGCTTTTGCATCAAAGGACCTAACAAAAAACCTCATCCACATATCCTCATCTCTGAATGAATATTTTCCCATAAAACTGTGAAAATTTCGGATATGTGCATTCCCATCACATACATTGTGACCATTAAATCTAGGCATCTGACAGTATACCCTAGCAGGCATAGTTTCTACTTTATAATCCACCCATGACAAATCTAGTTGGTCATACAAAGGATCAAAAGGGCTAACAGGAGGTTTAGCTTTCTGACTAGCAGACACAACAGGGTTACTGCTTTTTAACTGGGCCTGTTCAGCCTCTAAGAATATCAACCTATTTCTTATCTCTTCTATTCCTTTATTCAACATTTCACCACTGAGTATGGGATAATTCATACTTGGATTCATAAAAATCTTACTCTTAGACATCGTTTGTCTGTCTAAGACCTAAGGCTTCCCCTGGCATCTAACCTATGCAGTAAAACAACAAATAAAGGGGAAGGAACAAGGTACCTTTTCTCATACAGATGCAGAAAAATGAACAACACATTTTTGTCACATCACATACATCCATCTTTCATGTGCATTTGGATCTTTTTTGCAGAGTCGCCACCTCTCCAGAGAGGACAAAATTTTCAATAGCTGAAAGCTACTTTTCCAGGTTCATTCCACCAGCAGAGCATCATTTTGTTGCTGACTCAGATAGGCCACAAGATATAACACTTTTTCATCAATTTTCTCCCCAGCAGAGTCGCCAATTGTTGGTGACTCGGATGGGTCACAAATGTATTACTGGAGATGATTAGATAGTACTTTTACTTCTCAATCCCCAGTGGAGTCGCCATTTTGTTGGTTTTTCTTCTGAATTAGCATTAGGGTTTGCCACTTCTAATGCACAGGCAGATTCAGCCAACTAAATACAGGAGGTTGCGTGAGCTGCCTCCCCTTCACTTCTGGTTCTGCCACACCAAGGGGGGTATCCCTATAACTCAAGATGTAACCTTGACTAGCTCAAAGATAGAAAGATCTAACTTGACAACAACAGGCAGAATACTCTCATGTATGGACCAAGATCTGTATGATAGATCACAAGGCTGGCAACATTCTTGGACATGATGTCTGGTTGGGTATGAGAGCATGCAGGGGGTTCCTAATCCTACTCCTACAACTAACAGGTGGAAGTATGAAATGGTTTAGTTTGAATTTTGGATGCAAAGCTGGACATGGTGTATAACCTCAACACAGAGCTAGATTGGTGCCTATCCAGGGCTTGGAGTCGGTAGACATACACCTGTGAATGATCAGCATGAATAGCTAAAACTGGATTTCAGGGGGATATATGTGATATCTGCCTTACAGATATCTCCCAATCCAGAGTGTTAAGTTATCTCTACTTATGGCATCCCTACTGCAGTATACCCTTCCCAATGTTCAACTTGAAAACAGTTTAATCTACCCCTTGAGCAGAAGTTAAAAGATCAGACATTCAACATAGGAATTCTATGCTCTAGAATCTAAACATTACCCAAATATCCAGATTCAGAAGAAGAATACATGCAATACTGGAGACAGATCTAACAAAACACATGCTAAGATAGCATTTCTCATATAAGATTAATCATGAAATCAGTGGGTTCATGCCAAAAACATACAACAAGAGATACATAAACTCACAGGTTAAGCTGTACAGAGCAACCAGATCAGCTTGTTATGAATTACAGAGCCAAAAATCTTCAACTTTCAACAACCACAAATGAGTAACACTTCCTGCTTATAACAGCCAGGCAGTGTACCACAACAATTAATTACATGGTTGACCAAAAATCCCGCCAGATACACAGTATCAGCAAAATGGCACTCAACACATTACCAGATTGGCGCCCAAACATGAATGCAGCAGGTAGGGGAGGAGACAGGAAGAAATCTCGAGCCCTGCGCCACTGTCCATCGATGTACACCTTCAATCGAGTACCAGATCGGCCCATACCTCTGCAACCTTCGCCATTAATGGCGCACCAACCCGCGGCCTCGGGAAAACGTCAATTCTGCATCGCAACCATTTCCCGCCGAGATTCATCATCATGATATTTGAAAATGCAGGATATCAATTATCCCACATGCACCCCGCGGCGACCTTTTCAACACTTTATATACTAGGTCATGAGCATATATAATGTCGGTGCTTTTGCTCCTGACGACACTAGTATAAGACTTCATCATCATCCTCCAACAACATGATATCCTGTCGCTTGAAATATCACCCTGACGTCAGCATCATATCGCAATATAACCTGCATGATAATCGCCTTCATCCGCACAACCTGATCCATCGGAGGAACATCCTCCTGCTGAGCTTATACCAAAAGTCTGGCCGATGAACATCCTGATGACGTCATCATCATATACTACTGACGTCATCTGCATATCTGCCTACTGCGCACCTCCTCATATCCGGATGACGTCATCATCATGTTTGCAAATATCGGGGGATCTCCACAAGATGATCAGTGTTAGAAATATGACCCCCCCAGACCTTGATGACGTCATCATCATATCGACATCAGGATGATATTCAGAAGATAACCGGATATTTGGAAATATCATCCTGATGCACAAATATCATGTTGCACTGTAGCTCCACTATAAGATCGGGGCGATAGATGAATATGATGATGCTTGAAAAGATCACCCCCCACTAGATAATGCACGAAGCCGGCAGGAGGATATCTCCTTGATATCAGCATCATCATGACGCTAGAACAAACATACATCCGGGTGATATTTAAAAATGAAAATATCTCCCCCTCCTTTGGAAATATCACGATGCAGATAGGCAGAGAAATAGATATCACCCTGACATAAGAATGACGTCAGCATCATCAGGATGATAAAACAACGAACATGAAGTGATACAACATCATCAGGATGATATTGACTAAGATCATCCTGACGTTCAAAATATGATGACCCCAGTGAATATCGGGTCACACCTAGAACTCTTCAACAACATCATCAGGATGATCATAACCAAGATCACCCGATGATAGAAATATCACCCCGGCGAAATATCATGCAGGCAGAAAATATGATGACCCTCGCAAGCAACACGGTGATAACTGGAAATATCATGATGATGATGACGACCCTTAGGAAAAAACAAGTCAGGTCGAACAACTCAGAGAATAACCCCTTCAGAAGATCGGGGTGACATCATCATCATAAAAGGGCAAGGTGATAATTGGAAGATCACCGGATACTTGGAAGATCACCATCGCAAGCAAATCAGGGCACACTGTAGCTTATCAGCAGGATCAAGATGATATCCAAACATCACCCGATATTGAAATATGATGATCCTGATGAAAAAACATGTCGACAGAGAACATGATGATGCTGACCACCATCAAAGAAAAGATGATGATGATGACCTCCTCCTCAGGAAAATATGATGCTGCAACTGAAAAATGCTGAGGAGGTCCAACACTTAGAACATTTTAAGGAAGGTGCCTGCATGAAAATTGCTCAAAAACTGCCAGTCAATTCAGGCACTAACACCTTCGACATACAAAACATCATTAGTGTTATTCTTACCATCAAGAGAGATGGATCCTCTGCCATGGATTCTACCAGCTAAATTGTCTCCAAACTTCACAATTCCACCTTCATATCTTTCCATACTTACAAACTTACTCTTATCACCTGTCAAATGATGAGAGTATCCACTGTCAATTACCCATTCATCCTTTTCTTCAACCTGAGCACCCAAGGCTCTTTCCACATTCACACAACTAGCAGATTCAATAGGCACCAAATCTTCTTCTTTGATAGCAATGAACACCAATTCATTTCCTGAGGTACTTCCCTTATCAGATTCATCATTAGTGACTCCTTCTTTAGTAGCTTCTTGGACATAGTAGCACTTCTTCTAAAACTTAGGTCTGTTAGGGTTTGGCTTTGAAACCGTCTTCGGACATCTTGAGGCAAAATGACCAATCTTATTGCAAGCAAAGCATTTGAAAGGCAACTTTCCTTCATACTTATCAGATCCTCTTGGTAGTCTTTTGGAAAAAAGGGCTTCAAGTTCTTCAAGCTTCGATTCATCTTCTTTAATGTCCTTCCTTGTCTTCTCAAATCTGGTTAGTCTTCTTGAAGAGCTTTCACCTAGATCAAATCTTTGCTTTCCAAAAACACTGGCCTTAAATGTAGATTTAGATTTAGGAAGAGAATCACCAAACTCACTCATTTCAAATGCTAAGAGCTTGCCAAACAATTGATCCCTTGTAATAGTTGTCATAGTCCTCATTTCCTCAATAATAGCAACTCTATGCTTATATGAAGCAGGTAAGGTTCTTAGCACTTTGCCAACAATCTCTGATTCTTCCAGTGTTCCACTAGCACAACTGATACTGCACACAAGTTCATTCACCTTCTGCATGTAGGAAGTGATGTTTTCATCTTCACTCATCCTCAAATTTTTGTATCTACCCTTTAATCTCTGCAACTTAGCACATTTGATATATTCATCACCTTCATATAGAGTTTCCAACTTCTTCTAGATTTCATGAGCAATTTTCAATTCCAGGACATTTGTCATTTCTGTATCATTCAGGGCACTTAACAAATTTTCTTTAGCTCAAATATTGTTTTCAACATCTTTGAGTTCATCTGGAGTTGAAGGACCTTTCTCTACAGGCATATACTCATCTTTTGTTATTAGCCAATAAGCATCACCCATGGATTACAAATGGCACTCCATGTGACTCTTCCAAAGAGAGTAATTTGTTCCATCAAATCTCAGACTATCCTTCTTGTAAGTTGACATCTTAGATCTCCTCAAGCGGTCAAGCTTCTTTTAGAGGAACCAACTCTTATACCAATTGTTGAAATTAGGGCAGAAAATTGAGAGGGGGGGTGAATTAGTTGTCTCAAACTTTTATCTTTTGATGCATTTAATCTTCTTTACTACTTACAAATAGATGAATGATATAATTATGAAAGCATAAATCAACAACACATGAGTAGAAACATAATCAACACATATAACACTAGGATTTTTATGTGGAAACCTGGTTAAGGGAAAAACCACGGTGGGGGTTAACCCATAAGATTTATTCTTTGTTAAAAGAATAGAAAATGGGAAGGCACTTGCCTTTGGGTGCACTGCCCAGAGCTCACTACTCAAAAGAGGCTCACTGCCTACAAGAGCATTTACAATGTTTGACACAGAAAGATTGGACTAGAAAACAACATCTTCTTCATGCCAAGGTCAGTTCCATTTAAGTGTACAATACTTCTGCTCTACCCCCAAACACTTCTTCGCTATCTCCTCATCTTTTACTTCTCTTCCTCTTCTCTGCTCTGCCTTTCCTCCTTTCTTAGGATCTTATCATTTTTGCACAAGGATCATTTTCCACAACTCAACCACACTTATTTATATGCTTCATCAACCTTGGAATAAACATATAGGTCAGTACTACAAACATCTGACTTTATGCAAATCACTATACTGTTAGCCAAACATAGTTGGGACTCAAATCTTCCTCGAACAACACGCTACACTTCATAGAACCTCTCTTAGATCATCCACAACATGCACAAAGCATCCGGTCAGCCAAGACTAGAAAGAATAGCAACACCCAAGGACAAATCTTCAACCACGAGCTCAATCCTTAATGCAGACCACCAACACAACAAGAACTCAATTTAAAGACCACCTCAATCACAATGAAATCAACAGGAACAACTGCACTACCTTAGACCATCAGAAACACTTGTACCTTCATCTGAGAACTCAAGAACACCAACTGTCATGATTGTCACAATAGAAAGATTGCTTTTGGATCTCCAAACCATGAACCACTTGCATTGAGGACACACACCAACATCCCAAACATACATCTAGATCAGTAAATCATAATATTCCAATGCAGATCAATCCTGACCAGATTTGTGTCACTCTATCACCTCTGAACAACTGCAAAACTTGGTTCTACTTAGATGGCCATAACTTTGCCAATTCTCCATACGGACCTCTCATATCTTGACTGGAGCAACTTCAGACAATCCTCTACAAACCCTTTAATCCACAAACTTTGATCTTCATCCTACTGGGAATGTGGAGCAATCTACTTCACTAAACTACACTGTCTTCACTGTCTTTGATAGAGAGATATGTAACTCACTTGTTTCTTCCATAGAGGCTAATTTTCTCAATATCCTCAACATACAAGTCTTCTAGAATGGGATACAGTTGACACCAATGACAACAAGGATATGTTGACATCAATGACAACATCGATTAGGCACATATTTGCAACACCTTTTGCCTTTGGAATTAGATTGAGACATAGAATTAGAACCAAATGATTTCTTAGGAAAGCATGGTTTAGAATTTCTAACATCATCTTTAGAGGTGGTCTAAATTTTTTGGAGTGTTTACATAAAGAGAATGTGAGTTAGAATGTATAGAGAAAGCACCTATTTGTACAAATTTATCTTTATCCCTAGTTAATCTTTCAAATAATAATCAAAACTAAGCATTGCCAATGTAATAACCAAAGCATCTTTTGAAGAGCAAAAAGTAGATACAAATACTATTCAAATGTGGTTCTCCCAACTTAGACATCATTCCTAGGATTAACTATGTATCATCCTTTCGAATGTTATAGTTCTCTAATTTTAATCTTATATTTTTTTAGCCTTGAAATGAAATCTTGGATTGTATTGAATTCATTTGGATTGAGACTCACAAACTTAGATTTAGACAACCTTTGAATTGATTGGTGACACCAAAAAGAGATTTTAAATTATCTTATGCATCCTTAGGTGTTGTTAGAGATTCAATATGAAACAAAATATTTAGAAAGATAGAAAGTGGAAGCACACTAAAAGCCTACTCACATCAATTGTTCCATTTTGGTTGTTCAATTACCTTTTGTGAGTTCAAGTTCTACGGGTCTATATTGTTACTCTATACAATCCTTTATTTCTTAGAAGTGTGTTCATTTTAGTTTTCCAAGTAAAGAAATTATGTGGAGTTAAAATTGGTTGTCATTATGACATTGTGCAAGAAGGTGCAAATAAAAAAATGGGAACTAAGAAGTGTGTCTGGTGTTGTACACAAGAAAAGGGAGTAAGGCCTTCAAACTTGGCATACGAATAGTATAAAAAATCTCCCCAAAAAATGTGTCTCTTTATAAAATAGTGCATTTACAATACATTTATCACCCCATAACTACTTAGAATTTGTGGTATTACAATAGATTTGTGTTTTTAACTTAAAATGAAAAATAAAAAGTCTATTTTTGTATAGTAACAAGCCAATTTGATCACAAATCTAAACTTTATGCAAAAAATTGCAATTTAAAAAAGCACAAGAAAAGGTGTCCCAAATCAAACTATATGTCTCAGTTTAAAGTTTGAAGACTTTGTATGACACTTGGTAAATGTTGGCAAAAAATTAGTCTTTTGATGGGAAATGTGACCCCTATCAATCAAGCCCATTCACTAATCTTCATCAATCCCAAAAAAGTGCCTTGGGATTCGCGTAAAAGAAACCCCCTAAAAAATAGATTTGAGGGTCTTGAGGTGATGTAGATAGTGAAATTCCTATCATATTTATGATTAGTAAAGTGGAGAAATGGTGGGGTTGAAAGAAATCAGTTTTGGTTAATAGGGCAATGGAAGGGATAGACAAGAGATTAAACGTTGTTTAGATGACACTTTATGCTGAATGAAAAGAGACATATATCAAAAATTACTTTGTGTCCTAGAGAAAACATGCCTAAAGACTTGGTAAGGCCATCCAATAGGCATCCAACATCTAAAGGGGGTTAGTTTGCCCACAAGGATTAAATGCCTTGTCAAAAAACTAATTATTTCTATTATTTTAAATTTGTTTTAAATCTAAAACAAATTGGAAAACTAATTTCATTGTAGCTTAAATAGAATTTGAGGGTAAAAAAGGCAATAAATCACATGAATTGTGATTTTTCATAAAACCCTAGAAAATAAAAAATTAAGAATTTTTGTAAGAAAACTCCAAATTTTTTTAAAAAATTATTCTAGGACCCCACTAAAATCATCTATTTTGGACTAGTTAGAATAATGCCCATAACTGTTTCTCATTATAATGACCAACTTTTCCAAAATATTAAAAAAGGGAGAAAAGAAGAGAGAGAAAATCAAATATGGGGGACTCAAAGAGGGATTTTTTTGTAGCAACTTAAGCCCTAACTTTTCCACTCATCAAGAGTTGATTTCACACAAAAACTTAATATTTACCTAGATTTGGCTCTAATCCCATGTCAAAACTACAAAAGTAGGAAAACACTCACAACTTGCTCATAATCAACCAAGATTATACATAAATCAAGAAATTAGAATAACCAAAGCCTAAAATTATTCAAGTTTATTAAAAAGATTGTTGATGGTGCTTTTAGCATGCAGCAACGCAGATGAAATACAAGGTATCTCACCTCTCTTGAAAGGAATCCTATCCTAGATAGGACTACCCCAAGGTTTATACAGCTAGGTCTTAGCTCGCAGGGATAACTTCAGTGGATATGTGATTAGTTGTACCAACAAGGGAACTTACGTGCAATGATATGGTTTGATGAAATTATGATAGTAAAGTAGGCAAAACCCTATGAAATTCTTAGTAGGTTGACAATGTGGATGCTGCTCAAAACCTAAATCTAATAGAGCTTGATTAAATAAAATGCGAAAAGATTAAGGGTTGAGAGAAGGGGTAGAGAGATCCTATAGACAGTTGCAAGGATGATTAACACACAAATAGATAGATTCCCAATAATAAATGAATCTCTGCTTAACCAGGCAACCCACAATGCTATAGAGATTGTGCAATCTTTTAAGGAAATGTAAAGATATTCAAATCATGGAGGGTTCATCAAACACCCAATCCCTGGCATAATTCAATGAACTCACACAATCGAAGTTATCTCATAAAATATGCCTAGACTAACCATGCATAATGACATACAATCATCAAGCCATCAATGGTATGAACAAGAAATCCATCAAATAGCTGAATGATTAACCACAAATGCAACTAAATAACTAATTTTAGATTGACATGAACCATGAAATCCAAAATGAGATAACATAGAAACACAAATTCCTAGTAACTTGCAAAACTTGCTTTATATTGACTAAATTTTGGCAAAGTCTTAGCAATTCACTATCAAATCTTACTTACAATGAGAGAAAATAATGGCCTTTTTATAGACAAGGCACCATACCAAGTTTTTCAATGGATGGTGGAGATTAACTCAACACCAAGGGTCCAAATTACATGGCATTTAATTTGGTTGGTGGGTAGTTACAATCCTGGATTTGCTTTTGTCTTGTAGGAAAAAGATGAAATTACAACTTTTTAGCTCATGAGAACAAGATGAAATAGCAAATGTTTGAGTTGTCTAATGGGACAAATGACTTTTCCAATGTGTTGACTAGTCAAGAGGAGTATGTGGCACATTTTTGACGAAGGTCCATCCAACTAGATGCTTGCTAGATTAACATTTGATGACTGGATAGCTGGAACAGCTGTAAACATGTCCTAGACATTGAACAGGATCTTTAGGAACAACAGTGAAGTAGGCTTGATTTCATGTGTCTTTTAGCTCCTGGGTCTCATCTCCATCATCTTGGATATCATAGTGACTTCCTTTTACAAATACAACAGCAATTTGGTTGATAAAATGAAGATTTTGCATTATAAGCACCATTTCACTTTCTCATCATCATCAAGAGGAAAGGTTGAAACTCTAAGCCAAAGCAAAAAGAGGGGGTCTCCATTTAGGAAAACGAGGCATGTGTGCAAGGCACAACAAATGGTGACTCTACTGAGAAAATGCTCCAGAGCATTTCAAGGATAAACAACAATTTCAAACCCAGAATCTTTGTGTTTCCCACTTATTAAACTAGACAACATGACACATGATCAAAGGAGTGGAGATCACTAACTTAGCACAACTATCGATATATTGAAAGTCTAAGTATGTGTAGTTGCATTCATTCCTATCCTTCCATAGCCAAGATCATCAAGGCTTACTTGCATTAATCTACATAAAGATACACACCTTTTGAACTACCTTAGACATTGTCCCGCTACCAGCAAGCATCTATAGCCCCAATGGAGCTGTCTCTATGATTCCCTCAAGCATTACTCTATTACCTATTAGGCATCCATAACCCCTGATAGAGTTACTTGAATCCTCCATTTGATTGAACATTTTATAAGAAATTTAGGAAGTATTAATTTAGCAGAGTATTCATTTGATAATGCATTGAGCTTAACTCTTGATATGAGTACTAGAAAGTATTGCATACCCTTGCAGCACATGATAAATATCACATGGGCTATGAATTGTTTCAACTTCGCTGGGCTGGGAATCATAGCGGCGGCAAAGGTGAGCCTCTAGATTTTTCACTTAACCCAAGATCACCAAGACTCCCTTGGAAGCTTCAGGATCATTTAAAAGTATGAGAGATATTGGACTAGAAAATACTTCAATTGAACCAAACTAATGACTCCTTTCCCATGAAGAAGCATCATACCATCTAAGAGTAACAATAGAACCCATAATAAGACATAAGTGGAAAACCAAAGTTTCTCAAGGAAATCCTCCAGATTACTTACCTAAAGAGAACCCTTTTGCTGGTTTGTATAGCTAGCTACCACGTTCAAAAAAATGGAGAACCCCAACAAAGCAAGCACAGGAAACAAAAGAAAAGCAAGCAAAGTGACCAACCTAAGAAAAGCAAACTACTCTAACCAAAGTGAAGTGAAAGCGAAGAAAGCAACAACTAGCGACTAACAACTAGCAACAACTAAGGAAAAGCAAAAACAAAAAGCAAAAATTAAACTAAAACAATAGGGAACTAACCAAACCCTAACTAAAAACAAGCAAAGCTATGTACAGAGGCCTTGGACAGCAAGTATTTACACTTCCCCATGATTTTTTTCTCAGGACATGTAGTTGTAACAAAGTGTAGGTCAATGTCCTAAGTCTAGCAAATTCATCTTTATACTCTGAAAAGTATAGTATGGGCAAGTTGGGTTCATGTTCAGGGTACCAGTCACATAAGATCAATAATTGAGGTAGTTCATTAGGCCCATGATTAATCCATATGCAATTTGTCTTACCTAAATCACTATAATCAAATTGATAACCATTGAAACTGAGTGAAAGGGGGAAAGATACAATCTGATTTGCAGTACCATCAATTGGAGATGTAAGTTCATCACCTTGTTACATTGCAACAAATACCTTCACATTTTCAGGGGGTTTCAGCTCGTGATGGGTCACATCATGTGTATCAGATGCCTCTGGGTCACTAAACGCTAAAGCAACTTCCCAAGCAAATAGAAAGTCTGGGCAACTCCATTCAGAATGTAGATCATCTGGATGAACTCTGCATGCATCAGTCAAGGCAAAGTATTACATGTGTGGTGAATTCCCATGTAGTAGCATATCCTTTCTCATTCTTTACACCAGCCCAATAATGTGATCAAGTGATTGACATGAAAAAACTTCCAAGCCATCCATTTGCATGGCTGTTTGATTTTTATTCTCAGATTGCATACTTCTGCTCTCATCTGTCACTACTGGGTCAACATCAACCATGTGGAGATCTTCTTTATTGCAGGTGTAAATAGGATCAGAAATTGGGACATATGATATACGTGAATTTACTTCATCAACATCATTCATATGTCCTGAAAAAACTTCCTCTGTATCAATCAACAACCCTTGTGTTTCGATTAAGGGCTAGCATTGGGTTGGCAATTTATTATCTGCAGCAAGAATAAAGCCACTTCCTTCCTCTAGGATTGGATCCTTAATGTCAATGTCACCTTGAAATGATGTATCATCTTGATTTTGTCCATCTAACTTAGTTGAAAACTCTGTTGGAGTAACTGCATTGGTCTGGTATGACTGATCATGGTGGTATACTGGGTTGATGCAGTCAAGAACTTGATCATTTTTCACCAGACACTCTAATTGCATCTCTTCTTGCATTGCTATCCATGATTTTTCTCCATCAGAGTGACTAATTCCTTCTTGTTCTTGCACACGTCTAATCTGGTCAAGTTGTTGCTCATGCTTAGTTTCAAACTCAGAATTGTCACCAGGCTGGAATGAACTATTGTTATGTACCTCTTAAGCAGTAAATTCAGGTTTAGAACTTAATATTTGTGAAGCATTTGGTTGCTGATCTACATCCTTAACATGACTACTTATCAAATCTAGTTCATTATTCCTCTTATCAACATCCTCAATAGCATAAATCTGATCTTGTACAATGTTATGTTCATTGTCTTGTGACAGAAAACTAAGTTTTAACCAAGCTAGGACAGTATATTCTCCGAATGACTTGTCTAACTAAGAAAGAGATTTTAACCAGTCATGGATCTCATATTCATTAGTTGGGTGACTTGCAAACCACATGCATTCCCTACCATCCTCATCTAGATATGTATGTTGACAAACTTGAGGGACTTCAATTTTTCCAATATGCAGATTACCCTTTCAACTGTGATCACTTATGAATGGTGGATTTATAAACCCCACAGTCTCAACTCTTTGGGCATGCTCAACTGAGACTTGACCATATATAGATGCATTCATCTATACTGTAGGTCCTTACGTGGTCTTGCTCTGAATATGTCTATTATGCATATATCCCACTTTAGGCTTGTAAATTTTGAAAATAGGGAGGAGTCCTTTCAAATGCAGATCTAACCTTTGGAGAAAAGTTAAACAATCAATCTTGTCATGCACCTCTCCAGGATGTACAGTGTAGACCTGAGGTGAACTAAAATCAATCAATGTTAATGGAGGATACTTCACTATGATCTACCTATCTAATACTTCTTTGAAAAGTGGGATATTTACTTTGAAGTTCTCTTCATGATATGACGACTGTGATACTCCTTTGAAGAATGAAGGGATCTTATGACTAAAACCCTTATGTGTAGACATAGGAGCTGAATTTCCTAAATATTTAATTCATTTCCAGCATGTACAACAAACCACCGAAACCAAAAGCTTGCATCAAAAACCTCTGTTCAACCCTCCTTCTAGCACCAATTTTGTTGATGGGCGTTAGGAGGAGAAGGGCATGGAATGAATGGAGGAATGTCTTTGTTCTTCCCTCCTTCTAGCGCCAATTTTGTTCATGGTGGTTTTAGCACACAGCAACACAGATGAAATACAAGGTATCTCACCTCTCTTGAAAGGAATCCTATCCTAGATAGGACTACACCAAGGTTTATATAGCTAGATCTTAGCTTGCAGGAATAACTATAGTGGATATGTGATTAGCTGTACCAACAAGGGGACTTACATGCAATGATATGAAATTATGGCAGTAAAGTAGGCAAAACCCTATGAAATTCTCAGTAGATTAATAATGTAGATGCTGCTCAAAACCTAAATCTAACAAAGCTTGATTAAATAAAATGCAAAAGGATTAAGGGTTGAGAGAAGGGGTAGAGAGATCCTATAGATAGCTACAAGGATGATTAACACATAGATAAACAAATTCCCAACAACAAATGAATCTCTACTTAATTAGGTAGCCCACAATGCTACATAGATTGTACAATCTTCTAAGGAAATGTAAAGATATTCAAATTGTGGAGGGTTCATCAAACACCCAATCCTTGGCGTAGTTCAATGAACTCACACAATCAAATTTAGCTCATATAATATGCCTAGACTAACCATGCATAATGACATACAATCAGCAAGCCATCAATGGTATGGACAAGAAATCCATCAAATATCTGAATGATTAACCACAAATGCAACTGAATAACTAATTTTAGATTGACATGAACCATGAAATCCAAAATGAGACAACACAGAAATTCAAATTCCCAGCAACCTGCAAAACTTTCTTTGTATTGACTAAAGTTTGGTGAATTCTCATCAATTCACTGTCAAATCTTACTTACAATGAGAGAAAATGATGGCCTTTTTATAGACAAGGCACCATAGTGAGTTTTTTAATGGATGGTGGAGATTAACTCAACACCAAGGGTCTAGATTACATGGCATTTAATTTGGTCGGTGGGTAGTTACAATCTTGGATTTTATTTTGTCTTGTAGGAAAAAGATGAAATTACAACTTTTTAGCTCATGAGAACAAGACAAAATAGCAAATTTTTGAGTTGTCTAATGGGACAAATGACTTTTCCAATGTGTTGACTAGTCAAGAGGAGTATGTGGCACATTTTTTATGAAGGTCCATCCAATTAGATGCTTTTTGGATTAACATTTGATGATTGGATATCTGGGATAGCTGTAAACATGTCCTAGACATTGAACAGGATCTGCAGGAACAACAGTGAAGTAGGCCTGATTTCATGTGTCTTTTAGCACTTGGGACTCATCTCCATCATCTTGGATATAATAGTGACTTCCTTTTGCAAATACAACAGCAATTTGGTTGATAAAATCAAGATTCTGCATTCTAAGCACTTTTTCACTTTCTCATCATCATCAAGAGTAAAGGTTTAAACTCCAAGCCAAAGCAAAAAGAGGGGGTCTTCATTTGGCAAAATGAGGTGTGTGTGCAAGGCACAACAAAGATTTTAAATAAAAATGAAAAGAATATAAAATGATAGGAATTTCTAACTATATGGATAAGCTCTTCAAAAAGTTGCTTTCTTGCAAAAGAATATACCTCCTATATAGTTTCCTCTTAAAATGAAAGGGGGGAGGCTAAATTTAAAGAAATATATGGTATGCTAGGAAATGATCCAATTGGCCAAAATGAAAACAAGATTTAATTTTATACCTTTTTCAATTTTCCAATTAAAAAAATAGGGAAAAATACTAAGTATACTAACCTAAGTAAACTTAAGCTATCAAGAGTGCATATACACACCAACAAATACTCAGACCTATTTTTGAAACTAAGAAAACATTAGCTATTTCTTCTATGCATGAATTTAGATTTTAATTATTGCCTCAAGTATTATTATTGTTTGACTTAGCATTTCCTATTACCATTTTATAAATTTATTTATTTAAAAAAAATAGTATGCTTTTTGAAAATATGTAATGTATGGGTTGTTTGCAAGTTCACATATGGAATGATTTCATCAGGGATGATATTTTGGTTTTAATTCTTACAAATAGGGTTGTAGTTTTCTCTGTCTTCTTGCTTTGTGAATATTTTAGGACTTGGGAATCACTAGAGGTAAGTTTATATATAAAAATAGATATATAGTAAGGTAGCAGACATATATGGTCAAGGCTAAGCAATTTTTTTTTCATTTTTTTCATTTGCAAACTAGAGATATGGTTTTTTATTTCCTTTAGTGTAAATGGGTTTCCATGAATTTTTTATATTGAAAATAAATTATGTAGCCTTTGTTTCATTATTTTAAATAAATTGTAGGGTAATCCATAGAGTGGTAGAATAACAACCCATTACTTTACCTTTGATTTTGGAAACAATAGTTCTATTATATACAATAGGACGATCAAAGAAATCTATCATTTGATGAGCATGTTCAATGTCAATACAAATTGGCATTCAAAGTAGTAATCATGTTAGTGTTTTTTATTAATGTTAGAGCTCTACATCTCTATCTAAATAGTTGTGAATCACTCTTTATTCCTGGATAAATTATAGTTTTCCATTGTCTCTAATCTATTACCAATTCACAATCAATTGTTGTTTTCCTTGGACTTGAGAAAATGGTTATATTTGATTCATCATTTGATGAGAATGCCTAATGTTAATACAAAATGGCATTCCATTGTGTAGTACAAATTAGATTTGAGAAAAATGGTGTTGGATTTGACAACGTATTGAGAAAATAAGGATAAATTTAGCCTGAGAATTTTTCCCCTCAAAATTTTAAGTGTCAATTCAAGCAGCCATTAAGATGAGGTTAGTTGCATATGTTCTAACAATGATTTAAGGTATGGTTAGATAAAATTTGGTCATTGGGTTGAAAATTTTATAATGGGTCATGGAAACTTATCTAGTTTGTTTTACACAAAAGAATATATTATTTTTTTCTCTTTGAAATCAACATTACGTTACTATGTCCAAATTTTTAGATTCATTTGTTTTAGTGTTGCCATTCTCTAGCGTTACAAGACTTTGTTAATTTTTTCTTACTATGTTCCAACTCTAAGATTGTTGAATGCAATAATATGATTTTTTAAACAAGGGTATTGGCTATAATTATTTCAAATGTTTTTCAATCAAATTACTATAAATCAAAATAAATAAAAAACTCTCACACATACTTCACTTTTGATCTATAGATATTCATATCACACTCTTATTGTCAAGTTATCATATCTTCTCCAAGACTTTAATTATATCATAGTAAAACCAAAACCTCACATGTAATGAAACAACTTGCACAATAGAAGAATATAATAGGAAATATATTGTAAATACTTGATAATGTGCCACTTCAAGGGGGCAACCTCCAAAAGTCTCCAATTAAGAATGTGATTCATAATATATGATAATGACTAACCTCTACCTCCTATATATACCATATTCAAGCCTTGGATATCATTCAGGCTGACTTAGATGCCCAAATATATCACCCAAGACAGCTTAAATACCTATATAAGTCTATATTAATGATTATATAACTTAATTAAGAGTTAAAGCAACCACAAGCCGACTACTCATAACCCTATAACAATATAAGATTAAGGGTGTAGCATGCTCCCCTCTTTAGAGAAGCATTACCTTTAATGTTGATCAATTGTGGATGTTTCTACAAAAATCTTCATCTTCCCACGTGGCATCTTCAATTGGTAAATCCTTCCACTGAATGAGATACTCAATGATTATCCTAGTCCTCAACTTCCTCATGCATGTTTGGAGAATTAACTCTAGATCCAAATGATTCTTCCTTCATCTAGCTCTAGTAACATAGTCTATATAGGAATTTGTCGACCAATCACATTCTTCAAACAAGAAACATGAAAAAAATTGGATGTATCTTTGTTGTAGGTGGTAATAGTCAAGCTTGTAGGCTACACTACCAATCTTCTTTAGAATCTGGTATGGCCCATAATATTTTGGTGATAAATTATTACTCTTTGTTGATTTAAGGATATTTTCTTATAAGGTTGTAATCTCAAGAAAACCGTCCAATCACCAACTGCAAAACTCCTTTCACTATGATGTTGGTTTGCATGTTATTTCATTCTATTATGTGCCATGGCTAAATTCTCCTTGATTCTTGAAAGGACTTGTTGATGATTCATGTGATCCTCCACTGCATGAACTCTTGGTATTGCCTTTAATGTTGATGTGATGGATGGAGGATGGTATCCATATAATTCCATAAATGGGAATACTTTTGAAGAAGTATGGAAGGAAGTGTTGTATCACCATTCTGCTAATGGTAGCCAATCCACTCATTGAGACTGCTTATTTGAAGTAAAAAAATGTAGATATCCTTCTAAGAACTTATTGACAACCATTGTTTTCCCATCAAACTAAGGATGGTATGAAGAGATGCGAGACAATTGAGTACCCAAATAAGATAATAAATTTGTCCAAAAGTTACTTGTAAAGATAGGATCATGATCACTAATAATAACCCTAGGGATACCATGTAACTTTTGTATATTTTCCATAAATGCTTTTGCCATTGTACTTGTTGTAAAAGGATGGGATATGCAGGGTAGAAAAGAGATCTCTAGCCTAAAGATTTAAAGTAGGTCAAACCTCGCACAAACTGAGCATGGATTCTACCCAAGGAGGAGAGACAAACTACAGGGGTTATACCCTTTTGTTGTATATATAAGGACCAACCAAGTTTAACCAAAGCCAAACAAGCAAACAAGACTCTGATTAAACCATTAAATGATGAATAATAGACTATAGATGACTATAGGAAATGAACCTCAGTGATCAGCAAGTATAGTAGAGGTGAGGGAAGAATTTAAAACCTCGACAATATAGTAGAAATGCCTAGGAAAGGGGCACTTAGGTGCCCTGGTCCTCTTTTAGGGTTAGGCAGAACTTCAAATTTTATCAGACCTATACCTGTTTGCATTTCCTTCTTCCTGGAAGTCAGCCTCCAAAACATGGTCTTCTTACCTACACACACAAAAAGAGAGAAAATCTTGTGTTGTGTTTAAGGGTTTGCCTCATTCAAAGCTCATGTTGGTGTTCCCATCTCCACTACAACAAATTATAAGATCCAAGAGTGTGTTCCCTAGGAGGGTAGAGGCCAAATATGCGATAATATGATAGATAATGATAATAACCACAAGATATCCAACCTTAGTTGATGAAGATCTACCACCAACAAAGGAGACTGATGAGGAGGGATTCAAACTTCCTTCAAAGCTTGCAAAAAACTTCAATAGCATTCATAAGTAGATGACAATCCAAACACCAAGAATCCTTTAGCATAGCGCATCATATGAGGGAAATTTATCATTCATCTTGTTAGTGTAAAATGAACTACAATACACACTCAAATATGCATTCCCACTCACCTATGACAAATAAAAAATCTTTAGGCCAAAAAACAACTAAGTGTCCTAAGTTTACACCACAAAGTAGGGCCAAAGTACCCAAGCGACACTAGGGTGCTCGGGCACCCTAGACCTTTGGCCTATAGACTCCAAAAAGTGTCTTTTAATGTGGGCTTGGTCCATTCCTAAATTGATTATGCCGGGTTTATTCATCGAGATCTAGATAATCATCATTTAAAGCTCAAAGATGTGTTAAAATAGGTCCAAATTAACAAAGGCAACAAAATAGGTCCAACCTAGGAGCTAAACTAGGTGTAAACTTCTAGTGTACACACATTTTATGATGCTACATTTAGCCCCTACTTTAGTGTGGGTACAAACTTACGTTTGAACTCATACTAAATGGATGGACAAAACACACAAAATAGAAGGCCAAAGAATTCCGCCAAGTTGTGGACTACAAGTAGCCCCCAAACTTAAGATCATAAGGTTACAAACACATAAGAAAAGAGAATACACGCAAGAGAACATTAATTCACACATACATGGAGTACTAAAATCATACATAATAATACACATGGAAGAAACACAATACACAACGCATACACGCTTAACACAAAGCATACACATAAGACACAATGAATAGACATAAGACACAATGAATACATAGAGAACACATGAAAAACTAGATGAAGACACATGAAAACATAAGTTAAAGCATAACACATAAGAAAACATAATAATACATACAGAACAAACACAAGAGGCACATGACTTTGATGCTAGCCTGCTTTGTTGCTAGGGGTCATGTGGAAATAAGTGCCACCATGGACCACACACTAGTAAGGACTATCGAATTACTAGGTGATCATTCTAAATCACATGAAGCACACGGGCTAGCCAATTATGTTACACTAGGTGGCCCATGGATGAAAGAGGAAGCATCACAAACTAGTGAGGACCGTCGAATCACTAGGTGAGTTCTCTACCAACAAGAAAATATGGAACCAAAAGAGAGCATAGCATGATGCATTCCCCCACCTTAAAGTGATTTCTATCTCCTAACAAGGAACAATTGCTTTAAGGTACAACAAATCATAGTACAGGCATGAGAGCTTTCCAGAAGCACATGCCCATAAGATATGTGTTTCTAAAGAACTACATCAAACAAAGGGGTTGCCCCCACAAAAGACAAACCAGGGCGATGCTACAAGCATGATACACAATGGCTTGTGTAGTCATGGTATGACGTCGAGTGAAGCAACAAGGTGCCACAAAATCAAAACATAAAAGAAACAACAGATTATAAAAGGTAATAACACAAAGGGATCTGTTGGTCATGATGTTAGTCATTCACAAACATAGAATAAAAGTTACACAACAACCTTTACTCATCTTGAAAGATACGATGAATTCAAAGAATTCATGATCCCAAGTCTCCGTTGATTAGGTCTTAATCTACTGACGTTACTCAGTGGTTGATGTGTGTTGTTGTTTTCCATTCAGGGGCCTTACGTGTTTCTGCACTGTTCATCATCATCATCTTCAAATATCCTGCTCTGGATGTTCGCTCTGCATAAGTCTCCAACAATTCTACCTCTGCACTGTAAATTTAGTCAAATAATGTGCATACAGGCTGATATTTGCATGATTTCTACCATTATTTATGATTCTTTGCATGATATTTTCAATACTACATGCATTTAACCAAATATGCTAAGGATCTTCAGTTACCTACGGGATTTCAGCATATTTCACTGTTTCTGCTTGTTATTTATCATGATTTGCAGTTATGGTGATGAATTAATGAAATTGAAAAAAGGAAAAGGGTTAGAGAGTGAGATTCCCAAAATTACTGGACTTAGATCACTGATTCACATACAAGCTCCCATACTTGCAATGAAAAGAAGGAAAACTAGAAATCATACTTCACCAGGACATTCCACAAATCCGCATGATCTAGTGCAAAGCTTCAAAGGAAAGTTGACAACAACATGTAATGAAATGAAAGCGCTTCCAGTTGAACACAGCATTCACCAGTACATATCCAGAAATCAACAAGAAGATTACGTAAAATTTACAATCGGGATGTAATCTGGAACTTCATATTCATTCAGTATGCTCAAGAACAGGTACATTTACAGTGATCTGAAGAAAGAACCTTGACATTTCAACAATTCTATCCTCATTAGTCTCAGTAATCCGATCTCCTAACTTATTCTACAGTAATTGACTCTTTGCGCCAGATGCGTCTGTGTATTCTAGTGTATTCCTCCCTTTTAAAATGACAAGCTCTGGCTCTTATATAGAACAACTGCCAGAAAACGGTTATAATGATCCAAGGATCAGGATCCTCTCATAACAAACAACGGTCCAGATGAAAAGCACATGCTTCATCAGTTGGCAAATGTACAGCTGGCACAGAATATTCCAGCATCTTCGACTTGATTCGGTCTCCAGCTGGCAAACAGCATATTTGACAATATCCTCCTCATGTCTGGCCCATGTTGACTCCATGCGCAACTTTGTAATGCTCAGCTTCAGCAGCATCATCATGATCTCAACGCTCAGCTTCAGCAGCATCATCATGATCTCAACGCTCAGCTTCAGCAGCATCATCATGATCTCAACGCTCAGCTTCAGCAGCATCATCATGACCTCCTGCAAATAAACAGACAAACATTAAGTTCATCATCATCATGTGGATAAATAGCAGGAAGTAAAACATTTTATTAAACATACCTCCCAATGTGCAGCTACAGGCAAACAGGTCTTACCTGTGAAAATATGCACTAAATGCATAAACAGCATGAAAACAACCAGGTCAACCCTCGTTGACCAAAATCAGGTAGTCGGGCTTTCAAATTTCTATCGCTTCATGTTTTGCCCATTTTCTTGTATATCAGGTTCAGAATATGATGATGATGATCTCAGATTATACAAAGAAATAATCGCCCTTCAACCATCCTTAGAATCTGGCTTTGCATCATCATCATAATTGCATCGGCGTGACTACATATGATCAGGGTGACAATTTTACCTTAGGCCGACGGCAACAGTTATACCGACGCCAAAAATCATGATGATGACCAACTATATGCCTTCTGTCTGTCCGCAGGATATTTGAAATATGATGATCCTCCTTTCCTAATGCTCTGATGAAAAGCACATCAGGATGTTCACTTCTGCATACTGGGAAAGAAAGACATCGTCATCATCATCATGATATTGACAAACAGGAGGACCCGGAAAATGATCCTGCTGTTGGGGAAAATCATGATGACGTCATCGTCATCATCAGGCTTCAATAAAATGCAAAGGGATGACGTCACCGTCATGTTTCGTTAAGAGCAAGAGATAAATGGAATATCGGGTCACCTCCAAGGAAGATGACCGCGTGGATGAATTGCAATATGACCCTTTTCGGCCAAGGCTATCCGCTCGAAAGATCAGGATGATGAACATCATCATCATCATGTCTGCACTGGGTAATCCAAAATATGATCCTGCCTTGAAAGATCCTGATGATGATGATCACCAGGATATCCGTGGCTTGTGTTAATCTTCGAAGATGACGTTATCGTCATCATCATATTGGCGAACAGGATCATACCCTGGAAAATATCCTGCCGAAGGAGAAGGTGATGATGACGTCATCGTCATCATCATATCCGCAAAAGTTTATGCATCTCGGCAGGAGGATATTGCGAAATGTCGGGTAGAGAAAGATCATGATGATGATGATCTTGTTAACAAGGCAGGAATGAAATAACACCCTCCGCTTCGGAAGATAAGGTGATCATCATGATCACGCAAAAGGAGATCAGGAGGATGTTTCGGAATGCGATCCTGCCTTGAAAGATCCTGATGATGATGATCACCAGGACTTGGTCGTGCGCGCGCAAATTATGCAGATGGCGGGTTTCTTAAGCAAGGTGATGATGATTCATCAGCATGATATTATAATATGCTCGCGATGTTGGAATATCATGATGCTCGCGATGTGAGAATATCATGATGAAGATGATGTTAGAATATCATGATGCTCGCTAGGTTAGAATATCATGATGCTCGCTTGACGGGTAAAACACACTAGCATTTAAGATTGACGTCCGGATGTTTCGAGACTGCATGATTTTTATCAGGTGATAGAGTAAGATCATGATGATGACCTTTGGCGATACAAAAGACCGCCTGACGGGAAAGGATACTACGACTTAAACTTGACGTCCGGATGTTTCAACCTCAGGATATTATCGGAGAGCTTTTCAAATATCATGATGATGATGTTCATCATACAGCAATTATCAGGTTTGACCAAAACTTTGACTGCTCATAACTCTCTCATATGGACGAATTTTCAAGTGATGTAAAAGGCAAACCTGCATGGAATTTCAAGCTCTTTCTAACTATGAAGTCATAGAAACAAAATATGAACTTTGAGAAACTAACCTCATGATGATGACCTACCTCATCCTGACCTTCATGATGATGATGCACCTGACCTATTTTTACCAAACCGCCAGAAACAGACAACACAAGCCAAAACAAAAGTTGGGTCCCTGTTTTGCCAAGTCAAAATGGGGCGTGTTGTGTAACCACACAACAACTTGCCACCAAAGAAAACAACAAAATTCAAATAATTCAAGTGATATGATCATATTCATCTATAGTATTCTAATTCTGTCTAAGTAAATCATCATGATCTTTGAATGATAAAATTTCATTATGGTGATAAAGCTAACAAAGGATCAGGTGTGTGTAGATGATTAATTATCCTCATCTTGAAAGCAAGTTGAAGACATAAGTAACTGGTGTTAAACTACATAGTTGGAGATCATCCCTCATAGCCAACCTGGATAGAGCCTTGCTGCCAGCAGGTGTCTATAACCCCGGCAAGGTTATCTATACAATCTCCCTAAGTAGGGCTCCACTGCCAGCAGGCGTCCATAGCCCCGGTAGAGTTACTTAGATGGCCTAATTTTATTTCATTTCTGATTTTCCTTTAAAAATTTAAATTTGATATCATCATGTCTGCTCATTTGTACAAGGTGTAGTCACTTGCAGCTTTAGGTTGGAGATTGTATTGGTAGCAAGGGAGTCCCTTTAGATTTTTCACTTAACACCTATACTCATATCTTCAACAAGCCCAAGGCTGTTAGGTGTTTCATTGTGTTTGATTCACTTTGGACAAGAAAAGGCACCTTGATGAAAAGACATCATAAACCTGATCATGAACACTTCTTAGAATGAATCATAACCTATCTTTAAATCTAATCTCATCACTTGAATCCTAACAATTTAACTATTTTCTTAAGGTGATGAAGTGCATCATCCTGACTTACCAGAACAAGGTCCCAACCAAAACAACACAAAACAGAAACAACACCATACAAACAACTAACCTACAAAAAGGAAACAACAGGAACAGAACAAGAAAGCAAAACAAGCAGACTGTACAAACAACTAATCTACAAAATTATATACAACACACTACTAGGCAAACAAAAACCAGAAAAAGACCTAAGGACACCTGCATTTGCATACTTCTTTTGATTGTGCAGGAGCATCAGGGTATTAGTTATGGTTCTCAACCTAGCAAATTTATCTTTATATTCTGAAGAATATTCTGATATTCTGAATTCACTGTATTCAACAGAACAACTCTTGATGATCAGCAACTGAGGAAGCTCACCATGTTCATGATTAATCCATATGCATGTCTTATCTTCTGAATTTCCATAATCAAAATAGTATTCAACATCATTTACTGTGGAAAGGAGAAATACAACCTGGTGTATTTCTGGCTTTGCTGGACATGCTTCTTCATTGGCAGTTGGTCTTCCATTTGTCATTATATTTTCACTGCTTGGCTCAGTGCCTGGTCCCTCTTCAAATTGAAGGATGTATGACTTTTGATGTACTAATTCTTCATCTTTATCCAGCCTTATCCCTTCATTCTGGATGTTCAGATTATCCTCCAATTTAGGAAACTTCTCAGTATTTTCTTCAGTTTCCTGCACATCAGCATCTAAATAAGTATCTTTATTATCACAACCTGATATACAGAAATTTATCATTTCTAAATCATTTGACTGTAAAGGAGAAACAACTTTCACTTGATGAGGACACTCCCCTGTTTCATTTTCTAAATATTTCTGGAGTGACATCTGATTATGCACAACAACTCCAAAGTCTTCTACGTCTTCATCTTTCAGGAATTGTTCATTGAATAATTCACATCTTCTATCTAGTAAAGGATCTGGTTCCATTAACCTGCAACATTCTTGCATTTGATCATTTAATTCAAAGAAGTCAGGTAATAAATCAGCATTTATTTTCTTCTCTATGACTCCCTGAGTTACCATCATAGGAACTTCATCATTAGGAGTGCATTTAAATTATTCTACTATCTGTTTACACTTCTCTTTACCATAGAATGACTCCAGGAAAGATGTTTCATCTTCTTTATCAAAAGTATTAGGATCAGAATCAAAAATATTATCCTGATGAGTGATTTCTTCTCTAAAATTTTCACAAGATTCATACCTGCATACTGACTGATCCTTACTTGTATTAGGAAGTAGAGAACTCCTATCAATCCCACCATAAAATGAATCCAGGAAAGATGTTTCCTCTTCATTACCTTCTGGAACTGACTCAGCTATTGTATTTTCTAGAATCTTTTTCAACATGACCAAGCAAGGGTAGCAATCTCTCTCTGAATGCTCTTCATCATGTAATCTGCACCAGCTTTCAATCAAGACATCATCAATGGGCAAACCTAATATTTGACTACACTGTATATTTCTAGACAAGTATAATTCAAAATCTTCAGAATGATCTACTTCAGTGTCTGGACAATTAATAACTTCTGGTGCTGCATCTGCTTGTTGCTCCAGAATTTCTTCATTTTCCTGGCGGATTTCTTTATTTTCCTGGCAAACTTCTTCATTTTCTTGGCAAATTTCAACCCTGAACACGTCCAGAAAGAATATTAGTCCTTTCAAGTATAAATCCAACCTTGTGAGGAAAGTTAAACAATTTATTTCACTGTGTTCTGTAGTCTGGTGTATCCTGCAACAGGTAGATAAACCAAAGTTAGACAAATTGTGAGGGTAAATCTGCCCATTCAGAGTTTCCTGAAATAAAGGAATGTTAATTTGACAATTATTTTCATATGCATCCATCAAAATGAGACTCTATTCTTCAAATTTTTTTTTTATTTTGCAATTTTAAGGAGATCTATCATATCTCAGACTAAAACTTTGAAAGTCTAGAAAATCAAACAAATTTTTGATGCTTTGGGCTAGATCTTTGCAAAGGTGCAACCAAAACATCTCAGGTAAGAGATATTTGCAGACATTTAGCTCAAATGCTGAAATATTTATGCAATATTTGCAGAAAATCCAAAAATTCGCAGCTCACGCCCTGCCTTCTCAAAAATTGATGTTGCGTTAAAAGCGAGGGGCCTGCACATATGAATGATGACTGAAGCAGCGATGTCTTTTCCAGTTCTGCCCTCCTTCTAGCGCCAATTTATGTTGGTCATGATGTTAGTCATTCACAAACATAGAATAAAAGTTACACAACAACCTTTACTCATCTTGAAAGATACGATGAATTCAAAGAATTCATGATCCCAAGTCTCCATTGATTAGGTCTTAATCTACTGACGTTACTCAGTGGTTGATGTGTGTTGCTGTTTTCCATTCAGGGGCCTTACGTGTTTCTGCACTGTTCATCATCATCATCTTCAAATATCCTGCTCTGGATGTTCGCTCTGCATAAGTCTCCAACAATTCTACCTCTGCACTGTAAATTTAGTCAAATAATGTGCATACAGGCTGATATTTGCATGATTTCTACCATTATTTATGATTCTTTGCATGATATTTTCAATACTACATGCATTTAACCAAATATGCTAAGGATCTTCAGTTACCTACGGGATTTCAGCATATTTCACTGTTTCTGCTTGTTATTTATCATGATTTGCAGTTATGGTGATGAATTAATGAAATTGAAAAAAGGAAAAGGGTTAGAGAGTGAGATTCCCAAAATTACTGGACTTAGATCACTGATTCACATACAAGCTCCCATACTTGCAATGAAAAGAAGGAAAACTAGAAATCATACTTCACCAGGACATTCCACAAATCCGCATGATCTAGTGCAAAGCTTCAAAGGAAAGTTGACAACAACATGTAATGAAATGAAAGCGCTTCCAGTTGAACACAGCATTCACCAGTACATATCCAGAAATCAACAAGAAGATTACGTAAAATTTACAATCGGGATGTAATCTGGAACTTCATATTCATTCAGTATGCTCAAGAACAGGTACATTTACAGTGATCTGAAGAAAGAACCTTGACATTTCAACAATTCTATCCTCATTAGTCTCAGTAATCCGATCTCCTAACTTATTCTACAGTAATTGACTCTTTGCGCCAGATGCGTCTGTGTATTCTAGTGTATTCCTCCCTTTTAAAATGACAAGCTCTGGCTCTTATATAGAACAACTGCCAGAAAACGGTTACAATGATCCAAGGATCAGGATCCTCTCATAACAAACAACGGTCCAGATGAAAAGCACATGCTTCATCAGTTGGCAAATGTACAGCTGGCACATAATATTCCAGCATCTTCGACTTGATTCGGTCTCCAGCTGGCAAACAGCATATTTGACAATATCCTCCTCATGTCTGGCCCATGTTGACTCCATGCGCAACTTTGTAATGCTCAGCTTCAGCAGCATCATCATGATCTCAACGCTCAGCTTCAGCAGCATCATCATGATCTCAACGCTCAGCTTCAGCAGCATCATCATGATCTCAACGCTCAGCTTCAGCAGCATCATCATGACCTCCTGCAAATAAACAGACAAACATTAAGTTCATCATCATCATGTGGATAAACAGCAGGAAGTAAAACGTTTTATTAAACATACCTCCCAATGTGTAGCTACAGGCAAACAGGTCTTACCTGTGAAAATATGCACTAAATGCATAAACAGCATGAAAACAACCAGGTCAACCCTCGTTGACCAAAATTAGGTAGTCGGGCTTTCAAATTTCTATCGCTTCATGTTTTGCCCATTTTCTTGTATATCGGGTTCGGAATATGATGATGATGATCTCAGATTATACAAAGAAATAATCGCCCTTCAACCATCCTTAGAATCTGGCTTTGCATCATCATCATAATTGCATCGGCGTGACTACATATGATCAGGGTGACAATTTTACCTTAGGCCGACGGCAACAGTTATACCGACGCCAAAAATCATGATGATGACCAACTATATGCCTTCTGTCTGTCCGCAGGATATTTGAAATATGATGATCCTCCTTTCCTAATGCTCTGATGAAAAGCACATCAGGATGTTCACTTCTGCATACTGGGAAAGAAAGACATCGTCATCATCATCATGATATTGACAAACAGGAGGACCCGGAAAATGATCCTGCCGTTGGGGAAAATCATGATGACGTCATCGTCATCATCAGGCTTCAATAAAATGCAAAGGGATGACGTCACCGTCATGTTTCGTTAAGAGCAGGAGATAAATGGAATATCGGGTCACCTCCAAGGAAGATGACCGCGTGGATGAATTGCAATATGACCCTTTTCGGCCAAGGCTATCCGCTCGAAAGATCAGGATGATGAACATCATCATCATCATGTCCGCACTGGGTAATCCAAAATATGATCCTGCCTTGAAAGATCCTGATGATGATGATCACCAGGATATCCGTGGCTTGTGTTAATCTTCGAAGATGACGTTATCGTCATCATCATATTGGCGAACAGGATCATACCCTGGAAAATATCCTGCCGAAGGAGAAGGTGATGATGACGTCATCGTCATCATCATATCCGCAAAAGTTTATGCATCTCGGCAGGAGGATATTGCGAAATGTCGGGTAGAGAAAGATCATGATGATGATGATCTTGTTAACAAGGCAGGAATGAAATAACACCCTCCGCTTCGGAAGATAAGGTGATCATCATGATCACGCAAAAGGAGATCAGGAGGATGTTTCGGAATGCGATCCTGCCTTGAAAGATCCTGATGATGATGATCACCAGGACTTGGTCGTGCGCGCGCAAATTATGCAGATGGCGGGTTTCTTAAGCAAGGTGATGATGATTCATCAGCATGATATTATAATATGCTCGCGATGTTGGAATATCATGATGCTCGCGATGTGAGAATATCATGATGAAGATGATGTTAGAATATCATGATGCTCGCTAGGTTAGAATATCATGATGCTCGCTTGACGGGTAAAACACACTAGCATTTAAGATTGACGTCCGGATGTTTCGGGACTGCATGATTTTTATCAGGTGATAGAGTAAGATCATGATGATGACCTTTGGCGATACAAAAGACCGCCTGACGGGAAAGGATACTACGACTTAAACTTGACGTCCGGATGTTTCAACCTCAGGATATTATCGGAGAGCTTTTCAAATATCATGATGATGATGTTCATCATACAGCAATTATCAGGTTTGACCAAAACTTTGACTGCTCATAACTCTCTCATATGGACGAATTTTCAAGTGATGTAAAAGGCAAACCTGCATGGAATTTCAAGCTCTTTCTAACTATGAAGTCATAGAAACAAAATATGAACTTTGAGAAACTAACCTCATGATGATGACCTACCTCATCCTGACCTTCATGATGATGATGCACCTGACCTATTTTTACCAAACCGCCAGAAACAGACAACACAAGCCAAAACAAAAGTTGGGTCCCTATTTTGCCAAGTCAAAATGGGGCGTGTTGTGTAACCACACAACAGGATCTACTAACTGGTGTCAGTATAGGAATGGTTGTATATAGGAGACATCTCAAGACCATATATATATATATGGAATTGTCATCATCCGCTAGCTAGTAGAACTATGGAGACAAAGAAAGAAGTAGCACATGAAATTAAAGTAAACATCCCTTGAATCAACAAGGGAGAATGCTAAAACATCCTACTCCTTGCATCATCCCCAAAGGACACAACAATAAATCAAATTACAACATACAAAAGAATGATGATACAAATACAGAGAATGTCACAATGGATTTTAGTCCCTTTGTATCCTTGCACTTACAAGGGTGTCAAGGGTCATCCAAAGAGAGCTTAACAATACAACAATAAAAATAACAATAATCAACACATAAACACAAGTAAAGCATCAAGCAACACATCACAGGGGAAACACTATTTGTTGAACACACCCGGATATTGAGAAGGGGGGTGAATCAGTATCTTCAAAACTTAAACTTTTAGCATAATGCAAATTTAGTCATCTAAAAATATTAGTAATCCTTAAATAGATCAACACCAATGGAAGATAAAGTAATGAACACACATGCACAAGATAACACCAGATATATGTGAAAAACCCAAGAAGGGAAAAACCATGGTGAGAAATCTCACAATATATATGAACAAGATTACAATTTGTTTTAAGGATCATTGCCTAAGGATGCACACTACTCCCTGAAAGACTTGCAGGCTAAGGTACACAACCGTAGGGCAAGATATAGATGACTTGCAGGCTGTGGTGCATAACCTCAAGGCAAGATACAAGGGCCTGATGAGACTCACTATCTCAGAGCAAGATACATGAAACTTTTAATTTACAACATATGTCAACAATGCACTTTACTGATAGAGGTGTTGAAGCATGTCTGATCTATATATTTCATAGCTCACATCCCTTACTACATTATTCCATACACATTCCACCCTCTCACACTTTGCAACTGATTTGTTCTTCCATTTATATCCTCCGTAAAATCACAAAACACCAATTAGTTCGGCCAAAATAGGAGACAAATAATGACCTCAACAAGTCGGCCACAAAACATAAATGTTGTGAAAGCAATCCTATCCAGAAGATAGAGAGGACAAAAACCAACTTATTACATCTTTCAGTGTAATCCCAAACAATGAACATGCTAACGCATAGCATCCCAAGTCAGCAACAAGGAAACATGTAGAAGAAACGTGTAGCACTTTACCAATCGGCCCAAAAACATATCTTCTGACTAAATTTAATCAATGCGATTCTCACCAGGATAGGGCAGGACCCAAACACATCTTAACACAACCTCAATTTCTGGTGCAAACCCCCAAACACATAGCACAAGCAAGATCAACCATATATCCACAAGTTTCTAGAAAACCAACTCAAAACAATATGTGGCATCAAAGAGATCAACCATTGATGTGTGGACCACAAAGAGACATTCCATGAATGTCTAGCAATACTTCCATATACTTATTTCTATCATGCCCAAAATAGCTAGCACAAACCAAATAGAGACAGAACACTTCATTCAAGAAGCTAAAAGACACAGTCATGAGATAGAACATTTACAAACCAACTTGTGGTGAACATCATAGCATGAAAGTTGAACTAAGACACTACACAAACACTAAGAGCATGTTCACCAAGTCGTAGGAACAGAAAGAACAACAAGGAGAAATGTGGAGCATTTTTCAAATTAGTCCTAACAAATAACCAAACTGTCAACATCCACAAAACATAGACACTAAATCCCAAATCCCAAGACCATATCTTCAAAGGCAGAGGAATGCGGACCATTCTCCCAATCAGTCTTCAAGGCAACTTCCTACAACAAAAACCTTCACCAACATCCAGAGACTAGAGCCTCCTTGTAGCTACATATATTTCCTTAGGAACAATAGGAGAGAGCATACAACATGCTATAGACCATCAACATCTCCCCATCAATAGCATTACTTCTAATCCTCATCTTAATACTTCTAATCCTCATCTTAATGCTTCTAATTCTCATCTTAATATCATCATGATATCATCTTTCCTGACAACAAATATACTCAATACAAATTTAATTGACATTAAACAAGGCACGACATCCAATCATGAACATCAAAAACATCACTATTAGCACACCGTCATAGTATACCATCAACATAAGCATCAAAGATAGCCCAAACTAAGTGTTGACATCAATCAAAACCATATTAGTGACAACCTTAGGTAACATATGTACAACAATATCCCCCTTTGGCATTGATAGCAACACACACCTACTCATTGTCCCCTTTGACATCAAGGACAAAGGGAAAAGGTCTTCATTTAAATCATCAACACATTCTTTACAACTACACTTCTCCTTCATACAATTATACATGCTCCCCCTATTAGCAACAACCAACCAACTACCTACTCCTGAGAGATATCTCACATCAATCTAGGAGACAAGGGTATGACATGAATTTCTCCCCCTAGATAGATGCACTATATATGCATCTAGTTAGAAGAATGAGGGGAAATAACCCCTAGCTTCTATCAAAGATACTCAAAAGTATCCTTTGAAAGCACCTTAGTGAAGATATCTGTAATCTAATCCTTAGTAGGAACATACTCCAATCTAACTTCTTTCTCTGCAACCTTCTCTCTTAGAAAGTGATACTAGATAAAAATATGTTTGGTCCTTGAACGCATCACCAGATTCTTGGAAATATTTATTGCACTAGTATTATCACATAATATGGGAATGGGTTCATCATACACCACCTTTATATCCTTCAAAATCTGCTTCATCCAAAGCACTTGGGTGCAGCAAGATACTGCAACAATATACTCAGCTTTTGTTGTGGATAAGGACACTGAGTCCTACTTATTACTAAACCAAGAGACCAATCTATCTCCTAAGAAAAATGTACTTCCACTGGTGCTTCTCTGGTCATCCACACATCCTACCTAATCAGCATTAGTATAGGCACTCAAAGAAAACTTATCATCCTTCTTATACCACAAACCATAATTTGGAGTTCCCTTCAAATATCTAAATATTCTTTTTACTATTTTCTCATGAGTTTGCTCAAGATTAGCTTGATATCTAGCAACCAAACATATTGGATGCATAATATCAGGTCTAGAAGCAGTCAAGTACAATAATCCTCCAATCATAGATCTATAAAGAGTCCAATCAACCTCAGGTGACTCATCAGCCTTGCTCAAGTGATAACCAATAACCATAGGAGTACTTAGGGTTTGGAATCTTCCATTCCAAATTTCTTCAACATCTCTCTAACATACTTAGCCTGAGAAATAAAGATACCATCATCTAGTTGAGAAATTTAAAGCCCAAGGGAGAAAGACAACTCACCAATCATAGACATCTCAAACTCTTTCTGTATCTCTTCTGCAAACCTCTCACACATATTATCATCTCCACCAAAGATGATGTCATCAACATAGACAACAACTATCAAAATCTTGTCTTCCTATACCTTAATGTAAATATTACTATCTGCAATACCTTTCTTGAAACCTTGCTGAAGTACTTATCCAACCAAGCATACCAAGCTCTAGGAGCTTGCTTGGGTCCATACAAATCTTTCTTTAGTCTTCACACCATGTCTAAATCTTCTGATAGCTGGAAAACATTTGATTGCTCAATGTAGACATCTTCCTCTAAATCACCATTCAAGAAGGCTGACTTGACATCCATCTGATAGACCTTGAAGTTCTTGTGAGTAGCAAAGGCAAGAAACATCCTGATTGCCTCCATCCTAGATTGCGGAGAAAAAATCTCCTCAAAATCAGTGCCTTTAACTTGTGAATAACCCTTACACACCAATCTTGCTTTGTTTCTTCCAACTTCACCATCTTCATTTAGCTTGTTCCGGAACACCCACTTTGTTCCTATAACATTCTTATCAACTGGTCTAGGAACCAATTCCCATGTCTGATTCTTTTCTATTTGATTCAATTCTTCATCCATTGCCTTCAACCATCCATCATCTTTGCTAGCATTAGCAAAGGTTTTGGGCTCTACCTTTGACGGTAAGCACAAATTCACTTGCTCACTTGCTTTTGTAAACCTTCTCCTGGTCTACACACCTTCATTCTTATCCCTAATGATTTAATTTTCTGAATGATTCCTCTGAACATACTTTGCTGGAGTCTTAGGGGTCTTTCCTAATTCTTGTTCCTTCTCTTCTTTCTCCTCTTCTTCTTCTTCGTCTTCAATACAGGGAGATATATCAGATCCAAAAACCTCTAGTTCTTGTGAGATTTGACACAAATCTTCATCTACCTTAATATTTGTGCTTTCAATCATCTTTCCCAATCTCTTGTTGTAGCATCTATAGCCTTGCTTCTGGTTGAGTAACAAAGAAATATCCCTTCATCACACCTTGAATCAAACTTTCCAAGGTCTTCTTCATCTCTCTTGATGTAACATTTGCTGCTAAAGATCCTAAAGTATCTGACAGTGGGAGGTCTTCCATACCATAGCTCATAAAGGGTCTTAGTGCTATTGACCCTCAATTGTACTCTATTAAGCAGGTAGATAGTAGTGTGAACTGCTTCCTTCCAATATATATCAAGCAGATATGCATATTTCAACATTGCCCTCACCATCTCTTGCACATTCCTATTCTTCCTCTCCACTACCCCATTCCGCTAAGGGGTCCTAGAAGTAGATAGATGTCTCCTAATATGATGATGTTCACAAAAATTTTCAAATTCATTTGAAGTAAATTCACCTCCTCTATCAGATCTTAAGCATTTGATCTTAGCATTCATTTCATTCTCAACTTTTACTTTGAAAATGTTAAATTTATCAAAGGCTTCTAATTTTTCTCTTAAAAAATAACCCAAGTCATTAGAAAGTAATCATCAATAAGCAACATGAAATACCTTTCATCTTGTTGACTCTTTGTTCTTATAGGTCCACATAGGTCAGTGTGAATTAGCTCCAATGGCATTGTAGAAGAACACTCCTTGCTCTTGAAATTTGTCTTTGTCTGCTTTCCCATTTGACATTCCTTGCACAATGTGTTTGCAAGCTTGGTAATCTTAGGCATATCTCTCACCACATGAGTAGAGTTGATCTTCACCATATTGTCAAAGTTGATGTGTCCCATATTCTTGTGCCATATCCAACACTCACTAGATTGAGCCAATAAATAAGTTCTTCCATTTGCCTCCTTTAGATGATAGACATCTCCATATGTCCTAGTACCTGCTGCAAGTAATCTTTCAAACCCTGTCTTCCAGATCTCACAACCTTTGGCATGAAATGTAAGATTGTATCCTTTACTGTACATCTGATTGACACTAAGGAGATTGTGCTTCAACCCTTTGACATAGAGGACATCCTCAATCTTATTCTTTCCATCAATGGTTATAGTACCCTTTCCACAAATTTGTGTTGACTCATCACCGCCAAACTTGACAGCTCCGCTATTTCACTTCTTAAGGCTGATGAACTTCCCCTTGTCACTAGTCGTGTGGTTAGAGAAACCACTGTCAATTACCCAAGCATTTGCTTCTTCTTTTGCATGAAAGGCAGTCCACACAACCATTGATTTTTCATTATCTTTGTCAGCCTACAACGAACCAGACTTCTTACATTTTCCAATATCACTCTTTTTGTCACCAACATTCAAGGCCATGAAAAGTGTTTCATCATTTAAATCATCATGATCCTCATCTTCTGAAGAACAAATGTTCCCCATGGAATTGTTATGTCGTAAAATGTCCCCCTAGGACTTTTACCTCCTAAGTTTAGCTCTTGGGTCCCTTGTTTTTTTATCATGCATGTTAGAATTTACTCCTGAGACAAAATAGCCTGAAACCCATGTCAAGTAGGGCTTGAGGGACATTGTAGAGCATAAACCTTGATCCAAAATAGGTCTTAGGACAAGGGTGTCTGCGCCCTTGTCCTACCCTATTTTGGCGGGGTTCTAAATTTGAATGTCGATTGGAAATCGTTAAAAAGTGTCCATTGCCGATATCTTAAGTTTGAATTATGAAATTAAAGAGGGAATGCATATATAAGAATGTTTAGGGTTTCATTTGTAAACTAGAAGATAATTAGAAGATGATTATGATATTTTGGCACACTTATGATTTTAGAGCATTCAAGGCATTCATTGTGTTGTAGAGCAGAATATTATTGTTGTGTTTGTTATTGCAAATTTGGCTTCATCTTCATCTTCTCATGTTATGAAGGATCTTCATCTACATGCATTCTATACCTCTGAGGTGATATATATTTTTCTTTGAATCAATCATTTATCAATTTGTTTTTGCCTCTGTCTGTTGCAAGTATGTTCCTAACTGGTGTTGGCATTGATGTCAACATATCTGTGTTGTCATTGGTGTCAATTGTGCTCTTGTTTTGATGCTTTCTTGTAATAAGTTAGATGCTTTGCATTGGCTTATATAAGTGTTGAAGATAATGAATAAGTATTCCTGATACTAAATTTCCAAGTGCTTTTGAGAAAATTTGCCCCTCCAGTGGAAACAGTGTATTGAAGAATATCTTTGTTTACAATAAAATAGTCCAGTAGATTACTCCACATTTCTTGTAGAATGAATATCTTTGTCTATAGATTGGAAGTTAGTTAGAGACATGTCTGAATTTTCTATGTTCCAACTTTGAGCTTCTTTTATGAAGATTTGAGTGAGTTATGTTCATCAGAGTGAAAACTATTGTTTCTATATATTTGGTGGTGACAGGGAGAATGTATTATGCTCTGCATTCCTCCCCATTTAAGTGTTTTAGTCTACAGTTTTGGAATATAGTTTGTAATGATGATCAGTACTTGCAACTCCAATGGATCATAATTTGGTGGTCCGCAAGTGATCATTTCTATACGACAGTGGATGACAGTTATGTTCAAGTGTTCCTAATTGAAGAATCTTATGGATAAAGTGTTTAGAGGTTGTGTGGATGTTCTTGGTGATTACAATGTGCTTGTGGATGTCTCTTGATCGTGTTCCTAACTTTGGATTGGTCCACAAAGGGAAATTTGGATCGTGGATGAAGACTGTTCTTAGAAGAATTAGTGTTAACACCAGTCTTGGCTGACCTAGTTATTTCACTACTTGTGGAGTTGCATTGAAGATTATGGAAGCATGTCATGGTGTGGAAGATTACATTTGAGTCCCAACTAAGGCATAACATGATCCAAATACATCTTTTCCTTAGCTAATTTTATTTAGGTCCAAACCTATTTCTATGTATGTTTGTAATGCTAACCTTGGAGATTGTTCCAATGGTTGATGAATGTAATGTCGACCTTGTTGTACATTCAAAGGTTGATGAATTGTATAAAAACATGTAATGTAGTTGCAAAAAATATGTCCTTGTGCAAAAATGTGAAGATAAGCAAAAAGGTGTAAGAAGAGCAGAGTAGAGGAGTTATATTGTGCTTTAATGGAACTGAACCCAGGCATGGAGTAGATGGTATCAAATCAGTACACCAACCCTTGGCAGTGAGCCACCCCTTGGCAATGAGCCCCTATATTTGCAGTGAACAATTTAGGCAGTGAGCCCTAAGGTAGTCAGCCCTAAGGTAGTGAGCCTCTATTTTTTTAGTATTTTATAACATATTTATTTCTGTGGGCTAACACCCACCGTGGTTTTTCCCTTATAGGGTTTTCCACATAAAAATATGGTGTCTCATGTGTCTCATGTGTTGTGTTAAGCTTCTTGTTTCATGCTTTCATGGTTGAATCTTAATAACAGTGATTGAACATTTGATGTGTTAATATTCATAAGTGGTTAAAGTTTTTGAGATAACTTATTTATCCCCCCTCTTAGTTGTCTTGTACATTTCAACACTATACTGCAAGGATACACACTCTCTATCTAACAATGGTGTTGGAAGGCTTGAATTCCATTTTGGGGCTTGACTGAGGCAAGCTCCTAAACAACACAACCCCCCAACCCCTCTCTTGTGATTGTAGGTGACAGGTGTCATATTCTATGGGGTGGAGTTGCAAAGGAGTGTTGTAGAGTGTAATTACCCCATATCTAAAAGAAAGAGTGGAAAAGAGTAGAATCAAGACAAGGGTGCTAATCCCTATGTCCTCCAAGTTTGTAGAGCTGAAAATTAAGTGAACAGTGATAATCAGCATCATGAATGATCTAAAAAGCCCTGATAAAAATACTACATTGGACACAAGTGGGAGTCCCTCTATCCTTGACATTTCTGAATCTCAAACTTCAAAATCTAGTATTAATCTAATCTTCATCTAGTATATTTATGTGTAAGCATTTGTCAGAATTTATTTGTTTGTTCATGATTTTGCAATAATTAGGGTTTTGAGCACAATTGGGCTTAAATTAATGCATCAACTATTGATTTCTAATTTTCCCTATCATTACAAGTGAGAACTAACCTATAGGTGAATCATCTTGTAAAACTTGAGATTCAACTCGGTTAACCGTCCTTGAATGTGTGTAGTGAAAGGAGGATCTAAACTATACATCTAACCAAAACCATCATCCCCTCTTTCCTACTAAACATTTTGGTGAACCCATGTTTTAATTTGGCACCTTGCTGAGTGTTGTACTTCATATTTGCATTCATTCTCATCTTATTGCATTTGAAAATATACAAAAAAAATTGAAAATTTTGAAAAAAAATAAATAAATTGGCATCCTAGGCTTGCATTAGGGCATTCTCTGTATCAATTTCATTGCATTTCATCTAATCTCTAATTTTTACATCAAATCTAATACAAATTATAGTAGTACAACATTTTATATAAAAGTGGTACTTCTTCTAGAATAGCACCGGTGCCCCGAACGGTGCCCTATATCCTCTCCCTAAGGTCAAGTTGGATGTACTTGAAATTATGCATTTTTCATATAACCTAGTCTTTGCAATAGCTAGGGTTTGTAGCTAAAATTTTGTTTCATATTTTACTAATCCTTTAAACACTCTTTTAGGTCTGATTTCTTATTTTAGTGTTTCATTATTGTGTGTGTTTGCATTTACATCTTAAATTTTGCATTTACACATAGTCAATTTCAACAAAAACTAGCATATTCACTCTTTTCGCCTTAAAATTGCACTTGAATTGAGCATTGTAGGACTTGTGACATCATTTTAAGATCTAAGCTGAGATATTTCACATCATAAATCTGATTATACTTCATTCATACATCATCTTGCATTGTTTTATGCCTTAATTTCACAATTAGGGTTTAAAATTCTTGTATTTTCACTAGATTTTGACTCATCCTTCATCTAGATTTGCATGATAGGTGTGTTGTGAAAGATTTTCTGCCTTATTGGATTGATAAAAAGGTTTTAGTTTTCTACCCCTCATTAATTTCATCACAACACTGCATCTTTAGACATTTGCACTGAGAAAAAGTGAGAAAATCAAGCATTATAGTTCATAAACATACATAGTTTTGCATACATTTCATCGCATATATATCAAAATCATTTGAAATATGATCTCACATCCATTTGAAAACATACATACATGGATTCCAATCATAACAATAATTCTAGGTTCCCTCCTAGACCTTACTTGAAAAGAAAAACTCCTGAACTTGAAATAACATTCACACCTTATGATAAGACAATGAGTGATATTGAAGGGCCTCTCTACATCACCGTGAGTGTAATGGAGATTCCGGTGCATGGTACACTTATAGATCCTAATTGCATGACAAATGTGGCTATAGAAGAGTCTCTTCTCTCTCATTAGTTGGTACAAGACTCTTATAAACCTTCGGATTTAATGATTAAGACACATACTGGAGCTTTCATGCCTACCTTTGGGAAGATATCCTTATTGGTTATGGTATATGATAAATTTGTAGATCAATTATTTGATTCCATCCTTTCATCTGACCTCTTCCACATAAAATTAGGACATCCATGGCTTAAAGCTATGAAGGTTGTCCCCTCAACAATTCACAAATGCATAAAATTCCATTTACATGGACAAGTGCATAGTATTCGTCGTATACATGGCAGCCCATGGTTATGGAAAATAATTTTACTCTTGATTACTTTTGGCCAAAACCTGATAGAGACCCCAAGCCATGGAGAGACCAATCTTTCTTAGCATATAGACGATACAAAGTAAAACTCCTATCTAGAGTGGTTGGGCCTCCTATTCAAACAACAAGAGAAGAACAACCCACATTAGAAGAACTTCCTAGAGAGAAAGGTAAAGGACTCTATGTTGAGGTTCCTCCTCCCTCATCCTTACAAAGATCGGGAGTGACTCATGGAAAATAAAGCAATTCATCAAGAAAAATTAGATTTGAGCAAGCTTCCTCCTCTGAGATAAGAAAACCTATGGAGAAACATGAAACTACTTTTGAAGACATAAGCAATAAGACAAGAAGAAACTGACAAGCAAGAGAAAGAAGGAAGAAAAGACAAGCTTTTTCCCAACGAAATGCACCTCAACAAGAAAAAATTCCACCTAACATTGAACCAAACAAAGAAAAACTTAAAGGAAAAGAGATTTAGGATATTGACAACAGCTGGGCTATTATACCTTATGTACCTCTTTCCTCTAACATCCTAGATTGGGAAGATGATTTGCTTGATGGCAACTACTAGCTCGGTTGTACCTTTAAGTAAATATTTCTAACCCTGGTGGTCACCTATGTCATAGCATTATTTTCTCATTTATGTGAACTCCCCTCTTGTGTTGTGTTCCCCCGTGATGTGTTATGTGTTGTTTAGGCCTCCTAGGATTACCCTTGATACTCTTGTAAGGTCAAGGATATCGAGAGACTGCCTCTATTGTGACCATTCTTCTATTTGTATCATCATTCTTCTATCTTCCTTTTCTATTTTTATTGTTGTGTGTCGTGTCTTAGGGGCATAGCATTACGGTTGATGACATGGGGGACATCTTCCTACGTGATTGTTCCTAAGGCACTTGTTCTCCTCTCTCATTTTATTGTTTACCTTCTTCTAGTGATTCTACCTAGTTAGCGGATGATGAAAAACAAAAATATACAAATACGGACCACGTGTGCCTTAAGCAAGCAAGTAAAAATAGACCTAGTCCATATATGAAGATGGGGTTGATTTATATATATCCAACACTTGGCTAGTAAAATCACTTGATGTGATATCTAATGTTGTCTTATCTCTCTAACAAATCATAGCAATACATCTACTTCATGCACTTTGATTGTCTTGGTGTCTCATCTTATTGTTATGCTTGGTTCTGAGATGCCTGCAATATAATCCCAATTACTATATTCAGATTCAAACCTGTATGTGTAGCCTTGGCTTCTTTGTTTTCATGCATAGCTTTCATGTCTTGCTTATATTAAGATGTTTTTGTGGGAACATTCAGTGATCGTAAGCACATGTCACGTTTGGGGGCATGGGACTTGCGAAAGCTCTTGTTCCCTTGTTTGTTTTCTCTCTACCTTAACATGCTTGATATCGGTACACGACATCAACCACCTTAAGGTGGGGGTATATAAGGTAAGTTGTTTGATGATTTTGGTACTAACAAAGCATGTTTGTAAGCCCTTTGTGGAGGCGGGATGTTGTATCTCCAGTGTGAGTGAACATCTTTATTCTATATTGCAATCAAAAAGCCCTCTGTGGAGGTGGGATATCATGCATATCCTTTTATTCAAAATCCCTCTGCGGAGGCAGGGATGGTGTATCTCTTGAACTAATGCAATCCTTTTTATTTCAAAAGTCCTCCAAGTAGGTGGGGTTGGATCTGAGACTATCCTCCCTTAAGCGTGTCTTTGGCAGTTGTTGTGGCATAAGCCCAACCATTAGGTGTGCCTATAGCATGCTTGAGATGGTGGGGGCTTAGCAATAAGTTCCTTCCATCTCCTTGTTTGTCGTTGTTTAGACGTATAGTATGTCTTTGGCATGCTATACGACGCTCATGTTTTCCATGTATCTTCTATGTGTTTTCGCCCGTGTGTAGTTTCAAGGGTGTGGTGAAGTGCCCCTCCTACACTCAAGCTTTGTATGGCATGTTTTCTCCCAAGCATAGTCTCAAGGGTGTGGCGAAATGCCCCTACTATGCTTTGGGTTTTGTATGGCATGTTTGTTCTCAAGTGTAGTCTCAAGGGTGTGGCGAAATTCCCCTCCTACACTTTGGGGTTTGTTTGGTGTGTCTTCTCCTCCATGTGTTGTTTCAAGAGTATGGCAAATGCCCCTCCTACATTTTGGGGTTGTGTGTTGCATTTTTACTTTCCATGTCTATGCATTCATATATATGTGAAAATGAAAAAGAAAAAAAAAGATCAATTGTATTCTCCATGACTGCTCTTGTGTATTCTTCATGTCTTGCATGCCTATTACTATATTCTCCATGTTTTGCGTGTCTGTTACTATCTTCTCTATGTTTTATGTGCCTGTAATGTGTTTTCTATAATGTCTACCTAAGACTAGGGGCTAAAAATAGTTCCTCAATCTTTGTGTATGCATTAGCTTCAAATGCCTGGTGTGTTTGTTGTGTTTTAACCATACTTTAATGCATGCATGGCTCATAGGATCATGCATACATTAAAGTGGGGGCTAAATGTTATGTTGTAAAATGTCCCCCTAGGACTTTTACCTCCTAAGTTTAGCTCCAGGGTCCCTTGTTTTTTATCATACATGTAAGAATTTACTCTCGAGACAAAATGGCCTGAAACCCATGTCAAGTGGGGCTTGAGGGACATTGTAGAGCCTAAACCCTGACCTAAAATAGGTCCTAGGACAAGGGCACCTGTGCCCTTGTCCTGCCCTATTTTGGTGGGGTCCTAAATTTAAATGTTGGTTAGAGACCGTTAAAAAGTGTCTGTTATAGACATCTTAAGTTTGAATTACGAAATTAAAGAGGGAATGCATATATAAGCATGTTTAGGGTTTCAATTGTAAACTAAAATATGATTATGATATTTTGGCATACTTATGATTTTAGAGCATTCAAGGCATTCATTGTGTTGCAGAGTAGAATATTGTTGTTGTGTTTGTTATTGCAGATTTGGCTTCATCTTCTCATGTTATGAAGGATCTTCATCTACATGTGAGATACACCTCCGAGGTGATATCTATTTGTGTTTAAATCAATCATTTATCAATTTGTTTTTTCCTCTGTCCTGCAAGGATACACACTTTCTATCTGACAATGGTGTTGGAAGGCTTGAATGCCATTGCAGAGCTTGACTGAGGCAAGATCCTAAACACCACAACTCCCCAACCCCTCTCTTGTGATTGCAGGTGACAGGTGTCATATTCTATGGAGTGGTGTTGCAAAAGAGCATTATAGAGTGTAAGGATCCCGGATCTGAAAGAAAGAGTGAGAAAAAGTAGAATCGAGACAAGGGCGCTAGTCCATGTGTCCTCCAAGTTTGCAGAGCCAGAAATTAAGTGAATAGTGATAATCAGCATCAAGAAAGATCTAGAAAGCCCCAATAAAAATACTACATTAGATGCCGGTGGGAGTCCCTCCATCTTTGACATTTCTGAGTCTCGAACTTCAAAATCTAGTATGAATCTAATCTTCATCTAGTATCTTTATGTGTAAGAATTTGTCAAAATTTATCTATTTGTTCACTATTTTGCAATAATTAGGGTTGTTGATGCTTAAATTTGTACGTCAAACACCAACATGGGAAATCTTAAGAATGTGAGACTTGACTCTTAAGACAACCTGTAGATTTTAAAGAAGTTGGTTCTTCTCTATGGAGTTTGTTGTAAAGGGAAGAAAAAACAAGATTTCAAATGAAATACTCTAATCTACTAAGGTAATGCGTCAGACTTATATTAAGACCTAGATTAACAGCACAGTGATTTAACTTGTAAGATTTCTGATGTAGTTAAAGAGCATTAAGAATGATTAACAATAGTAGAATATTATATCTGATTTATCAAAGGCAAAATATAGAAAGCAAAGAACACGATTTAGAAAAACATTGTAAAAAGCATAGAACAACACCCTCTTTTCATTAATGATCAATAGAATATAGTATATAGGGCAAAGATTGCACATATCTACAATATTCAAGATCCTTAAGAGGCACTTATTAAAGAAAAAATATCTTTTAGATCCATTATCCAAAAACTCTCTAATATCTTCTATTTTCTATATATGTATCTATGTTTCTTTTCTAGCTAGATCCCCTATTTATATTGTAAAAACCTCTATAGGACCATTAGGATCCTAACTACCTCACTACTTGCAAGTCTAGTTAACTACTGTGATCATCCTATCGGCCCACATGCCCACAATGCTTGCAGAATCTTCCACTTCAGTTCATCCATGCCATTGCAACTAATTCCGCACGCCCAAAAATTATCCCGCCTTCTCCCTGAGTTGAACATCGTAACTCTAGCCAAAATAGATAGTCATTCAGTTAGGGTTTCCTCTTATAAAACCATTGGGATAGATGGAAACCTCCAAGGGTCTCTTTTAAGCTCCAAAATGTGATACGTGGCAGCTGCACACTCAATGCAAAAAGACCTTTCCAAAACTCCTTTCAAATGCCCGCAGTGCTGACACTTGGCATGATCTGTGACCTATTCATACCTTAATATAGTCTGGTCACTTCCACTTAAACATATGATAGGCTTTGTAGCATTTATCTCTTCTGAAGTAGAACCCACCCCAACATCACAATAGACACGTGGAAAGCTCTGAGACTTCTACAAAAAGTCACATGGCACCCCCGCGCTCCTCTACAAGGGCGTTTCCAAAAAGACCTCCCCAAACACCCATGGTGCTAGCACCTGTCGTGACCTGCAGAGATTTAGAAGACCATCGATACTTTATTTCTTTCAGCCTAGCAATCTGATGTTGAGACACGTGGTGCCTTCATGCTCCTTGAAAGAAACCTTCCTTTTGTAGGCCTTCAAATGCCTGTGGTTATGCCACGTGGTAGGTCCCAAGGCTCTAACATGATATTACTCCCAACTATTGAACTTTAGCTGACTTAAGAAATATTAATAAACATGTAAAGTTTATTAGAACTCTATAGTTCTTGGCAACCAAAAAGGGACTCTGTGCCTACATAGAAAGAACCCAAAAACTTTGCAAAAAGGAGCAATCAAAACCAAAATTTCACATCCAAATGAGAATTTTAAAACTTTTGTAAAGTGGCCTGATAATCAAACCATTATGTATCCATCAAGCATTTTCTCTTCTGAAGGGCTTGAAAAGCAAGATTTAATTCAATAATCTCTTTATGAGAGAAGTTCTGCAAACTCTAGACCACAACATGTAAATGAAATTCCAACTAAGTTACTGGGGGCAACACCAATTCCACCTCGGTGACACTAGATGATTCAGTGGGAGTCTGAAAAACTGTCTGGTCATTTTTCTTTACCAGTAGCAAATCTTTTATCTGATCTTCCATTAAGACTGTGTTGCTATCTAGGAATTGTGAGGGGAGTCCTAATTGGACCAAGTTTTCAATGTGCCCCTTCATCCCTTTAACTCCCTCTTTTAACAAATTTGGCAAAGACTTACATTTAGCAACAACTTTATTACAACTTAAAATCTCATTTACCTTCTCTATAGCTGTCATTATATCACTTATTCTGGCTGCCTATAAGAACTCATCAGGGGCATCATAAAACCTTTGAAGCAACAACTGGGAATCTAAAACTTTAACCGACACTGAAGATAAAACTTCTCAACAGAAAACTCTACCTTCTCACATAATTGGTGTGCTATTCCTAATAATGGAGACAATTGGTAAGTTTTTGATAGCAACCTCCAGATCCTTTTATTTCTACAACATTCTGGGGAATTTGCAGATTAGTTACAGCCTAAAATTGAAGAGGCATATGGTGAGCAGATCATGCAGTTGAAATCAAATAAGCTTCCAAGGGGATTAATAACTTTGGAGAATCTGTTTGATCTTGATGATGAAAGCCTAGACAAGAGGAAGTTTGTGGCCAATAAATATGATTACTTAGAGATTCATGTCAATAATGGGAGAAAGCTAAAGGTAGGCAATGTCACTACAATGGAGGAAAGAGATAGACTGATATCTATGTGTAATAAATATGACTAGGTAATAACATGGACCTATGAAGATCTTCATGGTTATAACAAAGATATAGTCGAACATACTATTGAGCTCACTAAAGGATCAAAACCTGTATGTCAGAAATAGAGACCAGTAAATCCTAAGATTGAGTCTCTCATGGTGGAGGAAGTCCAGAAGTTGTTAGAATCTAAGATAAGTTTCCCAATTAAACACTTAACATAGGTGTCTAATCTGGTACCTATGACGAAGAAAAATGGAGAAATTAGGCTCTGTGTAGACTTCAGAGACCTGAATAAAGACTCATTAAAGGGCCACTATCCACTCCCTTCAATGGAGTAGATTTTATAGACTGTGGCTGGCGTTGAAAGGTAGAGTATAACTTGTATATTGAAGGCATCAAAATCTTTAATTAGGTCTAATATTCGATGACGATATGATCTCATTCTTACATTTTTGCAACATCTATTTCCCTTATCTGTTTTACCACCAACTCTAAATCACCCAAGACTCTTAGGTTCTTTATCCCTTTCTTCTTGGCAAGAATTAGGCCATGTACTAGGGATTCATATTTAGCTTCATTATTAGTGCAGGCAAAATAGAAACGCAGAGCTCTAAGAACCTTTTCCCCTTTTGGTGAATTAAGGCAAATGCATGTTCCAACACCATTCTTGCTCCTAGCTCCATCAAAATTTAGTGTCCAAATTTGAGAGTATTGTTCATGATCTTCTTCATCCTTTTTTGGTTGACTCATCACCTTAGGTATTTCTTGGTCTTCATAAAAAATGACATATGTTCCCAAGCCAATAGAGTCATAATTTCCATAAGGGTCACTCTACATCATAGATATCATCTGATTATCCTCTTCTTCCCTTTCATCATGGTTGGTCCATTCTCCTATTTCCTCCATAACGACTCTTTCCGCTCTATTGATCATAGCATGAGACACTTCAAACTTTGATGTTGGTTCCTTAGTAATATGCTCTTTAGACAAAGGTTCAAATAGCACCTTAATCTGTGTACCATATTTAGTCCTTAAGATTAAGTGTGACCAATCAAATGACATATACCCTCCAAACTTGGAAGTGAAATATCTAGATAGACATAAACCAAAGACAAGGGGAATATCAATGATTACTACATCTTGCAGGACAGTTATGTTTGGGAAAGTATACAACTTGCAATGGGAGTTATTTGATAATGCCTATGATCTGGACTAACTTTCCATCTAATTGCATGACTCCTTTGGCTAGTGGCTCATACTTTATCTTCAAAGCATCTACTATTTGCTTGGGCATGACTGTGGTGCTGGCACCTGAATCTATCATGGAATTATGCAACAACTTATTTCCTACTTGTAAAGGATAAAATTTGGATTGTTTAGTTTTTAGTTTGAATCCTTCTTTCACCAATTACATTCAAGGATCTTTGGATCGAGTGGTAGAGCACTATCAGGTCCTTGGTCACTTACAAATGTAGGAAAACTTGGATTAGGGTATTTGATTATCAATTTTCCTTTTATTATGCTCAATTATCCATCAAAACCCTAATTATGTGAAAATGATAGTAAACAAATGAATAATAGAAAATGCTTCTACAGAAAGATGTAAAATAACAAATAATTGTGCACCTATTTTTAGGGTTCTGAGGTGGAAAAGTTAGGGACAAAAGAGCGGGCGCCCAAGTCCAAGGCCCTGCTTTTTATCAGGATCTGGAAACTCAATCTGTAACTTATTTTTGTTGTTTAGGAGATTTTCCCGTCATGGAACTTTGGGAACTAATGAGTGGGCGCCCTAGTCCAGGGTGCCCTTTTTCCTACTATTCTATAATTTTGACACTCCAACATGCCCTCCTACAACTTCACTTTGTCTACATCATCAACCTGTAACCTGCAACCATGAAAACTTTGGGAGGGGGTTTTGGTGTTTAGGAGCTTGCCTTAATCAAGCTCTGGAAGGACACTTAAGTCTTCCAAACACCTTTTTCAGATAGAGAGTACATGCCCTTGTGAGGCAGAGGCAAAATCCAAATGAATAAATGATCACAAACACAATAAATGTCACCTTGTAGTGAAGATCTCATAGGAGGAAGAAGCTCTTCATTCCATGAGGAGATGAATGCTCAAATCTGCAAACACAAACACATAGACAACACAAATCTACTCTTGCAACACAATGATATCCTTGAATCACCTTTAGAATGCATAAAGTTAACCATAACAATCTAGTTTACAAATGAATACCTAAACATGCTTTTATATGCAACTACAAACACTCCCACCAAGACTTTGTAAATTCAAACTTACCGTGTCGGCCTAGGGACCAAATAACGGTCATAAATTAACATTTAAAATTTGGGCCTAACCTAAAATAGGGTAGGACTAGGGCGCGGGTGCCCAAGTCCTCCCCCTATTTTGGGCAGGGTTAAGTTTAAGGGGTCCCTCTAGGCCCCATTTGTCATGATACCTAGGGTTGATTCCATCAGGATACCAAATTATGATGCAAGATGTCCTAAATGCACACTAAAGACCCGAGAGCTAAACCTAAAGAGAGAAAAGCCCCCAAGGGGACATTTTCTGATGTTACATTTAGCCCCCACTTTAATGTATGCATAAACACAAGGCCAATACATGCATTAATGTACGGTCGCAAACACAACAAACACACCAAGAACGGAGAAGACACACCAATCACATAGAGATAGTAACAAGAACGCAAAACATGAAGAAGACAGTTATAGTCACGCATAACACGAAGAAGATAACAAATGCATAGAATACACATCAATGCATGGAAGATAGGAATGATTTCTTTTCTTTTCTTTTTCTCATATATATGAAATACAAATGCAAGTACTGGAAAGTAAACAAACCTCCCATAATGCAGGATGCACTCATCGTGCAAGTCTTTAAACTGCATATATGGAGCAACACACATGTAAGACATGCAAAACCTCCCAAAATGCAGGATGCACTCATCGTACAGGTCTTTAAACTGCATATGGGGCAACAAACATGCCACACAAAGCAAGCATGCCAAACACACACACTTTGAAGACACGGAGAAAACACAGCACACAAGCGATGGAGTGTTCCTATTTCTAGGCTCAACACCATCTTAGGCACATTATAGGCACACACCAACAATTGGGCTTCGCCACAACAATCACCAAAGACATGCTTAAGGGTTGACTTAGTCACAAAACCACTCCCCACCTCCGCAGAGGGCTTTTAAAAATGATAGGATGATGTAATCTGCTCTAAGAAATACACCATCCCCACCTCCATAGAGGGCTTAAGAAAAAAAATATGCTCGATATCCCACCTTCGCAAAGGGCTTAAATGATTGATTGATTGCAAACAAACTAAGAGTGCAAGATGTACTCATCGCACAAGTCTTTAAACTGCACCTGAGGACAAGCACATTGCTAACATCTACAACAGATAGGTTACCTTATATATGCCCCCACCTTAAGGTGGTTGATATCATGCATTGAAATCAAGCATGTTAAGGTAGGAAGAAAACACACAAGGGAACACAAGCTATCACAAAGCCCATTCCCCCCGGAGGTGACATGTACTTCATGATCACCAAATGTTCTCACAAACACATCCCTGCAAGAAACATGTTAGTGTCTACAACATCATGATAAGAAACAACATCAATGCATATGATTAACCACACAAAGGGCCAAGGTTATACTATGAATTTAGAGTTTGAGGATAACCGTGAGGCTACATCATGAAGATCTCTGAATTGAGTACCACCAAGGCTAGATTCAAAGACAAACAAAGGTGCATAGAGTAGTAGTATTGTTAAGGTTTGTAAATGAGATAGCATACCATCAAAATCACTACACAGAAAGCACGAGTGCTTCTACTAGCCAAGCATTAGATAATTTATTATAACCCCATCATCATATTAGGAACTAAGTCCATTTTTTTATTGCTCTTGAAAGGGACACTAGGTCCGCATCAGTATAAATGTTTTTCATTATTTGCCTGCTAGATAGAAACACTAGAGGAGGGGAAACAATAAATCAGAGAGGAGAAACAAGTGTCTTAGGGACAGTCACGTAGGAGGGTACCCCTAGTTCACCAACAATAATGCTATGTTTGAAAGACAAAACATACAATAATGAAATCAGAGAGAGAGGCAATATAGAAGAATGATTATACAAATAGAAGGTCACAATAGAGGTGGTCTCCTGGTATCCTAGACCTTACGGGAGAATCAGGGGTCATCCCAAGAGGCCTAAACAACACAACACATCATGGAGGAAGTAGATCATGAGAGAGATAAAGGGTTAGAAATACTTACCTGGTACACCATCATTAAGAACATACATATCCAGGATATCTCTCATGTTGTTTTGATATTATATTAAGTTTAGGACAACAGGAGGCTTTCTTTTCTTTAAAAGGATTATATCCAATGCCACTTGAGTAATGTGTTGAAGTGGATTCTATAGGTACTCGAATCCCTTATTGATTTACACCACATCCCTTACCTATATTCACAATTGTTATAAAGGATTTTAAATCCTCGACCATAAAGGGATGTCATTTCTTTAGAAGATGGTGAAGCCTCATAGGTCTCGTAATTTGTGGTATAAGTGAGTATTGTTTTTATTTTTGACCAAGGAGACTTTAGGTTTCTTAGGTGCTTCAAAAGAGTGCTTAGGTGAGATTGATGCTACTTTTGATTTGTCAAGGCTATTAATTTTATATTCCCCTATACTGCAAGGATTAAAATCTAATGGGCCCCAATCATCACCAAAGAGTGCATTCGATGTTCTAGAGTCTTGCATAACATTATTTGTGGGAAGAGGCATGGATAGATCACCTTGCAAATTGTTTAATCTCATATGATTCTAAAATAGTTTTTGTGTTTCAATATGTAAACAGTTATTTGGTTCAGGATCGGCGTGAATAGTATGAAGTTTATTGTTGACTATAAATTTAATTGAATGGTGTAAAGTAGAAGGAACTACCCCCAATGCATGGATCTAGGGTCTACCAAGAATCATATTGTAAGATAAAGAAAAAGGAGTGACATGAATTAGGGTAGGCACAATCATAGATCCTACCTGTATAGGTAGAGTTATAATGCCCACAGTTTATCGTCCAATATTATCAAAGCCACAAATGCTAATGCTGTCTGGTTTGATTTCTGATGTGTCGGCTTTAATTTGGTGTAGTAGGTCAATGCTACAAACATTAATAGATGATCCATTGTTGATCATAACCCATTTTACCAATGTTTTATTTATTGTGACAAAGATTACAAGAGGATCATATTTGTTTTGAACTTCAATTGATTGTAATTCATGTGGTTGAAAGAGTATATCCATTTTTGTCACATGCATACTATCCAATACGGTTGCTACATCATTAGGCTTAGCAGTAGGTGGGATAATCACCTTCTGTAAAGCTTCTTGGAGCATTCCATGGTATGTAAGTGATGTTTGTATTAAATCCCAAAGAGAGATCTTAGTCAAAGTAGCACAAACTTGTTCAACAAGATCATACTCATGACCACTTTTATGAGTAAGGCGAGGTGGTGGAGGGAGCATAGGTTGAGAACATGGAAGAGAGACAGGCACATGTAGTGCTTGCTTACTTTGCTTGTTATTACAGGTGTTATATGTATGAGCAATCACATTTTTAATACCTTGACTTCTAGGACCAATTTGTTTTGCATAGTCATAGATGTGATCCGGGGATCTACCTTGAATAGTAATCACCAGCTTTAAGCAAGAGGGTGCACTAGGTGCCCTTCGAACAATCATCTTAGGAATAGTGCTATAAAGTTTATTAATCAATATTGAATTAACATTGTTTCCCTCTTGGTTGTACCCAACATCCATCCCTAAAGGATTTAATGTGAGAGACCTTTTCTCATCCACTAATGCTACATCTTGGCCAGGGAGAGCAATGGGATGAGAGGAAGTACTGTATCATTTGTCAAAATAGAGCTATCCATGGTCTTCTCATCGAAGGTTCTTGAGTTTTCAATCAAAGGTGGAAGGTCTAATGGATTATCCATAGAGGTCTCATGCACCAAATGATCGTTAGGTGAATAGTCTTTCTCTACCCATGAAGAATCCTTCTTGAGAGGGAGCCCTTTATCCACTAATGTTTCATTTTCTGAAGAGGGTAGGGTAATGTTTAGGAATGTATCAATGATTTCATACTCTTGAGCTAGTATATCCTCATAGAAGGAATCATCATCACATGTTTTAGCAATAGGTGTCATAGTGGAATGTCCAATAGAGATAAAGTCATCTAGTGCCTCGTCTAACATATTGAAGTCGTCACTATTAAAGGATGCACACAATGTTTCCAAAGATGAATAAAAATGAGTATCCATGATATAATTTTTCAAATCCATGTAAAATCAGATTTTAAAAGCTTTTCAAAAGTATGCAAAAAGACAAGTGCAAAACCATATGCAAAAATGACCTAAAATGCTTGATTTTTTGTACTTTTTTCAATGCAAATGAATGAAACAAAGGGTGTTGTAAGGATTTTGATTAGGGAAAGTGAATAATATGTCTAATTTCAGTCCAATACAGTGATAAGATCCTTCACAACACACTCTTGATGCAAATCTAAGATGACGACAAGTCAAAATATAGTGAAAATATGTTAAAATATGCAACTTTTTCACCAAATCTCAATGCAACAGAGCATGACAAAGGGTGATGTGAGGAATATGATGATGGAAAGAAAATTATATCAATAATAACAACCACTTAATGCCAAAATATCCATCACAACACACTTGTAGTGCCACTCAAGGTCAAACCCTAGTGAAAATATAGCAAAAATAGGCAATTTTTCACGGTTTTTCAATTCCAAGACCTAGCCAAAGGGGTGTTGTAAAGAATTTTAGTGTGTTTATAAAATAATAGAAATTATATCAATCACTTCAATCCATAAAATTTGTTACAACACACTTGTAGTGCAAACTAGGCCAAACCCTAGGGCAAAAATAGCAAAAATGTGCAATTGTTCACCAAATTTTCAATCCAAGAGGCCAATAAAAAGGTGGTGTGAACATATTTAGGATGGAAAACAAATAATTACCATGATAAAAACTAATTTTTGCAAAAATACCCTTCACAACACGCCTATGGTGCAAATTTAGAGAGTCGATAAGGCCAAATCTAGCAAAAATCAATGTTTTGGAAACCCCAGGTTTGAGATCTTGACACAAAATGTTATATGAATGTATTGAAATTTGATTTATGATGAAAATGAAATATACTCAGATCTTAAAATGAATTCCACACCCTAATATGCAAAAAGCAAGTGCAAATCTAATGAAAATGCATGAAAATTGCTAGTTTTTTGTTGAAATTTCTTATGCAAAAATGCAAATATTTGAAATCTAAATGTAAATTTATACCAAAATGAAAGACTAAAGACAAATGCAACTTTGAATAAGTCTCTAAAATTAGTAGTAAAATCTGAAAGAAGATTTTGCCTACTAAACCTAGATTTTGGAATTACTAGGTTATATGAGAATTATCAAAATTTCTACAAAACCCTAGCAATTGAATGATGAAAATGTATACAAATTATTGAATTTTTGTAATTTTTTGTAATTTATCTCAGATCTGATGCAAAAATTAGAAATTAGATGAAATTAGAATGAAGTGATGCAAAATAGAAATCCTAAAATGCAATTTTTTTCAAATTTTTCAATTTTTTGAAATTTTCTCAATGCAATAAGATGAATGACTATATGAATGAATTAAATCAACTCAAATCTAAAGCAAAACACTTAGCAAGGTGAAAAATTCAATATAAACATGGGTTCACCAAAATGTAAAGGATAAAATTTGGATTGTTTAGTTCTTAGTTTGAATCCTCCTTTCACCAATTACATTCAAGGACCTTTGGATCGAGTGGCAGAGCACTATCAGGTCCTTGGTCACTTACAAATGTAGGGAAACTTGGATTAGGGTATTTGATTATCAATTTTCCTTCTCTTATGCTCAATTATCCATCAAAACCCTAATTATGTGAAAACGATAGTAATCAGATGAATAACAGAAAATACTTCTACAAAAAGATGTAAAATAACAAATAACTGTGCACCTATTTTTGGGGTTCCAAGGCAAAAAAGTCAGGGACAAAAGAGTAGGCACCCAAGTCCAAGGCCCTAATTTTTATCAGGATCTAGAAACTTAGTCTGTAACTTATTTCTATTGTTTCAGAGATTTTCCCGTCACAGAACTTTAGGGACTAATGAGAGGGTGCCCTAGTCCAGGGTGCCCTTTTTCCTACTATTTTGCAATTTTGACACTCCAACATGCCCTCCTACAACTTCACTTTGTCTGCATCATCAACCTATAACCTACAACCATGAAAACTTTGGGAGGGGGTTGTGGTGTTTAGGAGCTTGTCTCAGTTAAGCCCCAGAAGAACACTTAAGTCTTCCAAACACCTTTGTCAGATAGAGAGTGTGTGCCCTCGTGAGGCAGAGGTAAAATCCAAATGAATAAATGATCACAAACACAATAAATGTCACCTTGTAGTGAAGATCTCATGGGAGGAAAAAGCTCTTCATTTCATGAGGAGATGAATGCTCAAATCTACAAACACAAACACATAGACAACACAAATTTGCTCTTGCAACACAATGAAAGCCTTGAATCACCTTTAGAATGCATAAAGTTCACCATAACAATCTAGTTTACAAATGAATACCTAAACATGCTTTTATATGCAACTACAAACACTCCCACCAAGATTTCATAAATTCAAACTTACCGTGTTGGCCTAGGGACCAAATAACAGTCATAAACCGACACTTAAAATTTGGGCCTGACCCAAAATAGGGCAAGACTAGGGCACGGGTACCCAAGTCCTCCCCCTTATTTTGGGTAGGGTTAAGTTCAAGGGGTCCCCCTACGCCCCATTTGTCATGATACCTAGGGTTTATTCCATTAGGGTGCCAAATTATGATGCAAGATGTCCTAAATGCACACTAAAGACTCGGGAGCTAAACATAAAGAGGGAAAAGCCCCCAAGGGGACATTTTTTGATGTTACACTACTATCAAGGTCAAATAAAAAGGATTTGGCTTAGCCTTACTCACCTCTTTCTTGGTATTCACCAGAGTGGATGTTCCTTGCGATTGGGGTTCTTTGAAATGAACTCTTCTTCTATCAGCTTCCCCTTCCTTAGTGTTGGCAACTTTAGGCTCCCCTTGAGATTATAGAGCTTCTTGCAACAATAGTTTCTATTTAGGAATGGCTAACATATCCCATAAGGATACATTAGTAGGAGCCTTCTTCAACTGTTCGACCACATTCATGGGCCCTAATGATTGTGCCTTATGGTAATAGGGATACCTTGTCTTCTCCACCACCGGGTTAGAGACTCCCTGATTCTAAGTTGTCATTGACACCTCTTGTCTTGATGTAGGTATATAGGGGGTTTGAACTAAGGGCCCTTTAGTTATTTCAATACGATTGACTTCAGGTGGATTCACCATTCTCCTATTCGACCAAGTGTAATAGTTTGACTGCACTAAAGGCTTCTTGGAGGTAGATGCTTCATTTACAAATATTGATTCTTCCTCATCAATCCACAAGAATAGTGCATGTTCTGGGGCTATTTCCCCTTCCTGTTCAATGGACATTCCTTGTATTTGCACTACTATTAGTGAATTTTGAGAACCAGGTGATTGGTGTGGGAAAGATTGAGAAGATGAGGCAACCTGGCTTTCCATCCTTCTTTGCACTACCACCTTTTGCTGTAAATTACCCCTAGGGCAGTCTTTGGGCATATGTGCATGATTGTAGGGAAAGAACCATGCATTTACTTCCTCAGCCATATTATTTTGTCTAGGAACCATTTCCCTCCCTGGGTTAGTTGGGATAGTCTGTAATGGTGTAGGTACAGGGACAAGTTGATTAGATGGTTGTTGATAGTTTGGTCTCTATGGCCCTTGGTACTAATTTGACTGATATGGGGGCCTATTTCCTTGAAATCCTTGGTAAGGAGGTTTTTGATATGAGGGTTACTACCTATTAAGGTTGATGATTTCATTAGAAAAGGTTCTAAGAATTCTCTTAACATCATCCATTTTGGATGGGGGAGCAGAGGGTTCTAGGGTAGTAGGTCTCTAGGATGCAGGAAATGTATACATAGAAACAGGAGTTGATGAAGTACTAGGGGACTATTCTTGAATGGGAATTGATAATTTAGGAAACATGGGCATGGGGGTTCTTGGAGGTAACTTCCCAACATCTATGAGGCTATTCTCAGCTCTAACAACTAACTCATATGCTTCAAGTAGGGTCTGTCCTCCTAAGGACTGAATCATGATTGAAATATCAAAGTTAAATGCCTTAAGGTAGAAAATAATTGCCATACATGCAGGGGGTCTTGTAGCAACTAGAATCCATTGCCAAGTCTTCTAAAATCTAGTGTTGAAATTAGTAATGGCTTCTTGGGGAGATCTCTTTATGGTGATCAGTTGTTGTAAGAGAGAAGATATGTCTCCCTTTTCACTAAATCTTTCAAAAAATGTATCTCCCAGTTGATCCCAAGTTATGATAGAATTAGCTCATAAAGATTGGTACCAATCAAGGGCTCTCCCTTTAAAAGATGCAGCTAAAAGCCTCATGGTGATATTTTGTTCTGTAACATAGTGCAATGCACATACATCAGCCACATCTTATAGGTGTTTGGCTGGGGTCTTGAAATCCTCTCCTAAGAACTTGGGTAGTGCCTTTAAGGCATTTGTAGGAATCAGGTCCCATGTATCTGTGGGCACTGGAAATATGAGTGGGACACTATTATTCCAATTAGCATAATTCTAAGGTGGAGCTTGAGCACCCATCTGTGTTTCTAGGATAGTCTGCTGGTTAGCCCTTCTTTTTAGAGTAGTTATTAGTGGTGGTAATAAGAGTCTCGGATTAGCAATAGCTCTATCTCTTGTAGTTGGTCCACAACTTTGACTTCTTGTAGGAGAGTGGCTCATACGATTCTAATCAAGAACTTAGAAAAGGTCCCACTAGGCGTGCCAAAAACTGTTGATGCTTAAATTTGTAGGTCAAACACCAACATGGGAAATCTTAAGAATGTGAGACTTGACTCTTAAGACAACCTCCAAATTTTAAAGAAGTTGGTTCTTCTCTATGGGTTGTGTTGTAAAGGGAAGAAAAAACAAGATTACAAATGAAATACTCTAATATGCTAAGGTGATGCACCAAATTTATATTAAGACCTAGATTAACATCACATTGATTTAACTTGTAAGATTTTTTATGCAATTAAAGAGCATTAAGCATGATTAACCATAGCAGAATATTATATCTAATTTGTCAAAGGCAAAATACAAAAAGCAAAGAACATAATTCAGAAAAACATTGTAAAATGCACAGAACAACACCCTCTTTTCATTAATGCTCAATAGAATACAGTATATAAGGTAAAGATTGCATAGTCCACAATATTCAATATCCTCGAGAGGCACTTATTAAGGCAAAAATATCTTTCAGATCCAATATCCAAAAAATCTCTGATATCATATATTTTCTATCTCTGTATCTATGTTTCTTTTCTAGCCAGATCCCCTATTTATATTGTAAAAACCTCTACAAGACCATTAGGATCCTAACTACCTCGCTACCTACAAGTCCAGTTAATTGTTGTGATCATCCTGTTGACCCACATGCCCACAATCCTTGCATAATCTTCCACTTCAGTTCATCCATGTCATTGTAACTGATTCCGCATGCCTAAAAATTCTCTAACCTTCTCCCTGAGTTAAACGTCGTAACTCTATCCAAAATAGATAGTCATTTGATTAGGGTTTCCTCTTGCAAAACCATTGAGATAGATGGCAACCTCTAGGGGTCTCTTTTAAGCTCCAAAATGGGATACGTGGCAGCTGTGCACTCAATACAAAAAGACCTTTCCAAAACTCCTCTCAAATGCCCACAATTCTAACACTTGGCATGATCTGTGGCCTCTTCATACCTTAACATAGTCTCTAGTCACTGCCACTTAAACATACGACAGGCTTTACAGCATTTATCTCTTTTGAAGTAGACCCCACCCCAACGCCATAATAGACACGTGGCAAACTCTACTACTTCTGCAAAAAGACACATGGCACCCCCATGCTCCTCTACAAGGGTGTTTCCAAAAAGACCTTCTCAAACACCCACAGTGCTGACACCTATCATGACCCGTAGAGATTTAGAAGACCATCGATACTCTATTTCTTTTGGCCCATCGACCTAATGTTGAGACACGTGGTGCCTTCACACTGCTTGAATGAAACCTTCCTATTGCAAGCCTTCAAATGCCTATGGTTATGCCACATGGCAGGTCCTGAGGCTCTAACATTATATTACTCTTGACTATTGAACTTTAGGTTTCTTGAGAAATATTTATAAACATGTAGAGTTTATTAGAACTCTACAAGGGTTTTGAGCATAATTGGGCTTAAATTAATACATCAAACATAAATTTCTAAATTTCCCTATCATTATAAGTGACAACCAACCTATAGGTGAATCCTCTTACAAAAGTTGAGATTCAACTCGGTTAACTGTCCTTGAATATGTGTAGTGAAAGGAGGATCTAAACTATACATCAAACTGAAACCATCATCCCCTCTTTTCTACTAAATAGGAATAAAGACTTCTTTTGAACTTCTCTCTTTTGTTGCTATCCTCTGATTCTTTAAAAGGACATTTACAAGAAAAATGATCAATTATCCCATAATTGAAGCACTTGAAAGGTAATTTACCTATGTATTTGTCAGTGCCCTTCTTCAATCTTCTCACAAAATTTGCCTTACCTCATCAAGGTCATCATCTTGATCATTTGTTTCATCTTTTGTCTTCTTACTAACTTTGAATGTTGCTTCCTTCTTTGGAGCATCTTTGTCAAACTCTCTCATTTCAAAGGTTGTTAGAGTACCTAACAATTGATCTACTGAATAGTTATCCAAGTCCTTAGATTCCTCAATAGAAGATACCTTATGACTGTACGATTTAGGGAGAGATCTTAGAACCTTCTTCACAATCTCAACTTCTTTCACTTCTCCACCAAGACCTCTGATGCCTTTAACTACTTCATCCACCCAAAGCATATAACTAGCAATGTCTTCATCTTCTACCATCCTCAGGGTCTCAAATTTTGTCTTGAAGATTTGCATCTTGGCTTGCTTCACTTTATTATCTCCCTCATAAATGCTGTTAAGTTTTTCCCAGACATCCTTAGTAGAAATGCAATTCATTATCTTCAAAAGTTCTAAATTAGCTAGCTCACTCATAATATCATTCTTTGCCTTGGCATTATTGTCATATAACTTAATCTCAGATAGATTTGTAGGAGTATCAATAGGAGCAATGTAACCATCCTTGATAGATTACCAAACACCAAAACCTAGAGAGGATAGATAGCCTTCCATCATTAGCTTCCAAAACGTGTAATTTGTTCCATTAAACTTAGGCGCCTTGTAAGATCCATCATGAGCCATCCTAGACTTTCCTCAAGTGGTTAAGCTCCTTCAGAGGAATTTGGCTCTGATACCAATTATTAAACACACCTGGATACTAAGAGGGGGGTGATCAATATCTTTAAAACTTAAACTTTTAGCACAATACAAATTTAGTCTTCTAACAAGATCAGTAATCCTTAAATAGATCAACAACAATGGAAGATAAAGTAATGAACACACATGTACAAGATAACACCATATATACGTAGAAAACCCAAGAAGGGAAAAACTACAATGAGAAATCTCACAATATAAATAAGAAAGATTACAGTTTTTTAAAGGCTCACTACCTAAGGAAGCACATTGCTCCTTGAAGGACTTGCAGGCTAAGGCATACAACCTTAGGACAAGATATAGAAGGCTTGCAGGCTAAGGCACACAACCTCAAAGCAAGATACAAGGACCTAATGAGATTCGCTATCTCAGAGAAGGATACATGAAACTTTGAATTTACAACATATGTCAACAATACACTCTGCTTACTAAGGCATTGAAGTGCATCTAATCTATATCTTTCATAGTGTTGGGATAGGAAAATTTAAAATTTTCTTGTAGTCCTACCCACCCATGTCCGACCAAATCAGAAAACATTACACCCAAAATCATAATAATAATTGGTATATTCCATAAAAATCACATGACTTTCATCCCAAATGGATATCTCACCCGTCAAACTACATTGTAATGTAGGGCCCCAATTCCTTAATTTCGGCAAGACCTCCCTCTCGTCATACTGATCCATACTCTATATGAGAAACGGGCTAAAATGAGTATTGTCATGAAAGTAACGATCGGGAAGAGGATTTCAAGAACCACTAATGGAGAAAGTAGCACCGATGACCTTTCATCAGAGAGAGAATGTGTGGTCACACTGAGTAAATCAATAATGAGGACTATCGGTATAAGAAAAGACTATCGGAGAATACTCCGAAAATTCCCTTGACAATATAAATCATACCGATGGAGGAATTTGGTAGGACTCTCACCGAGCATCCTGTGGAATGGAGGGAACTAGTGATCATCAACAGGAGATGAACATCAGAGTTAAAAATTAAGGAGTCTTCGACATTCTAATGTCACAGCAACTAACAAAATTGTTTCGGCATAAGTCACGCCGATATGTATGGAAGATAAGAACCATTGGCGAAAGTGAACGAATCGAAACAAAGCTTACAAGTCTAGCCGAAACAATACTCACAATGATGTCGGTGACATATTGAAAGATCACTCTGATGAAGGATATAAAAGGGCCATCAGTGAAACAACCATGATCGAGTAACTTAAAATAAGTCATCCCAATGACACATCTTATTCCGATGACAACGATGACCACGTTCATCGACAAGACTCGCACCGATAGTCATATCAGAGACACTTGAGATATCGAAGAAGGAATTTATTCCTACCGTGATGGAGAAAGTCAGGCCAATGATAACCATACCCACTTCTATATTGGGTAGATCTTGAAAACATCTCGCCGATACAAACTCACAAATGAAAAATGACATCGAGCAAACAGATGATAACCATGCCCAATTCTATATCAGGTAGATCTTGCAAATATCTCGCCGATACAAACTCACATATGAAAAATGACATCGAGCAGACAGATGAAAGGTCATAGTGATTGATCCATGAGAAAATGTTCACACCATAAGAAGATATTCAATCGCCCTGACATTACAAAAATCATACCGATGAAGAGAGTTATGATGATGTGACATTTGACAATGATCAAGAAAGTTGAAATGCTGGAACAATTAATTGCAGATGAGGAAAAGATCCTCTGAAATGCCATTTGAAATCATTACAATTAAGTTCAAAAGAATTATCTGAGAGAAGCACGTGAGCGAAGACTTGGAGGAGAAAATAGGGGAATTTGATCAGTGCCTCTGATATAAGGTGAACATATACAAACTTTTGTGCAGTAGATTACAATTTGAATTTGTTGTCCAAGATTAAAATGGAGACTCCAGTGAAAGGAAAAGGTAGAAAACAGCAGGGTGAGACTAGTAAACCTAAAAAACAAAAAATTGATAAAAGCCCTTATGAGAAAATTAAAGACAGGAAACTAAATCAAGACTTAATTGACCAATTGCCTGGATCAACTCCCAAAGCCCAAAGGTCTGCACAACTTAGGGCAAAAGTAGAGAAATTGGAAGATAAATGTAAATATCTTGGAAATGTGTGGACTCCAATCAGAGGTTATGAATTGTTCAAATTCCACTACAACAGAAGATTCAAGAATTTCCCGGTATCTAAACCATGCAACTCAAATTTGGGTAAATTGGTCTTTCCTGATGTGTTTCTAAATGCAAAACTCCTCCAACTCCTGGCTAGGTAGTATAATCCAAGCCTCAAGGCCATATACAACTCGTAAGGGGAGCCTATTATACATTTGTCTAAGAATGCCATTTGTGAAGTTTTTGACTTGGATGATTTATGTACAATCCCCATAGTTTATGAATATTTTGATAAAGAGTACTGGAGAATGGACACTATATAAAATGGATGGAGATTGCCTATTCATAGGCCTAGGGCAGAGGGAGAATGGTGCCTCTCAATGAGAATGATGGACATCCATTTCATGTGTCATTATTTGAACCATACATACAATACACATACTACTCTGTGGGCCAAGTCATAGGATCAGAGGTCCCTAATTTCATGACAATTCCTCTGATGGTAATAGCCACAGACATCCAGTGCCACAATGCCAGGTAGTTTGATTATGCTATCTATGTTTTTGGTAGAATTGATTCTAGTCTGACCGCCATAAAGAACAATGCCCCATCAGTTTCCTTTGAAGACTACACACTCCTCATGTACATGGTGCTTTATTATGGCCAGGAAGTGGGATTATGGCCAAATGAATTCAAAGTTCTTCCAGTAGACCAAAGGGGGAAAAAGTCACCCATGCAAATGTGGACTAGAATATGGGATAGTAGGTATGCCCATTCTCGCTATGTTCAGTTTGAAGAATACTGTGTGAAAGTGCTATATAGATATTTCAGTCATCCCTGTGAGTATTCATTATCAAATTAAATAAAAAGGTTTCTTAGACCTAAAGATTTTGGTGGTCCTCCTACTATTACTCACAACTAGGGAGACTGGTATTGTTTTGAGGATGCTACCATGGTTAGAGTTTATGGTTTTGAGGACACTCCTTTCATATTTCCTAAGACTGTTCCTGACAGAATTGCCTACTTAGAAATAGTTAGGCAAATGAATTGTTCTAATGTGATGCACTTGAGCTCCCATGACAAACAATCTTTTATGCCTAGTACTCTATGCTTTGGAGATTTTACTATGGTATCCAAGGAGGGTTATGGCCTCATTATGGATAACTAATGCATTACAATATGAGATGTGCTGAGGCAAGAAAAGAATTTGATCCTAAGGCTTTCATTGACCTTGCTCAAAGAAAACAAAATCTCAGTGGATACACACATGCCCCATATCCACATGACGATATCATCAGGAATGATGAAGAGACTGAAGTTGAATTAGTGGTTAAGAAATATAATAGGGACTTAGATGAGAAGAGGAAACAACTTACAGAGATTGAGTTGTTGTCCTCTGGTGATGAAGGGCTTGCAGAAGAAGAAGAATCACATCAACAAGCAACTATGATATCTAAAAGAAAAATGCAATGCTATCAATCTCTTGGTATGGAACATGATGAGGAGGAGTCTGCTGATGAGGATCCTAGACAAGTAGCATACGATTCTTTTATTTTAGATGATAAATTTATTCATTCTAAAGAATTTAAATCATTTTTATATAAATGCAAGGGGAAAGAGATCAGGGAGTTAGTTGATAATGTCACAACTGACAATGAAAAATAATTAGTTGACATGTTAAAGACAACAATGGATAATGAAATGAGAACTATGACTCCTGGTAAAGGTAGACAATTGCTTAGAGAAGAAGGGGTGATGATCTTTCCTGGTCTTGATTTGAATTATGCTTTAGTGTTTGATAGTTTTCTGCATAACACAGATGACAAATATAAGCTCACTCTAGAGTGTGGCACAGAAGTATATATGGGCACCAAGTATAATAATGATGAAAATTCACTAATGATATGGGCCTTGTAGCCTCCCCATAAGAAGACAGCCATTATAGACACTGAGAAAGCTTTTGGGCATGTCATGACTTTAAAGGTAGGGGAAACTGACCCCTTGGTTACTGCAGACATTGGCATTAACGTTGGAAAGTTGAATAAAGCATAGGCTTAGATGTTAATCAAAGAATGAGATGCATATAAACTGAGTTGTGAGAGATTAACAAAAGAAAATGATTATTTGAAAGATACTATTAAGAGCACTTTTAGAGGGTCAATGAAAAGATTAACTCAAGGAGAAAGCTCACAAAGCACCCAATCACCGTCTATTGACCAGATTGCTCAAGTCCAGATGGATACACTTGCAATGGCGCTCCAGAACAGGTGATGCAGAGCCACACAGCAAAAGCTTACAAACGGAATGGAAAAACCATTTAATCCACTATCATGTTAAAATCTTGACATACAGCATGTATGCCTATAAGCTTGTCAGCATCATCATATTTCGGGCGAACACAAAATATCCTCCTGCTGACCACTGTTCACTTCCTTATCGACAAGAAAACCACTACGTCACACCAATATGTATCATCCACTTTGTCGCCTATCGGCAGGATATTGTTCATCGGCCAAGGGATACTGACTTACCCCGACGACTAATGTCACCCCGATAGTTTTATCGGTCATATACCGATCGGCCAGACTTGACTTATCGGCCTGACTCAAAAGCACTTCCACGATGTCCGATATCATCCCGATATCTCTCTTCATCAGTCAAGTTGCCTATCGGCAACACTTCTCCTATCGGTCAAGCCGTAAAAAGTCTCCCCGACACTATTACTCCTGCCGATGCCGAAACTCTTAACGTCAGCAGGATAAATCTTCATCGGGTGATATTTGTGAATATCCTGATGACGAACTATAATATCCTCCTCCTGTCCTTAGCCAAAAAGTGACTTTGACTCCCGCATACAATAGCGATATGCGGATGATGGATACACACAAAAGATGATCCTGATGACGATATACACAGGAAGTATATATCCGACTTATATCATCCTGATGCATTCAAAACATGCAATTTTTGTAAGTTTCATGACCCGATCTGGATAGCGATATACACACAGATATCGATGCGATGCACACTGTCTGTAATGTCGCATGCAAATACTGTATATCCGTTAACTGCATACAAACTCACAAAACCTCACAATTTCACACAGAAAACATGATGATCAGGCCGGATCACCTTCTGATCAAAACTTAGAAATTTATCCTCCTAACTCTAGCACATGAGGATGCTAGGATGATTCATAGCATGCTACCAACTGATCTCCCAAACATGAAATGCATAAACAGAAAAACAAAATGCAAGCTAAACTAACATATATGACCTTTCCACCGATTCAGAGAATCAACCAGTGGAAGGGTTGAATGAATCCATTCACTTGTAACCGAAAAGAAATCAATGTACAGACAGCTTATAAACCAGATAAATGCAATTGATGAGATCTATTGCTTTCACTAATAAAAATGCATACAAGTTTCACAGTCTAAATGTATCAAAAATATCCTACTTCTGTAATGCTGGAAACAACAATGTCTTCCCTGTCTGAATTGTTCTGTAACTACCCTCTATAACCTCAACTTGATCTCTTACTCATTCCATAATACTCTTTAAAACCTAACTGATCTAAGATATATATAGCAATCTCCTACGAGTACTACCAACTCAATTCCCAGCGGTTGGGAGCTTCCAAGCGGCTGGGAGGAGATAGCTTAGACAGCCCGACAACAAACTCCTAACTACCTGCACATTCTCCTAGGTTGATCTAATACATACGCATTGGTCCAATGGACCTTATTACATCATGAAGTCAAACATACTAAAAATAGACTTATGTCCTATCTTGTAGGGGTGCTCTTGCACCAACAGGCACGCCAATATGATGCATTGGATGAACCAATTTTGGGATATTTATTCTCAGAACTATAAAGTGATCCAAGAGCATGAGAGGCTCCACAACAGGCTGCAGCAAAAACTCAATGAGACACCGAGTAAGGATACAGGTACCTCCAATGCAAAAGATTTGATTGAGCAGCATCAGAAGTATTGTGATCAACTTAAGAATGATGCCAAAGAATGTGTTGAAGCCTCAAAAGCAGGAGTGCCCACGTTGTTCAAGAATGATAAAGAATTAAAGAGCAAAGAGTAATGGAGCAAAGACTGTCAAGTAATATTGCATGAAGCCTTAGGAGCTCTCAAAGACAAGCATCTGGGGAAGCCTGCAAGCATCTAGAGAAGATGGTAACGATGGATGTGATCACAAGAAATGATATTGAATTCACTAATACACATCGAAGCTAGGAGTATTTGAATCACATTGCTTAGATATACTTGTGGTTGAATAGAGCTTAAAGAATTGTTATCTTTATCATTGTTATGTTAATCATGTTGATTCCCAAAAGACATTTTGAAGAGTTATGTCTCTTCATAAGTATTTCTATATAAGCTGAAACATATGATGCTAAATTATCATCAGTAGTAGGATATAATGCATGAAGTTTACAATATTTTAAAAGACCATGTTGCAAGCATTATATGGATGAAGTAAATTGAAGTTCGTTGATTCTGTGGTTTATTCTGGCATCAATTGTTTGTTAAAATTATTTAGTTATATGGTTGCCTCCAATTCAGTATTTCCTTGTTATTCAAATTGATATATCAAGTATATATTTAGTTTTTCAATGCACATTTGTTGTATTTTGGTGATTGGATTAATTGGTTTCCATTAGAGGAATTAAAATCCTTCTGATCATTCATAGTAACCTAGAAGTATTAGTTTGGATCACTAAGAAGAACCACATATTTAGGATTGGCATTCTATCTCCAAGTTGATATTATCTATTGTTCTTGCATAATTCATTCAATTGGTTCCTTTAAGAAAGGATTAAAATTCCTTCTAGTGAATAACAAGAAACCTGATTGTGTTAGTTGGATTATTAAGAAGAGTCTATCAGTCAATTCCCTACATGTTTATACAACTTATAAACTTAAATATTGTGCCAAATAGTTAGAGTTACTACCCACCATAAGCCATTAGTCTTAGTCTTCCATTTGACTCTGTTTACCCAACAAGGCACTGGTCTTATTTCAATTCATCATTTAAAACCCCTTTATTAGTTAAGCACAGTCATAAAATTCACCTTGATATTGCTTATACAATTTATACCAACCATCCATTGGATATTAGATATAGAATTAGTTAGCAAGCTTTTATCTATTCTACACCATTTGCCACTGTAGGTAGATCCATTTACTTAGTCAAAATATTTACATTCAATCTGCTTTAGTTTTCAAAGTTCACCCACCTAGGTTTAGTAGGACCTAAAGTGCAGGGAGTCATCAAACCCTAAAGGTTGATTCCGTCACGTTAGTTCAAAAACTTTGTGAATCTAAGCATAGAGCCTGGCATCCTTGTAGGATTAGCAACCTACATTTTTGAGACCTAACAAATTGGCGACTCTGCTGGGGACCAAATAAAGGACCTTAGTAAGAAACCATTGTTTTATAGAGTTAGAAATTTCAAATTTTAATTTGATAACTCTGCTGACAAGAAGAATCTAGAAAGATAAATTATAAACTTTTTCCTATTTACAAAATAGGTGGCGACTCTACAACCTATCATAACAGAAAGTTAATACCAAATGGATGGTAGGAGATCCAAGATGGAAGGCAAGAAATTGCAACCATCTCCACCAATTAGAAACATCCCCAAGAAAAATAGAGCATTAAATTATTCTCACCAGAAGAATGATCAGGAGGCTCAAGAGGATAATACCAGACAAACTATCACAACTCACAATAGTTTTACACCTTTGCATGAATCAAATGAAAATATCAATGGAGTAACTAATGATATATTGGAAAAATACAGACCTGATCCTCAAGAACAGCTTGAGTGTGAAGCACAGACCATGAGGGAAATTGATCAAAGGCAAGCTAAATATGATTTTAAAATGTCATTACAGCAGGGAGAAGGGGTAAAACATGGATTCTCAACTCAAGAAATAAATGAAAGTCCAAAGAATTCAGGAGGTATGAATCAAGCACAGTAGGATGTGCTTAGGCTCCAGGAAGAACTTGAAATGATCAAGATAGAGGAAACTAAGAGGTTGTTACAACAAGAGATTCAATAGATAAAGAATAGGACTAAAACAGCCCCCCCAAAATATGTACCTCCACATAGGGGAAACACTTTGAGGAATCCACAACAAAATTTGCACCAAAATACAGGTGGTGTTTCAAATTCACAAGCATCTGGAAGTCATCAAAATACCCTTCCTAAAATTCCTAGACCACCTCCCATGCACAACACCTCTCAACATATAGCTAATCCATACCCACCCCCTGGCCAACAATATTATAGACCACAAAATCCTTATATAAATCCCCACATAAACCCACAGCAGCAATATACTTATCATCAACCTCCAGGTGGATATAATTACTATCCTAACCCCCCACCCATGAATTTTCCACCTCAAAACCTCACAAACATATGTAGCCAATTTGATCTAACTGGATATCAATTGTATCCATATCCTATGGACAGTAATTGGAGAAATATAGTTCCCCAGTTCATTGGAAACAGTGCAGTATCAGCTGAGGATCACATTAGAAGCTTCAATGCTTTTGTACAAGATATTGGTATGGACTATGAAGATGTTAAAATGAGATTTTTCATGATGTATTTGACTAAAGATGTGAGAGATTGGTTCAACAACTTACTTGATGCTTCAATCAGTTCAATAACTAATTTCCACAATCAATTCAAGGAATAGTATGGCAATCAATATGCCCTTGAGTTTGCATTGTACGAATTGATAAGCATGCAAAAATACCAAAATGAGTCAGTGTATGATTTCAATCTAAAATTTTCCAAGTTACACAACAAAATACCACATGGATCTAAACTGACTAATCCATCAACATTAAGCATTTATCTAAAAGCATTTGATCCCAAGACAGGGTACGAACTTAGAAATTAGTGCCCTATGACCCTGGCTGAAGCACAGAAACTGGCATTAACTATTGAGAACAACAAGAAAGCTGCATGTATGGTTAGCAAAAGAGATAACCCTAGAAATCCTCAGAACCCAAACATTCAGCAGCTAAACAAGAAGGTCAGCATAGACATGAAAGGCCTAGGTTGCATGATATGCCATATAATACAAATTGGAAAGATGGGAGACCCATTGAAAACAACAGAAAGCAACATTATGGCAAAGATACGCTTGACCCTCTAAAGAGAAATGTGGCACATATGGTAGAAGATAAACCTTGGTGTCTGGTGTGCAATCTACCACACTCACCTAAATACTGTGTGGTGGCTAAAATAGTACAACAAGAGGAAACATTATACAATTATAACAGAGACAATCACACAATAAACATGATGCAAGATACACCATATTTGTTGAATGAAGACTATTCTTCTACAGAGGAAGAGGGATATGAATATGATGTGGGAAATTAGAAACATCATATCAATATGGGAAAACAAGAAGTGTTCTCAGATCAAGAGGATGGTTATGAAGAACCTACCTATTGTAACAATTTGACATATGATTAGTGGAGGAAACCCACTAAAAACGAAAGAGAAGCTCTTACAATAGCCGTAATAGCTCAAGCTAAAAATGCCTATAACTTAAGGAACAGGATAGTGAATGTTGAACAAGGAACACCTGGGAGTATCTTTATAAAAGGTCAGAATTACAAAAAGAATAATGCAAAGTCATCATTTAAAGAACCAGAAAAAGAACATATAAAGACAGAAAAGAATGATCAGACTATGGATCATTCATTTGACATTGCTCATGCAATATCTCAAGTAAAGATATTAGTTCCACTTTTGGAAATGATGAAGATAGACAAATATAGAAATATAGCAGTTAAACTGATTTCAGACATACCAAATCAAAAACATAAAGGATCAAAGAATAGAACAAACAATGTTCACCAAGAAACATTCCAAATTCCTGAGGTATACCTAGGTGATACATTGACAAAGAATCCCTCACAGGTGGACCCTTTCTACACTACCTTATTAATAAAAAATAGCATAGTAAGGAACTGCATGACTGATTCAAGCGCGGCCAAGAATATCATGCCAATAGCAGTCATGAAAGAACTAGGAATGTGGGTTGACACTACATTTGGTAGGTGTTATGCAATGGATAATAGATCCATCCCAGTCGTTGGCATTATGAGGGATGTGGAGATAAAACTTGCTGCATACCCTGAAGCAACCTATAACATTGATATCACCGTGGTTGACATTCCACCATACTATGGAATGCTTTTATCAAGACAATGGTCTACAATGGAAGGAGGGAATGTCCAATTAGATTTATCATATGCCACAATACTAGTGGGAGGCAAAGAGATCAAGCTGTGTAGGGAGCCAAGATATGAAAACATCATAGAATGCTTAGATCAACATCAAATAAACTTCTTTTGTGATATAGTTTTGGGAGCCTTCAAGGTTGAAAAAAGTTAGCTAGAATTGCAGAATACTGATCCGATACATGTTGAATCTAAGAAAGAGGAGAATGATGTATGGAAGATGTATTTTGATGGCACATGTAGCAAAATGGGATATGGGGCCAGACTATTATTTATCTCACCAGCAGGTAAAACTTTCAAATACTCCTTTCTATTAACATTTGAATGCACAAACAATGTAGCAGAATACGAGGCTTTGCTCATTGGTTTGAATATAGCCACCAAGCATAAGATAAAAAGTTAGTTGTATACAGTGATTCAGAATTAGTTACTTCTCAAGTGAGAGAGAAATACTTGTCAAAAAACAAGAGGTTGAAGCAGGATAGAAATGTCGTCTAGGATGATATTGAGTTATTTGATGCATTTTCAATCAACTGGATTGATAGATCAAAAAATATTATGGCAGATTTTCTAGCAAATATCACATTAAAAAGGGATGATATCACATTAGGAGGTATTACAAAAGTTGAATTCAAAACCAGACCCATTATCCTAGATAATGTACATAACTGGCAAGTGTTTGATAATGATGCTGATATAATCAACTTCCTGCATTGTACTGATCATTATGAAAACCAAGAGATTGATTTTAATGCATTTGTAGAAGAACATGATGGGAAGGAAACCCTTTTTGGTCAAGAGATAGTTCAGCTAAAAACAAAAAAAATACCTAAGGGACTTATAGCGTTGGAAAATGCATTTGATGGACATGATAGATTTAAAATGAAAGACACACCAGTAGTGCAAAATGACCTTGAAGAGATTAATTTGGGGACACATGCAGCCCCAAAGAATGTATACATTGGAAAGAATCTTAATCCCAAAATCAAGAGCATGATCATCAACTTACTTAGGAAGTATAGACATATATTTGCATGGTCATATGATGATTTGAAAGCATATAGGGAGGATCTTTTTCAGCATGAAATACCATTAAAACTGGATGCTAAACCATTTAGGCAAAAGCAGAGGCCTATCAATCCTACATTGGCTCCTAAAATGCTTGAAGAACTCACAAAGTTAAGAGATGGGGCTATCATTAAACCTATTAGCATTCTTCTTGGGTTTCTACTTTAGTGCCTGTCAGAAAGAAAAATGGTGATATTAGATTATGTGTGGACTTCAAGAATCTAAACAAATCTTCTCTTAAGGACAACTATCCCCTTCCTAATATGGAAGCAATATTACAAAAGGTTACCGGATGTAAACTATTGTCAATGATGGATGGCTTCTCAGGATATAATCAGGTGAAAGTCAAAGAATCAGAACAATATAAGGCTGCATTCACCACTCCATGGGAACATATGTATATTTAAGGATGCCATTTGGGCTCATGAATTCTAGAGAAACATTCCAAAGAGCAATGGATGTGGCCTTTGTAGAATTGATTAACAAAATCATGATAGTATATCAGGATGACATGACAGCATATTCTAAAAAATTGAGGATCATTGTGCACATTTGGAACAGATTTTTATTAAAGCCCTAGAATATGGAATTTCATTGAATCCTAAGAAGTGCCATTTTGCAGTAACAGAGGGCAAGTTGCTTGGTCACCTAGTCTCAAAAGATGGAGTAAGAATAGATCCTGAAAGAGTAAAAGCAATTGACCAAGTTCCTATTCCTATGAATGTAAAAGCTATACAGTCATTTTTTGGCCAAATCAACTTTGTCAGGAGGTTCATATCAAATTTTGCAGAAATTGTTATTCCCATATCAAGAATGTTGAAGAAGAATTCAGAAGTAAATTGAACAACAAAAATGGTAGAGACATTCGCCACTATTAGGAGGGCAATCAAAGAAGCCCTTGTTCTGATATCCCCTAATTTCAGTAAGCCATTCCAACTATTCTCATTTGCCTCATATCATACAGTTGCAGCAGTACTATTGCAGAAAAATAATGAAGGACATGAACAACCCATTTCATTTTTCAACAAATCTCTTCAAAATGTAGAATTCAAATATGACATTGTTGAGAAATAGGCATATGCATTGGTCAAGGTAGTTAAAGCTTTTAGGCCATACTTGGTGGGAGCTGACATTATAGCATATGTGCCTAATGTTGCAGTAAAAGATGTATTGGCCCAAACTGAGGTCATAGGTAGAAGATGCAGATGGATCAATAGAATTTAGGAGTTTAATATTGAAATCCAAATCACCAAACTAGTGAGAGGACAAGGTCTTGCTAGATTAATGGCTGAAAATAATCTCGAGGCTTCTCAGATATGTGGTGCTAATAATGTTAGTAACACAAGTTCTAGCATTGAGCATGCTCCATGGTATGCTGACATCATATATTATCTGAAACACATGAAATGTCCCGAAGGGTATGATGATAACAGGAGGACACTTAAATTACAGGCTTCAAAGTATGTATTTATTGATGGAGATCTTTATTGGAAGAATAGGGATGGTATTCTACTATTATGCCTAGATGAACATCAGTCAAAACATGTCATGAAAGAGTTACATGAAGGCATGTGTGGAGGTCATTTCTCAGCAAAGACTATAGCCCACAAGGTCCTAAGGGATGGATACTATTGGCCTAGAGTTTTTAATGATTCATATCATTACACAAGAAAATGTGAAGCATGTCAGAGATTTTCAGGAAAATTAAAATATCAAGGACTAGTACCCTTGAAACCCATGCAAGTGGAGGCTCCATTCTATCAGTAGGGCATTGACTTCATAGGAGAAATTGCAGAGAAGTCAAGTGGTGGACACAAATGGATTTTAGTGGCAACAGATTACTTCACAAAATGGGTGGAAGCAATCCCAACTAAACAAGCAACAAGCAAGGTAGTGATCAACTTTTTGATGGAGAATATTATATTCAGATTTGGCACTCAAGTGAGGTTGATTATAGAGAATGGAATGTGTTTTAGGTCTGATGAGTTTAAAAATTTCTGTAGTACACATGGTATCACTATGTCATATGCTGCCCCTTATCATCCACAAGCAAATGGGCAGGTAGAATCCAGCAATAAAAATCTTTTGAAAATTATAAAGAGAATGTTGGAGGGAAATAAGAAAGCATGGGATTCAAAGTTAAGAATGGTTGTGTGGGTTGGTAGGATTACTGTGAAAAGAGCAATGGGGAGATCTCCTTTTGAACTAGTGTATGGAACACAAGAAAGAATACCATTAGAAAATCTCCTACTAGTTTACAAATTTGTTCTTCAGGAAGACTTAAACATTCCTGAACCAATGGAGGAAAGATTAGAATATCTTGCAGAACTTGATGAGACAAGGAGACTAGCTCAAAGGCAGAATATCAAGTTGCAATCACAAGTGAAATACCTTTTTGACAAAAAGGCCAAAGATAGGAAATTTGAGATGAATGACTTAGTACTGATGTGGAATGCTAGGTGCCAGGAGAAAGGAAAGCATGGAAAGTTTAAAGCTTTGTGGTTAGGTCCTTTTGTTGTAACTGGCAAAGGAGGTGATGATTCTTACTATTTGCAAAATATGTCTGGAGAGGAGCAGGAACTGCCTATGCATGGGTAATATCTAAAGCCTTTCTTTTCATAAAATACCAAAATCATGCACAAAGAGAATTAAGTATTGCCAGTGCATGGACAACCCTTAAATAATTCTCAAAATATTTTTATTCCATGCAAAATAGTCTAAGGAAATCAAAAGAGATTAGGATCTACCAGTACATGGACAGTCCTATGAATCTCTCAAAAATAATAATAATAATAATAATTTTTCCATGTACAGTAGTATAGGATCATCCCCGTTCCCCATCATTATCGCCTCCATCTTCCATTCTCATTTTATTCATACAATTCTGTAAAGTTGTCATCCCCAATTAATAAAACATATGGTCTACTCCCCCAAGAGATCTGAATTCTTGTTATACCCACAAGGGGTATACATCCCAGACAGAGCCACTATTGGGACAGGAAAATTTAAAATTTTCTTGTATTCCTACCCACCCATGTCTAACCAAATCAGAAAATGTTATGCCCGAAATCATAATAATAATTGGTATATTCCATAAAAATCACATGACTTTCATCACAAATGGATATCTCACCCATCAAACTACATTGTAATGTAGGGCCCCAATTCCTTAATTTCGGCAAGACCTCACTCTCATCATACCGATCCATACTCTATATGAGAAACGGGCTAAAATGAGTATCAACATGAAAGTAAGGACTAGGAAGAGGATTTCAAGAACTGCCGATGGATAAAGAAGCACCGATGACCTTCCATCGGAGAGAGAATGTGCGGTCACACTGAGTAAATAAATAACGAGGACTATCAGTATAAGAAAAGGCTATCAGAGAATACTCTGAAAATTCCCCCGACAATATAAATCATACTGATGGAGGAATTCGGTAGAACTCTCACTAAGCATCTTGTGGAATGGAGGGAACTAGTGATCATCAGCAGGAGATGACCATCGGAGTGAAAAATTAAGGAGTCTCTGACATTCTAATGTCTTAGAGACTAATGAAATTGTTTTGGCATAAGTCATGCCGATATGTATGGACGATAAGAACCATCGGCGAAAGTGAATGAGTCAGAACAAAGCTTGTAAGTCTGGCCGAAACAATACTCACAATGATGTCAATGACATATTGAAAGATCAATCTAATGAAGGATATAAAAGGGCCATCAGTGAAACAACCATGATCGGGTAACTTAAAATAAGTCATCCCAATGACGCATCTTATTCCGATGACAATGATGACCACTTTCATCGACAAGACTCTCACTGATAGTCATATTGGAGACACTTGAGATATCGGAGAAGTTATTCCTACAATGATGAAGAAAGTTAGGCCGATGATAACCATGCCCACTTCTATATCAGGTAGATCTTGCAAATATCTCGCCGATACAAACTCACATATGAAAAATGACATTGAGCAGATAGATGAAAGGTCACAGCAATTGATCCATGAGCAAATGTTCACACCATAAGAAGATATTCAATTGCCCTGACATTACAAAAATCATACCGATGAAGAGAGTTATGATGATGTGACATTTCACAACAATCAAGAAAATTGAAATGCTAGAACAATTAATTGCAGACGAGGAAGAGATCCTCTGAAATCATTGCAATTAAGTTTGAAAGAATTATATGAGAGAAGCATGTAAGAGGAGACTTGGAGGAGAAAACAGGGGAATTTGATCAGCACCTCTGATAACAGGTACACATATACAAACTTCTATGCAGTAGATTACAATTTGAATTTGTTGTCCAAGATTAAAATGGAGACTCCAGTAAAAGGAAAAGGCATAAAATAATAGGGTGAGACTAGTAAACCTAAAAAACAAAAAATTGATAAAAGCCTTGATGAGAAAATAAAAGACAAGAAACTAAAGCAGGACTTAATTGACCAATTGCCTGGATCAACTCCCAAAGCCCGCAAGTCTACACAACTTAGGGCAGAAGTAGAGAAATTGGAAGACAAATGTAAATATGTTGGAAATGTGTGGACTCCAATCAAAGGTTACGAATTGTTCAAATTCCACTACAATAGAAGATTCAGGAATTTCCCAGTATCTAACCCATGACACTTGAATTTGGGTAAATGGGTCATTCCTGATGTGTTTCTAAATGCAAAACTCCTCCAAATCCTGGCTAGGCAGTATAATCCAAGCCTCAAGGCCATATGCAACCCACAAGGGGAGCCTATTATACATTTTTCTAAGAATGCCATTTGTGAAGTTTTTGACTTGGATGATTTATGTACTGTCCCCATAGTTTATGAAGATTTTGATAAAGAGTACTAGAGAATGGACACTACATATAATGGATGGAGATTGCCTATTCACAGGCCTAGGGAAGAGGGAGAAATGGTGCCTCTATATGAGAATGATGGACCTCCATTTCATGTGTCATTATTTGAACCATACATACAATAAACATACTACTCTGTGGGCCAAGTCCTAGGATTAGAGGTCCCTGATTTCATGACAATTCCTCTGATGGTAATGGCCACAGACATCCAGTGCCACAATGCCAGGCAGTTTGATTATGCTACCTATGTTTTTAGTAGAATTGATTTTGATCTGACCGCCATAAAGAACAATGCCCCATCAGTTTCCTTTGAACACTACTCACTCCTCATGCACATGGTGCTTTATTATGGCCAGGGAGTGGGATTATGGCCAAATGAATTCAAAGTTGTTCCAATAGATCAGAGGGGGCAAAAGTCACCCATGCAAATGTGGACTAGAATATGGGATAGTAGGTATGCCCATTCTAGCTATGTTTAGTTTGAAGAATACTATGTGAAAGTGCTATATAGATATTTCAGTCATCCCTGTGAGTATTCATTATCAAATGAAATAAAAAGGTTTCTTAGACCTAAAGATTTTGGTGGTCCTCCTACTGTTACTCACAACTGGGGAGACTGGTATTGTTTTGAGGATGCTACCATGGTCAGAGTTTATGGTTTTGAGGACACTCCTTTCATATTGCCTAAGATTGTTCCTGATAGAATTGCCTACTTAGAAATAGTTAGGCAAATAAATTGTTCTAATGTGATGCACTTGAGCTCCCATGACAAACAATCTTTTATGCCTAGTACTCTGTGCTTTGGAGATTTTACTATGGGATTCAACGAGGGTTATGGCCTCATTATGGAAAAACTGATGTATTACAATATGAGATGTGCTAAGGCAAGAAAAGGATTTGATCCTAAGGCTTTCATTGACCTTGCTCGGAGAAAACAAAACCTCAGAGGATACACACATGTCCCATATCCACATGATGATATCATTAGGAATTTGGAAGAGACTGAAGTTGAATTAGTGGTTAAGAAATATAATAGGGACTTTAATGAGAAGAGGAAACAACTTGCAAAGATTGAGTTGTTGTCCTCTGGTGATGAAGGGCCTGCAGAAGAAGAAGAACCACATCAATAAGTAACTATGATATCTAAAATAAAAATGCAATGCTATCAGTCTCCTGGTATGGAACATGATGAGGAGGAGTCTGCTGATGAGGATCCCAGACAAGAAGCATATGATTCTTTTATTTCAAATGATGAATTTATTCATTCTAAAGAATTTAAATCATTTTTATATAAATGCAAGGGGAAAGAGATCAGGGAGTTAGTTTATAATGTCACAACTAACAATGAAAAATAATTAGTTGACATGTTAAAGACAACAATGGATAATGAAATGAGAACTATGACTCCTAGTAAAGGTAGACAATTGCTTAGAGAAGGAGGGGTGATGATCTTTCCTGGTCTTGATTTGAATTCTACTTTAGTGTCTAATAGTTTTCTGCATAACATAGATGACAAATATAAGCTCACTCCAGAGGGTGTCGTAGAAGTATATATGGGCACCAAGTATAATAATGATGAAAATTCATTAATGATATGGGCCTTGTACCCTCCCCATAAGAAGACAACCATTATAGACACTGAGAAAGCTTTTGGGCATGTCATGACTTTAAAGGCAGGGGAAACTAACCCCTTGATCACTGCAAACATTGGCATTAACATTGGAAAGGTCAATAAAGCACAGGCTCAGATGTTAATCAAAGAACGAGATGCATATAAACTGATCTGTGAGAGATTAAAAAAAGAAAATGATTATTTGAAAGATACTATTAAGAGCACTTTCAGACGGTCAGTGAAAAGATTAACTCAAGGAGAAAGCTAACAAAGCATTGAATCACCGTCTATTGACCAGATTGCTCAAGTCCAAATCGATACACTTGCAATGGTGCTCCAAAATAGGCATGCCAACATGATGCATTAGATGAACCAATTTTGGCATATTTATTCTCAGAACTATAAAGTGATCCAAGACCATGAGAGGCTCCACAACAGGCTGCAAGAGAAACTCAATGAGACACCGAGTAAGGATACAGGTAACTCCAATGCAAAAGATTTGATTGAGCAGCATTAGAAGTAATATGATCAACTTAAGAATGATGCCAAAGAATATGTTGAAGCCTCAAAAGCAGGAGTGCCCACGTTTTTCAAGAATGATAAAGAATTAAAGAGCAAAGAGGAATGGAGCAAAGACTGTCAAGTGATATTGCATGAATCCTTAGGAGCTCTCAAGGACAAGGACTCTATATCTGGGGAAGCCTGCAAGCATCTGGAGAAGATGGTAACGATGGATGTGATCACAAGAAATGCTATTGAATTCATTGATACACATCGAAGCCAGGAGTATTTGGATCACATTGCTCAAATATACTTGTGGTTGAACAAATCTTAAAGAATTGTTATCTTTATCATTGTTATGTTAATCATGTTGATTCCTAAAAGACATTTTGAAGAGTTATGTCTCTTCATAAGTATTTCTATATAAGCTGAAACATATGATGCTGAATTATCATCAGTAGTAGGATATAATGCATGAAGTTTACAATATTTTAAAAGACCATGTTGTAAGCATTATATGGATGAAGTAAATTGAAGTTCGCTAATTTTGTGGTTTGTTCTGGCATCAATTGTTTTTTAAAATTATTCATTTATATGGTTGTCTCCAATTCAGTATTTCCTTGTTATTCAAATTGATATATCAAGTATATATTTAGTTTGTCAATGCATATTTGTTGTATTTGTGTGATTGGATTAATTGGTTTCCATTAAAGGAATTAAAATCTGTCTGATTAATCATAGTAACCTGGAAGTATTAGTTTGGATCAGTAAGAAGAACTGCATAATTAGGATTGGCATTCTGTCTCCAAGTTGATATTATCTGTTGTTCTTGCATAATTCATTCAATTGGTTCCTTCAAGAAAGGATTAAAATTCCTTCTAGTGAAAAATAAGAAACCTGATTGTGTTAGTTGGATTATTAAGAAGAGTCTGTTAGTCAATTCCCTACACGTTTATACAACTTATAAACTAAAATATTGTGCCAAACAGTTAGAGTTACTACCCACCATAAGCCACTAGTCTTAGTCTTCCATTTGACTCTGTTTACCCAGCAAGGCACTGGTCTTATTTCAATTCATCATTTAAAACCACTTTATTAGTTAAGCATAGTCATAAAATTCACTTTTATATTGCTTATACAATTTATACCAACCATCCATTGGATATTAGATATAGAATTAGTTAGCAAGCTTTTATCTATTCTACACCATTTGCCACTGTAGGTAGATCCATTTACTTAGTCAAAATATTTACATTCAATCTACTTTAGTTTTCAAGCTTCACCCACCTAGGTTTAGCAGGACCTAAAGTATGGGAGTCATCAAACCCTAAAGGTTGATTATGTCACATTAGTTCAAAAACGTTGTGAATCTAAGCATAGAGCATGGCATCCTCTTAGGATTACAAACCTGCATATTTGAGACCTAATACATAGCTCACATTCCTTACTACATTATTCCACACACATTCCACCCTCTCACACTTTGCAATTGATTTGTTCTTCCATTTATATCCTCCGCAAAATCACAAAACACCAATTAAGTCGGCCAGAACATGAGACAAACAATGACCTCAACAAGTCATCCACAAAACACAAATATGGTGAAAGCAGTTCTATCTATAAGATAGAGAGGACCAAAAACAACTTATTACATCTTCCAATGTGATCCCAAACAACAAACACGCTGGTGTACAACATCCCAATTCGGCAACAAGGAAATGTGTAGCACTTATCAGTTAGCCCAAAAACACATCTTCCAACTAAATTTACTCAATGTGGTTCTCAACAGGATAGGGCAGGACCCAAACACATCTTAACACAACCTCAATTCTTGGTGCAAACCCCCAAACATAGTGGAAGTAAGAGAACAACCCCTGTCAGCCAGATATTCACAAGTTTCTAGAAAACCAACTCAAAACAATTTGTGGCATCAAAGAGATCAACTATTGATGTGTGGACCACAAAGAGACATTCCATGAATGTCTAGCAATACTTCCATATACTTCTTTCTCACTATCATGCCAAAAATAGCTACTACAAACCAAATAGAGACATAACACTTCATCTAGGAAGCCAGAAGACATAGTCATGAGATAGAACATTTACAAACCAACTTGTAGTGAACATCATAACATGAAAGTTGAACTAAGACACTGCACAAACACTAAGAGCTCATCCACCAAGCCGCAGGAATAGACACAATAGTGTGGAGAAATGCAGAGCATTTTCTGGACTTGTTCTGACAAATAACCAAACTACCAACTCACTACAATTACTAGAGACCTCCTTAGAAACACTAGTGACCTGAAAAGATAAGAGTGCAACGTCCAAATAACATAGACACTAAATCCCAAACTGCAAGACCATATCTTCAAAGGTGGAGGAATGTAGAGCATTCTCCCAATTAGTCTTCAAGGCAACTTCCTGTAGCAGAAACCTTCACCAACATCCAAAGACCAGAGCCACCTTGTAGCAACACATACTTCCTTAGGAGAAGTAGAAGAGAGCATAGAACATGCTACAAACCATCAGGAACATCTCCCCAACAATAACATTACTTCTAATCCTCATCTTAATGCTTCTAATTTTCATCTTAATATATCATCATGATATCATCTTTGCTGACAACAAACATACTTAATACAACTTTAATTGACATTAAACAAGGCATGACATCCTACCATGAACATCAACAACATCACTCTTAGCACACCATCATAGTATACCATCAACATAAGAATCAATGATAGCCTGAACTGAGTGTTGACATCAATGACAACCACATCAGTGACAACCTTAGGTAACATATGTGTAACACTATCACATACACACATGACACACAGAATAAAGTACCTCACGTGTGATTCAACCTAAACCAAGTCGTCCTCCTCCCAATCTAGTTCCTCATCTATTTGAAAAGGAGGACAAGATGTGAGAGGAACCATAGCACATGAGGTATAAGTGACAATAGCCATACCTATATTATCTTCATAATCGCTATCAGAATGTAGTACAATAGGCTTCATAGCATCTTGTGAATCTTCTTCTTTCTTTGCAGGAGACACAAGAGTAGCAGTTGTCTCTTTGGCGTCCGTCAATGATAAACACTTGCGAGGAGGGAGATTCTTCTATCTTGGGGAAAGGGGAGCCATATCACAATGATGCTTCTTTCTTTCTCTTGCAATCTTATTTCTCTTAGCTTTATTCATGATGTTCTCAAGGGGAACTGTAGCATCTTTCGATGTGGGTTCCTTTTCTTCCTTTGTTTCAGGAATATTAGAAGAACTAGGAGGAACAACTGAAGGCTGGGAGACTATAGGGGGAGGGTTTCTCAATGTCAGATGCTCTTCCTTCTCTACTTGTGGAACAGGGGGAAGTATAGGAGCATCCTTAAGTGGTTGAGAAACCTAAGGAAAAAAAACTCATGCAACCGATTGATCACCACTAGTCTCTGTAGAGGTGGGTGGAACAAAAGTTATATTGCAATTGTGGGGAGGTCTATTTTATGCACGAAGGTTGCCTCGTTGTCCTTGGAGGGATGGCAGAGGAGGAACCTCAGCATGTCTACTAGATGCTCGGGGATGGGGAAGAACCTTTGATTTGGGCCTAGCTTCATTTTCTACCTATGGTACAGGAGGAATTACAGTCAAAGCCTCAGAAGATCAAGGAGGTTCAGGAACACCACTAGGGGGAATATTACTAAGTGATAACTCTGCTATCTTCTTTGCTTTAAATTTTTGATATGATAAGAAAAATATATCCTCTTTTTCTCAAGTGACTCCTACTAGTTGTGGCCAGAAGTAGTCAAGTGAAAAGTGTCCATTTCGAGCAATGGGGCGATACTAACTATGATGTACAGCATGCACCCGTCCCTCAAATAGAAACTTCAAGAACTTATGGAACATAGAGGGGACCGCTTTCATGGAGAAGAGCCATGGGTAGCCCAACTTCACATAAAATAGGTCCAATATGGGATGATAACAAAATGCACATCCAAATCTCTTGGCCCAACTTTAACTTTGAGGGTTAAAGAACCAAGATTTGGATGGCTAGATCCATCGTGTGCTCTAATAGCCATCTCTAATACATCATATGTATCTCGATGTAAACCATTCATGTAGAGAAACTCTTGAGTTACTAGATTCACCGTGCATATATGATCTATCACAGCACCCCAAATAGGTTTATCATTCATTCAAATTGTAATATAAAGAAGCCCATCAGGAGCTTCGATAGTAGCATCATGTGGAGTAAAAGATATAATAGGTTCTAAGTCCACTCGCTCTTTGTGAGGGCAAGCATTCACCATGTAAACATCTTTGTCAAACTCTTCATTGTGAAATATATTCAAAACATTAGATTTGTGATGAGGTAAAGGATTAGTATATATTTGAAGGTTTTGATTAGGAGCTACCACCAATTTATTCCCTTTGTCATTAACACTAGCAACTTAGATGACATTAGCATCGATGAGGTCTTGAACTTCATGTTTAAGACACACACATCTTTCAGTGTCATGGGCAATGGAGAAGTGAAATTGACAAAAAGCCTTTGCATCAAAGGAAGATGATTGCATCTTGCTTGGATTGAGAGGTCTAATGGGTGGAATATTGATGAGATTATTTTGTAAAAGTTGTGTCATGATAGAATGAAGAGATTTTGATAATGGTGTAAAATATCTTGTTTTTGGTTTCAATTTATAAGGGGAGGGAGCAGGAGATGAAGCTGCTGCCACATGTTTTCTAATGTTAGCTGCTAAAGTTTTATTTATCTTGATGAAATTTTTATTTTATCTTTTTAAAGAATGATTATTAGAGGCTTCAAATTGACCAACTAGAGCCAATGAGGGATTATGCTCGTACTGACTGAACGAAAGTTGATAATCATGAAGAGTCATGCAAAGGTGAGTGAATGAATCATACCGCATCAACAATATCTTATCACGGATGTGAGGTTGGAAGTTTCCTATAAAGATTATTTGCACATCAACATCCATAATATAATATTGGATTTGGGAAAAGAGGGCTTAATAATGCCCCATAAAATTAGTTATTTTCTCTTTTGTTCCTTGTTTACAATAAACCAAGTCCGTCAAAGAGACTTGAGGTCCAATGTTTGCTTGGAAGTTCTCGAGGAACTTATTAACTAATTGTGAAAAGGTAGTTATAGAGTTAGGAGGTAGTGCACAAAACCAATCCAAGTCCATGTCCTTGAGTGACCTAGGAAAGAGTTTTGCTAAGATTGCATCCTCAAAGTAGAAATCACTACACATAGCAGTAAACATGGTTGCTAGGGTCTCCCTTCCCATTATATTTTTCAAAGCGAGGAGTCTCAAAGTTCTCAGGCATAGGAGTTCTTAGGATAGAATAAGACAAAGGGATTTGGAGATAATGTGTTGTCATACTAATTTTAGGTGGGCTATTACTCATGCTTGTCAATTGTTGTTGCATGGAGGTCATGTTCTTCAACAATTGGTTTATGACGGGGTCAGAAGTGGAATCAGGTAGAGATTGAAATTAAGGACTAGGTGATGGTGTATGAGTAGCCTTTTGAAATTTTATAAGTGGTTTGGATGTAGGTGGAGTAACATTAGGTGTTGAATTTATGTAATTATAAGGAACAACACCATAATGGCGAACAAGATTCCCAATGGATAACCCAACACATGTGGTAGCATTATTACTTGGATGTGTAATAGTGGTAAAAATAGTAGAATAATAAGTAGGCATAGGGAGTGAGGGTATGGGTACTGACACTTGAGTCCCTATTTGATTAGAAGAAGTCACATTCATTATGATTTCAGCACAACTAGCTACCAACATAATGTTGTTATGCAGTATGTGATCTAGGTGACACAAGAATTCCACTCCCTCTTGTCTCTCAAGCAACAAACCTCTAAGAATCTCAATGATAGGGATATCCTCCTTGGCTATATGTTTTGAGCTTACAAATTGTTGAAAGTTAGCCAACTCTGTGTCTAACTTTTGAATTTGGGCTTCAGGAACATGAGCGACAAGGTCGTCAATATTGATGGATTCTTGAGCATTTAATGTTTCAGTGATAAGTGTAGTAGGAAGTTGTGTGAATTTATTAAGAATTTTAGATTCACATGCATCAACATTAGAACCCATAATTCAAAGAATTCTTCACACAAAGGTATTAAAATTGGGGCACCAGGTCACAAAGCTCATAAAGTGACTACAAGCTTTAATGACACACAAGATGCCCAAAATAGAAGAAGTTTGATGGTGTAGTAAAGAAAAAATTTAAATTTTCTTTTAATTGAAACAATAATATATTCTTAATCAAATTCAATTCAAACAAATAACAACAATATTAATTCAAACACAATTTTCAATGCAACGAAATGGCAACTATGCAATTTTTTTCTTTTTCAATTTTTCAAATGCAAGAATACAAAATGCTTTTGAACAATTAATAAAAGGTATAGAAAAATGTGAATGCTCTAATCAATGCAACATGATCTAAACAACCTTCAAATCTAAAAACCCTAGGGTCAAAACTAGCAAGATTTTCTATAAATGCAAAGTTTTGACAAACCCTAGTTTGAAATTATGCCAAATTTATTTATGTATGAAATATAAAGAAACTAAAGATCACACTACCAATCATTTTTAAAGTGATGAAAAACTCAGATCTGAAAGAAGAAGGAAGAAAAAGGTGCAAGAAACAACAGGTTCACCAAAATGTAGTGTAGAAAAGAGATCTCTAGCGTAAAGAGTTAAACTAGGTCAACCCTCTTCTACAAAACATTAGGGCGCAAACTGAGCATGGCTTCTACCCAAGGAGGAGAGACAAACTATATAGGTTATGCCCTTTTGTTGTATATAGAAGGACCAACCAAGTTTAACCAAAGCCAAACAAGCAAACCAAGACTATGATTAAATCATAAAATGACAAATAACAGACTATATAACTGGTTGTAGGAAATGAACGTCAATGATCAACAAGTATAGTAGAGATGAGGGAAGAATTCAAAACCTAGAAGATATAGCAGAAGTGCCCAAGACATAGGTGCTCAAGTGCCCTAGTCCTCTTTTAGGGTTAGGCAAAACTTTGAGTATTATCAGACATGTACTTGTCTGCACTGCCTTCTTCCTAGAAATCAGCCTCTGAAACATATTCTTACCTACACACATGGAAAGAGGGAAAAGGTTGTGTTGTGTTTAAGGGTTTACCTTAGTCAAAGCCCGTGTTGGTGTTCCCACCTCCACTACAACAAATGATAAGATCCAAGAGTGTGTTCCCAAGGAGGGAAGAGGCCAAATCTGCGATAATATGATAGTTAATGATGAAAGATGATGATAATAACCACAAGATATCAAACCTTAGTTGATGAAGATCTACCACCAACAAAGGAGAGTGATGAGGAGGGCTTCAAACTTCCTTCAAAGCCTACAAACAACTTCAATAGCATTCACAAGTAGATGACAATCCAAACATGAAGAATCCTTTAGCATAGCACGTCATATGAGGGCAATTTATCATTCATCCTATTAGGTGTAAAATGAACTACAACACACACTTAAATATGCATTCCCTCTCACCTACGAAAAATAAAACAACTTTAGGCTGACAAACACCAACTAAAGAAGTGTCCTAAGATGACACCACAAAGTAGGGCCAAAGTACCAAAGCAAGACTAGGGTGCTCAGGCACCCTAGACCTTTGGCCCATAGACTCTAAAAAGTGTCTTTTAATGTGGGCTTAGTCCAGTCCTAAATTGATTATGCTAGGTTTATTCATCAGGATCAAGATTATCATCGTTTAGAGCTCAAAAATGTGTTAAAATAGGTCTATATTAATAAAGGCAACAAAATAGGTCCAACCTAGGAGTTGAACTAGGTGTAAAATGCTAGTGTACACATTTTATGACACTATAGGATAATACAATAAAATAGCCACATTTGGTGAGGCGGTCCACAACTACCATGATGAAACTCTCACCTGTAGATCTTGGAAGACCTGTGATGAAATCCATGTAGGCCTCTTCCCACCATTGGTTGGGGATAACTAAGGGTTGTAAGAGACCATGTGTCTTAACTGTCTCCCTTTTATTTCTTCAACATATCAAACATTCTACCACAAATTTTTGAGCATCACCTTTAAGCCCTTCCTAAAAGAAATCTTTCTTGATTCGATGGTATGTCTTCAAAAATATTAAATGAGCCCCAACTAGAGAAGCATGGAGCTCTTTGAGAATATTGTATTTGAGGACAAAATTTTTGCATAGGTACAATCTCTCTTTATACCACAAACAATCTCCCTTCCAACAAAACTTATATAAACTACTAGGATTAGTTTGCAATTGTTGTATGAGGTTTCTTATAGCCACATCATTCTACCACTATGATTTGGTTTCTTCCACCCAATTTGCTTGTACTATTGAAATGGCACACAATAATGCCTCATCCTTCCCATCCTTTCTAGATAGTGCATTAGCCACTATATTCTCCTTTCCTTTCCTATAGATGATCTCAAAGTCATACCCCAACATGTTAGTGACCCATTTTTGTTTCTCTTCTAATGATAATTGTTGCTTCAAAAAATATTTGAGGTTGTCATGATCTATCTTGACTTTGAAGTGTCTACCCATCAAATATGGCCTCCACTATTTCATTGCATGAAGAATAGCTACCATTTCCTTGTCATAAATGAGCTTGAGTTGATTCTTACCCTTCAATTGACAACTTTCAAAATCAATGGGCCTTCCTTCCCACATGAGAACTAATCCTATACCATTTCCTGAAGCATCACACTCCATAATAAAATCATTGGTGATGTCTAGAGTGGCTAGAGCTAGAGTAGCACACATAGCCTCCTTCAATCTCTCAAATGTTGTATTAGCTAACTCATTCCATTGAAAAGTATCTTTCTTCAACGGAGTTGTAAGCGATGCTTCTATGTGGTCATAGTTCTTCAAAAATCTTTTATAATATCTACTAAGTCCAAGGAAACCCCTCAAGTTCTTAATGGTTTTAGGAATAGGCCACTCTATCATAGCCTTGATTTTGTTAGGATCAACCTTTACTCCTTCATGTGACACTATATGACCCAAGTACTCCACCTATTTGATTCCAAAGCAAACTTGGAAGGTTTAGCATAAAGATGGTGCTATTTGAGAACTTGTAATGCTTGATCTACATGATGCAAATGTTCTTCCCAAGTCTTGCTATAAATCAATATATCACCAAAGAATACTAATATAAACTTCCTCAAGGATGGCTTAAATATGGCATTCATCAAACTTTAAAATGTAGACGGAGCATTAGTAAGACCAAATGGAATCACTAGAAACTCATAATGACCCTCATAAGTCCTAAATGTTGTCTTGGGAATATCCTCTTCCTTAATTCAAATTTGGTGATAACCTAATCTAAGATCCAATTTTGTAAAAAATATATCTCCATTCAATTCATCTAGTAAATCATCAATGACTGGAATAGGAAACTTATCTGTGATGGTGTACTTGTTGAGATCTCTATAGTCTGGATAGATGTGACAAGTCTCATCCTTCTTATGCACCATCACAATGGGAGAGGAGTAGGCACTCTAGCTATGACTTATAATACCTGCCGCTAGCATCTCCTAAATTATCTTCTCAATCTCAATTTTTTTTGCATATATGGGTACATGTAAGGCCTGATGTTGGGTGGTTGGCTCTTTGGTGCTAGTTGAATGGCATGATCCTAGTCCCTTTTTGGAGGCAATCCTTTATGCATATCTTGAAAAACTATTGAGTGATTATCTATAATTGCTTTTAGATCTAGTTGGATAGGGACATTTAGATGATAGGATGCTAATGAGAATAATTGTGCCACAAATCCATCAACCCCCTTTTTAAGTATCTTTTGCATTTTATGAGAGCTTACTATTTGTGGGGACTTTGCACACAACCCTCTTAGTTTAGTTATGCTTCCCTTTGAATGCAATATCATGAATAGTTGTTGGAAGTTCATCTCAATTTTCTCTGATGTGGTGAGCCACTCTACTCCCAACATAATATTTGTTGCCCCCATCAGAATAGCAAGCATTGGACAATCAAGTCGATATTCTCCCATGGTTAACTTAATGCTAGATGACATATTATTGAACAACTGACAGTTTCCCCATCTATAATTTAAACCTAAAACTCTGGACCAAGAAATATAAAACAATTCAAATGAGTCACTAACTTATTGTTAATACAATAGTGAGTGTTTCCTGAGCCTATCAATACTGTTACTCCTTTTTCTTCAAGAACCCCACCACCTTGAGAGTTTGTGGAGTGCTAATTCCATCAAGTGCATGACAAGAGATGATTAGGTGAGTATCTCTTGATTCCTCACCTAACTCATTGTCACCCTCTAATATTTTTTCCTCCTCCTCTTCTTCCTCACTCGGCCCTTCAATATAGAATAATTTATTTTTAGTGCATTTATGTCCTTAACCATATTTACTATCATAATTAAAACATAGCCCTTTTGCTCTTTTTTCTTCAATTTGTTGTGGTGTCAATCTAGTAGGCTAAGGAAGTGACTGTGTAGGAGTGCTTTTATCTCTTATGTTTACAAAACCTTGCTTTCTATTAACCATGAATTCTTCCTGTACTTGCCTTGCCATAATCATTGCTTGGAAGATAAAATTTGGATGAAAATGCATACCTCATATTTGATGTGATCCTTTAAGCCTCCAAGGAATAACTCGAACAAATTTTATGTTGCCACAGTTTCCACTCTTAAAGACAAAGTGCAGAATTGATGAATATAATCCTTGACCATACATTTTGCCTTAATTTGGTAATTTGGTTGAAGTAGCTATCCATAAGAGTGTCATTGTAATGTGTAGTGAGTTCCTCTTGGAAAAAGAACCAAGTGACAACATATGCCTTATTTTTCTTTTCTTCACATAGCCAAGGATACCAAATGAATCAGTTAGGTTCCAAGTATAAGGAAGCCATGGTCACATTTTGTTGACATGGAACATGGTGAATATCAAAGAATTGCTCCATTTGGTAGAGCCAATTGGCAGAATCTTGAACATCAAACTTTCACATATCCATCTTTGGTATGAAGTGCCTAGCCATAGAATGATTGGAGTGTTGATCCAACTTGAGATTTGATTCAAACCCAAAAGAATCATATCCCTTAGAAGCATCTTCTCCCTCTTAGTTTTGATTATGTGAATTTTCTCCCTTATAGTTCACAACATTTAGAAGGGAATTCACTTTCCTGCACATTTCATTTATCATTATCTTCACTAATGAAATACCTTCCTTCACCTTGGTAATTTCCTCATTCGTGCCATTATTATAAGTCTCCCCACTTTCGGTATCTTCCCTGTTTGTGGATTTTTTAGGTGTGACAAGATTTTTTTTTGCCTCTTGTGGTAGGCCCCACCATGATGGTGAAAAATAATTTTGCAATAAATTACACAAAATAAATCCAATTAATTTGAAATTTTTACTATAACTTACCAAGGCTTAGATCTCACTTCTCAAAAAAAACTCCAAGAAATATATTAATTTGCACCCTTGAGAGCGAAATTGGTGGAAACCCTAATTTTGCATTAACTTCCTCAAACCTACTCCAATTGACCTCAAATATAGATTGTAGCAACTTCAATGTCCTTGAAAAACTCTCCAAAAATCTTAAATAGATTCGCCAAAATGAGAGAGATATGCACTTCCCAAAATGACCAAAATAAATAAATAAATAACCTTTGTTTTTTTGCCTTCACAGTGCCAAGATCACGCTTTGATACCACTTGTAATGAATCAACTTGCACAATAGAAGAATATAATAAGAAATATGTTGCAAATACGATAATATGCCACTTCGAGGGGGCAACCTCTAAAAGTCTCCAATAAAGAACACAATTCACAATATATGATGATGACTAACCTCTACCTCCTATATATACCATACTCAAGCCTTGGATATCACCCAGGGCGATTTAGATACCAAAATATATCACCTAGGCCAACCTAAATACCTATATAAGTTTATATTAATGATTATATAAATTAAAAGTTAAGGTAGCCACAAGCTGACTACTCATAACCCTATAATAATATAAGATTAAGGGCGTAACATCACACCTACTTCACTTACAATTGACATATATTTGTATTACACCTATTCATGTCTCCTCTAAGACTTTTTTTATTATTAGATATATGGGTTGAATTGGGGCTACTACTTCAGCATGAATACCACATAATGGCCTATCCCTATACTTGTTATATACCTCTTTATTTATAAATTTCAAGTAGGATTATCGCTACCACAATTTTTCCATCTACTCCACTTGTCACTTCCTTCAGCACTATCTAGCCACATCAATGTTGCATCGTTCAACACTATGTGACTGCATCCTCCAACACTATCCAGTTACATTCTACCTACAATTCTAGTTGGGCTACCGCTTAACATGCCTTATAGTACTAAGTTGTCCATAAGGAAAGTTGAAACTTGGTCACTATCATGAGAACAAAACGGTCCATCCACTTGACCACACCCCCATTGATATGTCTCCTCCAAGACTTTAATCACACCATAATAAAACCAAAACCACACACCTGCTCCACTTACAATTTACATATATTTGTATTACACCTCTCAACATACCCATTACATGTTAAAGTACGATTGCTAATCTGTAGACACACTCATTACACCTTGCACTAGTACAAAGTGTTTATATTTTAAACGTTTGAAACTTTATGAGAAATGGACAAAGGAGATGGTCCACAAGTAGTCATCTTGAATTAAGAGAGGTAGTGGGATTTACATTTAATTTTAAATTGTGAAGGTTACTCCAAATCCATGGAGATTGGTTGGTCACATGTCCCCATCCATCTTAAAGCTAAAAAGTCTTTTGTCCATATTCCCTTAATATCTTATCTATTTCTCGTACAAACATTTACCATTTTATATTAAGTCAAATTAAACACTTATTGTGGCACACCTCATTTCTCTATGTTTCGTACCCATTGAGAATCTCCCTTTTAATGAAGACAAAAGGAATAGCTTTTATATACAAGTAATAATTAAGAACTTGTTGGACGTTTCATGGAAGGATTACTTTTGAAAATCTTTTTGCTTTGAATAATTAATAGGGACAAATCTCATTCATCAAAAAATAGTAAAAGAAAATAAAAATAAAAAATATTTTGCTTTGGATAATTACATAGGTAGACAAAAATAGCAAATCACTTAATATAAATAATTATTATATTTAATTTTGAGATTTCATTTTTAATTATTATATTTAATTTTGAGATTTCATCTTTAATTTTAGTATTTTATGTATAATCTTAAATTAAATTATTATAATGAATATTATATTAAATTTTATTTTAAAGAAGAAGAAATATTATTTTAAAAAATTAAAAAATTGTATTACATTATTTTAAAATTTGAACTTTTTAAGAATTGATTTGAATTAGAATATTAAGAGATATAAAACAAAAATGGTTCAAATACCATAATTATAATTATAAATTAATTTTAATTGCTTTTTAAAAATATCAACATTCTTTGAATCATGAACCCAAGTTTTACATCATTAATTTAAAAAATGTTAAAAAAAAGTATCACGGTCATATTTGTTAATGTTCATATGTATGGGAGAATTATGTCTCCCATGATAATGGTGACAAAATGCCATACAAAGAAGATATTTTGTGTGTCTAGAGACATAATAATGAAAACCATAAGTAATTATGACAATTAAAAATGTAAGATAATAAGGAAAATGCCATAGTTGATATGGTGAGATTACCGTCTTATTAGAATTCTTATTATATTCCATTACTTAGAAAATAAAAATATTCCTAGTTCATAATTCTACCAACTCAAACGGCCCATGAAAAGAATACCCTAAATTAATAGTTTCATGTCAAAAATTAATACACAACATTTTATGTAAGAAAAATATTTCAAATGTTTTTCTAATAAAAAGATTATATATAAAAACTAATTCAAAGTATATACTTAGAATTTAAAAAGTATAGGTGGTATAGAATTATGTATGAAAGTTAGAGTGGTGAAGTTGGGAACAAAATTAATACGTGGCTAAAAAAATGGAAATGCCTACAATTTAATGAGAGCAAGGTCCCACAAGAGAAACAACCATCAAGTTACTAGTTCAGTAGAATAAAAATGAAATAATAACGTTTATGCTATAAGGACAACTATAGTATTTCAGGGGGTCTTGCCCATTAGGGTTATCCTATCTGCCAGCTAGCAAGTCCCTGCTATCCTCAATGAGCACTCAGCCAGTAAAAGCAACATTACCACCTTCCTCTAGATCTTTCTAAGGTCAAGTCCGCATATTCCTTAGTGACAATATCATAACCAAGTGAGGTAATTTCCCGTAATTAGAAGGGAGCTATCCATACCATTGAAAGGACATAGAAAAGTAATGTGAAGGTAGAGACCACCCACCCTAGTGGTTGGAAGGCAAAGATGGTAGTGGGTTCTAGTTAATTTGTCAAAATGATTAGAAGATGTATGAAAGTGGTATGATTAAATTGTAAAAATGATTAGAAGATGTATGAAAGTGGTATGATTCATTTTTTTAGATTAATTAGTGGGGGTTCTATAGAGACCCTTGCCCTTGAATTATGAGGATTTGTTCATGGGACCCACATCCCATATAATTTATTTGTGGGGATATCACTTTTAACTAACTCTCTACCAATGTTGATACTATTGCAATTACATTTCAAACTCCTCTCGTGGTGCTTCTATGGCTTAAATGCCTCAGCTTCTCATCTCCTTTCTCCTCCTTCAAGGCCCCTGTTTTGATCTTCTTCATCCTTTGTTTCTATAGCTTGAATACTTTTCTCCTCCTCCTATAGAGAAACTACTCCTTATTCCCACCACCACCTACAAACCTATCGTACACTATTATTGGAACTACAATATCACTCCAACATGCCCTCGTGATACTAAAATGTCTTTAAAAAAAATCTAACATGAAAACCAAATGATATTAATAATTAACCACAACCCCTTGACAAAATAATATAATTCATTATTAAAAGATATAAAGGTGATTTTAATTTTTTTAAAACAAAATAATAATTAAAAAATTGCAAGCACATAATTCTATACTATATATATATGGGGGTAAAATAATATGATAGCGCGTGTGGTAAGGCTTTAATAAAAGAATCCAAACAAAGAGAATGACGTTTCTTTACTTCACATGATTTATTTTGTCTCAATGGGTACTTCATATGAATCTCTCTTATAAAACAAATAGGAAGCCTACTTAGTCTATTTTAAGATATATTTGTAGTTTTCAATGATGAAGTTCCTATGAATAAAAAAGATGTTCATTAATTAAAATGATAGTACAAATAAAGGTATTGTGGCTATTATAACATTACTTATTGGTTCACTAACAAAATAGTTTATATGGTGTAGAGTTCTATAAGAGTTAAAATGAGAAAATTAAGTCATTAATTAATTAAATGAAAAGTTTTAAAGAAAGAGAGAGTAAACTAAGTTATCATTTATGTTATTTTTAATTATAAAATTATATTATTATTTATGTTGTTTTTTAAATTATTTTTATTTCATACTATAATTTGTATGTTCTTACTCATGTCACTCTATTGTCCCTATCATCCTTGTGTCATAATATTGTTTAGAGTAGGAGATCTCCATATTTATTAGAGGTTTTTTTAGTTCCCTTACTTTTGGGTATTTTTTTCTTTTTTTAAATAGTCGCTATACGTTTTGGCCCTACATTTGTTGTTGAGATCACTACCTTGGATGCTTAGGAAAATGTCTTGCAAATGCCCACACAAATTCATATACTAAAGGTAGTTCATGAGGTAATTCTTCTACGCCCAATGTTATTTTTCTGCTAATGATTTTGAGAATGCTTACAAATGGCTTGAAAACTATACCCTTGTTAGTTACTTTGTGGGATTAATCCCATCTGAAAGCATGCTCTGAAGCTAGGTCAATTCTACATGGATCCTATATGGGGTCCATGTAGAGGCCATTTAAAATCTTACTAAAGGATTTTTTTCTTTTTCACTTTGTTGAGGTTAAATTCATTAAGGCCATTTTTAACATGGTCCCTAGTACATTCAGTCCTCTTTGCACGTTTTTCCCTTGGGCCTAAGACTTTGTTATCTCTAAAGAGCATGCTCTTTGAGTCCCAGTTTGGGTTGAGTTCCTCGGTCTTCCCCTACCACTCTAGCCCCTCTTAGATATCATCATGTCATCTCTAGGGTAAGTGGTTCATGTAGAGCAGAACCATTCCTTTTTTGCACACCCTATAAAAAGGGTCTATGTCTAGGTTGATCTCTCCAAGGACCTTAAAAACTCCATTGAAGTCCAAGTTAGTACCTACACTTTTACTCAGCAGGTCATGTACCTTAATCTACCAAATACTTGTTATCATTACTAGTCCTTGGACCACAAAATCTAAGATCATCCCTTAGTTATTCAGCAGTGCAAGCCTCCACCCAAACATTCGTCTAGAGAGTCTACCCCTCAAAAAAGGAGATGGATGGACCATAGTGAGCAATAAAATGCTTTCACTTCAAGTGCTAAAGAAGCTAGTCCATAGTTGTCATCGGTTGGATTGCATATTTAAGGTCGATCAAGGTGATTGAGGCTAGTGATTCTCAACCCAAAGGGGAGTCATCACAAGCAACCACTATTCCTCATTTTAATATGATGCTTGATATAGCTAGTGTTATTTCTTCTCAACCAAATTCCCAGTAACCCTTGCCATTTACTTCTCATTAATACTTCAGTATAGTTTGTGAGATAGATGAGGGTGAGTTTGTGCCTAAGAATAAAAGGGTTTCTAGGGGATTTTTTCCCCCTATTATGACAACACTTTCAAAGGAAAATTTTCTAAAGAACTGCTATGGAGCTCTTGACGATCTCGATAATGATGGCATTAATCTTGATTCTTATTTTCTATGAACTTTATTTCATGGAATGTAAGGGGTATTACAAATCCCAAAAGGAAATACATCATGCTAATGTTTGTCAGCAATTTTCTGACCTCAATTTTTTTGTTTATAGAAGTTGAAAATTTTACATTTCATTCCTTTTGTTGTTTGTCATGTCATCTGGCAAAAAGTCATGTTTTACACTATGACCATTGTATACGCCTAAAAATGACACGATTCACATTCTTCTAAGTTAATTAAGTATCAAAATATTTAATTACCTCTTCTAAAGTCAAAAATTAAACAAATCTTTTATCTAATTCAATTCTTCCCAAACAATTAAATAATTCTTAATTATTTAATTAAATCAATTCATTCTTCCAAATTTAAATAAATCAATCCAATTTATTTAAATCCTCTTAATTCAATAAAATGAACAAACAACAAAGTAAACCTCCTTAGATCGAAACTTCCATTGATCGCCTATCACGATTGTTCTTGCATGTATGAAATAGGGCCCTCAGAGAGTGCACTTCTTTGTTATGCTTCAAGAATGTCAATTGGGAATGGCAGTGATAATACCTCAATGAAGAGGAGCTTCACAACGATGGTAGTAGTGCGTAGTGCGTAGTAGCGAATGTGATCACAAGCAATGAAGGAATTGGTGCCAAAGGCGCATTGTAATTCCTGCAGAGTAACGATACTTAAAGCTTGGATGAATGAAATGGAAGAATAAGGTTGTACTTATAGACTTGGAAGAATGAAGATCGACGATATAGAGAGACTGAGAAGATCAACGATTGAGAACAATTGAGGAACATGCAACGAATAAGAAGACATGCGTCTTGCTTGCTTTTGCATGAGAGGATTTGCTAAAAATAGAAGAATGAGTTAAAGCAATTAAAAGAATATAATAATCAGTTAAGTGATTTAAAACAAGAAGAAGGGATTTGCATGAGAATAAGAAGATATTTTTCTTTATTAAATATTAAGAATATTTAATTACATGTGCAAGAAAGCTTGAATTATATTTAGAGATAACTCAATTTAGAAGAAAAAGACAACTTAAATAAATAATTCATTTATTTAAATTTAGAAAAGATATTATTGGAAGAAATATTTTAGAAAGTAAATTAAATAAATAAATTTATTTAATTATTGTGCATGATTTTAGAAGAATAAATAAAATATTTGATTGTATTTTATTTTTGGAGATTAAGAGGATTTAAGTAAATTGGATTGATTTATTTAAATTTGGAAGAATGAATTGATTTAATTAAATAATTAAGAATTATTTAATTGTTTGGGGAGAATTGAATTAAATAAAAGATTTATTTATTTTTTGACTTTAGAAGAGGTAATTAAATATTTGATATTTAATTAACTTAGAAGAATGCGAATGGTGTCATTTTTAGGCGTATACATTTTGCCCCTCTTTGAAGCAACGCCGTAAAAATGTATACGCCTAAAAATGACACGATTCGCATTCTTCTAAGTTAATTAAATATCAAAATATTTAATTACCTCTTCTCAAGTCAAAAAATAAATAAATCTTTTATTTAATTTAATTCTCCCCAAACAATTAAATAATTCTTAATTATTTAATTAAATCAATTCATTCTTCCAAATTTAAATAAATCAATCCAATTTATTTAAATCCTCTTAATCTCCAAAAATAAAATACAATCAAATATTTTATTTATTCTTCCAAAATCATGCACAACAATTAAATAAATTTATTTATTTAATTTGCTTTCTAAAATATTTCTTCCAATAATATCTTTTCTAAATTTAAATAAATCAATTATTTATTTAAGTTGTCTTTTTCTTCTAAATTGAGTTATCTCTAAATATAATTCAAGCTTTCTTGCACATGCAATTAAATATTCTTAATATTTAATAAAGCAAAATATCTTCTTATTCTCATGCAAATCCCTTCTTCTTGTTTTAAATCACTTAACTGATTATTATATTCTTTTAATTGCTTTAACTCATTCTTCTATTCTAAGCAATTCCTCTCATGCAAAAGAAAGCAAGACACGTGTCTTCTTCTTATTCATTGCATGTTCCTCAATTGTTCTCAATCGTTGATCTTCTCAGTCTCTCTATACCATCAATCTTCATTCTTCCAAGTCTATAAGTACAACCTCATTCTTCCATTTCATTCATCCAAGCTTTAAGTATCGTTACTCTGCAGGAATTACAGCGTGCCTTTGGCACCAATTCCTTCATTGCTTGTAATCACATCCTCTACTACGTGCTACGCACTACTACCATCGTTGTGAAACTCCTCTTCATTGCGGTATTATCACTGCCATTCCCAATTGACATTCTTGAAGCATAACAAAGAAGTGCACTCTCTGAGGGCCCTATTTCATACATGCAAGAATGATTGTGATAGGCGATCAATAGAAGTTTTGATCTAAGGAGGTTTTCTTTGTTTTTTGTTCATTTTATTGAATCTCCTTAGTTCACTATTTCATTGAAGTTTTGGGTATTTGATATTGATTATTATTACATATTCATTGTTGATCCAATTTTTCCTTAACATTTTTGGCGCCTACCATGGGGCCTAGCCCCAAATTTAACCCAAAATCTGAGTTTTTATGTTTTAGAAAGCCGTACACAGGAGGAAATAGCGCATCCATCACTTCCTAACATGCATCTATTACCTTTTATGGTGCATTTGCTACTTTAGTGCATACATACTCTGTTACAATGCTTTTACCATCTGAAATGGCGCATCTGATACTCCGGCGCATATACTCAGTATTTTGGCACTTTTGTCCTTTGTTCTAGCGCATATGTATTACGACGCTTCTGTTGACTGTTTCTATGCATTCAGTCTCTAAAGCGGCACATCTGTTGTAGGCAATGATTTAAGGTTTTCTAGGAGACTTTGGCTAACACTGACATCTTTGCAGGAACTCTCTTGATCTATTTTACAGGCTAGGTACTGGTTTAGATTCATATACTTGCACTTTTTAGCTCACACTTTGATTTCTAACGGGAAAGTAAAATGGATGCTTATGCAAAATCTACATAGTTTAACTAGGAAAGTGGTAATTGAATCATTGCTATCTTGCATATCATTGAATCATTGCTATTGCTATCTTTGCAAAGTTATTGCTATCTGGATAAAATTGAACTCATCATTGCTATCTGGGTTAAAATTGAACCATTGCTATCTCGATTGACCATCACTTCAAAGTTAACAACTCATGCTATCGTGAATAAATTGAATATCATTGCTAGCTGGGTTAAAACTGAACCATTTCTATCTCGACTGACCAACACTTCAAAGTTAACAAATCATGCTATCATGGATAAAATTGAACTCATCATTGCTATCTTGGTTAAAATTAGACCATTGCTATCTTGCTAAATCACTTCAAAGTTATGTGCTTGCCCAAGTAGATAGTTCATCTAGTTTTTTTTCATTTTAACTAGGGGAAAAGAACCATTGTATACTGTGTTTTAGGAATGATACCAGGCCTATGCTCTCCCCTATCTTGGGTGATCAAAATGCCAAACATATCATTTTTGCATGTATTTTTCCTTTAGAGGGGCTTGCTCTTGGATACCGTTCATCCAAGTAGGAACAACCCTAAGTGATAACAAGCTAGACGCCAAGCCCTTCCAAGCCACTATAAATAAATTGTGTTTGGAGCGAAAGATTCAAACAACGAGTGAAGTTGTGTTATACCGATAGCCAACCTCCCCCAAAACCCTCCAAGGCGCAACCCTTGCACGCTGGGAGACTCCATAACAAAGAGTAGTGTTGCCGCATGTATAACCACTCGAACGGTTGCCTTCATTAAACACCTTTGTTCTAGTGGCCAAAAACCCTTGTTATCCATTTGAAAGCCTAAGATTTGTACTTGTTTTTCCTTTTAGTCCAAAAAGAGTAAAAAAAAACCATAATTTTTTTTTTGTGTTTGCTCTGTCTTCTTGCCATAATTTCAAAAAATCAGATCAAAAAAACCTTCTTGCAACCAAAGTACCAAAAACATTAGAAAATTTCCAAAAAATTACAAAAACACTGAGAAAAGCTAGAGTGGCGCATCCGTCCTCTGTTGCAGTGCATTTGTGCCAACCTGCGGTACATCTGTTTAGACCCACATCACTTTTATTTCTTGTTACAACATATTTACCTTTTACTAGTACGACACATTTGTTGTGACTTGCAGTGCATATATCAGTTTCTACAACGCATCAGCACATGTGTGACAGTGAGCACTTGCATAGTTTGTGAGAGAAAATTTTTACTAGTTCTGGGTACCCATTTCAGTCTAGTTTCAGGTTCAGAGATCAAGTCTTACCTAGCAGTCCTCTTTTCCATCCATTTCGAGCCAAAATCTCTCTTTCGCTAGTCATCTCATTCACCTTCTATCGAGTGTTTCTAGTCCAAAGATCAAAAGTATCCCATATCAGGTCAGCATAGGCCCCTTTTTCGTATCACTTTGGATTCAAGTAACCCTAGTAGGTCACAGAACTTTGCTAGTGGTCTTGGTGCACGATTAGTCCCTACACAGTAAGACAGGTATCGAGTACCCTTACTAGTGGCTATCATCTTGTATCGGCCATCTTACTTGGAATCATTGATCGAGAAATTCCTTTGTTCAAATCTTGTCATAAGTATCCCATTCTCAATAGTCTCCATCGGCATCTCGCCAAAATCTCTAGTTTCATCCCACCTCATCTCTTGTCACCTTGCATGGTTCTCACTAGATCTCAATACCAAAAGCAACTTGAAATGGCCAGATCATCCAACCACATTGTCACACCTCATGATAGTGATGAGGAGATCTCTAACAAAGATTATCAGGGAAGCCTCCAAAATCAGAAATTCCAATGCTTATTAGAGAAAGTGCTCCATGATGATCCTCACAAGTACTTTTATTATCTTGCAAATCTTGGAATTAAACTCCTCGCAGGTTTTGATATAAGCACAATCCAAGAAATGTGGAGAATAATCATGAAGAAAGGGGAAAGAAAGCCATAGACTAAAATGCAGAGGATAAAAATGAAAAAGAAAAGAAAGCCATAGACCCAAACGCTCCTATGGAAGAAATGAGGAAACAACTCGAGGGTCTAAAGCAACAAATGTCAGATCTCAAGACGGGTACCAACACTAAAACCTATTCTTTGGAAGATATTTCACCGTACCCCTTTGATAAAAGTTTGAACATGACACCTTTTCCCTTTCGATTTGAAGTTCCTAAATTTGATAAATACAAAGGGAAAGGGGACCCTAGAGATCACATTAGGGAATTCAATGCAACATGTATGGAAGTAGCTCACAATGAGACCTATTTAATGAGACTATTCCCTAGATCTTTAGGTAGTCAAGCCATGGAGTGGTTCTCACGGCTCCCACCGGGCATCAAATCTTTTGATGAGTTAGTCAACAAATTCATCACGCACTTCTCTTACAATATTGAACATGAAGTCTCCATGCTAGACCTATGCAACACCAAGCAAAAGAGTGGTGAATCATTCGCCACTTTCCTACAATGGTGGAGACAACTAGCAAGTAAGTGCTCATATGATATACTAGAGAAGCAATTAATGGAGATGTTTGTCCATAACCTCAATACCAATCTTAACTATCAAATACAAATACAATGCCCCACTTCATTCTCAAAGGTCATAGAAATGGGATTGTTCATTGAAAAAGCTATGATCGCCAAGGGGCAACTCAAGTTATACAAGGACACACCTACCTCCAATTATATGACTGACAAATCAAAATTTTGGACTAAAAATAAAAATGTCATCAACAATGGAGTAGTTGATGCCAAGGTGGCAGCTCCTAAGCAACAACCGATATTCACTCTCAAAGGAGAGGCAAGCAATGTTACGCCCAACAAAACATTTGCTCGAGAACCAATACCATGGCTCAACTCAAATCCAAGGCAAAAATTCACACCGCTGGGTGAGTCCCAAGAATCCGCATTAAGGAAGCTATTGGCCCAATGAAATCTCTCTACCGCCAACAAGTGATTACGAACCTCAAATTAAACCTCACTATTGGAAAGATACTGACTGTTGTGAGTATCATAGAGGAAGGGGACATATAACCAACAATTGCATCCATCTCAAACATGTTATTCAAGATGTGCTTGATCAAAATCAAGGAGAAAACCAACGACATACCTCCAATGAGACACATGTGGCTTACAGGGATCTGCTTCTCAATCATGATAGGCCATACAACAACAATAACAACAATGGCAACAACAACAACGATAATCACAACAATGGCAACAACAACAACAATAACAACAACAACCGCAACAGGCAAAATCAGAATAGTGGGAATAATAATGCCAACTACGCAAGTGTGCCATTCGACTATACCATCAATTGCATATCAGAGCATGGCCCACAAATTAATGTGGTCACACTGAACCAACAATCAGAGCCTAACTAAAATAATTGCAGTATCATTACCCGTAATGGTAAAGTCATGTTGAATACCATCCCTCCAAGGTCATCACCTTCTCAGTCCAATCCCCATTAGTATAGCGTCATAGACCAACTTCAGAAGACTTCAGCCCATATTTCTATCTTAGAGTTGTTGCGTCTATCTCCTTCCCATAAGGAGATTCTCAATAAAGCCTTAGTGGAAACCACAGTCCCCACTAACTTGGCCCAAGAGAAGTTTCAGGCCATGGTAGGTAATCTAACCTCCTCGAGTACCATATCATTTACTGAGAAAGATGACCTCTCAATCTCTCAACCCCATGACACCCCTCTACATATCGTCGCCTTCATCCACAAGCACCGCATCAAGAGGGTTCTCATTGATGGGGGAGCCAGTTTAAATATTTGCACATTAAAGCTAGTCCTTACATTGGGGTTCTCTGAGAACGCAGTTGATCCAAGAAAGAAGATAACTATCAAGGCCTATGATGAAGAGGAGAGAACTACAAAAGGAACAGTGGTGTTGCCCATACAAGTTGGACCAATCATAAAAGATGTTGTGTGCCAAGTCTTAGATAGGGAGGTCACCTATAATATTCTGCTAGGAAGATCATGGACCCATGCCATGAAAGTTGTTCCCTCTACTTATCACCAATGCATAAAATTCCTGCATGATGGCAAGCAAGTCACCATCCAAGGCAACCCTGACCCCTTCCAGCATTGCAACTCTATCCTTTCAAAACCCGATTGCATCATACCAAACAATAGAGCATCTACAACCCCTATCCTACAGTATGATTCTACCTCTGAAGCTTCCTCATCAAGGCCTAAAGAGAAAAAAATTACCATCAAAGAAAAAGGAGTAGGGGAATACTCCATAGAGCACAGCCTCAATCTAGCCAAGATGCCTTTATCTCCTAGATCCTTTGGTCAACCCAAGCATTTTCCAAAGCCAACAGCTCCTCCTATACCTCCCACCACTCCCTTTGTAAAATGGGGGACCTTATTAGATGAGACAGAGGAAAGAGATGTCCTACACTAGCTTTATACCAAAGAAGAAGAGAACATACAACAAGAACCACCTAGGCTCCCAATAGAAATTTATAGGCGAGGTGAATCTATCCTACATAGAATGGGTTACAAAGGACAAGGCCCCATCGGCCTAAGAAGAGAAGGAATCATAGAACCTATTCAACCTTCTTCATCCTCATCAGCTAGAAATACAAAGGGTCTAGGATATAAGGAAAAAGGAAAAGCTAAAGAAAATGCTTTTCTAGTGGAGATGATCCATACACTTCAAGTGGATAGTGACACAGATTCCAATGAGTATGAGTGGGATGAGCTGATAGAGCATTCCTATGATGACAAAGAGGTTGATACCATTCAAACTTATAGCCCCTACCATGAGGGACAAATGCTACTGAATAGGCCATTAGAGTCTGATTTGCCTATCTCTGAGAGTATGACTTTCAAGGAAGGTTTGAGTTCTATCTCAATAAACAACTTGGAGGAAAGTACCATCCCAAACACTCCCCCTCCCAATATTCCTAGAATATCTATTCAAACTATCAACAAATTAGATCTATCCTTCGACTCCCTCCCCCTTGTACATCTTGAGCTTATTGACTAGGATCTACGAGGAACCCCTCAACTAGATATGTTCCAAAATGGCGATGCTTATATTGACTACATGGAACTTAGGGACCACCTACCCAAAGGGGATCATAAAGCTAGTTTCGCTATTGAACTTAATACCATGGCTTATTTCGGAGAGGGTGCCAAGCCTTCCATTCACAAAAAATTTCAAAATAAAAACTAGATCTGACGGTGAAAACCGTTCCATGGTAGTGTCAAATCCCAAAATAGTAAAAAGAAAGGATGCATCCGAAAGTGAAAACCCAACTGTGGCACCTGACGATGGAAGGCTTGACACTCTCCCCAATGACATGCACCAGGAGAAGTCTCAGATTGTTGTGGAACCCACATAGCCAGTTAACATTGGAACAGAAGAACAACCTAAGATCATTCACTTTGCTAAATCTCTAACCCCACCAGAGAAAACCAAGTTTTACCATTCTTCAAGAGAAAACAAGTCAATTTTGTTTGGTCGTACGCAGATATGCCGAGGTTAGATATCATAGTCAACTTAATAGCAAGGCATACCATGTTATCTCTCATGGATGGCTTCTCATGATATAATCAAATCAGGATAGCACTAGAAGACCCACATAAGACAACTTTCACTTGTCCATGGGGCACTTTCTGTTGGAATGTCATGCCATTTGGGCTAAAGAACGTAGGAGCCACATATTAATGTGCTATGACCACTATATTTCATGATATGATGCATGTCACCATGGAAGATTATGTAGATGATATCCTAGCAAAATCACTTACAAGAGAATCACACTTGGATGTGTTAGAGAAAGTCTTCCAGAGATTAGAACAATTCAAAGTCAGGTTGAACCCAAAGAAATGTGTGTTTGGAGTCACCTCAGGCAAACTCCTAGGTTTTATTGTATCAGTAAATAGAATAGAAGTGGACCCCACCAAAGTCAAGGCCATCATGGACATGCCACCTCCCAAGATTCTCACTAAACTAAGATCTCTACAAGGCAAGCTACAAGCAATCCATAGATTCATATCACAACTGGCAGACAAGTGTCAACCATTCAGTCATCTCCTGCACAAGAACATTCCATTCAGATGGGATGAGAAGTGTGAAGAGGCATTCAACAATCTGAAAGAATATCTTATGCATCCACCCATTCTCATGCCTCCTATCCAAGGGAAACCATTGATACTCTACATATCCGCTACACCTATAGCTCTTGGGGCTCTTCTAGCACAACAAGATTATGAGAATAAGGAAAGAGTCGTCTACTATATCAGTCGCACATTGGTGGGCTATGAGTTGCAATACTCTCAGATAGAAAGATCATTCCTTGCGGTAGTTTTTACCTCCCAAAAACTCTGACATTATATGCTTGCACATCCAGTCAAACTCATTGCAAAGATAGATCCACTGAAGTACCTACTAAGTAGAGTAGCTCTTACAGGTCACCTAGCCAAATGGGTAATGCTTCAAAGTGAATACGACATTGAGTATGTAGAAAAAAAAGCTATCAAGGGACAAGTCCTTGCTGACCAGTTAGCGGATGCACCACTACAGGACACCACACCAATGCAATTTGAATTTTCAGATGAATCTTTATTCAATGTCTCAATGCTTTCTTGGAAACTATACTTTGATGGGTCCTACACAAACCATGGATTGGGGGCAGGAATCTTGTTTGTAACTCCTCATGGCAATACCATACCGAAGTCTTACCATTTGTTATTTCCATGCACCAATAACATAGTAGAATATGAAGCCTTAGTCATTGGCCTCAAGATGGCAACAGATTGGAAAATTAAAGAGCTACATGTCTACGGTGATTCTCAACTAGTGATCAATCAGGTCAATGATGATTACCAAACCAAAGATGAGAAGCTTGTCCCATACAAGCACATGATAGATGACTTCAAGGAATACTTTGTGATTATATCTTTTGAGCAGATACCGTGCATTAAGAACAAAGCAATAGATGCCATGGCAACCATCGCCTCTCTTCTCGAGATACCAGAGAATGAGTCACGGTACGAGTTCTTAGTGGAAACTATTTGATAACCAGCTTATGATCTTCCTGAGCCTATTCCATATGCCTTTTAGTTGGATTTGATTCACCTTGGTACAGTAAGGTTTACACTTACCTCAAGGACAACACCCTCCCACCTGACTTATCTTCAAACCAACGATGAACCTTCATACACCAAACCTCTCGCTATACCATTATTGCCAACACCCTATATCGACGTGGTCTAGATGGTACTTTACTCCGTTGTTTAGAATGAGAAGAGTCTCAAACTGCCTTACAAGACGTACATGAAGGGATTTGTGAAACACAATCTAGCAGCCCTTCCTTAGCTAAGAAACTCATGCGTTTAGGTTATTACTAGCCGAACATGGAAACAAATTCATACCAGTTTGTGAAGAAGTGCAAGCAGTGCCAAATACATGGGACCTGATACATGTACTAGCTCAAGAGTTGAGACCTTTAATGACACCTTGGCCCTTTTGCCAATGGGGACTTGACCTTGTGGGAAAGATCCATCCACCCTCCTCCAATGGCCACAAATTCATCATAATCACCACTGAATACTTTACCAAGTGGATTAAAGTTGTTCCCCTCACCACCATCACAGGTAAATAAATCTCCTCATTCAACCTGAATTACCTCATCTGCAGATACGGAATTCCCTCATCCATTATCACGAATAACGGAAGACCCTTCAAAAACTAGGATGTCCAAGAACTCTGTGACTGATTCAAAATCCAACACCATTTCTCCACGCCCTATTACCCCCAAGGCAACAGTCAAGTTGAAGCATCCAACAAGACCATCTTGAAACTCCTCAAGAAGACAGTCAATGATGCTGGTCATGACTGGCACATCCAACTCAATCCTGCTCTGTGGGCCTATAGAACCAGTATATGCACTCCCACAGGTGCTACCCCTTACGCCCTTGTCTATGGCTCAGAAGCTATCCTCCCCATTGAAGTCGAGTTACCATCCCTCAAGGTGTTGTTAAAAGGTCTCATATTAGATGAAGAATACAGAGTCTCCAGATTGCAAGAACTAGAGTTGCTAGAGGAAAGGAGATAAAAAGATTTTGACCATCTCAAAGCATATTAATAGATGATGTCACGAAGCTATAACCACAGAGTTCGTCCAAGAATCTTTAAAGTTGGAGATCTAGTACTTAAGGAGAATCCCTGAAATCAACAGGATAGGGAAAAGAAAGGCAAGTTCAAACCCAACTGGCTTGGGCCTTATGTGATCATAGTTTCTTATGGATCGGGGGCATATCAGTTAGCAACATCAAAGGGTGAGCTATTAGATGACCCAATCAATAGCATGCATCTTCGCTGGTTTTATGCCTAGGAGAACCCCAATGTAAGGATGGCATAAAATACAAAAAAATAAAAAAATCAGAAAAATACAAAAAAATCAAAAAATTAGAAAAATACAAAAAAATCATCCTTTGGTGAAAACCTGGTAAACATGCACCTTGGATAGGTATCATGATGAAAACCTGGCAAACAGACGTCATGTTTACATTCTAGCTTTTCGTGCAAATAAAAGCAAGTAGTGAAAACCTGGTAAACATACGTTACTTATGATTGACCGCTTCCTCCATCTTTGGGAAACCAATCACCTTATGTCCATTCTTCCTCATTTCCCATTCGACCCATATCCATTCCATAATAAAAACCTAGCGATAACCTATCATGGCTTGATACTCTATCTCTTTGTTGCCTTGTCAACCAAGGTTTTATCCCATATCTTATCCATAGTGTGAGCCTAGCATGGTGTCTCTTGTTGGTATCCATGGTCCAAGTCCATGAACTACATTACCTCTGCATTGTCATGTAGGTAAGGCCATTTCTCAAATGCACCCCCGAGGCTCCCACAGTCCCATCCGTCACATTTCTTGTCATCTTTTCTTTTAGTCCATCCATGGTCCATTAGGGTTTACCTCGAACTATGTTGCCTCTGCATCGTCACGTAGGCAAGGCCATTTAGTAATGAGCCCCTGAGGCACTAGGTCAGTCCCTTAGGGTCCATCTCACCAATAAGGATTGTGGAATATTCTCACCAGGCAAGCAAGCACAAGCAAAACTAGCTTTCAAGCAGAAATCCTGATGCAAGACATTAACCTATCCAAAGCAAAGCAAAGAAACTCCTAAGGCCTTCTAAATGATTTTACCCAAATTATGGCAAGAAACAAACACATCTAAATGCAAAAATGTTTTGTGGATTGGAAACATGGTTAAAGTACAGAGTCTTGATTTTTCTATCATGCCTTTCTATGCTACTCTAGGATGCCAAAAGCTAGAGATGCTATGATGGGGGCATGATTATTTTCTTTGTTTGTTGCTTGTGGATTAAACTTTAGTATTGTGAAACCTTGTCTAAATACATGATCGGCAAAAGATCATCGAGGACATCTGAGGTCTAACATGAATAGGGGCAATCCTTGACTGTTGATATGCAAGGAATACTCAGGTCATCTCAGTTCAATTATACCTAGATGCTTGTATTAACTTACAACATTTCAAAAAAGTACCCAAAAAAAATTGCCCAATGATGAAATAAACACTTGAAAATACTTGCACCATCAAGATGTCAAAATCAAAGCATCCATTATACATCCATCTATACATCCATTACCCATGCAATAAAAAGATCCAATCAATGCAGAGTAACAATACAAAGTAAATCTTGTGAATCTTTCTATCGAGTCATTCTTGTGTCAATCAGTCTTCTATCTATCATTCTATGTCATCTCTGTGTCGATAGAGTACATTTGGACATTACAAAAACATAACATATAGATGCATATCATATCATATGAGATAGTCATTTACATAATTAAATTAGTTGCATACATAGAAATTACATCAAGTCATCCATATACAGTTTGTTGCAATCATCATATAGTGTCAAAACAAAAAAAATCAAAAACATAGATAAGTGCATCGCATAAGTTGCATAATCATATAGATACCATTTTGCACACACACATTAGAGACATATCAAGTAAAAACATCTAAGTCTGCATTAGATAAACATGTGCATCACATCATACCAATAGAAATGCATCATAACTCATACATATAGAAAGCATCAAATAGATGCATCATCATATAAATATCGTAAAATGTGTCTAAATGTACAATATCAAGTAGTCCATCTCTGAATCAATGTCATATACAATAAGTACATCCCAGTGGATGGTGATACATGTCTCAAAATACAAAAATGGTACAGGTCTATCTGGCTATCTGAGCCATCAAAAAGGTACCCATAGGATCCAAAAACTGTAACTCTCGGCTACCCCTGCTGCTGTGGACCGCTGCTCCCAATAGTATCTCCCGTATCCCCTCCTCTGCTGGCCTCAGACTGCTGTGGGCCCATCATAGAGGCCCTTGACCTTGATGAACCTACTCTCTGGGAGGCCACAGACTGGCTCCTATTACTCGAAGCCCTCTGACTCGCTGGCACGACACCATGATATAGACCCTAGTAGTACTGCACCTGAGCCTGTGCTCTAGCAAGCTCACCCTATACCTACACTAGCTATGTTTGTGCCTACGCTAGCTGTGTCTGTACCTGCACTAACTATGCCTAAGCCTAGTGCACCTGCCCAACCAAGAAACTACTCGCCGTGTCTGTCCCCAGGGCTGCCACTGCTGTATCCTGCTCTACCTAGATAACTCGTATTCGTGCATCCGCCATATCTCTCTCTTTGGTAAGTCCCGCAATCACCTCTACTTCTGTCTCTCACCAGGTGTCAACTCTCCTGAGCTATGCCCATAGCTATTTGACCTCTCCCCTCAAAGTAGCTATAGCTCTCTCATGAACATCTGCCTGAACTGGACCTTGTTGTGCCTGTGCCTCTCCCTGTCCCTGTGCTTGAGGTCCCTACTGCTGTACCACCTGCCAAGGTGGCAGCATTTGTGCCTGTTGTGGTACCTGCTGTGCAACCTGTGATGACACTGCCTGCTCAGCATGGGACGGTCCCTCCCCACCTCACCTCCTCTTTCTGGGTCAGCCTCTGTCGTCTCCATCATCTCCTCCAACTCTGCCACCCCCTCGTCCTCCTCCTCTGGCCAACCTGGCCCTCATCCTCTTAGTCATCCTCATCTATCCAAGGCATCAACACCCCAGGCCCTGAGTATCTTAGAAATGGGTGTGTAGTAAACCAATCCTCATAGTCCTATGTAACACCAGCATCTACAATCCCCCTCCTCATGTCCCAGGTGACATATGGTGTCTGTCAAAACTCAGTCAGTGCCTCCTCATAGGATGCCATAGGTCCCCACTTGAGTCTCTCAGCATGTGTCCTAGCAAACTAAGCCTGCCCATGTGGCATGCCCTGCCTCCTCCCAAACTCTCTCTGTACCTAGCTGACTATCTACCTCTCTAAGATAAATCATGTCCTTCCTATCAGCCATCGTGATTGATAGCAGTAAGGTAACTCATCTGCTTCATCCTCCCATGGCTCACAGTCTAGATATAGCCGCCACTCGACCACATCTACTCCATCCAACACGTGTCACAGTACTCCAGCTTCCCTAGCCTGTGCTAGGAAATCACTCTTGCATAGCCATAGCTATATGGCTCTCCTCTCTCTCTATCAAACACATGGATCAGTCTCGTGATCTCTATGTACTCCCATAGCCAAAACTGTAACAATGACATGCCTGCAAATAGGCTCGTGCTCTTGTGATATACCACCTGATGCATATCGTGGTATAAGTGTGCAAGTACACAGACACCCCAAGCATACCGGGTGCCCTCTGTAATCATCCTCTCCATGATCCTACCCCATCCAATGGGGAACCCATGTGATCTCTTGTCGGGGCATACCACGTCTTTGATCAGTCCTACTACAATACCTGGGAAGTAGTCATAATAGTCATAGATATCCTACCATGAGATAACCTACCTGACTAGCTCAGGGTCATCAAATACTCACCTACACTCAGCAAGTCTCGCGTCTCTCTGTGGATCATACTCCACCAGCTCACCCTGAATAGGCAAGTGAAGAATCCTATAAACATCCTCCAATGTGATGGTCATCTCACCAGTAGGGAGGTGAAAAGTCCCATCCTCACTGTGGAACCTCTCCACTACGGCAGTCATCTATCTTTGTCAACATGTATCTCTGCAACATCGGCATAGGGAACCGCTCCCTAGACTGAAGCATATCTTGTATATCCTCCTGCAAGCACGCAAAGCAAAGCATCAACCAAAAGTTGCAAGTACCATACTCAACATATCTATAGAAACATATCAACTAACTTAGCATTTCAAATTGATCAAAATAGAAAACTACATCTCTTGACTAGATTCCTACAATCTCGGAGATAGCTTATCGATTGACGTGTCAAATAGGACACCAATCAAATCAATTTCGCTAAGTAAGTTGCCTATCTATAACATATACGCCACAACAGCTGGTAAATGCACCGTTTCTTAATGAAAGAGCCATTTCTTGACCCATGCGCCACTTCTGGCAAAAGCACTACAAAAACACATGCATGCACCATCCTATGCTATTGGTGTAGGAGCACCCCACGAAGACTAGAGTCTTATACATTTTATGCATAGCTATATTTAATGTAATAAGGTTTGTTTGACTAGACTTGTCATTGGTGTTTGTAATTGGGTTTTTGTTTGTAATACCTAGGACACTTATCACGTTGTCATGATAAGGTTGTTAGTTTGTTAGAAGTTTGTTAGGTGGTTATCTCTCCAAGCCGCTTGGAATTGTCTCCCAGCCATTGGGAATCAAGTCTGTACTACTGTTGGAAAGTAGTTAAATAGCTCAGCTCAGATCGATTCGAGATATAGAGAAGATAGATTGAGGTTTCTGTAGAAAATAGAGAAGTTCTAAAGTTGTGACGTCAGATATCTGTATCAATTTCTGGAAGCAATAAAAGAAAGATCCTGTTTGTGTTGTTTTCTGGTGTTTGATTTCCTTGTTTAGTCAATTTTCTGGTTTGCAGCCGAGATGGGTTCTTTAATCCATTCCACTAGTTGATTGCTTCGTAATCGGTGGGATGGCTGTATATACTAGATTAGGTTTTCTATTTTGTTTCTGTTCATTCTGTGTGGTTGCAGGATCGATTTGCAACATCAAAGAATCCTAGCATGTGTATGTGCTAGGTTGTCAAAGTGTAGAGGGCTGCATATTGGCGGGAGAAATAGTTCAGAACAATCGTAGGGAGAAAACAAATTGAAAACCAAGAAAATCTGGGGGTTTCAAAAGATATACAATTTGTGTGTATATCATTTTTGTATGCGGGATATACAAGTCATGAGTATATCACTATCGCATATCCCTATGTATATTGCTTTTGTCTATCACTGTTGTATGTGAGGAACATACATCAAAAATGTGCAAGGCTATCAGCATACAAATGGAGACAAGGTTTGGTCAAACGCATGGTTGAATTGAATATGCATTCCCTGTATATATCGCTTTTGTTGTCAGGACAGTTCATGTGTATATCGCAGTTGAATTGTATGAGTATATCACAGTTGTATAAAGTGGTTGTATGTGGCAAATGTACATTCTAAATGTACAAGTTCATCAACATACAAAGGAGAGAGAAAGTCAAAGGCTCCAATCGATATACAAAGAAGTCAACGAGTTGGTCAAATGCATCTTTTCATTGTATAATGTGAATGTACATTGCAAATGTACATCGACAAATATACAAAAGGGGTCAACATCAGTCAACTTTCCTAAAAGGCATATTCTGGAGGAATATTCTGTGAATGTATATTTTGAGTTGTATGTTTGAATGTATATCGAAATATATATTCGTAGATACATTGGGTTAAGATACATAAGGTTACCGGCCCCAGAGGTAAAAGGAACTGGCGATTGGGGGTTACCTTTTTGTATGTTCTAATTACATAAAATGGTTGTATGTTGAAACATACATTGTCTACGGATGCAAATACCAACTGGTAGGAGTGGTAGATAGAACCGGCATGGCAAGTCAGAAAGTGTATGTATAGGTTTTAGGTGTTGGAGACATGTCAATGTGAAAATGGGGTTTCAGCGCGAGAGAATTTGGTTGGTCGATGGAGTTGATCTCGCCGATAAGTAAATATACAAAGGTAAATATATATTCGCAAGTGTTTAAAAACTATTTGGCACATTTCTGTTGGCAGCTATGCATCATAGTGGTATCAGAGCAAAGGAGTATCCTTTGGGAAGAAGAAGAAAATAAAATGTCAGAAGGAGAAGGGTCAGAAGAATACCTAGCAAGGATGACCAACGCTGAATTGGCTGTCCTGGTAAAGAAGCAGATTATAGAAAGCAAAGCAATTAGTGCTCAGAATCAGGCATTGAGAGATGAGTTGGAAAATTTGAGGGACAAAGTCAGAAGGGGGAAAGATTCTGGTGAACGAGAAGATAGGGATGAAGAGGATATCCCTAGGCAGGGAGAGATAGAGGTTCCTGCAGACCAGAGGCCCTTACTTAATGCCCTCAAATCCATGGAGTGAAGGACCATGGATATGAAAATAGACCTGCCAGTGTTTGCAGGAAAAATGGAACCTGATTCAGTGATGGAGTGGATAGACTCCTTGAACAATTTCTTTGAAACATAGGAAATATCAGACCACCAAAGAGTGAAGATAGCTCAATCCAAAATGAAAGGAGCTGCACTAACCTGGTGGAATTTCATCCAAGATGACAAGGTGAAAGAAGGCAAGAACAGAGTGGCTATGTGGAAGAAGATGATGGATTTAGTGAAGGAAGCCTATGTTCCATTGGATTATAACATCCAATTACATAAAAGGAGACAAAATCTGAAGCAGAAGGAGTTAGATGTCAGTGCATACAATGAAGAGTTCATGAAGCTCTGTCTCAAGACTGTTGCAAGTATGAGGTGAACCAGTGTTGTCATTGATGTCAACATACTCATATTACATTGACAAGAAGGATTGGATGAGCTGTGTGTTGAGGATATTGAGAAAATTACCCTCAGTCAGGAACAGTGATGAGAAGAAGGCAAATATATTGGATAGGTTGAGAACCGGAGGATGCGGATTAAAGGGTTTACAGATATGAGTCTTGAGATGCTTCAGTCAAGTTTTCAGAGGTCCGCATGAAGACCTGAAGAAGTTATGGCTGTCTGTGTGGAACCGGTTCCGGCAAGTGCTTAGAGGTGACAGAGGATCACAGAAAGGTCCGGTGAGGTCCGGAATTGTACAATCCTAATCTGCGGATTGGAAAGAGTATTTGGGATGTCCTTGTGATGTGCCATCTTGAGTTGTGTATGATTTGGAAGTCCGGAAGTACCTCTTGCATTATGACAGTGGCGACAGACTGTGTTCTTGAAGTTCCGGATAAGGAGGATAAGAGATTTCAGTAAGTAAAGGAAATGCGGACGTACCTGGACATTCAGGCAGGCGTGTGAAGTTCTCTGGATCGTGTTGAGGTTGTGTTGTTGATCCGCATTGATAGTAGAGCCCAGAATTGAAGTTATTCTTCCGGATGAAGTTCTTGCTCTGTTTAGCCGACCGGATGAGTTGTTCATCCTGCGAATGTTCTTGTGGTGCCCGACTGGATGTGTTATTCATCTTGCGGATACTCTTATGATTGTTTGCCGACTTAGATGTTTGATCCTAAGTTGATGTCTTGTATAAATAACGGTCTGTGAGTTCATTTCGAGGTGTGGTGGTGTGGATGAGTGTGGCATAGCAAAGAGAAGTGCGAAAGGCAGAACAGAGGTTTTTGGGCTTAATTGGAACTGATCCAGACATGGTAGAGATGTCATTCTCCAGTTCAAGACTGTGATTTTTATCACTTTGTAGACAGTGTGTCTCCTTGTAGGCAGTGGGCCTCTTTGTGAGCAGTGTGCTCGGGCAGTGAGCCCTAATTGGCATGTGCCATTCATTTTTCTTATTCTTCTAACAGAGAATAATTCTTGGGTTAATCACCCCGTGGTTTTTCCCTTAACCGGGTTTTCCACGTCAAAATCTTGGTGTTCAATGTGTTGATGCTTATCTGCTCTTGTGTTTATGTATTATGCTTTCATGGATGATTAATTGATATGCTGCTAACTAACAACAAAGAATCAAGTGTTTGAAAGAGCAAGAAGTTTTATACAACTGATTCACCCCCCCCTCTCAGTTGTATGCCCTAGATCCAACAATTGGTATCAGAGCCAAGTTCCTCTGATAGGAGCTTAACCGCTTGAGGAGATCCAGGATGTCATCATACAAGAAGGATAGCCCGAAGTTCGATGGAACCAACTTCACTCTCTGGAAAGGTCGCATGAAGTGTCACTTGGAATGTATGGGAAAAGCATACTTGGCTATGGTTTCAAAACCATATGTACCTCCACAAGGTGGTCCAACAACTCTGAATGAAATCACAGAAGCTGAAAACAATCTGCGGACCAAGGAAGCTCTTCTAAGCGCATTGAATGACTCAGATCTCTCGAATGTTATTGACCTACCAATTGCATATGAGATCCTGACTAAACTGGAACTTCTGTATGAAGGAGATGAGTTTGTCAAAAGTGCAAGGTTGCAAAGTCTGAAAGGGAAATTTGAAAGATTGAAAATGAGAGATGATGAAAACATCACTACCTTTATGCCAAGAGTGAATGAGCTGGTATGTGGAATCAAAAATGCTGGTGGAACTTTAGATGAAAATGAGATTGTCTGCAAAATCCTAAGATCCCTTCCTGCTGCCTACAAAATCAAGGTTGCTGCCATTGATGAATTCAGAGCCCACACAACTGTCACAAGAGAACAACTGGCTGGCAAACTAGCTGCATTTGAAATGACCGAGTTTGGAGATGATCCTCCCAAGACTGAATCTGCTTTCAAAGCCAGTGCCTATGTGAAAGGCAAACAGAGATTTGATCCGGGAGAAAACTCATCAAGGAAAATGTCATGGTATGATCAAGCAAGAAGAGACATGGAAGAAGAAGAAGCAGAAACAGCTCAACTTGAAGCCCTCATTGCAAAGAGACTGCCAAGAGGATCCGGTAAGTATGAAGGAAAACTACCCTTTAAGTGTTTCAACTGCAATAAGATTGGTCATTTTGCTTCAAGATGTCCGGAAAGATCTGCAAGGTCTAATACTAACAGACAAAGGTTTCAAAAGAATTGCTATTATGTTCACGAAGAAGATGACAATGAAGGAGTAACAAATGATGAATCAGAACTAGGAAGCAAATCCGGAAATGAGTGGGTGTTTATTGCCATCAAGGAAGAAGATTCAATACTCTCTGAATCTGTCAATCACAAAGTTGTTGAAAAAGCTTTGGCTGCTCAAGTGGAAGAAAAGGATGATTGGGTTATTGACAGTGGATGTTCTCACCATATGACTGGTGACAAGAAGAAGTTCTTGAATTTGGAAAGGTATGAAGGAGGAATGGTAAAGTTTGGTGACAATTCTGCTGGCAGAATCAGAGGTAGGGGAACTATTTCCTTTGATGGAAAGAGCAAAACAGGTAATGTACTATATGTTGAAGGATTGAAGCACAATCTTCTCAGTGTTGGTCAGTTAGTGGACAAAGGCTATGATCTCCGGTTCAAGAATGGAAAATGCAGAATCTTTACAAGCTCCGGAACTGAAATTGCATCCGGTACTCAGACAAAAGGTAATATCTTTCATCTGGTTGGTTCAAATAAAAGTTGTTTGTTTGTTCAAATTGATCAGAGTTGGTTATGGCATAGAACAATGTGTCATGTAAATTTTGATAACATCATCAAGATAAGCAATACTCAGGCTGTAAGAGATCTTCCAAAATTGATGAAACCTACAAATAGTGTGTGCAAAGAATGCCAGTTAGGTAAACAAAGCAGAGTCTCTTTCAAAAGCAAAGATCAGTCTTCTACCGGAGTGTTGGAATTAGTACATACTGATCTCTGTGGTCCGACAAGAATCAAGAGTCTGCAAGGTGATAGATATTTCATGTTGTTAATTGATGATCATTCCCGGATGATGTGGGTTACCTTTCTAAAAGAAAAATCAGAAGCATTTGAGAAGTTCAAGATCTTCAAAGCTATGGTAGAGAATCAAACCGGATTGAAACTAAAATGTCTAAGGTCTGATAGAGGTGGTGAATTTACATCTGGTGAGTTCATTGATTTTTGTGAGAAGCAGGGTATAAGGAGACAGTTGTCTGCTCCTAGGACTCCACAGCAGAATGGAGTGGTTGAGAGAAAGAACCGGACCATTCAGGAAGCTGCCAGGACAATGATGTTGGAAGCAAATGTTCCTCAAATGTTTTGGAAGGAAGCTATCAGCACTGCAGTCTACACTCTCAATCGAGTTCAAATCAGAAACAACACCGGTAAGACCCCCTATGAACTCTGGTTTGGCATCACTCCTACTGTGAAATATTTCAGAGTATTTGGTAGCAAGTGTTATATTAAAAGAGATGAAGATCTAGGAAAGTTTGATGCTAGAAGTGATGAAGGAATTTTCTTGGGTTACTCCACTCAAAGCAAAGCATACCGGTGTTACAATAAGAGATTGAGGAAGATGATAGAAAGCACCAATGTGAAAGTTGATGAAGGAATTGAGAAGCCTTCAAGATTTTATGAGTTTGATGAAGATGACCAAGACAGTGTTCAAGGACCTCAATCCTCTCTGGTGAGACAGAGTCAGCCTGATCCGGTAAATCAGGAAGAAGAGATAGGTTTGAATGAGCCTGATCAAGAAGCAGCAGTGCAGGATACTCCCAAAATTCCAAGGTATGTAAGACTGAACCACTCTGAAGATCAGATCATAGGTGACAAAAGCAAAGGTGTACAAACTAGAAGGAATGTTGCTCAAAATCAGGATGAATGTTGTCTGATTTCAAAGATTGAACCTAAGACAATAAATGAAGCCTGCAATGATGAAAACTGGACCAAAGCAATGGAAGATGAATTGATGCAAATTGAGAAAAATCATACTTGGGATCTTGTTCCCAGACCTAGAGACAGGAATGTAATTGGAACCAAGTGGGTCTTCCGGAACAAACTAAATGAAGCTGGTGAAGTAATCAAAAACAAAGCTAGATTGGTCTGCAAAGGCTACTCTCAAATAGAAGGAATTGACTTTGAAGAGACTTTTGCTCCGGTGGCAAGAATTGAAGCAGTTAGATTACTTCTTGCATTTGCTACCTTCAAAGACTTCAAGGTATATCAGATGGATGTCAAGTCTGCCTTCCTAAATGGTGATCTGGAAGAAGAAGTCTACATTGAACAACCTGATGGATTTCAATTGTCTGATAATGATGATATGGTCTGCAAATTGAAGAAAGCTTTGTATGGATTGAAGCAAGCCCCAAGAGCATGGTATGAAAGGTTGGATAAGCATCTTGTGCAGATTGGATTCACCAAAGGTACTGCTGACAGTAACTTATATTTCAAAATTGATCATGAAAACATTTTGATTGTTGAAGTGTTTGTGGATGATATCATTTTTGGAGGAAGAGATAGTATGTGCAAAACTTTTGCAAATCAGATGAAAAGTGAGTTTGAAATGTCTATGCTTGGTGAAATGAATTTCTTCTTGGGTCTGCAAATTACTCAAACAAAAGAAGGGATCTTCATTTCTCAGACCAAATATGTGAAAGAATTGTTAAGGAAATTTGGTATGGAAGACTCAAAGCCTATGAACACTCCTATGGCAACCGGATGTAAGTTAAGCAAAGATGATGACTCTCCAAAGGCAGATCAGACAAAATACAGATCAATGATTGGTGGATTGTTGTATCTCACTCAAACTAGACCAGATATAATGCAGGCTGTTGGTCTTGTGGCAAGATTCCAGGCTGATCCTAGAGAATCTCATGTTATGGCAATCAAAAGAATTTTTAGGTACTTGAAAGGAACAGTTGAGTATGGTCTATGGTACCCTAGAGATCCGGATTTCTCTCTTCATGCTTACACAGATGCAGATTGGGCAGGAGATGTGGATGACCGGAAGAGCACTAGTGGTGGAGAATTCTTTTTGGGGAAGAGATTGGTTTCTTGGCTAAGCAAGAAACAAGATGCAATATCTCTGTCTACAACTGAAGCAGAATACATTGCAGCAGCAGGTAGTTGCACTCAAATCTTATGGATGAAGCAGATGCTAAGAGACATCAAAGTTGAATATGAGGAGCCTATCACAATTTTCTGTGATAATTCAAGTGCAATTAATATTTCTAAGAATCCAGTATTGCACTCTAAGACTAAGCACATATCTATCAAATTTCACTTTTTGAGAGAACAAGTAAACAAGGAAGAAGTCAGATTGGAGTATGTTCCCTCCAAGGATCAGATTGCAGATATCTTTACAAAACCTCTTCCCAAGGACTCTTTTGAATATCTCCGGGAGAAGTTAGGGGTCATGGCCCCTCCGGTGATAAACTAAGATGCACTGATGTGCATCAGTCCGGTGGATATCACAGTCATATCTTGTGATCCGGATTGATGATGGGGAGCTGCTACAAAGGGGGAGCAGCTGGTATGATTCTGATGTATTAGAATTGCAAGTATGAGCCCTTTGCCATTGATGTCAAAGGGGGAGAGAAGACATGTGAAAAACAAGTGGTTAATGATCAAAGGGGGAGAGAAGACATGTAAAAAGTTGTTGTTGATAGGGGGAGCTGTGACAGAAAGGAGAAGTTCTTGTCTTGATGGTTTTTCACATCATATGTTGCCATCAATGACAAAGGGGGAGATTGTTGCAAGTATGAGGTGAACCAGTGTTGTCATTGATGTCAACATACTCATATTACATTGACAAGAAGGATTGGATGAGCTGTGTGTTGAGGATATTGAGAAAATTACCCTCAATCAGGAACAGTGATGAGAAGAAGGCAAATATATTGGATAGGTTGAGAACCGGAGGATGCGGATTAAAGGGTTTGCAGATATGAGTCTTGAGATGCTTCAGTCAATTTTTCAGAGGTCTGCATGAAGACCTGAAGAAGTTATGGCTGTCTGTGTGGAACCGGTTCTGGCAAGTGCTTAGAGGTGACAGAGGATCACAGAAAGGTCCGGTGAGGTCCAGAATTGTACAATCCTAATCTGTGGATTGGAAAGAGTATTTGGGATGTCCTTGTGATGTGCCATCTTGAGTTGTGTATGATTTGGAGGTCCGGAAGTACCTCTTGCATTATGACAGTGGCGACAGACTGTGTTCTTGAAGTTCTGGATAAGGAGGATAAGAGATTTCAGTAAGTAAAGGAAATGCGGACGTACCTGGACATTCAGGCAGGCGTGTGAAGTTCTCTGGATCGTGTTGAGGTTGTGTTGTTGATCCGTATTGATAGTAGAGCCCGGAATTGAAGTTATTCTTCCGGATGAAGTTCTTGCTCTGTTTAGCCGACCGGATGAGTTGTTCATCCTGCGAATGTTCTTGTGGTGCCCGACCGGATGTGTTATTCATCTTGCGGATACTCTTATGATTGTTTGCCGACTTAGATGTTTGATCCTAAGTTGATGTCTTGTATAAATAACAGTCTGTGAGTTCATTTCGAGGTGTGGTGGTGTGGATGAGTGTGGCATAGCAAAGAGAAGTGCGAAAGGCAGAACAGAGGTTTTTGGGCTTAATTGGAACTGATCCAGACATGGTAGAGATGTCATTCTCCAGTTCAAGACTGTGATTTTTATCACTTTGTAGACAGTGTGTCTCCTTGTAGGCAGTGGGCCTCTTTGTGAGCAGTGTGCTCGGGCAGTGAGCCCTAATTGGCATGTGCCATTCATTTTTCTTATTCTTCTAACAGAGAATAATTCTTGGGTTAATCACCCCGTGGTTTTTCCCTTAACCGGGTTTTCCACGTCAAAATCTTGGTGTTCAATGTGTTGATGCTTATCTGCTCTTGTGTTTATGTATTATGCTTTCATGGATGATTAATTGATATGCTGCTAACTAACAACAAAGAATCAAGTGTTTGAAAGAGCAAGAAGTTTTATACAACTGATTCACCCCCCCCCTCTCAGTTGTATGCCCTAGATCCAACAAAGACAAAGGTGAAGGAGAATGAGGAAGAGAAGGTAGCAAGGTATCTCAATGGGTTGAGATTCGCCATTCAAGAAGACCTAAATCTGCATAGTCTAGATATAGTCCAGAAGTGCTATCAGTTGGCACTCAAGGTGGAAGAGAAACTAAAGAGAAAACAAGAGTAGAACAACAGAGGAAGAGGAAGACAGCAAAGAGGGGGAAGAAGTCCTTTCAGAGGCAGAGGAAATGGATTTGGATTCCAAGGTGAAACCAATCAAGAGAGCAGTAAAGGAGACAATAGTCAAACTCAAAAGGGAAGTTATGATCAAAGAGGAAATTTCAGGGGCAGAAGACCACCATTCAAAGGGAGATCTTAGGGCAGAGGAGCTATTAGATGCTACAATTACAATTAGGAAGGCCACATAGCCAGTAGATGTCCTGAAAAAGTGACAAGTTCAAGGGGAGAAAGGAGGACAAATCTGATCCAAGAATCTGATTGTCAAAGTGCAACAAGCTCCAACACTTATTAGAGTGTGAATGATACTTTCAGATATGGGTATCCAGAGACAGGAGAAGCTTTGATGATTAGGAGAGAAATGGCCACTATGAAGGTGCCTGACAGAGAACCCCCACAAAGAAAGTCTCTTTTCAAAACTACTTGCAAGGCAGGAGGAAAGGTATGTAAAGTTCTGATTGACTCTAGATCTACTAAATATTTTGTATCTGTTGAAATGATAGAAAAGCTTAAGCTTAAAAGGCTACCACATCCCTGCCCATACAAGGTCTCATGGCTCACTTAAGGTCAACAAACAGTTGTGGGAGAACAGGCTTGGGTAGAGTTTCAAATTGGACCATACAAGGACAAATTATTGTTTGACATAGCTCAAATGGATGCTTGCCATCTCCTACTTGGAAGACCATGGCAATACGATTTGAAAGCCCAACATGATGGAGTTAGAAACACCTATTCAATCACCAAGGATGGTGAGAAGACAAAGTTACTACCATTAATGGAGAAGGAGGTAGAATCAAAGGGAAAGAAGTCAAGGTGATGATGATAGAAGGCAAACAATTCCTGAAGGAGATAGTAGATGAAGGAGCAGTTGCATATGCCCTAATTCCATGCCTAAAGGTGAACAAGGAGCAACAACAAGAAGTTAAGGGAGAGAAGAAGCAAAGGTTCATAGACCCTACTGTCCAAGAACTATTGGACAAAAACAAAGGCATCATCTCTAATGGAATGCTAAGGTCCCTACCACCTGTGAGAGATATCAGTCATTGCATAGATCTAATCCCTGGATCTACACTCCCAAACAAGGTAGCATATAAGCTCACTCCAGAACAGAATGCAGAGGTAGTAAGGCAGATTGAGGAATTATTGGACACAGGCCTAATTGGGAAGAGTTTAAATCCATGTGCAGTACCGACTGTACTAGAACCAAAGAAGGAAGGCACTTGGAGGCTTTGCAATGATTCAAGGGATATTAACAAGATCACAATTAGGTATAGGTTCCCCATACCTAGGATAGAAGATTTGCTTGATTGTTTGGGAAATGCCAAATATTTCACAAAAATAGATTTGAAAAGTGGCTATCATCAAATCAGGATTAGACCAGAAGATGAATGGAAAATTGCATTTAAAACAAATGAGGGGTTATATGAGTGGAAGGTCATGCCTTTTGGTTTGTCCAACGCCCCTAGTACCTTTATGAGGTTGATGAATGAGGTCTTGATAGAATTTATGGGCAAATTTGTCATAGTATAACTAGATGACATTCTAATTTTCAGTAATACAAGGGAAGAACACCTCAAACATATAGACCTGGTCCTCAAAAGGCTACATGAAGAGCAGTTAATGATCAATTTGGACAAGTGTTTGTTCATGCAGAAGGAGATCATCTACTTGGGTTTTGTCATCTCACATGGCAAACTGAAAATGGATCAAGAGAAGGTAAGTGCCATATTGTCTTGGCCAACTCCTAGAACCATGAATGATGTCAGAAGTTTCCATGGGTTAGTAACCTTCTATAGGAAGTTTATAAGAGGATTTAGTCATGTCTGTGCACCCATGCTTGACACCATAAAAGGAGGACAGAAGTGCAGATTTACTTGGACGAAGGAGGCAGATGATTCATTTGAAACATTAAAGCAGAAAGTGGCACAACAGCCAGTCCTTGCACTTCCTGATTTTAGCAAGATTTTTTAGGTTGAATGTGATGCAAGTCACATGGCAATTGGCACAGTACTCAGTCAAGAAGGTAGGCCGATTGCATTCTTTAGTTAGAAACTCAATGATGATAAGAAGAAATACTCATCCTATGATTTGGAAATGTATCCTCTAGTCCAATCACTCAAAAAGTGGAGGCATTACTTGATGCCAAAAGAATTCATAGTGTTTACAGATAATCAGGCCCTTAGTTTCATCAACAGTCAAGAGAAGCTAAACCATCGGCACATGAAGTGGGTGGAAACTTTACAAGCTTTCACCTTCACACTCAAGCATAAGAAAGGAGTTAAGAATAAGGTAGAAGATGCCTTGAGCAGGAGAGCTTTAACAGTAAACCAGATTCAGTTGGAAAGTGTTGGCATTGATTCCTTGAAGACTATGTATGATGCTGATGAAGATTTTGGAGAGATGTATCAGGCATGTACTTCTTTTGGAGATAAATATCATGCTGAATTCTCTAAATTTCTGATCCAAGATGGATTTCTATTCAAAGGTGGATAGTTATGTGTTCCAAGGTGTTCTATGAGGTTGAACATCATTAAAGAGAAACATTGTGGAGCCATGGCAGGACATTTTGGTTTGGATAAGACTCTTGATCTTGTCAGGAGACATTACTATTGGCCTAAGTTGCAATTAGATGTCCAAAAATTTGTGAAGACATGTGTGATATGTCAGAAAGCAAAAGGAAGATCAACGAATGCATGTTTATATCATCCATTACCCATTCCTTCCAGACCATGGGAAAGTATAAGTATGGATTTTGTCTTGGGCTTACTAAGGACAAGGAGAGGATTTGACAGTGTTTTTGTTGTAGTGGACAGATTTAGCAAAATGGCACATTTCTTGCCATGCAAAGCCACTTGTGATGCTTCATATGTTGCAGATTTGTTTTTCAAGGAAATAGTAAGGATACATGGATTGCCTTTAAGCATAGTGTCTGATAGAGATGTGAAATTCATTGGTCATTTTTGGAGGACTCTTTAGAGGAAACTTGGTACAAACTTGTCTTTTTCATTTGCATATCATCCTCAAATGGATGGACAGACTGAAGTGGTCAATCATTCATTAGGAAATTTACTCAGTTGTTTGACAAGACAGCATGGAGAAAAATGGGATAACATCCTACCATAGGCAGAATTTTCCTATAATGATACTGTCAATAGAAGTACAGGGAAATCACCTTTCTAGATAGTATATGGAATTCATCCAAGAGGTATTTTGGAGTTAAGATATCTACCTATAGGAGAACCTATCAGTGCAGATGGAGAAACTTTTGCATCAGCCATCAAGGAGGTGCATGATCAAGTCAAAACCCAACTCCAGCAAACTACTTTGAAGTACAAAGAATATGCTGACAAGAAAAAGAGAGATGTACAATTTGATGTTGGAGATTTGGTGTGGGTTAATTTAAAGAATGAAAGACTCCCAAAAGGAAAATATACTAAGCTCATGTAGAGGAAGATTGGACCATGTCAGATTCTCAAGAAGTGTGGACAGAATGCTTATGAGATCCAACTTCCTTCTGATCTTGGATTGTCACCTATTTTCAATGTATGTGATTTAACTCCATACAAACATACTGCAGATGTAGAACAGGAACCACTATAGGGCATAGCAGATGATGATATTCCTAAGCATGATCTACCAACATTGCAGAAGATTTTAGACTGACAAATGGCAAAGAAGACCAGGAACAAAGAGTATCTGGAGTACTTGGTAGCTTGGCAAGGGAAACCTAATTCAGAAGTAGTTTGGATGACTGAAGAGAAGATCATCACACAGGGTGCATATCTTCAAACTCTCATCTCAAGTGGACTTGAGATTTCTTCTCTCAGAGAGTATGGTGCAGGAACACCCCACGAAGACTAGAGTCTTATGCATTTTATGCATATCTATATTTAATGTAATAAGGTCTGTTTGACCAGACTTGTCATTGGTGTTTGTAATTTGGTTTTTGTTTGTAATTCCTAGGACGCTTATCACGCTGTCATGATAAGGTTGTTAGTTTGTTAGAAGTTTGTTAGGTGGTTATCTCTCCCAGCCGCTGGGAATCAAGTCTATACTACTGTTGGAAAGTAGTTGAATAGCTTAGCTCAGATCGATTGGAGATATAGAGAAGATGGATTGAGGTTTCTGTAGAAAACAGAGAAGTTCTAAAGTTGTGAAGTCAGATATTTGTATCAATTTCTGGAAGCAATAAAAGAAAGATCCTATTTGTGTTATTTTTTGGTGTTTGATTTCCTTGTGTAGTTGATTTTCTGGTTTGTAGCCGAGATGGGTTCTTTAATCCATTCCACCGGTTGATTGCTTCGTAATCGGTGGGATGGCTATATATACTAGATTAGGTTTTCTATTTTATTTCTGTTCATTCTGTGTGGTCGCAGGATTGATTTGCAACATCAAAGAATCCTAGCATGTGTATGTGCTAGGTTGTCAAAGTGTAGAGGGCTGCATATTGGCGGGAGAAATAGTTTAGAACAATTGCAGGGAGAAAATAGATTGAAAACCAAGAAAATCTGTGGGTTTCAAAAGATATACAATTTGTGTGTATATCATTTTTGTATGCGGGATATACAAGTCATGAGTATATCGCTATTGCATATCCCTGTGTATATTTCTTTTGTCTATTGTTGTTGTATGTGAGGAACATACATAAAAAATGTGCAAGGCTGTCAGCATACAAATGGAGCCAAGTTTGGTCAAACGCATGGTTGAATCGAATGTGCATTCCCTGTATATATCACTTTTGTGGTTGGGACAGTTCATGTGTATATCACAGTTGAATGGTATGAGTATATCACAGTTGTATAAAGTGGTTGTATGTAGCAAATGTACATTCTAAATGTCATCAACATACAAAGGAGAGAGAAAGTTGAAGGCTCCAGTCGATATACAAAGAAGTCAACGAGTTGGTAAAATCCATCAAATGCATCTTTTTGTTGTATAATGTGAATGTACATCACAAATGTACATCGATAGATATACCAAAGGGGTCAACATCGGTCAACTTTCCTGAAAGGCATATTCTGGAGGAATATTCTGTGAATGTATATTTTGAGTTGTATGTTTGAATGTATATCAAAATATATATTTGTAGATACATTGGGTTAAGATACATAAGGTTATTAGCCCCGGCGGTAGAAGGAACTAGCGATCGGGGGTTACCTTTTTGTATGTTTCGATTGCATAAAATGGTTGTATGTTGAAACATACATTGTCTGCGGATGCAAATACCGACTAGTAGGAGTGGTAGACAGAACTGGCACGGCAAGTCAAAAAGTGTATGTATAGGTTTTAGGTGTCGAAGACACGTTAATGTGTAAATGGGGTTTTGGCGCGAGAGAATTTGGTTGGTCGATGGAGTTGATCTCACCGATAGGTAAATATACAAAGGTAAATATATATTAGCAAGTGTTTAAAAACTATTTGGCATGTTTCCATTGGCAGCTCTGCATCAACTATACATACGCTGCTCCTACTTATGCACCGCTACATATCGTGCATATGCCACAGGATTATGCATGTGCCATCTTATCCTATGCATGCACCGATTTCACTTAAGCGCTATCTTATATCATGTATGCACTGCAGAAATACCTATGCGCCATTTCGCGTGACATATGCTCCACACTATCTTTTAGCGCATCTATCTACCTGGACTTTCTCCTAGCATTTATGACATTCAAACTCGACCTTAGGGAAATTTTTTTTAGATACATACCAGGGGTCTCACCTCTGCTGGCCAGTTGAATCAATAGACGTGCTCAAATTGATGCTCCTCGCATGGAATGTCCATCCTCGTGCTGACTGCTCTATGCTCTATACTCTCCAAAGGTCTCAGAAGCAAATCAAACCAAGACAAGTGTGCAAATGAATTATCTTGTGGACCCAGCTCTTATTTATAGCATGCAAACCCTAATCTGGCTAGGTGGTGACTACGACTACTTCCCACGCCTGTTTCTTCCAGTTTTCTTCCCATTTCTCTTAAACGCGTCTTGTTTTCTTCAAACCTACCCTAGTTTCCCTTCGTCTTCACGAGATTGTCCGTCTCGCATCCTTCTGCCTTCTTCCCGTCTAATCTCCCAAGGGGGCATCCTATCGTCATAACCTATACCAGGGGCAAACTGGGGCATGTATCATTGTCAGACTATCTATTCTTTGAAGCAACGCCGTAAATTGCATTGCATCAAAGAGGGGCAAAATGTATACGCCTAAAAATGACAGGATTCACATTCTTCTAAGTTAATTAACTATCAAAATATTTAATTACCTCTTCTAAAGTCAAAAATTAAATAAATCTTTTATTTAATTCAATTCTCCCCAAACAATTAAATAATTCTTAATTATTTAAATAAATCAATTCATTCTTCCAAATTTAAATAAATCAATCCAATTTATTTAAATCCTCTTAATCTCCAAAAATAAAATACAATCAAATATTTTATTTATTCTTCCAAAATCATGCACAACAATTAAATAAATTTATTTATTTAATTTGCTTTCTAAAATATTTCTTCCAATAATATCTTTTCTAAATTTAAATAAATCAATTATTTATTTAAGTTGTCTTTTTCTTCTAAATTGAGTTATCTCTAAATATAATTCAAGCTTTCTTGCACATACAATTAAATATTCTTAATATTTAATAAAGTAAAATATCTTCTTATTCTCATGCAAATCCCTTCTTCTTGTTTTAAATCATTTAACTGATTATTATATTCTTTTAATTTCTTTAACTCATTCTTCTATTCTTAGCAAATCCTCTCATGGAAAAGAAAGCAAGACACATGTCTTCTTCTTATTCGTTGCACGTTCCTCAATTGTTCTCAATCGTTGATCTTCTCAGTCTCTCTATACCGTTGATCTTCATTCTCCCAAGTCTATAAGTACAACCTCATTCTTCCATTTCATTCATCCAAGCTTTAAGTATCGTTACTCTGCAGGAATTAAAGCGCGCCTTTGGCACCAATTCCTTCATTGCTTGTGATCACATTCACTACTATGCACTATGCACTACTACCATCATTGTGAAGCTCCTCTTCATTGCGGTATTATCACTGCCATTCCCAATTGACATTCTTGAAGCATAACAAAGAAGTGCACTCTCTGAGGGCCCTATTTCATACATGCAAGAACGATTGTGATAGGCGATCAATGGAAGTTTCGATCTAAGGAGGTTTGCTTTGTTGTTTGTTCATTTTATTGAATCTCCTTAGTTCACTATTTCATTGAAGTTTTGGGTATTTGATATTGATTATTATTACATATTCATTGTTGATCCAATTTTCCCTTAACAACCATGAATCTAGATGTGGTAGTATTTCCAATTTTTCTTTGCCTAGGTGGTAGTCACATATGGTGGCTCATTTTTAATATTAATAACCACTCTCTTGGGGTTGTTAATATTTATTCCTCTAATGATGTTAAAATATTTCTTCTCTAGCATTGGATTGCAGAGTAAATCCCTACAACTTCTTGGATCATGTGTGGGGACTTTAATATGGTTGAGATGACATCTAATAAATGCAGCTACTTTCCTATGCATTGGACAACTAGCAAGTGAGAAGCTTGGTATTATATGTGCAATAAATTGTCTTTTTTATCCTAATGTTTGTTGTTGTCACCCTAATTACCTGTGGTATATATGGAACAATTTGCGGGCCAATACAAACAATTCTTAAACACCTTTATAGGGCCATGCTATCTACACAACCCATATTTTCCTTTGCCAGTTGTCCTCAATTACTAATAGATCCCTTGTTAGATTTTATCCTCTTTGATTGCTTTTTGATTACTTTACATTGAATAGAAAATGGTGGGGCTCAAGGTGCCAAATACATAGTTCTACTCTAACACATCTTTGCTAAGTCATCACCTCAAGTTGACTCACATCCTTCACATCTGGAATCTTGAGCCTAGACTTGGATCTAGGATTGGCTAGATCCAATGGTGGAGTGATACCATTAAACTATGAATTTCTTTTTATAGATCTATATCCACCAGTTGGTGCTTTTTTGCTACCTCTCATATGTGTCCACCACCTCAAAACTTTACCATGTCAACGCTGAGCTAGAGGCACTTCCATTTTTGTCATCTCTACAACTACAAGTGGCTCAAATTCACCAATAGAAGTAGATTTCAGATAGTTGTATAGCTCAAGGAGCTCAACTTAAGGCATGCCTTCACTGAATCAAAATTGGGGATATGATTTCCTAGGATTTTTTCTAATCCCTTAGAGCTTGCCAAGTTTCATATAAAAGATTAAGCACATCAAAGAAGGTTATCAAGTTCTCTTTGAACTTCTTGCCATTCTTTAGGCTTTTATCTACCATTATTAGTAGGTTTTTCAAGCATAATTACCTTTACCTGAATCTGATCAAGCTCTTCAATAGTGTGTGAATGTGGTCTCCATAAGACTTGTAGACTCTCAATGTGACTAGCTCCTCACTCTGGTGGACCTTCAAGAAGTTATTTTTCCAATGGATAATTACAAAGCACTAGGATGTGATGGTTTCCCTTGCAAATTCTACAAGACATTATGGGATATAGTTAATCCTAACCTTTTATAGGTTTACCAAGAAGCTTTCATTAGTAGTTCATTAGGGTCTATCATAAAATAAAGGAAATATAAAATTCATATCTAAGGCTAGTGACCTTGAATAAATCTAAAATTGGTGATCAATTACTCTTTTGAATACCTCTTATAAAATCATAGCCAAGTCTCTGATGTTGCACATCCACCATTTGATTTTGCTTATCATCCAGCCAGAGTAGATTAGTTTCATCACAAGCCATTACATCCTTGATAACATTATTGATGTCTATGAAAGTAGGAAATGGACTAGGTGTTTATAGTAACAAGTCATCTTCATCAAAATTTATTTCACCAAGGCCTATGATTGAATTGAATGATCATTCATCCTCACCATGCTCATGGCTTGTGGTTTTGGCCCTAATTTTTTCTATTCTATTCAAATGCTCTTTACATATACTTTTGCATGCCTCACCATTAATGACCACCAATCTTCAACTTATGGGTTTTTCTACTCTATTCACCAAGGTTGTCCTCTAGCCCCAGACCTTTATGTCATGGCCACTAAAGGATTTGGCTATTTTCTCTCCAATATCATCTCTCAACAACATGTGAAAAGTATCTCTCTTCCTAATTCTCCTCTTGATATCATTAATGGCCATTTTTTGGTAATTATTTCCTCACATTTTTGAAGGAGCAATGTAATGTTAACCAAGCTTTTAAATGTTTGAACATTTTTTCCTTACCTCTGACTCTACCATCCAATGGAAAAAGATGCAATGTTATTTCCAATCTTTCCTACCCAAGCCTACTTGGCTTGATTCCTATGGATAGAAATGGATTTCTCATGGGTAGGTGTTTAGGTTTCGTGGCATCCCCTTTTCCTTTCCATCCTCTTCAATGACTCTTTGGTAAGTAGTACTTTATGTATTGAAAATAAATTACACTTCTGGATTGTCAAGCCACTTTCCTTTACTAAGAAGTTTTAGATTTTTTCCAAAGTGCTTTCTATCATTCATGTTTACTATTCTTCCTACTGGGCCCCTTCCAAAGCCTCATATCAAAAGATGGAATGACTACTTAATAATTTTTCTAGGCCTCATTAGAGCAAAGAAAAGGATTTTGAATTGGGATCTACTTCTTAATGGCATCGCAGGTTTCAAAGAGTTTGGTCCACTCTTGTGGAGCCTAAGATAGCTTATTTTGCTTAGTGTCTCCTGTATTAATGTCTCCCTATTAGATCTCATCTTATCCATTTGGGAGTTTTTATTCCCTCTGTATCCTTTTTATGGACATATGGAAATATCAAGCATTTATTTTAGTTCTTCCCATGAGCCCAAGTTGCTTGGTGATGGATTCATGACTTTTTAAGCTCTTCAATTAGAGCCTTTTTCTTGAAACATAATCCTGTTAGGAGACTAGCCCAATTTCTAGCAAGATATACTCAAATTTGGCATGCTTTCATAGTGAAATTCTCTTCACTATTTGGAAAGATCAAAATTTTGTTGTTTTTCTCAATTAGTTATGGACAAGCAATTTTCTATGTATATGAAAGATTCCATATGCTATAATGTCATGTTATAGATACATGTCTAGGATAGTAAAGTGGCTCTAGAAGTTTACCACTTGTATACTCTCATAGAGCACTAGGCTAATGCCCTATGTATCGTTTCTCTATGCCAACTTCTCCTACTAGCAGGGATGCTTCTCTACCATAGGGGCATGCCTCTCTGCCATGATGGCACCAACATGAATGTAGTCATAGCTCCATATGTGTCTCATAGGTCTCTCCCCATCATAGACACCATGGCTAGTCTCCCCTACTACATGGACACTCCTCCACTTCTCAGTATTCTCACATTGGATAGCCTAATAGGGAAAATTCCCCACTTAAACCATGCAATTTGTCTTGTGCATGTTTATCCTGGTCAAGAAAAAGATAAAGATGATACCATTACTGGTTAGGAGCCTATCTTTGACAGTCAAGACCTCTGTTTGTTCCTCTCCTAATAAGGACCTATTTATGGGTGTTTTTGCACAAAAAAACTTAGATAAAATACTTAGTACTTTATCTCTTGAAAGGAATATAATCCCAATTACTTGAAAAAAGACTACCCTAAGGTTTCTCTCAGCTAGGTCTTAGCTATGTGAAATGACTTAGTTGTAAATGTAGTTTGTTGTTGTAATAAGGGGTCTTATGCAAGAAATAGAAATGCAAAGGGCTTTGAAATGGTGTGTCTTAGAAAATTGTAGAAACCCTTAATAGTTTTCAGATCTAAAATATGAAAATAGACTTTTTCATCAAATCTGGCAATGTAATGATGCTTTGCCTAAACTAATACTTTGTTGAATAAAGTTCAAAAGTTAGGGAGGAAATAAAGGGTTAAGAGATACCTAAGGACAACCACAGGATTGATAGGATGATTTAGATAGACAAATTACAAAAGTAAACCACTTACTGCTTAACCAGACTAGTCACAATGTTGTAGAAAATAGTGCAATCTTTGAAGGAAACTTGGAATTTTCAAGCTATAAGATTTCATTAAACAACCAAGATCTGGTGTAGCTTAATCAAATCCTTATGATCGAAATGAAATAATTATTTTTTCAGAATAACCATACACAACAACTTACAATCAACAAACTGCCAATGGTAGGAACATGGAATCCATCGAATATCTTAAGCATTCATCAAAACTAAAACTAAACTTTAATTAACAAAATGTGAAAAATGAACCATGAAGACCAAATTTCAACAAATAACACAAAGTGAATTAGTAGAAACACCTAAAAATTTGTTTGTATTAATCAAAATTTTGGCAGAGTTTCACCAATTCTATATTTCACCACTTCAAAACAAGGAAAATGGTTGTCTTTTATAGAGGAGGAAAGACCACTGAGTTTAAAATGAATGGCCCATATTTAATTACATTAAATTTGTTAGAAATAAAGGCAACAACTACCCAAATGGAAATCTGATTACACTATGTTTATGATCTTAAAGCAATGTAATATTAATGGAGATTGCAATAGAAATAAAACCCACTACATAGAAATACCATGCATGAAGTATTGAACACATAACACCATATGTAACATGGAGAAAACCCTTTCGGGTAAAAATTCCACCAAGAACAGAGGCTTCAAGTTGTATTATCTTTAAAAATGAGATTACAATACATGCACTTCCTTTGTTTCTTCAGTCTTCAATCTGGCAGAACCTGACTACCTGTAAACTGTGATATGCAACACATACATGGCATTGTACTTATAGAAGTATTACACTCCCAAAACTAGGTGTCCACTTTCTCTCACCTTGGATACTTTGACATGCAACATTAAATGACCTCTTACAGGCTCATGACACTTGTCAATAGTCAACCATGCAAACTTGGGCACCCATCGATAAGAATAGTCACTTACAGGGTAATAAGTATTGTCATAATTGTCATAGATTCTGTCATAACACACCCCAAATAGCATCTTCCCAATATGGGTGCCTAGAGCCAAGAAGAGCAACTTACAACTCATAAATATTCATCATAAATTGTCATATTGTCATAGACTCCTAGGACAACTCATAGCTGTCATAGATTCTCTTACAACCACTTACCAACTTTATGACGTGTGTCATACATGCCAAAAAAAGTTGAGTCTTCCAAGGTGGCACCTACCCTCAATTACTCTTGATATTTACAATTACCATCTATAAATGTTACTCCATAACTACCACCGGTAACTTTGGAACTTATCGATGTAGTAACTCCGTAATTATTGTCCCCGATAATTAATTTTTACCACTACCAGTGAAACTTATACATCCCTTATGGGTGATTTACAAATAATATTAGGAATAATAATTACAAGGATTTACAAGGTTAATGGCACCTAAATCCCAACATTCTCCCACTTAACATTATACATTGTAAATACCCATAGGAAAACCATAAAATAATCAAGCACTAGAAATAAGGGCCATGGCCTCTCTGCACCAAACAAATTTCACTATGCTCATGGGCTTGGTCAATGAATCTACAACATTCTCCTGATTGTCTACCTTCTTCAACTCAATCTTTCTATTTGTAACCATTTCTCAGATAAAGTGATACAGTACATCAACATGCTTAGTCTGAGCATGATACATAGAATTCTTGGCCAAACAAATAGCACTCTAGCTATCACAACCAATTTGAATGACCTTGCAATCAAAACCAATACTTGTACACAATATCCTCAACCAAATTACCTCCTTAGAGACATGGGTAGTAGCAATATACTCTACTTCAATGGTGGACAAAGCGATGTCTTTTGCTCATCCAACTCACTACTCCTCCAAAAAAAGTAAACACATAGCCAATAGTGGACCTCCGACTATCCAAGTCACCTGCCCAATCTGTATCAACAAAACTATGTATGTCCAATGTCTTTTCCACATTATCAATACCTAAATAAACCAAACAATAATCAAAAGTACCATCTAAATATCTAAATACCCTCTTTGCATAATTCCAATGTTGTCTACCAGGGTTAGACATAAACCTGCTCAAAACTCCCACTGCTTGGGCAATATCTAGCCTAGTACAAACCATTGCATACATCAAACTCCCTACTACACTAGCATATGGCATATTATACATATCCTCTAAATCATCTTTATTCTTAGGACACATATCTAATGAAAGCTTAGTACCAATGGGCAAAGGAATTCTAACTGGGTTATAATCCTGCATACTAAATCTCTGCAAAATGGTATTCACATACTTACTCTAAGATAACCAAAGCTTTTTGTTACCTCTGTCCCTCCTAATCTCCATACCAAAAATATACATGGCTTCTCCAAGATCCTTCATATCAAATGCACCTAAAAGTTAAGCCTTCAATTCACTAATCATACCCTTAGTATTGCTAGAAAATAACATGTCATCAACATACAATGCAATGATCAGTATAGAATCATCAATACAATGAAAGTACACACAATGATCCTCCTCACTTCTAACAAAACTAAATTTCAAAACAAATGAATCAAACTTTTGGTACTACATTCTAAGGGATTGTTTCAAACTATAAAGAGACCTCTTTAATTTGTAAACCCAATGTTCTTTCCCTTTTACCTCAAATCTTGTAGGTTGTTGCATGTAAATTTCTTCCTCAAGATCTCCATGCAAGAACACAGTCTTAACATCCATTTGCTCTATTTACCAATCAAAAGTTGTAGCAATGGATAAAATAAATCTAATAGAATTTAATTTAGCAATAGGAGATAAACTTCACCAAAATCAACTCCCTCTCTCTCGGAGTAGCCCTTGGCTACTAGTCTATCCTTGTACTTCTCCAATGAACTGAAAGGAAGCTAGGTGTGCAGAAATCACTTCCTACACTAATCTAATGAGGAGAGATGTGTGTAAATTCATTTTAACCTTTACAATTATAGCATTATTAACCCAACAATAGAGATATTACAGCAATACACATACACACAGAATGTAGATAGAAGAGAGAGAGACAAGATATACGTGGGGAAAACCCTTACTGGTGAAAAACCTCACACTCTAAAACACAACTCAAATGTATTCTAGTAAACAATCAAGGTTACAATATAGTTACAGAGCCAATGATCTTGTAGGAGTCGTCGACACTCACATCTGGAGATATTCTGGCAGCATAACAGTACATATCAATCACATAATACATCTCCTCTCCAAGCACCTGTTTAAATAGAAGTTACCAGGCAAAAATAGACCTTCCTTGAGATGGGTGTCCAACTTGGCCTCATGGCCCAAAACCCACGCCTAGGGACACTTGTCTAAAATTACAGCATGGTCATGACACTTGTCATAACACCCCATCCCAATATGGTCACCTATTCCCAAGTTGGGCAATGACAGATGCTCTTACGCATCTTACGACTGTCATAGAATCTGTCAAACTGACAGTACTTATAGCTGTAAGAGAATCTGTCATACACTGACTAAAAATCACATATTCTCTTACAACATGTCATAACTCTCCTTGGGGTACCCAAAGATGCCTTCTTCCAAGATGCCTTGTGACACATGTCTTCACCTGTCATAGAACATTTAATTTACAACACTATCATAGATTTTGTCATAGGAATCTGTCATAACCGTTTCAATCAAGATTCACTTACACATTAGTCAAAGTGTCGACACATGGAAAAGTACCTCTACCACTAAGTGGGATGCCTATCTCCTCATGCGAGGACAAATTACATGTGGTCACCTTCCATGTAGGCTGACACATCACTGTGCCAACTCCCACAAGATGACAAAATAGGATTTGCATCCTAATTACACAATAGGCAATAAATAAATATATTACCATAAATAAATGCAAGGAATTACCAAGTTGAGACACCTTAATTCCCAACATTCTCCCACTTGTCGAACACCTTGTAAGAGCCAATAGAAATAACAAGATTTAACTACTATAGGCCGAGAGGCCCATAGGCTCCGAACACCATCTGAACTTCTCTGTGCCCACTGGTTTTGTCAATGCATCCGCAACATTCTGCAAAGTGTCTACCTTCTCCAAATTCACCTTCCCATCCTCTACTTTGTCTCACACAAAGTGAAACTATACATCAATATGCTTTTTTCTGGCATGGAAAGTTGGATTCTTTGCTAGGCAAATCATACTCTGATTGTCACAATAGATAGTAATATGTCCTGCATCAACACCAACATATGAACACAATATCTTAAGCCAAATGGCTTCCTTACAAGCATGAGTTGCTGCCATATACTCAACTTCTATCATGGACAAAGTAACCACAGGTTGTCTCTTACTCATCCAACTAATTGCACCACCAAACATAGTAAACACGTAGGCACTGGTGTATCTCCTACTGTCATTGTCACCCGCCCAATCAGAGTCCACGAATCCATGAATACAAATAGAATGTGGAGGTCCTGTAGGATTACCATGATAGTATATGGAATACTTAGAAGTACCCCTCAAATATCTAAACACTCACTTTACTACATCCCAATGTACCCGTCTAGGATTAGCCATAAATCGACTAAGGACTCCCACTGCTTGGGCAATGTCTGGTCTTGTGTAGACCATGGCATACATCAAACTGCCAACATCACTAGCATAAGGTACTCTACTCATGTCCTCCACCTCAGAAGGAGATTTTGGACAATTATTAACAGATAACTTTATCCCCAATGAAATAGGAACACACAATGGTCTACAATCTGCCATGCTAAACCTATCCAACACGGTCTTCACATACTTACTCTGGCTTAACCAAAGTTTTCTATTTGCTCTGTCTCTTCTAATTTCCATTCCCAAAATGTACCTGGCTGCCCCTAGAATTTTTATCTCAAACTGTGCTGACAACTGAGACTTCAAATCAGAAGTCATATTCTTAACATTCCCAATTAACAGCATATCATCAACATGCAATGCAATAATGAGAATGCAATCATTGTCAAATTTGTAATACACACAAGGATCTAATTTTGATCTCAGAAATCTAATCGACAACACAAAGGCATTAAATTTCATATACCACATCCTAGGAGATTGCTTCAAACCATACAAAGACTTTTTTAGCTTGCAAACCAAGTTTTCTTTACCTTTCTCTATGTAATGATTTGGCTCTGACATGTAAATCTCTTCCTCCAAATCATCATGAAGGAATGTTGTTTTCACATCCATCTACTCCACTTCTAAGTCATAAGCTACTGCAAGAGATAACAAGAACCAAATAGATGTCAACTTTGCAACAAGAGAGAAAATTTCACCATAATCAATTCCCTCCACTTGTGAGTACCCCTTCGCAACCAGTCTGGTCTTGTACTTTTCAACACTGCCATCTGCACCAAATTTTTTCTTGAAAACCCATTTGCATCCAATAGGTTTCCAACCATCAAGCAAAGGTACCAAGTCCCAAGTTTTATTCTTCTCTAAAGAAGCCATCTCATCTTTCATGGCCTCCTTCTAGGAGCTTGCATCTTTCATGCCCATAGCCTCTGTCATAGTTCTAGGCTCATTAGCATTAGTAAGCAAAGAAAAAGCACAACTAGAATCAAGCAATGTATAACCAAACCTATCAAGTTTCTTCCTTGTTCGTGTAGACCTCCTCAAGGGCCGAGGTTGAGGTTCTGCTTCTTCTTATTTTAGAGCTTCTAGATCTCTCATCATCAAGTCTCTTAGGGTCTGTCAGTTTAGTCTTCTCAAGGGTAGAAGGAAGCTGAACCACATCCTCTTTCTTTTCTATTTCTTTTGGCTGTAGAACGACATGAGAAGTTGTTAGCTCTCTAAAAATGACACTTCTACTATACAACACTTTTTTAGCCACAAGATCCCAAAGCTTTTATCCTTTCACACCGACACCATAGCCAATGAAAATACACTTAACATCCTTATTCTCTAATTTAGACCATTTCTCCCTAGGCACATGTACATATGCTTCACAACCAAAAACATGAAGATGTCTAACTGAAGGCTTCTTACCAAACCACACCTCCATAGGTGTCTTACCAACAAGAGCTAATGTAGGAGACCTATTTACCAGGTAGCAAGCAGTGGCTATAGCTTTAGCCCAAAACTTTTGTTCGAGGCTTGCTCCACTAAGCAAACTCCTAGCCTTCTCCATCAGTGTCCTGTTCATCCTCTCTGCAACTCCATTTTACTACGAGGTGTATGGAGTTGTCTTATGTCTTTCAATCCCTTTCTCTTTATAGAACTTATCGAAATCTACCAAACAAAACTCACCACTGTTGTTAGTTCTCAAACAGTTAATCTTTTAACTAGTCTGATTCTCAACAAAAGATTTAAACTCTTTGAACTGACTAAAGACTTTAGACTTGCTTTTGAGAAAATAAATCCATGTCCTTCTACTGTAATCATCTATGAAAGATACAAAATATACAAATTTAGAAATAGAAGGAACACTAACAAGACCAAACACATCAGAATGAATAAGGTCCAACACACCAGAAGACGTGTGAGAACTAGAGAAAACTGAACATGGTTTTACTTTCCATATATACAATGTTCACAAAAGTTGAACTTGAGATTACAATCATTTAACCTCTCAACGAGGTTTTTATTTTTTAGGGTTCTAAGACACTTCTCACCAATGTGGCCAAATCTCTTATGCCATAACATTGTCTTTTCAGTAGGAAGCTAAACTTCCAAAGCATGAGCACCCTTGGGTACCCAAGATGCACTACCATCAAAATTTGTTACAACATATTTCTTCATTGTTGGTTCAAATGGTGGGGATGAAGTGACTGCAACTCTTTTCTTTGAGTTAGAAGAACTATTGTATTGTGAAGTGCATGCCTCCAGCTAAAATATAGTACCTCTCTGAGTACGCTTTGCAAGCACCATAGATCCTCTAGTCATCTTGCATCTATCCTTCGAAAAGACAACCTACACACTTGCATCATTCAACTTACTTACATAAAGCAGGTTCCGTGCCAAGCCTGGGATGTGCATGACCCTAGTGATCCCATTCACTCATCCATCAGGGAATCAGATTGAGACTCTTCCATGACCAACAATCTTCAGATGAGAATTGTCACCCATGTACACTCTTGCACCATCAAACTCTTCATACTTCATGAACCAGATTCAATGTGAGGTCATGTGGAAAGATGCACCAGAATCAATCAACCACACATCATCAGATGCATCGGTGGCCAGGGCTACAATGAAGGCATCACCATCATCTTATGACTTGCCAGAATCTGAGTCTGGGACATTCTTCTTCTTCTTCTTCTTCTTTTCCTCTTTGCATTCCTTTCAAAAATGCCTAGTTTTTCCATAGTTCCAACAGAGGGCCTTGGACTTTCCAGGAGATTTGGATCTCCCACAGGATTTGGATCTACCCTTCTCAGCTTTCTTGTCCTTCTTTCTCCCTTTCTCCTTGGGTCTTCCACAAACCGCAAGAGCCTCTTTGGTTGCTTCAGAAGACTTTCTCTGCATTTCTTTAGATAATAGCGAAGATACCACTTCATCCATTTTGAAAGTAGATGTGGTGCTCCTAATAGCCATAACAAGATGATCCCACAAGTCCAACAAAGAACAAAGCAAGGTTATACAATGATCCTCCTCCATCTTCACACCAACAGATGTTAACTATGCAACTAACATGTTGAAATAATTTAGGTGATCTACAATAGATCATCCATCCTCCATCCTCAGAGAATACAACTTCTTTCTCATAAAAATCTTGTTCACTAGGGATTTGGCCTAATAAACATCTCCTAGCTTCTTCCGAAGATCTTTTGTGGTCTTCTCCTCATGGACATTTAACAGGATAGAATCAGCTAGACTGAGTCTTATGAGACCCTTAGCCTTCTAATCTTTGAGATCCCAATTAGCTTGTGCCATTACGGTTGGTTTTATACCAGAAATAGTTTCCCATAGGTCTTGATCAACAAGCATGTCTTCCATCTTAATTTTTCCATAACTCAAAATTTGTGCCGTCAAGCTTCTCCACCTCTAATCTTCTGGATGTGCCTACCATCTCCTTCCTACAACAAGATTATAGAATACTCTACAAAAACTCCCACTCAATCTAAGATCAGCTCAAAAAACCCCTACCCAACAACTAGGACCAAAGGTGATCAAGCTCTAATACCAACTCAAAGGAAGCTAGGTGTGAGGAAATCGCTTCCTACACTAATCTAATGAGGAGAGATGTGTGTAAATTCTTTTTAACCTTTACAATTACAGCATTATTAACCCAACAACAAAGATATTGCATAAATAGACATACACACAAAATGTAGACAGAAGAGAGAGAGACAAGATATACGTGGGGAAAACCCTTACGAGTGAAAAACCCCACACTCCAAAACACAGCTCAAATGTATTCTAGTAAACAATCAAGGTTACAATATAGTTACAGAGCCAATGCTCTTGCACGAGTCTTCAACACTCGTATCTAGAGATATTCTAGTAGCATAACATTACCTGTCAATCGCATAATACATCTCCTCTCCAAGCACCTGTTTAAATAGAAGTTACAAGGTAAAAATAGAGCTTTCTTGAGATGGGCGTCCAACTTGTTCTCATGGCCCAAAATCCACGCCTAGGGACTGATCCAGAGCCACATATACTCTATGCCTACATTACCCCAAAAATCCTAACATACATTTACCCATGTATGTTTATGCATTATTGACTATGCATAAAACTTTATTTACATAGGTTGCACTTTTACTTGCCCATTGGCAAGACCTAACATCATCGGCCTCTCCGCTAGGAGTCTTCCTGATGCCTTTCTCTTGCCGATAGAGGTTATCACTTTTGGTTGCCTATCGGCAACACCCCTTACCATTGGCTCCACTTGGACTCTTCACTCCGATCATATTAGTCATACCGATGCACACACTTGACTTGTTGACCATCGGCAACATCTTTGCTATCGGTCTTCCTTAGAATTATTATTCTAATGCCTATTGTCTCCCCGAACTCCTCATCGGCAACACTTTACACTCCTTCTACCGATCCTTGTTCTCACACCAATGAACTCCCCTTAGCGACACTTGCTGATTGTCACCCCGATGCAACCGATCGGTAAGAGCTCTACGGTTGGCTTAATACACTTCCGCTCACCTAATGTCTTGTCTCACGCTGATGAAACCTTACACTTGTGACCATTGGTGTGACGTTCACCATCGATCTAACCTTTATTACTTCCACCGACATGCCTCCTCACACCGATACCTTCAATACATGCCACTTCGACCCGTCAACCTTCAGCAACGATGTCATTCACTTCTCTAGTGATTTCTCTGATCTAATCTACCCTACACAGCTTAGCACATACCCATGCTAGGGTTACTTAACACCTCTCAACCTTGATCCTGCAAACATGCATGCAAACAAACAGATAATGCAAACTAAACCCTAAACTACTGTACACGGCCATTCCACCGATTCTACGAATCAACTGGTGGAATGGATAATCGGACCCATCCAGCCAATCAAAGCAATAGATCGATTAAATGAATAGAACACACACAGAATCTTTATTGGATTTCAGAAATGCAATTACAGTACTCTATTTTTCTAACAGCACAATACAACTTCTCAGTATGTCTCTCCTCTCCTCAATGACCCGATCTAGGTGGGTATTTAACTACTCATAGCAGTAGTACTGCTTTTGCCTCCAAGTGGCTAGGAGACCCAACCGATCTAACAAACTTAACAGATGTCTAACAAACTATCTAAAAATAGTAAAAGCATGGTCAATTCAGATCTTATTACATTGCATTGGTCTTATAAGACCTTCTTGGAAACATCAACAAGACTTCAAACTAACTAACTGCCTCATGGAGGAGCCACATATACTCTATGCCTGCATTACCCCAAAAATCCTAACATACATTTACCCATGTATGTTTATGCATTATTGACTATGCATAAAACTTTATTTACTTAGGTTTCACTTTTACTTGCCCATCGGCAAGACCTAACATCATCAGCCTCTCCGCTAGGAGTCTTCCTGACACCTTTCTCTCACCGATAGAGGTTATCGCTTTTGGTTGCCTATCAGAAACACCCCTTACCATCGGCTCCACTTGGACTCTTCACTCTGATTGTATTAGTCATACCGATGCACACACTTGACTTGTTGACCATCGGCAACATCTTCACTGTTGGTCTTCCTCAAAATTGTTATTCTGATGCCTATTGTCTCCCCAAACTCCTCATCAGTAACACTTTACACTCCTTCTGCCGATCCTTGTTCTCACACCAACAAACTCCCCTCGGTGACACTTGCCGATTGTCACCCTGATGCAACCGATCAGTGAGAGCTCTACTGTCAACTTAATACACTTCCGCTCACCCGATGTCTTGTCTCATGCTGATGAAACCTTACATGTGTGACCATCGGTGTGACGTTCACCATCAGTCTAACCTTTATTACTTCTATCGACATGCCTCCTCACGCCGATACCTTCAATACATGCCACTTCAACCCGTCAACCTTCAGCAATGATGTCATTCACTTCTCTGGTGATTTCTCCGATCTGATCTACCCTACACAGCCTAGCACATACCCATGCTAGGGTTACTTAACACCTCTCAACCGCGATCCTACAAACATGTATGCAAACAAACAGATAATGCAAACTAAACCCTAAACTACTATACACACCATTCCACCGATTCTACGAATCAACCGGTGGAATGGATAATCAAACCCATCCAGCCAATCAAAGCAATAGATCGATCAAATGAACAGAACACACACCAAATCTTTATTGGATTTCAGAAATGCAATTACAGTACTCTATTTTTCTAACAGCACAATACAACTTCTTAGTATGTCTCTCCTCTCCTTAATGACCCAATCTAGGTGGGTATTTAACTACTCACAGCAATAGTACTGCTTTTGCCTCCAAGTGGCTGGGAGACCCAACCGATCTAACAAACTTAACAGCTATCCAACAAACTATCTAAAATAGTAAAAGCATGGTCAATTCAGACCTTATTACATTGCATTGGTCTTATAAGACCTTCTTGGAAACATCGACAAGACTTCAAACTAACTAACTGCCTCATGGAGGCCACTGTAAGGTAGGTGCTCCTGCACCATACTCCCCAACAAAAAAAGAACTCATGTCCCATGAGTTAGGTTGTGGAAAAATTCCACCTTTACTCTTTGCCATCTCAGTGTTCTGACCTACTCCAGCTTGATACTCTGTTGTCTCTTGGCTGCTTCAAGATTTCTAAACTTGTTGTCTTGCAAGTAAACTCTCCTGCCTATCAATGTAGGCTCTGTTCATGCATACCCTGTGTTAGCTAGTTTGTCTTACCAGCACCTCTATCTGAATACCTGGTTGAATAACCTTAGTAATTGCTTCTTGAACTTCTGTAATGTTTAAATCTGTCTTCCTTTCAACTTGGATAGAACAAACAATAGTCCCTACTATGACAACATCCTTGTCATTCCACTCAACTGGTTGTTGTTTGCAAACCTATTTCTGAACATGCTGCTGACCTCTGTCAGTCAAAACTAAACCTTTCTTCAAATTGTTGTCATTAACAACTTCTTTCCCTGCAGTGTCCTCAACTACCTTTATACCTGCTACTGTAGGCATCTGCCTGCTACTGCAGGCATCTGCCCAAACTCCTTCCTTTCCACTAAAATGATTTTTGCTGCCTTCTGTGCTACAACTTCTTCCTATAAAGGTATCAACACAATAGTTTTACCATCTTTCTTGATGGTGTAGGTATTTGCATACCCATCATACAGTACCCTCCTATCAAATTGCCATGGCCTACCCAACAGTAGGTGACAACATTCCATGGGCAATATGTCACACAAAACTCTATCATGATATGCCCCAATCTGAAAATCAACATATGCCTATTCATATATAAAAAGTGATTGACTATCACTCACCCAAGATGCCTTGTAAGGGTTTTGATGTGGAATCCTTTCCAAATTTAGTTTATCCACCATTTCCTGGGATACCATGTTGTCTGTTGAACCAGTATCAATGACAACCTTACATATTTTACCTTTGCTCTTACATGTGGTCTTGAAAAGAGCTTTTCTTTGCATCATATCCTTTGATGTCTTCAAGACTGTCCTTCTTAACATCAATGCTTCTCCCTCCTCAGGATATCCATAATTGTCAGAAAGCTCTATCTCCTTGATAAGTGTTTGAACTTTGTACCCTTTCCTCTACTTTCTTTTCTTGCACAAGTTGTACTCTCTTGTCATTCATTCTATCATCTCTGGATGATGAACCTTGTCTTTCTGGACATTTAAAAAATGGATGACCAAACTCACCATAGGTGTAACACTTTCCTGAAAATGTAGTAGAACCTCTACCATGTCCAAATCTACCTCTAGTACCCTTCCATCCACCTCTGAAATCAGACTGTTCCTGTCCTTTACCAGTGTCTTCTTGACTCTCATTGGTTTGTCTTGTTGTAGGAGCTGATCCTCTTCCTCTCATGGACTTATCCTATCTTCTATTCATCTTCTCCTCAATCTTGATTGCCATTTGATAACAATCTTCCACACTTTTAGGGATAGCCAAAACTAACTCATCCTGTATGTTCAATCTCAAACCAGCTAAGTACCTAGCCACCTTTTCTACCTCATTCTCATGATGACCAGATCTCATACTCAACTTATAAAACACCTCAGTGTATGCCTTCACATCCATTTCCTTTTGCCTTAAAAATTGCAGCTTCTTAAACATCTGAATTTCATAATCCTTAGGCAAGAATTTACCTTTGATCCTTGCTACCATCTTATCCCATGAAGTGATCTTTGACTTTCCTTGTTTCCTTCTCTTGGATTGTACATAATCCCACCATACCAAAGCATGACCTCCTAACTTGGTCTTTGCAATCTTCACCTTCTGATCCTCAACAACATCTTCACATTCAAAGTAATTATCAAGTGCAACAATCCAATCTAGTAACTCATCTTCATTCAAACTTCCATTATACTTAGAAACATCAACCTTTACCTTAGGTTTATCACTCTGCACTGCCTTTAATAGTTTTGCAAATCTCTGGTCTTCAGCATTTAGATCTTCAGCTACCTCTTCATACTCTTCAACAGCATCTTCATCTTCTTCTGATTCACTGTCTTCCACTTCCCTCTTTTTATTCTTCTCCAAGGCTACAAGCCTGGCTTGAAGTGCTTCAACAATCTCCTTCATCTTCCTCATCTCTCTGGCATGTTTTTCCTTCATCTCCTGCAACTCCCTTGTAGTACCATTACCTTTCGGAGGCATTTTGTCAACCTCTCACTCCCCTACCTCTGCCTGGTCAGTGATAGAATCAGCACACAAATAGCCCAGACCTTTTGCTGAGCTCTGATACCACTTTGATGCAGAGCCACATATACTCTATGCCTGCATTACCCCAAAAATCCTAACATACATTTACCCATGTATGTTTATGCATTACTGACTATGCATAAAACTTTATTTACTTAGGTTTCACTTTTACTTGCCCATCGATAAGACCTAACATCATCGGCCTCTCCGCCAGGAGTCTTCCCGATGCCTTTCTCTCGCCGATAGAGGTTATCACTTTTGGTTGCCTATCGGCAACACCCCTTACCATCAGCTCCACTTGGACTCTTCACTCCAATCATATTAGTCATACTGATGCACACACTTGACTTGTTGACCATCGGCAACATCTTCGCTGTCGGTCTTCCTTAGAATTGTTATTCTAACACCTATTGTCTCCCCAGACTCCTCATCGGCAACACTTTGCACTCCTTCTGCCGATCCTTGTTCTCACACCAATGAACTCCCCTTGGTGACACTTGCTGATTGTCACCCTGATGCAACCGATTGGTGAGAGCTCTACCGTCAGCTTAATACACTTCCACTCACCTGATGTCTTGTCTCATGCTGATGAAACCTTACACTTGTGACCATTGGTGTGATGTTCACCATCGGTCTAACCTTTATTACTTCTGCTGACATGCCTCCTCACGCTGATACCTTCAATACATGCCACTTCGACCCATCAACCTTCAGCAACAATGTCATTCACTTCTCTGGTGATTTCTCTGATCTAATCTACCCTACACAGCCTAGCACATACCCATGCTAGGGTTACTTAACACCTCTCAACCTCGATCCTACAAACATGCATGCAAACAAACAGATAATGCAAACTAAACCCTATACTATTGTACATGGCCATTCCATCGATTCTACGAATCAACTGGTGGAATGGATAATCAGACCCATCTAGCCAATCAAAGCAACAGATCGATCAAATGAACAGAACACACACAGAATCTTTATTGGATTTTAGAAATGCAATTACAGTACTATGTTTTTCTAACAACACAATACAACTTCTCAGTATGTCTCTCCTCTCCTCAATGACCTGATCTAGGTGGTATTTAACTACTCACAGAAGTAGTACTGCTTTTGCCTCCAAGCAGCTAGGAGACCCAACCGATCTAACAAACTTAATAGTTGTCCAACAAACTATCTAAAAATAGTAAAAGCACGGTCAATTCAGACCTTATTACATTGCATTGGTCTTATAAGACCTTCTTGGAAACATCAACAAGACTTCAAACCAACTAACTACCTCATGGAGGCCACTGTAAGGTAGGTGCTCCTGCACCAAGGGCACTTGTCCAACACTGCAACATAGTCATGACACTTGTCATAACACCCCATCCAAATATGGTTGCCTATGCCCAAGTTGGGAAATGACAGATGCTTTTACGCATCTTCCAACCCTCATAGAATCTGTCATACTGACAGTACTTACAGCTGTAAGAGAATCTATCATACATTGACTAAAATTAGCATATTCTCTTACAACATGTTATAACTCTCCTTGGGGTGCCCAAAGATGCCTTCTTCCAAGATGCCTTGTGACACATGTCTTCACCTGTCATAGAACATTCCATTTATGACTCTTACGTGTCATAGATTCTGTCATAGGAATCTGTCATAACTGTTTCAGTCAAGATTCACTTACACACTAGTCAAAGTGCCGACACAAGGCAAAATACCTCTACCACTAAGTGGGATGCTTGTCTCCTCATGTGAGGACAAAATTACATGTTGTCACCTTCCACGTAGGATGACACATCACCGTGCCAACTCCCACAAGATGACAAAATAGGATTTGCATCCTAATTACACAATAGGCAATAAATAAATATATTACAATAAATAAATGCAAGGAATTACCAAGGTTGAGACACCTTAATTCCCAACATGAACCATCTGCTCCAAACTTCTTCTTGAAGACCCACTTGCAACCTATGGCATTTCTTCCTTTAGGCAAATGAACAAGATCCCACGTGTTGCAAGAGTCTAAATCCATCATCTCCTCCTGCATGGCTAATTGCCAAGACTCACTATCATATGCATGAATAGCTTCCCTATAGGATCTAGGCTCATCTTTAGTACTCAATAAAGAAAATACACAATAGAAATCTAGTGGGCTATACCTATCAATTGGGTTCTATTTTCTTCTAGGTCTTCTTAGAGGTGGAGTAAGAGACTCTTCAGGTTCTTTTGCATGCTCATCTATAAACCTTGAGACATCATCAATGAAGGAAACAACATTCACTGGACCAAAGACATCTGAATGGATAAGTTCCAATTTATCATTAGATTTATTACTGCCAGAAGGAAAGGGAGATCTATTCTGCTTTCCAAACACACAATGTTCACAAAATTTAAAACTCTCATCAGAATAGGATAAACCATCTACTAATTGTTTATTTAAAATAGTCTTTAAACTAGACTGACTTATGTGGCCCAATCTATAGTGCACAACATACATGTATTTTTAGTATTAGCCTCAAATCCATAAGAGGCATTACAAATAGTAGTGGCTTCTAGCTTAAATAGAGTTTCCAATATTTTCTCCTTCGCTACCACTAAGTTTCCTCTCACCAATCTGCATCCATGCTTATCAAATGTCACATGCAATCTTAAATCATTCAACTTTGAAATATAAATCAAATTTCTAGCCAATCCAAGAACATGCAAAACACCAGGGATGGTTTTAATTCCCCCATCACTGAAACACAACATTACATTGCCTTTTCCAACTATCAGATATGTAGAGTTGTCCACAAGGTACACTTTACCTCCATCATACTCTTAGTATGTGGAAAACCATTCTTTATGTGGGGTCATATGATACAAGCATCTTGAGTCAACCAACCAATGATAATTAGAAACAACATTGCATGCAAAAAGTAAAACATCTTCACCTACATTCGAGGACTTATCGGTAGTAGAATCCCACTGTTTCTTTAGCTTTCTACATTCCTTTTTCACATGCCCTCTTTTTCTGGAATTTCAACACTTAACTCTATTCCTCTTTTCAAGAGTCTTAGAATGGCCCTTAGACTTGTCTTTAGACCCCTTCTAATCTCCTTCTGGTCCTCTTTCCTTAGACCTTCCCCTTGACATTGGGAGCATCCCTTGAACTATCCAAACTTTTCTTCCTCAATTCTTGTGACAATAGAACTGAAACAAGAGCATCCAACTTCAAATCTGTGAGGTTAGAAGTGATAGCCAAAATAACATTCTCCCATGACTCATGTGAAGAACATAGAAACAATATACATTTATCTTCTTCATCCACATCAACATCTATAGATGCTAGTTGACTCAATAACAAATTAAATGAATTCAAATGCTCTACAACTAAATCACCCTCTTTCATTTTCATGGAAAATAATTTACGCTTTAAATTAAGCTTGTTAACCATACTCTTGGCTTAGTAGATCTCACCCAATCTCTTCCAGAGTTTATAAGTAGTCTCTTCTCTCGCGACATTGAACAAGACAGAATCTGCAAGACATAGTCGGATAGTTCCCCATGCCTTCTTATCCAACCTTTCCCATTCTTCCGTACTCACATCATCAGACATCTTTTCATTCATAATAGCCAACCACTAGTTTCTTTCCTCTAGAAAATTCTCCATTTCCAGCTTCCATAATTCATACTCCATACCATTGAACTTCTCAATGTCCAAATGAGAGGTTGAAACAACGGATTGAGCCATGAATACTACACAAGATCTGCAAAACAAAACAACCAAATCTCCCACTGCAGCTAAACAACCTTCACATTACCACCAAAGAAACAAAATCAACTAGGCTCTGATACCAAATGTTAGAAATGAAGGCAAAAACTACCCAAATGGAAATATGATTACACTATGTTTATGATCTTAAAGTAGTTTAATATTAATGGAGATTACAATAGAAATAAAACCCACTACATAGAAATAACATGCATGTAGTATTGAACACATAACATAGTATGTAACATGAAGAAAACCCTTTTAGGTAAAAAAACTCCACCAAGAAAAGAGGTTTCAAGTTGTATTATCTTAAAAAATGAGATTACAATACATGCACTTCCTTTGTTTCTTCAGTCTTCAATCCGACAGAACCTGAGTACCTGTAAACTATGATATGTAACACATACATGGAATTATACTTATAGAATTATTACACTCCCAAAACTAGGCGTCTACTTTCTTTCACCTTGGATACTCCGACATGCAACATTAAATGACCTCTTACAAGCTCATGACACTTGTCAATAGTCAACCATGCAAACTTGGGCACCCATGGACATGAATAGTCACTTACAGGGTAATAAGTGTTGTCATAACCATCATAGATTCCATCATAACACCCCCCAAATAGCATCTTCCCAATATGGGCACCTAGAGCCAAGAATAGCAACTTACAACTCATAAATATCCATCATAAGTTGTCATATTGTCATAGAATATTATGACAACTCATAGTTGTCATAGATTCTCTTATAACCACTTACCAAATTTATGATGTGTGTCATACATGCCAAAAATAGCTAATTCCTCCAAGGTGGTGCCTACCCTCAATTACTCTTGATATTTACAATTACCATATGTAAATGTTACTCCATAACTACCGTCAGTAACTTCAGAACTTATCGATGTAGTAACTCCGTAATTACTATCCTCGATAATTAATTTTAACCACTATTAGTGAAACTTATACATCCCTTATGGGTGATTTACAAATAATATTAGGAATAATAATTATAAGGATTTACAAGGTTAATGGCACCCAAATCCCAACAAAATTCTTGTGGCAACTTTGTTACAAACTTGTTTTTGCTTTTATCTTTTACAAAAAGACAAAATTACAACTTCTAGAATCATTTAGATAAGACAAAATAGCACTTTTATATGAGTTGCAACAAGACAAATTGTTCCTCAATGAGTTGACAAATCAAAAATGTATATATGGCATGTTTTTCCAAAAGGGGCATCCAACTGGAGGCTGCACAAGTTGACTGGATTGCTAGTTTTGTCAAAATTCGGCTCTCAAGGTAAAGGAAGATCATCCTCTATCAAAAATTCATCAAAATTCTTCTCCTTATTCATGTATTCAATCAAATCCTAAAGAGTTGGGTTGACATCCTCAGGAGGAGGACCCTTCGTGTGATGCAATCTGTAAGTTTGGGTGTCATAAGTCTTTCTAAACAAATTATAGGAAACCTTCCTTGTATGAGTCCCTATATGAAATCTCTAAATTTTTTACTGAAACTTTGATGTTGTAGCGATACTTGACTTATCAAAATCACAAGGTGTTTCCTATAACTCTCCTTGAAGTAACATTTTCCAATAGGGCTTAAATTCATCCACCTCATTTAGAGAACCAGACTCTATTTTAGCTCTGCTACCCACATATCTTCCCATTAAATCACTTAAAATATCATAACAATCATTCAAAATATTACAGGCTTGATCCCTCACATGTGTGGCCTCTTGTTTGGCTTTATCAAATATCCCTATTCTAAATTTCATCACGTCCATCCAATAGTGAGGTGCTCCAAGAGATTCTTTTGTCAGGATAATTTCTTCCATTAATACAGTAGGAGGGGACATACTACCTCTCATTCTTTTCTTCCTCTCCTCTTCTTTCCCCTTTCCTTTGCCCTTAACCTTAAGTAATGCTTGCTCATCCTCTATCTCATCACTATCTACCTCCACAACCTTCCCTTTTGGATCCACATGCCTTTTAGGCTCTTCTCCAGATGCTCCTTCAGTAGCCTCTTTAATTATTCTTGTTCTAGGCTCCAAGGGTGTATATGTCAATAGTACACCTTGAGCTATAAGCTGGGCAACTTGGGCATTTACCCAATTTCTATTGTATTTGATATTTTCTTTCATTATTTCATCTAGCGATCCAACCTCTTCCTCAACCCAATTAGGTGGTGGGATAGGTTGATCAAAAACCATTCTCCATATTGCCTCTTGGACCAATTCTCCATCATCTATCATCTGGTTAGGTACTGCAATAATTTGAAATTTGTTGATTAAATCTAGTGGAAGATGAAAATATTTCTTCTTTTTCACTTCATGCTCATCATCACAGTTAGTCAAGAAATCTTCTAGTTGTTCTTCGTGGGCATACTTCTTGCTTAAATTACTCTCCAACTTATGTAAAGGGTCAAAATTTTCTCTTGCCTTATAGAATAGGAGATGATACTCTTGTAATTCCATATCTGAGGCCTTGGTAGCAATAGGAGCAGTACAAGTAAATAGGCCTCTTCTTACAATGAGGGGAAATAGAACTGTTGCTCTATGTAACCCCTTCAACAAATTGTGGGTTATGTAGATTTGTCTTGTCAATTCCAATAGTACCATCTTGTCAGTTGGGTACTTGGATAGTCTATAGGGCACACCTATGAAGCCCTCAATCCTTGAATATGTGAATTTGGGAATTGGATGAACCAATACCCCTATTTTCCCACCATATTCATATCCTGAATGGACAAACTCCTGCTCAAATCTCCTTGTAGCATCCTTGTAATATACATGGTGAATGCATCATTCACCCTCTTGTAGTGTGACAAGGACCTTTCCTTCTACAATTGAGGGTAACAATCATACACCTTGTATTCATTGGTTGCACCAAGCTTGGTCAATCCAAGATATGGGAAATTTCATGCCAGCATATAGACTATATAAGCAGTCATGTAGAACACCCTTGTGTCTAGCAGAGCCATGAATTGAATATGAAGATTGTCACTAATTATTGTTTACCAGTAGATCTTACAATTCCATTGATTATCTACTCAACAAATCTTAACATCCATCCTTCAAAAGAAGTAGTAGAGAGTCCCATGAGTCTGCTCAATAAGGTGACCAAGTCATTGATTTGTATTTTGAAATCATTCCTATACAAATTCATAGGTAATTTAGCCAGATTAGGTTTTGGCATCTTCATCCATCTATCATTTATTACCTTCCTACATCGCTCAGGAGATTGGTTGTATAAAGCTTACCCCTAATCCGTAGTTAAGTCCAATACTTTTGCATGAGTAGGAATGTCAAATGCATCTACTATAGCTTCCCAAGTGAGGTTGGCTATAACTCTACCATCTGGTGCTATGATCCTCCTTGACAACACATCATAGTGTTCCCTACATTCCATGATCAACTTTGCACAATGTATAGAAGTGGGGAAACTAGAAGCTTGTGCAATTCCATTTAATGCCATTTTCCTTGCCCATTTAGTTGGATTTAGAGCATACATCCTCTCCTTGAAATCATCCATATATATATGTGCCCCAAATCTGTATCGGATACCTCATTCTAGTTAGAGGTAATCTTTGACTCAGGTGTAACTCCCTTAAATTCACATTTCATCTTGGCAAGCCTGGTAGACATTAATCATACAAAGATAACTACAATAAATAACTATTTATTTAACTAAGCTCACTACAAGGTTAGTATATCATGCCCACGCCATCATTCCAAAGAAGACCCAATCAAGCACTGCATTGAAGTCCACTGAATTCAAATTGCCTAATTGGACAAGCCATTTCAACTAATATGCATCTTGATGAAAAACACTTATGAAATAATTAATTCACATCACAATTAGCATATTAGATCATGATATTACATTTCATGCAGATCCATAAACCTTACACATGTGTTAAAATACTATTATAAATTCATTTGAATGCATTTTCTCAAATTATGGGATTTGGTGGTTCATTAGGATATATGGGTAATCTTGAGTTCATAACCAAAAACCTATAATTATCATTTAAAATGTGCTAATAGACCATTATAAATGCAAGAAAATTCACCATTGAATCATCCTAAAACTTCTCTCTGTAATTGTTTTGAAAACATGGGACCTAGTGCATCTAAAGGATTTGCAGAGGTTTGAGTGTTTGTGAGAGTATTGGCATGGGATAGACATGCAAGAAATCTAGTGCCATGAAGACAAGTGGGAATATCAGTATTGTCAAGATATTGTGGAAGTTTAGGCATCATAAAGATTTTGCAACAAATATGAGTTCATCCAGAAAAGGAAAAAAATTGAGGCTATCAAGATCTGCATGAGTTTGAGGGTCATCTAAATATTATCCACATCTTAATCGCATCCCCACAATCTAGACTTTACTAGGTCTTTTGCGGGTATACAGGGGTGTAATGAATTCATGAGGATTAATGAGTCTTCTCGATGTATTTGCATCCTGATCAAATTTCCATAAAATAAAAGTGACTTAGCGGGAAAAACAACTTGCGATCCTTTTATCTTGGGCGAGATACATCCCTACCCTAAACGAAGTTTTGCAATCTAGGATCTTAACCTCAAAGCTTCAGTCTAAGGATCTATTGTGCAAATTTAAGTGGGTTTATGAGGGATTGAAAGACAAATCTAGATATTTATATTAATCCCATGACAATGTCTACAAAAACATTTACCCTAATTTGAACATCATTTCGCACTAAACCCTCGCAGCTACGTTTATCCTCTTTGCTAACCCTAGTATTGCAACTTTGAGAAATTAAGTACATGGAAATGGGAGGATCCCACCTATATATACCCTAGGGTTTCAATACTAATACTGGCCAATTTGAATAGAGGTTTTACTCATACGTGAACTCAATTTCAAACAATCACACCATAGTGAATTTTAACGCTATGGAATGGAAGGAACTTTGAAATTAACCATACAACTCCAAAATAACAAGCACATATTCAACCTATACCCATCTATAGATGATTTTATAGATGAATGTTGGGTTTGAAGCTTACTTGTTCTACAAGTGGACTTGGTGAATAGTCAAATGGACGTATGATCAAGGTTGAAGACTAGTGATGATTGCAAATGATAGTGGTAATTATGCTATGGAATGCAAGGTTCACTCGACGATTAAATTATGAGTGCAAGGATGTCAAAAATTCTCTTTGAAAATGATTAAATGCCTCTAAGAATTCATTGCAGGACTACCATTAATGAGCATGTGTGAACCAACAAGGTAAGCATTCAGTTATCCTTTAATGTGGGCTTTTATATTTTGCAGGACTTATAGGATTGTAGGGATCTAGGGCATTAGTGGATATATCTGTATGCAGACTGGAACTCCGCTTTTATCTTTTAAGGCTTGAACTTCACATTGTGGGAAAATAATAGGTATCAAGACATGTGGGAAAAAGAGGCACAAGTGGATTTGTCCTATTGGGCGTCAAATCTTTGCAATATCCACTTGGCAATGAAAAATCTGCAGCTGAACATCTTGTGAGGATTTGACATGTTGTGGGATTTTTAGGGTCATCGGGATAAATCTTAATGCCCGCTGAGATCCCGCAATATCCATTAAGAGAAAAGACTCCCACAACTTTCAAACAAAGAAAGTCTATCATGATGCTAAATTAAAAGTCTCGCATGTCGACAAGGGTGAAAGTGTTGTAAATATGTGCCTATGATGTGTTGTCATTGATGTCAACATATCCCTTTGTCAGAAATAGAGGAAATAGTGCAGATCAGTGAAGTAGATTGCTTTGCATTTCCAAAGGAATAAAGATCAAAGTACGTGGACCATATGGCTATGTAGAGGATTGTCTGAAGTAGCTCCAGTTAAGATTTGAGAGGTCCGCATGAAGATTTGAAGAAGCTATATCTGAGTAGAACCAGGTTTTGCAGTGTTCAAAAGAGATAGAGTGACAAGAAATTGGTCTGGATTACTCCACAATGAAAACTTATGATCTATGGGTCTAGAGGCATGTTTGGGAAGTTACTGTGTATCCTCAACTCAAATGGTTCGTGGTTTGGAGAACCGCAAGCAATCTTTCTAGTGTGACAGTCATGACAGACAGTGTTCTTGAGGTACCAGATGAAGATGCAAGTGATTCTAAGGATTTGGAGTAGTGCAAATGTTATTGTTGAATCCAATGTGCTTGTGGAGGTCTCTAGATGATATGCCTACTGTGTTGGAGGTCTGCATTGAAGATTGAGCTCGTTGCTAAAGATTTCTTCCTTAGTATTACTGTTCTTCTTAGTCTTGGCCAACTGGATGTTTCAAGCATGTTGCGGATGATCTAAGAGAAATTATCTGAAGCATAGTGTGTTGATTGAAGAAGATTCAAGTCCTAGAAAATGTTTGGCCAACACTATAAGGATTCGCATGTAATACTTTGTACCAAATCAAGTCTTGTAATTGTAACAGTTTGTTAGACCGACCTTAAAGAACAATTGTAATAAGATGTTTGTAAAGCCGACTTTGATGATCATTCCAAAGTCGATGTCATATATAAATAAGTGAAGTAAGGCCATCAAAGTGTATGAGGTGAGTGAAGATGTGGTAGAGAAGAGCAGAGTGTGGGAGTAGAGCAGAGGAGTTATGCGCTTCAATGGGACTGAACCAAGCATGAAGAAGATGTCATTTCTCAGTTCATTCTTTTTGTATTAAACATAAAATCTTGTAGGCAGTGAGCCTCTTTGAGTAGTGAGCTCTGGGAAGTGCACCCGAAGGCAAGTGCCATCCCATTTCTTTTAAGTACTTTTAATAGGGTACGAATCTTGTGGGTTAACCCCCACCGTGGTTTTCCCTTAACTGGGTTTCCACGTAAAAATTATGGTGTTATGTGTGTTCATTTTGTTTCTACTCATGTGTTGTTAATTCATGTTTTAATGTTTACATCATTAATCTGTTTGTAAGTTGTGAAAGAAGATTAAAAGAAGAAAAGGTTAAAGTTGTGGACAACTAATTCACCCCCCCTCTTAGTTGTCTGACCTAATTCCAACAATTGGTATCAGAGCCAGTTCCTCTAAAAGAAACTTAACCACTTGAGGAGATCCAAGATGTCGACTTACAAGAAGGAAATTTTGAGATTTGATGGAACTAATTACTCCCTTTGGAAGGTGCACATGTAGTGTCATTTGCAATGTATGGGTGATGCCTTTTGGTTGATAACTAAGGATGAGTATAAGATTCTGAAGAATGGCTCTTCAACTCTAGATGAACTCACGGAAGCTGAATACAATATTCAAGCTAAAGAAGCATTGTTGAGTACCCTGACTAATACAAAAATGACAATGTCTTGGAATTGAAAACTACTCATGAAATCTAGAAAAAGTTGGAGACTCTGTATGAAGGTGATAAATATGTCAAATGTGCCAAGCTACAAAGCCTGAAGGGTAAATACAAAATGTTGGTGATGAGTGAAGATGAAAACATTACTTCCCACATGCAGAAGGTGAATGAACTTGTGACTGGTACCAAAAGTGCTGGTGGAATATTGGAAGAATCAGAGATTGTTGCCAAAGCACTAAGATCCTTACCTATAGCTTACAAGCATAAAGTTGTTGCCATTGAAGAGATCAGGACTGTGACAACTGTTACAATGGATCAATTGGTTGGTAAGCTTCCAGCATTTGAAATGAGTGAGTTTGGTGACTCTCTTCCTAAGTCTAAATCTGCATTTAAGGCCAGTGTTTATGGAAAACAAAGATATGATCTAGGTGAAAGTTCTTCAGGAAGATCAAATAGATTTGAGAAGGCAAGGAAGGATCTTGATGATGATGAAAGTGAGCCTACAGAACTTGAATCCCTTATTACCAAAAGATTACCAAGAGGATCCGGTAAGTATGAAGGAAAGTTGCCTCTCAAATGTTTTTCTTGTAATAAGATTGGTCATTTTGCCTCAAGGTGTCCGAAGAGGCTTTCAAAGCCAAACCCCAATAGATCAAGGGCTTAGAAGAAATGTTACTATGTCCAAGAAGTTGAAGGTGTCACTGATAATGAATCTGATATGGGAAGTATCTTAGGAAATGAATGGGTGTTCATTGCCATCAAAGAAGAAGATCCTATGTCTACTGAATCTACTAGCTGTGTGAACGTGGAAACTGCCTTGGTTGCTCAGATTGAAGAAAAGGATGAATGGGTGATTGATAGTGGATGCTCTCATCATATGACTAGTGATAAAAGTTAGTTCATAAGTTTGGAGACAATTTAGCTAGTAGAATTCATGGCAGAGGATCCATCTCTTTTGATGGTAAGAATAACACTAATGATGTTCTGTATGTAGAAGGATGGAAGAATAATCTTCTCAGTGTTGGACAGTTGTTTGACAAAGGGTATGATCTCTGATTCAAGGATGGAAAATGCAAAATCTTAGCAAGCTTCAGAACTGTGATTGCATCAGGTACACAAACTAAAGGTAACATCTTTCATTTAAGTGGTACCAGCAAAAGTTGTTTGATTGTTCAAATTGATCAGAGTTGGTTATGGCATAGGAGAATGTGTCATGTGAATTTTGATAATATTGTCAAGATAAGTTCTACTCAGGCTATGAGAGATCTTCCAAAACTTGTGAAACCTGCTAATAACATGTGTAGAGAATGTCAATTGGGTAATCAGAATAGAACTTCACTCAAGAGTAAAGAACAATTTTCAAGTGGACTATTGGAACTTGTGCATACTGATCTATGTGGTCCTATTAGAATTAGAAGTGTGCAAGGAGATAGATATTTTATGTTGCTGATTGATGATTACTCCCAGATAATGTGGGTAACTTTCTTGAAAGAAAAATTAGAATCTCTTGACAAATTCAAGGTGTTCAAGGTTATGGTGGAGAATGAGAGTGATGTGAAGATAAAGTGTTTGAGATCTGATAGAGGTGGAGAGTTTACCTCCGATGAGTTTGATACATTCTATGAAAAGTATGGAATAAAAAGACAATTATCTACTCCCAGGACTCCTTAGCAGAATGGATTTGTGGAAAGAAAGAATTAGACCATTCAAGAATCTTCTAGGACCATGATGATGGAAGCAAATGTTCCACAAGTCTATTGGAGAGAAGCTATGAGTACTGCTATCTACATTCTTAACCAGGTGTAGATCAAAGGCAATTCTAGTAAGACACCTTATGAACTATGGTTTGGTCATCCTCCTACTGTGAAATATTTTAGAGTTTTTGGTGGTAAATGCTATATCAAAAGAGATGAGGATTTATGCAAGTTTGATGTAAGAAGTGATGAAGGAATATTTCTGGGTTACTCTACTCAAAGCAAGGCATATAGATGTTTCAACAAGAGATTGAAAATGATTGTTGAAAGTGCTAATGTCATGGTTGACGAAAGTAAAGAAAGAACTTCTATGCCTTGTGGATATGATTTAGATGATCAAGATGAAAGTCAAAATCAAGGAAAGCAAGTTCAAACCCAAATTTAGATCCAAATTGATCCAAAAAATCTAGTGACTCAAGAAGTTAGTGCAGATGTTGATGAACGAGCTCAAGAATCAAAAGTTCAAGAAATTCCCAAAACCCCCAGGTATGTAAGGTTGAATCATTCTAAAGATCAAATCATAGGAGATATGAATATGTGTTCAAACTAGAAGAAGAATTGTTGAAGATCAAGTAGAGTATTGTTTGATTTCAAAGATTGAACCAAAAAGAGTGAATGAAGCTTGTAATGATGAAAATTGGGTAAAAGCAATGGAAGAAGAATTAATGCAAATTGAAAAGAATCATACCTGGGATCTTGTTTCTAGACCTAAAAACAAAAATGTAATTGGAACCAAATGGGTCTTTCAGAATAAACTGAATGAAGATGGTGAAATTGTAAGAAAGAAAGCAAGATTGGTATGCAAAAGATATTCTCAAGTAGAGGGAATTGATTTTGAAGAAACATTTGCTCTGGTGGCAAGAATTGAAGTAGTCAGATTATTTCTTGTATTTGCTGCTTTCAAAGATTTCAAAGTTTACCAAATGGATGTCAAGTCAACATTCCTGAATGGAGAGTTAGAGGAAGAAGTCTACATTAAACAACCATAAGGATTCTAGTTGTCTGATAAAGAAGATATGGTCTACAGATTGAGGAAAGCTTTGTATGGACTTAAACAAGCCCAATAGCCTGGTATGCAAGATTAGATAAGTATCTACTAAAGCTAGGATTTATCAAAAGCACATCTGACAGTAATCCTTATTTCAAGATTGATCATGAGCACATCTTAATTGTTGAGGTATTTGTTGATGATATCATTTTTGGTGGAAATGGAAGCATGTATAAGAAATTTGATGATTAGATGCAAAGTGAATTTGAGATGTCCATGTTTGGTGAAATGAATTTCTTCTTAGGTCTGCAAATCACTCAGTTAGATAAAGGTATCTTTATATCTCAGTCTAAGTATGTGAGAGAATTGTTGAAAAAAATTGGAATGGAAGATTCAAAACTAGTAAGTACACCTATGGTAACTGGATGCAAGTTGAGTAAAGATGATGATTCACCTAAGGCAGATCATAAAAGGTGTAGATCAATGATTAGAGGACTACTTTATTTGACTCAGACCAGACCTAACATTATGAATGTAGTTGGACTTGTATCTAGATTTCAAGTTGATCCTAGGGAATCCCATGTTGTAATAGTCAAAAGAATTCTTAGATATCTAAAGGGAACATCTGATTATGGCTTATGGTATCCAAAGGATAATGACTTCACTCTTCATGCATATACAGATGTTGATTAGCCAGGAGATGTGGATGACAAAAAAAGTACTAGTGGTGGTGCATTCTTCTTGGGAAGGAGATTGGTTTCTTGGTTGAGCAAAAAGCAAGAGGCAATATCTCTGTCTACTATAGAAGCAAAGTATATAACAACAACAAGAAATTGTACTCAAGTCTTGTGGATGAAGTAAATGTTGAAGGATATTAGAATTGTGTTTGAAGAGCCTATTACAATCTTCTGTGATAATTCAAGTGCAATAAACATCTCAAAGAATCTAGTGTTGCATTCAAAGACAAAGCACATATTGATCAAGTTTCACTTGTTGAGAGGGAAGGTAAGTGAGAATGAAGTCAGATTGGAGTTTGTTTCTTCAAAGGATCAGATTGCAGATTTATTCACCAAGCCTCTGCCTAAGGATACTTTGAGTATCTCAGAGGGAAGCTAGGGGTTATTACCCCTCCTGTTCAGAACTAAGATGCACTAGTATGCATCAATCCGGTGGAATTCACAGTCATGTCTTGTGATCCGAATTGATGCAAAGGAGATACTACTCAGGAAGAGTAGTCAGTATGCAAATTTTGGAGATTAGTCTAAAACAAAAAGGGCGAGAAAAGATTGAAAATATGTGCCCTTTGCCATTGATGTCAAAGGGGGAGAGAAGTCATGTGAAAAACTAGTTGCTAATGAAAGGAGGAGAAGTGAAGAAAGTGGTTGCATAAGTGATAAGAGAAAGGGGGAAAAATCCTTGTCTTGATGGTCAAATTAGTTTTTCACATCATATATGTTGCCATCAATGACAAAAGAGGAGATTTTTGCAAATATGTGCCTATGATGTGTTGTCATTGATGTCAACATATCCCTTTGTTAGAAACAAAGGAAACATTGCAGATCAGTGAAGTAGATTGCTCCGCATTTCTAGAGGAATGAAGATCAAAGTATGTGGACCGTATGACTATGTAGAGGATTGTCTGAAGTAGCTTTAGTTAAGATTTGAGAGGTCCGTATGAAGATTTGAAGAAGCTATGGCCATCTAAGTAGAACCAGGTTTTGTAGTGTTCACAAGAGACAGAGTGACAGGAAATTGGTCTAGATTGCTCTGCAATGAAAACTTATGATTTGTAAATCTAGAGGCATGTTTGGGAAGTCAGTGTGTATCATCAACTCAAATGGTTCATGGTTTGGAGAATCGCACACAATCTTTCTAGTGTGATAGTCATGACATACAGTGTTCTTGAGGTACCGAATGAAGATGCAAGTGATTTTGATGATTTGGAGTAGTACAAATGTTATTGTTGAATCCAATGTGCTTGTGGAGGTCTCTAGATCATGTGCCTACTGTGTTGGAGGTCCACATTGAAGATTGAGATCATTGCTGAAGATTTCTTTCTTGGTATTGTTGTTCTTCCCAGTCTTGGCCGACCGGATGTTTGAAGCATGTTGCAAATGATCTAAGAACAATTCTCTAAAGCATAGTGTGTTGATCAAAGAAGATTCAAGTCCTAGAAAATGTTTGGCCAACACTATAAGGATTTGCATGTAATACTTTGTACCAAATCAAGTCTTGTAATTGTAACAGTTTGTTAGACCGACCTTGAAGAACAATTGTAATAAGTTGTTTGTAAAGCCAACTTTGATGATCATTCCAAAGTTGCTGTCATATATAAATAAGTGAAGTAAGGCTGTCAAAGTGTATGAGGTGAGTGAAGATGTGGTAGAGAAGAGCAGAGTGTGGCAGTAGAGCAGAGGAGTTATGCACTTCAATGGGACTGAACCAAGCATGAAGAAGATGCTATTTCTTAGTTTGTTCTTTCTATATTAAACATAAAATCTTGTAGGCAGTGAGCCTCTTTGAGAAGTGAGCTCTAGACAGTGTGCTCAAAGAAAAGTACCATCCCATTTCTTTTAAGTACTTTTAATAGGGTACGAATCTTGTGGGTTAACCCCCACCATGGTTTTCCCTTAACCGGGTTTCCACGTAAAAATTCTAGTGTTATGTGTGTTCATCTTGTTTCTGCTCACGTGTTGTTAATTCATGCTTTAATGTTTACATCATTAATTTGTTTGTAAGTTGTGAAAGAAGATTAAAAGCAAAAAAGGTTAAAGTTATGGGCAACTGATTCACCCCCCTCTTTGTTGTTTGACCTAATTCCAACAGAAAGTTGTTGGAAAATTGGCAAACATCATTAAGAAAGAGACACTATTGGTATGATGATGAATAATTGAGAATGATGTTTGAAGGTGTTGTCATTGATTGCCACAAGAAAAGGAATTAGGTTGGGACAAAGATTTTGGTCTAGTGAAGAATACTTAGTCATTTTAGCTAAGTGTTGATAGTATACAAGAGACAGTGACAAAGAGACAATGTAATGGCTAGCATTGGTCCACAATTGAAGATTAGATCATGCGGTTCTGGTATGTTGTTTGTAGTCCTTGGGTGATCTTATATCCTAGATTTTAGCTCTTGATAAGTATAGGAAGCATATATTTGAACAAGCTAAGTTTGACAGAGCAGAAGACAATACTATTTAGAACAGAACACTCAGTTGATTTGGTCCACATTCTTCTGGTGTTGCATATGTTGTTATGTGGTTTTGAGGTTTTATAAACACTTGCATGAAGTGTCTAAATCTAGATTTGCAGGTTCCAAATTCCACTAGAAAGATAGTTGTGAGTGTCTGAGTATCGCTACATGGATTGATAGAGTTTAACTGTGAAAGGGTCTAAGTTCTGATGGTTTATATTTTTCTGCAAGATGATATCATGCTTTGTATTTCTAAAGGTAAGATTGGGGATGTGTGAAGAGTCTTTGATATGATTTTGAATGCATCTTGTGGTCCGCAGTGAAAATAGAAGTCTGACAGATGAACTAAACCAGTGGCAGTCTGTGTTGGAGGCTAACATGATAAGTTTAATTTGTATGCGGTAAGTTCTATTGTTTAGAACTTAATCCTAAGTGGTGGAATAGTTGAGGTTGATATATGTGAATGTGAGTCAAGTGTTGTTTGGGTCTGCTATGAATTTTGGTGAATAAATTTGGCTGACAAGCTACATAAGGCATGACTACATGCTACACCTTATTAGGCTGACCTAATATGAAGATTCGAAGTATTGCAGATATATATATATGTGTGTGTGTGTGTGTGTGTGTGTGTGAGAGAGAGAGAGAGATCAAATTTGGTGTTTGATGTATTAGATGTAGATGTGAATTGGTGTATGTGTGAGATGCAAAGTTTGATGGAGTTGTGAGTTTGACAAGAGCATCAGAAGAGAGATCTTGTTCCCATGTAAAATCAGAGCAATGAAAGAAAGCAGTCAAGATGAAGAGTTTTGAGATAGTGATGTAGAGCACCAAGGACTGGAAAGAAAACTTCAAGAACTCAACCAAACTAATTCACAAGGCTCACTATTTTTGACAGAGATCAAATCTTTCATGAGGAAAGGGCTTTAACCCAACAACCATGCTTGATCAAGACACAAAATGTGAGTAGACTTCAGGGTAGACATCACAAGGTTCCTGACCCAATCTAGATACTCCATCAACTCACTGTGCAAGGTCTAAAGACAACAGTTCTACTGAACATTCCATGGGATAGTTACAATACTAACTTCTCCATTTAAAAGATAGTCACAATGTCCTTTTGCAATGATTTCAACTTGAACAAACTTAGTCTAACTTAGATGCTCCCATGACAAATCAACAACATACCAAAACAAAACTAGTACCTTCCTTGATATGACTATCTTTGGTGAGGACTGGCAGAGTCAAAACCAGGCAGAATAGACTAGTTTCATAGAGGAAATCATCTTATGAGATCTAGAACACCTTGTGTTAGTGACAATGCCTAGCATTTCACAGATTTTTCACTTCCACAGTCGATGGTTACCACCTATTTTCTACTATTCTTCTTCTAGTCCCAACACATGGTTTTGTTGGGTCATCTACACAACAAACTTTGTCCATTCCATTCCCCTGCTTCCAAAACCTTCACAAGTCATGGGACTACCTATAATACAATCCATTCCATTGATCATAAATAGAAAAGATCAGTGGAATGAAGGAAAATGCATCAAGTTTACTCAAGAAGCCCTAACTCAGGGTTTAAGACAGTTTATGACAAACCAACAGTTTCTTCCACCTAATCTATTGTCAAGCCTTCAATCAATGTTCAAATCAAAGATACTTCAATCCACTATCCATCCAATATGTTAATAGACTATGATAATTCCATACAGGGCTAGGTACGGGCTGGAAACAGTAAGAAAACATAGAATTTGCAAGGGAATTGATGTTTCTTTGTTTCTTTTTACTTCCAATCTTCATCTACACACAAAATGAATAGGTTCAAGGCTTTAAGAAGCCTATCATGATGCCTTGGAGTAGTTGGAGGGTAGTGGGAACTGATGGAAGGTGTAAAACTATTTTCCAACCATCAACTGCCCTGTTTATTAACTTCTGCAACTAATTACTAGTTGGCAACTGCCCTGTTTAGGACTGCATCAATTGGTTTATGCTTAGCAATGCTTTCAAACATTTTGACAATGTAATTAGGCCTTGAACATCACCTTAGACCTCTTGACATCACCTTAGACTCCTTGATATGCCTTAACAAGGCTTAAAATCATGAAGACTGCCTCCTATATACCTTAGGAAGGCTTACAAATGTGAGGAAACATATGACTACCCCTAGGACTTCATGACTGCCTTTTACATGACAACAATATGTAGATATTTGGACATAGTCCTTATTACAATCAAGTGGATGGTCTTCTAGGACATTATTAGAATCAACAAGACAAAAATGAACATCAAAACAAGTCATGAAGTTGAATGCCTCATGGAGGCCACCTTGTGTTAGGTGCTCCTGCACCATACACCCCACCTAGAAAAGAACTCATGCCACATGAGTTGATTCTTTATCTTTCTCCACCTTTATCCTCTACTGCTTCATGTCTTCCCCATGATCTTTGGACTACAACCTTCTTCCATGGAATCAAAAACTCATACCTAGCATTGTAGGCTCTACTCACACCTTGCCATGAGTGAGTGCTTGCAACCAAACCTATACTTTGCTTGCCATTCTTCCTTACTGTCATCTCTGCCTAAACACCTACATTCAAAACCTTGGTTAATGCTTCTTATACTGCTTCTATGGTAGAATATGATTGTCTTTCAACTCTTGTTGGCTCTAGAGGACAAACAATGGTCCCTACTATGATAACATCTCCTTCTTTCCAACCACCTTGTGGCTTCTTGTAGACTTGCTCTTTGACCTTCTTCTGATCCATCTTAGACATCACCATCTGATCTCCACTATTCAAAACTGAAACCACCTTCAAACTTTGATCTTTGGCAACCCCACTCCTTGAGGTATCCTCAACTTTCCTTGTCTCTTCTTCATTGATCTTCACAAACTCTTTCTTACCCACCAAGATGACCTTGGCTGCCTTCTTTGCTTCAGCATCCTCCTACAATGGTGTCAACACAAAAGTCCTCCCATCCTTCTTGATGGTGTATGTGTTAGCATATCCATCATATAATGATTGCCTATCAAATTGCCATGGCCTTCCTAAAAGTAGGTGACAACAATCCATGGGCAAAATGTCACATAAAACCCTATCCTCATATTCTCCAATCTAAAAATCAACATATGCTTGTTCATCTACCAAAAGTGATTGACTATCACTTACCCAAGATGCTTTGTAAGGAGTTTGATGAGGAATCCTTTCTAGCTTCAATTTATCCACCATTTCCCTAGACACCATATTATCTGTTGAACCAGAATCTATTACTACCTTGCATACTTTACCTTTGATTTTGCAATTGGTCCTGAAAAGTGCTCTCCTTTGTGTCATCTCCTTGTCCTTGGATGTCTTCAAGAGTGTTCTCCTTAGCATCAATGCTTCTCCATCTTGAACTGGAGCTGCACTCCCAATTGGAGAGTTAACACTTTCATCTACCTCATCTTCTTGCACATATTGAACCCTTTTCATTCTTCCTATCACCTCCTGATGATGAACCTTGCCTTTCTGGACATTTGAATGTTGTGTGACCAACTTCATTGCAATTGTAGCACCTTCCTATGAATGTAGTTGAACCTATTCCTCCTCCAAATCTTCCTCTTGAACCTAATTCTCTACATTGTTCTTGGGAACTAGATTCCTCTTAATTTCTTTGGGACTGATTTCTGCCTTCAAAACTTCCCTTACCTCTGAAATTTCAGCCACCTCTTCCTCCATTTTTCTGCTCACCTTTCCTCTTCAACTTCTCTTCAGCCCTTAATGCCACTTGAAAGCATTTATCCACGGTTTCAGTAGTTAATAGACAAATTTCATCTTGAATATCAAACCTCAAACCATTTAGATACCTTGCCACTTTACCTTTTTCATCTTCCATGTACCCACAATGAAGAGAGAACTTGTGAAACTCCTCAGTGTAAGTAGCCACATCCAAATCTCTTTGCTTGAGATTTTGCATCTTCTTGTAGATCTACACCTCATAGTCTGATGGAAGGAATTGGGACTTGATCCTCTCCAACATTCTTCTCCATGAAGAGATCATACTCTTCCCATTCCTTACCCTCTCACCTTGAGTGTAATTCCACCATGTAAGGGCAGTACCTTTGAGTTTAGTTTTTGCAAACTTCACCCTTTTATTTTTAGGAACTTCTTTCTATTCAAAGTAGTCGTTTAGAGCCTCAATCCACTCCATGACTTCATTAGCATTCATCTTCCCACTGAACATGGGAATCTCCATCCGAGCCTCTGAAGAATCCTTGCCATTTGCCTTGATGGCTTCAAGGAAATGCTTTTGATCAGCCAGTACCTCTACCTCTTCTTGCTCTTCTTCTTCCTCCTCCTTTTCTTCTTCTTCATCAGAACCTTCATCTATCATCTTCCCTATCCTCAATTCCTTCAACTCTGCTTGGAGTGCTTCCTTGACTCCATTTTTGATCTTCTCTTCCATCTCCTTGAACTTCTTAACCACTTCAGTGGTCATCCCCTTTGGAGGCATATTGCTAGCCTTTCCTTCACTCTCCTCTGTTGACATATACTAGGCCAACAACAAAACCTTTTATGGCTCTGATACCACTATGATGTAGAGCACCAAGGACTGGAAAGAAAACTTCAAGAACTCAACCAAACTGACTCACAAGGCTCACTGTTTTTGACAGAGATCAAATATTTCATGAGGAAAGGGCTTTAACCCAACAAACATGCTTGATCAAGACACAAAATGTGAGTAGACTTTAGGGCAGACATCACAAGGTTACCCAATCTAGATACTCCATTAACTCATTGTGCAGGGTCTAAAGACAACAGTTCTACTGAACATTCCATGGGATAGTCACAATACTAACTACTCTATTTAAAAGATAGTCACAATGTCCTTTTGCAATGATTTCAACTTGAACAAACTTAGTCTAATTTAGATGCTCCCATGACAAATCAACAACATACCAAAACACAACTAGTACCTTCCTTGAGATGACTGTCTTTGGTGAGGACTGGCAGAGTTAGAACTAGGCAAAATGGACTGGTTTCACAGAGGAACTCATCCTATTTCCTGTCATAGGATGATTATGAGATCTAGAACACCTTGTGTTAGTGATAATGCCTAGCATTTCACAAATTTTTCACTTCCACAGTCGATGGTTACCACCTATTCGCTACTGTTCTTCTTCAAGTCCCAACACATGGTTTTATTGGGTCATCTACACAACAAACTTGGTCCATTCCATTCCCCTGCTTCCAAAACCTTCACAAGTCATGGGAATACCTATAATACAATCCATTCCACTGATCATAAATAGAAAAGATTAGTGGAATGAAGGAAAATACATTGAGTTTACTCAGGAAGCCCTAACTCAGGGTTTAAGATAGTTTATGGAAAACCAATAGTTTCTTCCACCTAATCTATTGTCAAGCCTTCAATCAATGTTCAAATCAAAGATACTTCAATCCACTGTCCATCCAATATGCTAATAGACTATGACAATTCTGTACAAGGCCAAGTACGGGCTGGAAATAATAAGAAAACACAGAATGTGCAAGGGAACTGATGTTTCTTCATTTCTTTTTACTTCCAATCTTCATCTACACACAAAATGAATAGGTTCAAGGATTTAAGAAGCCTATCACAATACCTTGGAGTAGTTAGAGGGCAGTGGGAATCAATGGAAGGTGTAAAAACTATTTTCCAACCATCAACTGCCCTATTTATTAACTTTTGCAACTAAGTACCAGTTGGCAACTACCCTGTTTAGGACTGCATCGATTGGTTTATGCTTAGCAATGCTTTCAAACATTTTGACAATGTAATTAGGCCTCGAACATCACCTTAGACCTCTTGACATCACCTTAGACTCCTTGACATGCCTTAACAAGGCTTAAAATCATGAAGACTGCCTCCTATATACCTTAGGAAGGCTTACAAATGTGAGGAAACATATGACTGCCCCTAGGACTTCATGACTACCTTTTACATGACAACAATATGTAGATATTTGGACATAGTCCTTATTAAATCAAGTGGATGGTCTTCTAGGACCTTATTAGAATCAACAAGACAAAAATGAACATCAAAACAAGTCATGAAGTTGAATGCCTCATGGAGGCCACCTTGTGTTAGGTGCTCCTGCACCAGATAATATTTTTGAGCATCATTGGAGCTATTACCATGCATGTGTAGATGCAATCAGAGCAATTCAACTTGGTAGTGAGCCACTTTATTTCTTTCTTTCTTTCTCTAGGCAGTGAGCCTTCTTTGTAATTTGGTATTGTTCCTACATACTATATTATGAGCTAACACTCACTATGGTTTTTCCCAGTTTTGAGTTTTCCACGTAAAAATCCTGGTGTTCATGCGTGATGCATTGTGGTTGCTTGTTTTGTGTTTAATTTTATTTACTATTGCATGTGGTAAATGGATTACTAGTTTAATAAGTAAAAGGTTAAATAGAATACTAATTCACCCCCCCTCAGTATTTTGGGTGTTCAACAATTAGTATCAGAGTCTAGTTCCTTGGAAGAAGTTTAATAGCTTAAGGAAGATCTTAAGGATTAAACACATGGTAGTTAAAAGGTATCCTACTCCTCCTAAAGAAATTGATTCAACTAAATATGTAGAAAAAGAATGCATGCTTGTCAATGAAGAAGAACTCAAAATTGCTCTTGAAGATCTTGAAAAGGTTGAATTAGAAAACATGGATCTAAAAGATAATGTCAAGGAAGTAGATGAGTGCATCAAAAAATTGAGGGAACAAGTCAAGAAGTTCAAAGAAAAATATAAGGAGGTTAGTGAACAATTGATATCAGCAAATGAAACTTTGAATGATCTGAAAGTGGAAGTTGTAAAAAGAGAAAAACCAGAAGAAGACATAAATCAGTCGGTAAAAAGAAAATCTGAAGACTATACAAAGCTTAAACAAGAAGTTGTGGATTTGAAAGTTGATATGAAACTAGCATGGATTTAGGAAGATAAATTCAGAGTGAGTGCTACCCAACTTGATAGAATACTTGCAAGTTAGAAGAGTCTTGATGACAAAGAAGGCTTGGGATTTGAGAAAGGTGAAATTTCTAAAGCCGGTTAAAAAAAGAATGCTGAGATCAAGAAGGAAAAAGGCAAACATATTCAAAATCAAAGGAATAGACCTAGAAGACCATTGATGAGGCATCTAAATGCTCAAAGGTACCCTTCTTTCAATGGTTATTGTAACACATGCAATAAGTTTGGTCATAAGGCTACTCAATGTAGGAGCAAAGTGAACCAAAATGTTCCATCATTCTCTGGTCAGTGTTTCACTTGCAGTAAAGTAGGTCACAAAGCTAATGAATGCAGAAGTTAGATAAGGAATTGGAAGGAATGCTCAAACTTTCAAAGGTAACTACTTTATATGCAAGAGGTTTGGTCATAGAACTAGTGAATACAGAAATCAGATAAGGAACAACTATAATAATGGAAGGAATGCTCAATCTTTCAATGGGAATTGCTTTACATGCAATAAATTTGGACATAAGGATAACTAATGTAGATCAAGGATGAATAAAAGGAACAATGGACAGAGAAATGTTGTATGCTTCAATTGCAACATGCCTGGACATATTGCAAGGTTCTACAAAAGCAAGAATATGAAGAAGGATAATCAGGAAGAGTTGAAGAAACTAGTGGAAAAGGTTGATCTGACAGAAATCAAGGAGATGAACAAGGTTTGGGTTAAAAAAGAATTAAATGGAGTCAAGGATGAGTCTGTACTAGACTCTGGTGCAGGTACTTCCTCTGGGAAGTCAATTGGGAGCTCTGGCTTAGGGGGAGCTTAAGTGAAAAATCTTGTTCCCCCAGCCAAAAAGGTGGTGTTGACATTCAACATGAAGGTATAAGTTAGAAAACAAGATAAAAAAGTTTTTGAATAAGATTCTGGTAGAAAAGAATCTAATGTGGTGGATTGTAGAGCAATTTAGATTGACTAAAGAGAGTAGAGTAAGAGTTTGACAGCTTTTTGAATCAACATTTATGACGATTAGGTTTTTGATGAAAAGGGGTTAAAAGATGACTCGTTTGAAAGGAAATCACATTGAATTCAAACCCTTAAGTGTCTAAGGAGATCTAAGAAGCAAATCTAAGGTGAGTCTGAGTTTTCAGTGATTGGTGCAAAGAAACCCTAACTGGAAACAAAAGGTATTTACAACTCTTTCTCTCTTGAAAAATTTTCTGCGTTGAATCAATAAAAATGTCTACTCCTCAAGTTGTAGATATTACAAAGAGGCCTCGACCTAAATTCAAGAAGCACCCATAAAAATCACTTGAAAATGATCTGAATGGTGCGTTCTCTAATATTCCACATGGTGTTATGCATACCGAAGATGTTAGGGCACATATTCGTGCAAATATGGAAGAATATGATCACATGAAACTAGGGCAAGTTTACTTGAATGAGTTAACTGGAGATAATTTTGAATTGAAGGAAGAATACATCATCCTACATGAGAAGAAATTAGATGTGTGGATTGATTTTCTGGTATTTTCTGAAGATGTTTGGGTCTGGTATGCCCTAAGCAGAATTCATGATGAATTTATGTGGTTAGACATGACACACATGATCACTAAAGATGCCATTAAAGCAGTAATTGGCATGTGCTCCACTAGAAAATTTCTAGCCTTGAAGACTATGAAGAATAATACACTAATGTAGTTGACAAGTGCAAAATTTGATAAGAGGGCACTAACTGTAAATGATATTAAGGATCCAACGGTTAGATTTGCGTCAATGGTTATTGGTTGCAAGGTCTACTTCTCCAACAAGGAGAACTCAGTCTCTGCAATAGCCATATATACAACATATGATATGATTAAGAATAATACATATTATGACCTATGTGAGTTTCTCTGGAAACAACTATTGGAAAATATGAAAAGAACAAAGGACACTAACTACCCTTTTAGGTATGGTACTCTAATCATCTACTTGTTTTACTTCCTGAAAGAATTACCAGGTATAGGTAACATTGGGTGGTTAAATAATTCTTCAGTAGCAGTTCAAATTAGAAATCATCTGCAGAGTTTAGGGGATGTTAATAAACAATATGAAGCATTGTGGGGTTACTTTAAGAATTTCCAAAAGAAAATGCAAGCTAGGGCTAACATCCCTAAAAAGGTTGTAAAGAAATATGAAAAAGAGATTGTATTTATGGTAGATAAAGATAAATGCCTAATGGAGGTAGTAGAACCCAGAACTATATGGGTCCCAACAATGGGATATGAGGTAATAAAGGATGTTCTAACTAGTTTGGTTGATTTGGATTTGAGCAAACCAAAAGATCCAAATGAGGAGAGGTTTGGAATATTTGAAGAAAAATCACTCAAAGTTTTTATGGAACAAAAACAACCTAAAATCAAAAGAAATGTAAGGAAATGGGTAGTTGATTATGCCATGAGCCAAGGATTCACAAAGGAACAAATAAATTAAGAAAGAACACAAGCAACTGAGACATCAATGGATCTGGATAAGAAAGAGGAGAAATCTAAGAAAGACAAGCTTGCATCTAGCTCTAGGAGAAGATCAAGAGCCTCATCTTCAACAACAGCTACCTTTAAGACCTCCAGACCCTTTATTGAGGTTGAGAAAAAAAAGGTAAAATATGTAGATGCTGGGAAAGAAGTTCATGAGAAGAAGAAAAGAAAGAAATCAAAGGCCACCAAAAGAGTGTATGTGAGCCTTGGTGGAGCAAGAGAAGAAGAATAAGAAGAGACAGACACTGATGAAGAAGTCAAAACAAAAAGGGCAAAAATGGTTGAAACTATTGCAAGCAAAAAGGGGAAGCCTTCAAAAATGGATAAGGACAAAAAGAAAAAGAAAGGTGAGAAGACTGAAGGAGATGAAGCAACAATAACCCTGGAAGGAAAGTTCAGTCAATGCATTTGCTTAGCAAGGAAACTTGAAATCCATTGCTAATATTTATGAGGATAGTTCAGATGCAGACAAGGTGATACTTGAAACAACAGTTGTAAGATTTTTGGTTATGTTTAGTAAAGCATTGATTGAAGTTATAGATGATTTACTAGATAGTTTAGCTAGCATCATGACAACAAGAAAAGAAGTAGCTATGGCCAAAGATGTTGAGTTGAAGGAATATGTTCTGATAAAATTGTGCCTAAATATCACTAATGAGGAAAAAGTCAAAGTCACTAAGATACTTAGTGAAAAGTTTAGAACAAAGAGAAGGGTCAACATCCTAATGTCTGGTGATATTGAAAATTTGGTCAAGGAGACTAAGGAGATAATACTAAATGTGTTATGTGAGCTGAAAATTCCAACTATCTCTAACACTAATGAAAAGGAACATAATGTTGGTGCTGATAATACAGTTCAAGAGATGAATACATAATAGAACATGGAACAAAGTATAGTTACTCCTTCAGTAAATGAAGAGGAAGTGAATATAGAACAAAGTATGGATCAAGGTAAAATACCCCCTCTAGTAAACTATGAGCAAGTTGAAGAAATAAAAGATTATGAGAAAGAAAAGAGCTTTGAAGAAGCGAAGGCAGTTCCAAAAGAGAATATCCCTGAGATTCAAGAAGAGCAGCGAGAAGAGATAAATGAACAAATAATGGATAATCTTACTTCAGAATTGGAACGAAATGAACAAGATAAAATTCAAGATCAACCTCCAGAAAGACAAGAAGCTGAAGTGTCTCAAGTTGAAGAGAAGAGAGACACTGCTAACTCTTTAAGAGAGTTTTTGGAGAAACAAAAGGAAGATCAGATTTTGACTACTCCTGAGCTACTGCAAGGACCTATCAACCTTGCCTCTATGTTTCCCTTAAAAAAATGAAGAATTGGAACAATTTTCCAAACCACTGCACAAGGAGAGATATTGAAATCTCATATAAGGACAGCGAGCTAATTGAAGATGCATCAACACTTTTTGAAAATTTGATGTCTGGAATAAAAAGAGACACTTCTTTGGGCCCTGCTGCACAAGTGAAAAAGTTAATGGAATCTATCAATTCTCATTTTGAGTCCCTTTAAAAAGCTACAGAAAAGAAAGTAAGGGGCAGAGATTGATGACAAAAGGTTAGTAGAGCTAAATGATAAAGGTTATCAAGATAAAGTTTTGTTAGAAAAGAGTATAGAGTATGCACATACTACCATCAAAGAGGCCAGTGAAATATATCAGATCTATCTTACATGGCCTAAGAAAACAAAGGACCTAAATGATAAGATAGATGGATGGGAAGCCAAAATAATGAACATCTCCAAACATATGATCTGGTGAAAGATGCCATTGGGAATCAAAGGGCAGAAGTTGAGACTATCCACTCCACCATACACAAGCTGTAAACCTAGTGGGAGGTAATAAAACATAGAATGAGCTAACTCCAAGAGATTATAGGCTTCAAGATAGCATCCATTGCCAAAATAGTAGTAGCAGCAGAACATACTGAGCAAATTACTGAGGTTCCTGCTACCGTAAAGAAGGCAGAAGAGTTAGTGTATCAGATCAATGGGTACATATTAATTTTGAGTGATGCCAAGGTCCAGTGGGATGGAGATGTTGCACAATTAAGGAGACTCTACTCAGACATTCTCCCAACAAAATAGTAAGGCATTCTAATTTCACTTGTATATATATGCGGATGGCAGAAAAATAGTTTTGAAGTTTTGACAACTTGTACATATCTTTGTCATACACCTTTTCCATTGATGTCAAAGGGGGAGAATGAAGCATATGAAAAGTAAGAAGAGAAGCATGAAGTTAGGGGGAGCAGTGTGTAAAGAGAAAGGAGGAGCAGTGTAATAGTTTTTCACATCAAGTGTTGTCATCAATGCCAAAGGGGGAGATTGTTGGTAACTTGGAAAACATCATTAAGAAAGAGAAACTACTGGTATGATGATGAATAATTAAGCATGATGTTTGAAGGTGTTTTCATTTATGGAAACAAGAAAAGGAATAAGGTTGGCACAAAGATTTTGGTCTGGTGAAGAAGACTTAGTCATTTTTACTAAGTGTTGACAGTATACAAGAGATAGTGTAATGGCTGGCATTGGTCCGCAGTTGAAGATTAGATCATGCAGTTCTGGTATGTTGTTTGCAATCCTTAGGTGATCTTATATCCTAGATTTTTGCTCTTGATAAGTACCAGAAGCATATCTTCAAATAGCCTAAGTTTGGCAGAGCATAACACAATGCTATTCAAAATAGAACACTTAGTTGATTTGGTCTGCATTCCTCTGGTGTTGCATATCTTGTTATGTAGTTTTGAGGTGTTGTAAACACTTGCATGAAGTGTCTAAATCTAGAGTTGTATGTTCTAAAATCCACTGGAAAGATAGTTGTGAATGTCTGAGTATTGTTACATGGCTTGATCAAGTTTGACTGTGACAGGGTTTGAGTTCTGATGGTCCGCATTTTTCCGCAAGATGATATCATGCCTTGTGGTTCTAAAGGTAAGCTTGGGGATGTGTGAAGAGTCTTTGATATGATTTTGAAAGTATCTTGTGGTTTGTAGTGAAAGTAGCAGTTTGACAAATGAACTGAACTAGTGGTAGTCTGTGTTGGAGGCTGACATGATAAGTTTAATTTGTATGCAGTAAGTTCTATTTTTTATAACTTAATCCTAAGTGGTGGAATAGTTGAGGCCAACATATGTGAATGTGATTCAAGTGTTGTTTGGGTCTATTGTGAATTATTGTGAATGAATTTGGTTGACAAGCTACATAAGGCATAACTACATGCTACACCTTATTAGGCCGACCTAATATGAAGATTCTAAGTATTACAGATATATATATGTGATCAAATTTAGTGTTTGATGTATTAGATGTAGATGTGAATTGGTGTATGTGAGAGATGCAAAGTTTGATGGAGTTGTGAGTTCAACAAGAGCAGAAGAAGAGAGATCTTGTTCCCATGTAAAAGCAGAGTAGTGAAATAGAGTAGTCAAGATGAAGAGTTTTGAGATAGTATTTTTGAGTGTCATTAGAGCTATAACCATGTATGTGTAGATGCAATCAGAGCAGTTTGACTTGGCAGTGAGCCACTTTCTTTCTTTCTTTCTCTAGGCAGTGAGCCTTCTTGCAGTGAGCAATTCTTTTGGGCAGTGAGCCCTAGGTAGTGAGCCTTCTTTGTAATTCGGTATTGTTCCTATATAATATATTGTGAGCTAACACTCACCATGGTTTTTCCTAGTTTTGGATTTTCCATGTAAAAATCCTGGTGTTCATGTGTGATGCATTATGGTTTCTTCTTCTGTGTTTAATTTGCTTTACTATTGCATGTGGTAAATGGATTACTAGTTTAATAAGTAAAAGGCTAAATATAATATTGATTCACCCCCCCTCTCAGTATTCTAGGTGTTCAACAAAAGTTTCACAATTTCAGCAAAAGGCACAAGACAAGGAATTTCTTCAAAGGCAAATGACTCCAAGATGTTTTCATGAACATCCAGCCATCGAGACAATAAAAACAAAGTGCTCAAGACCTTTTCAAACCATAGTTTGTGGAACATAAAAAATCAATCTCTAAGGCACAAGACAGAAAATTGAAACTTTGACCAAGCAACACAAGCAAAAGAGGGGGGTCCACATTTTGTGACAAATTGGGGCATGTTTGCAAGACACAACAAATAGAGACTCTATTGGGAGAATGTTCCCAAGCATTCCAAAGGTAAACCAAAGTCAAGAATTTAGAATTGTTGGTTTCAGGGTCACATATTCAGATAAAAGAAGTACAAAAATGAGATCAAGAGAACAAAATTTGATAGTTTAGTAAAGCCATCTATATCCCATAGATCCAAGTGTGTGTTGATGCATTCATTCCCTTCCTTCAAAAAATAAGTTCATCTAGGGTCACTTACATTAAGCTACATGAATGATTCTCACCTCATGAACTACCTAGACATTGCCTCGATGTCATTCAAGTGTTTATAGCCCCGATGAGGCTGTCTCTATGATTTTGCTCAAAGCATAGCTCTACTACCATATAGGTGTCCATAGCCCTGGTAGAGATACTTGAATCCTCTAGCTAGTTGAGTCACATTATCGGAGTACTAGGAAGTATCACCTTTACATTCTAGCATAATTTATTGATTTGAATTGATATATTTTGAATGTAGAAGTGAGGTATTAGCTCAACTTCATGTTGGCTTGGGAACCATAGTGGTGGAAAAGGTTATATTTTAGGATTTTTCACTTAATGTATGATCACAAAGACTAACTTAGTAACTTTAGGATCATTATCATGTGATAAAATGTAAGATCTAGAAATATTTCAAGCCGAACAAGATAGTAAATCCATCCTCCTTGAGCAGGCATCATACCACTCAGCACCAACAATGGGCTCCATCAGAAAATTCATGGTTAATGATTAAAATTTCTCAAAAGAAAACTCAATAGCACAATCCAAAGAGTCTCATCATGCACTCTAGCAAATAGGCCCTTTATTAAGGAAATATGGAACCCTAGACCGAGCAAGACAAAGCAGCAAAAGAGAAGCTAACCTAAAACTAACAACCTAAGACAAAATGAAAAGTGAATGATAAAAAAAGGATTAATTATGTACACAAATGATAGGCTTTTAAGGCTTCCTAAGCTTGGAAAAATTGTTTCAGAAATTGCCGATTGACAGCCAGTGGGACGTCTTCTCCAGTAAGGGTCTTCAACCTATAAGTGTTGTCCCCTAAAATCTCATCAATCTAATAAGGAACTAACCATAGTTTGTCAAACTTACCATGATCACCCTTATTTTCATGGGCTTTGTCCTAATATAAGACCAGGCTAAAAATGTGAAAAGCCTTCATCTTAGAATGTTTATCAAACTATCTTTTGACAACAGCCTAGAGTTTGGAAAAGTTATTAATAGTTGTGTCATGTTCATATTCCAAATGTAGCAACTGGGTCAATCTTGTTTCAATTTTGTCATTTGAGTCAAGGTATCCATTCATGAATTGTAGGATAAGAATCTTTAAGTGCACAGGAAAAATAGGTTCCAAAACATAGATGAGATGATTGTTAAGAAAGGTGTCTCAACCTTGGAACTACAAAATAGTTTCTATTCTTCCCAATTTTGGTCTTTTCGAATACCCTTTATCTTGAAGAATGGTTTAGAACTTTCAAAGTTTCTAAAAGGGGCTAAAAATGGTAGGGCTTACTATTTTTAGTAACTCTACATTTGAGCATGGATGGACCCAAAATTTTCCCAAAAGGTGAAGAACTTCCAAGTAAACATCTTGGGTGAGTTTCGGCTCAAGATCATACCTAGATTGAAAGATGTTAAAGTTTCCATTTTTTGAAACTCTAGGAAAAGTGTTGAACTCATATTTGAGGCACTTAGAGGTCCCTAAATGCCTTGAAAGTTGTTGTAACTAGAAAATCAAGTTATATCATGATAGATCTCTTCACAAGATTTTTGACACATCAAACAGTTTGTCAATCGGACACCCTGATCAAAAGTTATGGCCTCCAGAAGTTGGCCCTCATGTTTTGAGAAATGTGAAAATGTGTTGGACACTTACAAGAGATGTAAGGAGGAGAGTTACACATGTTGGTGTGTGATTTGGCACATCACAAGGCATCTTTGATTGGAGATAATTTCGGTTCCACTTTTGGGTGGTTTTGGCTCATGGTTTTGTAATTATCATTGACGATTTACTGTATTGTATCTCCTATATATCAGGAGTTTGAGATGGAGGTTGAGTATAAGAGTCTTATAGATGTTGAGTTGCCTCTAGATCTTTGGTGGGTTATATTCCTGTGAAATATTGTTTTGCAAGTATATTGTAATCTTCTTGATTCCTAAATAATATATTGGGCAGCTTTGGAGTGTGGGGGTTTTCTCCCAAAAGCGTTTCCCTTTAATTACTATGTTGTGGTATGATTGCTATTTGTGTTTATCTCTATAACTATTGTAAATATCTAAAAATTTATGCATATCCCTTCCCTCAAGATTAGTGTAAGAAGTTGTTTTACTACCTTAGCTTGATCACCTTTGGTTTCAGTTGTGGGTTGTTGGGTTTTATGAACTAATCTAGTTTTGAGTGGGAGCTTGTTTAGAAGATACTTTGTGATCTTGTTGCAAGAATTTTTAGATGGCGAGCACATCAGGGAGAATATAGGTAGAAAATTTTTATGGTAACATTTTTTAGATGTGGAAGCTGAAGATGGAGGATCTGTTAAATGATCGAGATCTGTAGAATGCTATTGATGAGAATGTTTCAAGGCCCACAAATGCTACTTTGGTTGTTGAATATGATGTTATGAACCATAAAGCCAAGGGTCTAATCAGATTATGTTTGATAGACTCTATTTTAGTCAATGTCCATAAAGAACCCTTTGCAAAGAAACTATGGAAGAAACTTAGTGAAATATATCAAGCCAAATCTTTAGTGAACAAGATTTTCTTGAGGAAGAAATTGTATTTCTTGAGAATAGAAGAGGGTGGATGAATTGCAGACCACCTAGAAGAATTCAATATGTTGGTGGCTCAATTGGCATCAGCTGGTGTAAAAATGGATGAGGAGGAGAGATGTAAGATCATGTTGTGTTCTTTGCCTGATTTGTGGGATTATCTTGTTATGGCGATTGGGAGTACTTCTATTATCTTGAAAGTTGAAGATGTCATGGGTTCTTTGCTTTTTGAAGAAATGAGGAGGAAGGTATCCATCACTGCCAAAGAAGCCCTTAGTGTTTGTTGGAACCTTAATTTTTTTACAAAATTTTAGGACCCCATGATGGGAAATTTGATCGTAGCACTCAAGAAATACATCTGCAAAAAATATCCCAAGTGAACAATTCCAGATGATCTAAGGATTGCTCAAAAGCAGGTAGAAAAATTAGCAAATTTAGTTACAATCTCTGAAGGACCATTATCTATGGCTCCCTCACCTATACCGGTTGCAGTAGTTTCTTCTCCAAAAAAAGCATCTCCAAATATGTTTGTTGCCAATATCAATATTACTCCCACGGTCTCAGTTACAACAGGGCCTTCAACAGTTTCTGCATCAATTATGCCTATTATGCCAACAAATCCAGCTACTGTAATGCCTCCTGTAATTTTCATAGTTCCCACTTTGACTAGACATGCCCCACCTACTTTAGCTACATCTGTTCCCACAGCTTCTCCGGTAGCTGGTGTCATGCCAACAATCACTATGGCTTCAATCCATACTTTATGCAAAATCACCTCGGTAGTTATGAAAGCAAACTATGTCTGACCCTACACAATAATGAAGGCAATTATTTGGTACATACTCAAGGAAAGAAGCCATCTTATAATAAAGCAGATGAGATGGAAGATGATGCAGATTGGAAAGAATAACAAGGAATGGGAAATGATACAAACCAGCCCACAAAAATAATTAGAACAAATGCTAGTGATGATTCTTGCTATACCTATGGAGGTAGTGGAAAGCTTCTTTGTCATGATACATGCATTGCTATATACCATCTTAAGTGTCTGACTCCACATCTGAAACTTGTGACTCGTGGAAATTGGAGCTTCCCTAACTATGTCAATCCCCTTCAAGAACTTGATAAAATATTAGATTGTCAAATGAGACCTGTAAATAATGGCAATGATGAAGGGGAGTCTTAAAAAAAAAGATTAGTCAAGCAATATTTAGTAAAGTGGAAGTCAATCTTCACTGTTCATGGGTTCCCTTTAAGGATTTTAGAAAATCTTTCAAGGAAATTCCATGCCTGAAGACAAGGATTAAGAATTATCATCACCAAATGGATTCTATGAAAGTTTTAGAAGATGATTGGGTTCCAATTCGGCCTGAGTGGACAACTATGGATCACACAAAATACATTTGAAGAAAAGGCTTTATAAACTATCAAGCAGATGTGTTTTGGTAGGTGTATTGCTTATGGCGGTTTGTAACAAGGTATGAACATCTGACAAAGCTTAATGGAATGGGGATTTTTATTAGATATTATAGTAAAAAATGTGCTGGTAGACATGAATGAGTGATGCAGAGTGGGACGCAACGGAGGCTAACTAACAGGAAGGAGTAGCCAACAATACAAACAGCATGATAAAATTCTCTATCGGCTGAACATCATCATCATATTCCCTAGAGACACCAACAGCATCATCACATTTCAATAGCATCATCATATTTCGGGTGATCGCAAATATCCTCCTGTCGACTACTATTTACCTCCTCCGCATGTCGCCTATCATCATCATCATGATAACCAACGGGCGCAAACATCCTCCGGTTGCACTGTTCATCGGGTGCCAAATACAAGCAGCTTCATCATGATATTCGATATCACCTTCGTCAGCAGGATATCCAAATATCCGGTTGCTCCAAATATCCTGATGACGTTGCACTTCAACAACTTGCCTTCGATGCTCCACTGCCCGACGATACAAGCAACAGCATCATGATATTGTTCATCCGATTCCTCGAAACCTCCTGATGACGCTAATACAACTTCTTGCCTACGCCGATAGTTAACCACTTAACGACAACAGGATAAATTCGCATTGAGGGATTTCTTAATATCCTGATGACGATGACGTCATATCCTGATGACGATGACGTCACACATCATCCTGATGAACTCTTCAACACTTAGCCAAAAAAACTTAACTTTCACACCCGCATCCATTAGCGATATGCGGATGATGAACTTCCCCGAAAGATGATCCTGACTGCGATATATACACTGAGTATATATCCAACTCAAAACATCATGATGTACTTGCAACATGCAAACTTCAACAACTTCATGACCCGATCCTGATGGCGATGGATTCGCAGATGATGATGCGGCTCGTTCCGACTGGAAACGCACATGCAGACTCCTGTGTATCCGTCCACTGCATGTAAACACTCAGAACCGCATAATTACACAAAGACAATGTGGCGACCGGGCCGGATCACCTTCAAACCGAAATCTAACAGTTTATCTTTCTATACCTAGCACATGAGGATGCTAGGCTGATCTACAGCATGCTCCTAACAGATCTCCTGAACAATGCAATGCATAAACAGAAAACACAAATGCAAACTAAACTATGATACAGGACCATTCCACCGATTTGCAGGATCAACCGGTGGAAGGGTTGAAAGTGCCCATTAACTTGCAAACAGAAAAGGAAATCAACACAGATACAACTGATACAACCAGATACTGCAAAAGATGAGATCTTATTCAACTGAAATTCAAAAGTCCTGAATGCAGATTCACAATGTCTGAACTGCTCTCAACTCAACACAACATCAATACATCTATCAACAGCAAATCTCAATATCAATATGAACTCAATGTCTAAACCCTAACAGATCGAAGGTATATATAACAAATCCTTCGAATACTACCAACTTCACTTCCCAGTGGCTGGGAGCCTCCAAGCGGCTGGGAGAGAGGACAACTCAGACTATCTTATCCCGATCTCTAACTGCCTACACATACTCCTAGGCTGAACTAATACATAGCATCGGTCCAATGGACCTTATTACATGATAAAGTCAAACATACTAAAAATAGCCTATTGCCCTGTCATCATGCTGATAACTATCCTATATCCTGATCATGTATGTCATCATGCGGACCTATATCCTGATCATGTGCGGGTGCTCCTGCACCATACTCCCCAAAAGAAGAAATCTCAAGTCCACTTGAGATGAGAGTATCAAGGTCGGCACCATGTTTCTGTATCTGTTCTGCAGTCATCCATACTGCTTCAGAGTTTGGTTGTCCCTTCCAAGAGACGAGGTACTCCAAGTACTTCTTGTTCCTGGTCTGTTTGACCACTCTAGTGTCCAAAATCTGCTGTATCTGTGGAGGATCATGTGGAGGAATGTCTTCAGCAACTGTATCCTGTAGGATATCCTGATCTGCATCTGGATTAGCCTTGTATGGAGTTAAGTCACATACATTGAAGATAGGAGATAAACCGAGATCAGGTGGTAGTTGGATCTCATAAGCATTCGGTCCATGCTTTTGCAAAATCTGACATGGTCCAACTTTCTTTGGCATGAGCTTAGTATACTTCCCCTTAGGAAGCCTGTCTTTCTTCAAGTGAACCCAAACCAAATCTCCAACAGCAAATTGAACATCCTTCTTCTTCTTGTCAGCATATTCCTTATATTTCAAAGTGGTTTGCTGGAGTTGGGTCTTAACCTGATCATGAACTTCTTTGATTGCTTCAGCAAAAGCTTCTCCATCTGCACTAACAGGATCTGCTGTAGGTAGCTCTCGCAACTCTAAAATACCTCTGGGATGCATTCCATACACTACCTGAAAAGGCAATTTTCCTGTGCTCCTGTTGACAGTATCGTTATATGAAAACTCAGCTTGAGACAGAATATTGTCCCACTTCTCTCCATGCTGTTTTGTCAAGCATCTAAGTAGATTCCCCAAGGAACGGTTCACAACCTCAGTTTGTCCATCCATTTGAGGATGATATGCAGAGGAAAAAGACAAATTGGTTCCCAATTTCCTCCAAAGGGTTCTCCAGAAGTGACCCACAAACTTCACATCTTTGTCTGAAACTATGCTCAAAGGCAATCCATGAATTCTGACAATTTCCCTGAAGAATAAATCTGCAATATATGAGGCATCTGCAGTGGTTTTGCATGGCAAGAAATGTGCCATTTTACTGAACCTATCCACTACAACAAAGACACTGTCAAATCCTCTCCTGGTCCTTGGTAAACCCAAAACAAAATCCATACTGATACTTTCCCATGGTCTGGAAGGAATGGGTAAGGGCTGATATAACCCTGCATTAGTTGACCTGCCTTTAGCCTTCTGACATATCACACAGGTTTCCACAAATTTCCTGACATCTGACTGCAACTTAGGCCAGAAATAATGCCTCCTGACCAGATCAAGAGTCTTGTCGAGACCAAAATGACCTGCCATTGCTCCACAATGTTTCTCCTTGATTATATTCAACCTCATGGAACACCTTGGGATACACAACTGTCCACCCTTGAACAACAAGCCATCCTGGATCAGGAATTCAGAGAACTCAGCATGGTATCTCTCCCCAAAAGAAGTACAGACCTGATATATCTCTCCAAAATCAGCATCAGACTCATACATGGTCTTGAGTGAATCAATACCAACACTCTCTAACTGAATCTGATTGACTGTGAGAACTCTTCTGCTCAAAGCATCTGCAACTTTGTTCTTAACCCCTTTCTTATGCTTCAAGGTAAAAGTGAAAGCCTTAGTGTTTCTACCCACTTCATATGTCTGTGGTTCAGCTTCTCCTGGCTGTTGATGAAACTCAAAGCCTGGTTGTCTGTGAAAACTATGAACTCCTTTGTCATCAGGTAATGCCTCCATTTCTTTAGGGACTGAACTAAAGCATACATTTCTAGATCATATGATGAATACCTTTTCTTAGCGTCATTGAGCTTTTCACTGAAAAATGCAATTGGTCTACCCTCTTGACTGAGTACTGCTCCAATGGCCATGTGACTGGCATCACACTCTACCTGAAAGATCTTGTTGAAATCTGGAAGTGCAAGGACTGGCTGCTATGCCACCTTCCTCTTCAATGCCTCAAAGGAATCATCTGCTCCTTGAGTCCAAACAAACCTGCACTTCTGTCCTCCTTTTATGGTATCCAACATGGGTGCACAAATATGACTGAACCCTCTGATGAACTTTCTGTAGAAGCTTGCTAACCCATGGAAACTCCTGACTTCATTCATGGTCTGTGGAGTTGGCCAATTCAATATGGCACTCACCTTCTCCTTATCCATCTGCAGCTTTCCTTGTGAGATGACAAAACCTAAATATGTGATCTCCTGTTTCATGAACAAACACTTGTCCAAGTTGATCATCAGCTTCTCTTCATGTAGCCTCTTGAGAACCAGATCTATATGCCTGAGATGTTCTTCTCTGGTGTTACTGAAAATCAGAATGTCATCTAAATAGACTATGACAAACTTACCAATGAATTCCTTCAGAACCTCATTCATCAGCCTCATGAAAGTACTAGGGGCATTAGACAAACCAAAAGGCATAACCTTCCATTCATACAATCCTTCATTTGTTTTGAATGCTGTCTTCCACTCATCACCTGGTCTAATCCTAATCTGATGGTACCCACTCTTCAAATCTATTTTGGTAAAGTACTTAGCATTTCCCAAACAATCAAGTAAATCCTCAATTCTGGGGATTGGAAACCTATACCTGATCATGATCTTGTTGATGGCTCTGGAGTCTGTGCAAAGCCTCCAAGTGCCTTCCTTCTTTGGTGCTAGTACAGCTGGTACTGCACATGGACTCAAACTCTTTCCAATCAGACCTGAATTCATCAATTCTTCAATCTGTCTGGCTACTTCTGCATTCTGTTCTGGGGTAAGCTTATAAGCTGCTTTATTTGGAAGTGTAGACCCTGGAATCAAGTCTATGCAATGACTGATATCTCTGACAGGTGGTAGGGATCTTGGCATTCCCTCTGAGATAACACCTTTGTATTTATCCAATAACTCTTGGACAGCTGGGTCTATCAACCTTGGCTTCTTCTCTTTCTTGGCTTCTTGCTGTTGTTTCTTATTCACACTCAGACATGGGATTAGGGCATATGCAACTGCACCTTCTGCTGCTACTTCTTTCATGAACTGTTTGCCTTCCATCAGCATGACCTTCACTTCTTTGCCTTTAGACTTCTCCTCTTTCTCCTTCAATGGGAATAACGTTACTTCTTTACCATCTTTAGTGATTTTATAGGTGTTTTTAACACCATCATGCTGTGCCTTCAGATCATATTGCCATGGTCTACCAAAAAAAAGGTTGCAAGCATCCATCTTGGTGATATCAAACAACAACTTATCCTTATATCCACCAATCTGAAACTCTACCCAAGCCTGCTCTTCTACAGTTGTCTGCTGACCTTGAGTAAGCCATGAGACTTTATATGGAGATGGATGAGGCAATCTCCTAAGCTTCAGCTTCACCACCATCTCTTCAGACACAAAGTTCTCAGTAGAACCAGAATCAATCAAAACCTTACACGCCTTACCTCCTGCTTTGCAAGTGGTTCTGAAAAGGGACTTCCTTTGAGGGGCTTCTTGATCAGGTACCTTCATGGTAGTCACTGTTCTTCTCATCATCAGGGACTCTCCACTTTCTGGATATCCATAATTCTTAGGACCATTCACACTCTGAAAATCATTAGAGCTTGTCCTACTTTGATTATCAGGTTCATTGACCAGATTTGTCCTCCTTTCTCCTGCTGAGCTTGTGGCCTTGTCTGGACATCTGCTGGCTATATGGCCTTCTTTGTTACAGTTGTAACATCTGATGGATCCTCTGCCTTGGGATCTTCCTCTGTAAGGTCTTCTGCCTCTGAAGTTTCCTTGTTGACTGAAATTCTCTCTCTGATTCTGACTATTGTTGCCCTTGCTATTGTCCTGACTGGACTCTCCTTGATATCCCTGTCCATGTCCTCTGCCTCTGAAAGGACTTCTTCCACCTCTTTGTTGTCTTCCTCTTCCTCTATTGTTTTGATCTTGTTTTCTCTTCAGCTTTTCTTCCACTTTCAATGCCAACTGAAAGCTTTTCTGCACTGTATCTGGGTTATGCAGACTGAGATCTTCCTGAATATTAAACCTCAATCCATTAAGGTATCTGGCTACCTTTTCTTCTTCACTTTCTTTCACCTTTGTCTTCATACAGAGTTTCATGAACTCTTCTGTATATGAGCTGACATCTAGCTCCTTCTGCTTCAGGTTCTGCTTCCTCTTGTGTAACTGGATATTGTAATCCAAAGGAATATAAGCCTCCTTTACCAATTCCATCATCTTCTTCCATGTGGCAACTCTACGTTTTCCCTCCTGTACTCTATCATCCTGAACAAAGTTCCACCATGTCAAGGCAGCTTCTTTCATCTTTGACTGTGCTATCTTCACTCTCTGCTGTTCTGGTATCTCCTCTGTTACAAAAAAATTGTTCAAACAATCTATCCATTCCATTACTGAATCAGGGTCCATCTTACCTGTAAATACTGGCAAATCCAGCTTCACATCCATGGTTCTCCTCTCCATGGCCTTGAGGGCGTTCAACAGCGGTCTCTGGTCTGTAGGAACAACCTCCTCGCTCCAATTAGGGATATCTTCTTCTTCCCTATCATCTTCTCTACCAGAACCTACTCTGCTCCTCAACTTTGCTAACTCATCTTTCAACTCCTGATTCTGAGCCTTCACGGCCTTGCTTTCTGCAATCTGTTTCTTCACCAGAACTGCCAACTCAGCGTTGGTCATCTTTGTTGGAAACTCAGATGTTCCTTCTTCGTCTGACATCCTGCTTATCTTTTCCAAAAGATCCTAACCTGGCTCTGATACCACTATGATGCAGAGTGGGACGCAACGGAGGCTAACTAACAGGAAGGAGTAGCCAACAATACAAACAGCATGATAAAATTCTCTATCGGCTGAACATCATCATCATATTCCCTAGAGACACCAACAACATCATCACATTTCAATAGCATCATCATATTTCGGGTGATCGCAAATATCCTCCTGTCGACTACTATTTACCTCCTCCGCCTGTCGCCTATCATCATCATCATGATAACCAACGGGCGCAAACATCCTCCGGTTGCACTGTTCATCGGGTGCCAAATACAAGCGGCTTCATCATGATATTCGATATCACCTTCGTCAGCAGGATATCCAAATATCCGGTTGCTCCAAATATCCTGATGACGTTGCACTTCAACAACTTGCCTTCGATGCTCCACTGCCCGACGATACAAGCAACAGCATCATGATATTGTTCATCCGATTCCTCGAAACCTACTGATGACGCTAATACAACTTCCTGCCTACGCCGATACTTAACCACTTAACGACAACAGGATAAATTCGCATTGAGGGATTTCTTAATATCCTGATGACGATGACGTCATATCCTGATGACGATGACGTCACACATCATCCTGATGAACTCTTCAACACTTAGCCAAAAAAACTTAACTTTCACACCCGCATCCGTTAGCGATATGCGGATGATGAACTTCCCCGAAAGATGATCCTGACTGCGATATATACACTGAGTATATATCCAACTCAAAACATCATGATGTACTTGCAACATGCAAACTTCAACAACTTCATGACCCGATCCTGATGGCGATGGATTCGCAGATGATGATGCGGCTCGTTCCGACTGGAAACGCACATGCAGACTCCTGTGTATCCGTCCACTGCATGTAAACACTCAGAACCGCATAATTACACAAAGACAATGTGGCGACCGGGCCGGATCACCTTCAAACCGAAATCTAACAGTTTATCTTTCTATACCTAGCACATGAGGATGCTAGGCTGATCTACAGCATGCTCCTAACAGATCTCCTGAACAATGCAATGCATAAACAGAAAACACAAATGCAAACTAAACTATGATACAGGACCATTCCACCGATTTGCAGGATCAAACGGTGGAAGGGTTGAAAGTGCCCATTAACTTGCAAACAGAAAAGGAAATCAACACAGATATAACTGATACAACCAGATACTGCAAAAGATGAGATCTTATTCAACTGAAATTCAAAAGTCCTAAATACAGATTCACAATGTCTGAACTGCTCTCAACTCAACACAACATCAATACATCTATCAACAGCAAATCTCAATATCAATATGAACTCAATGTCTAAACCCTAACAGATCGAAGGTATATATAACAAATCCTTCGAATACTACCAACTTCACTTCCCAGCGGCTGGGAGCCTCCAAGCGGCTGGGAGAGAGGACAACTCAGACTATCTTATCCCGATCTCTAACTGCCTACACATACTCCTAGGCTGAACTAATACATAGCATCGGTCCAATGGACCTTATTACATGATAAAGTCAAACATACTAAAAATAGCCTACTGCCCTGTCATCATGCTGACAACTATCCTATATCCTGATCATGTATGTCATCATGCGGACCTATATCCTGATCATGTGCGGGTGCTCCTGCACCAATGAGAAGTGTGGAAACATAAACAAAGTGTGTGTAAACATGAAAGAATAGATCAAGGCATGCAAGATGTTTGAATAAATGCCTCAAGGAGATGTTTTCTATTGGAGTGTGATGATTGCATAATACGTAGAAAATAAATTTGTTGAATCAGGCTTTAATATTTTCTGGTATACTTATAATTTGACAAAAAGAGAAGCATATGGGATAGTAGAATTTTGTTAGATTATGTAGTTATAGGCACCATGATAGAGGCCACAATCATCCAATATCTATTTTGTCATTATTGCACATGGGATTTGTACACATTACAGTTGAGTATCTTCATAAAACATTCCTTACGGGTGAAAGAGAGGTTATATATAATAGGAAATAATGATTTTTCTTATCTGGGAGCTCAAGTTTGAGAAGCACAGGTAATAAATAAATGAGTCAGTCTCTTAAAAAAGAATGACCTCTATAATCAAGGCACATGGAATATAGGTGAGGAACCCCAAACTAGAAAATGGATTTGCAAGTATTTATATCAAAGGCAAATTCGTATTTGAGGAAGGCACTACCTATGATGTGAATCATGAAGCATTATCTATTTTGAAGGTGTGTGGCCTTAATAAAAGCCATTACCATTCAAAAATTTGAAGGCATTGTAAAAACTCAAAGTAAAGAATTTGAAACCAAGATGCCAATATAAGTGTAGTCTATGAAAATGAACACACATGCAACGAACATGTCTCAAATCTGACCAGTTCACATTTTCCAGCACACTCCGTAGCTTATGCCAACATTTTCTCCAATTGAGTTGAAATGAAGGAATGACTGTTGGGAGAAGGTAAAACCTAATAGATTCGATATATTAGCCAGACTAGATTTAGGGTCCCACCGATAGGTTGATATCCACCAAGTACAAACAACATAAAAAAAGAGACAATGTAATAGGATTATGTCATGAGCTATTTCAGAGTTCCTAATTGTCATAGGCTGAGAGAGTTTAGGTGAATACAATGGCATTTAGCTTACATCTTCCAAGCACATTAAAAATTGAATCCATTTTGTGCAGTAGTCCTGTGGTGGCTATGAAATCTTTCATGGGTTTTATTAAGTAATTTGAGTGCCTCATGCAATTTGAGTGATTCCCATTTTGTATATAATGTCTACTAGAGTATCTACAACTGTAACATTTGAGTAGATTCAAATGCAACTTCAAAGCTTCCATCTTGTCATGCACAGACAGATAAGGAATAAGAATCTTGTCCTAATATGGCCAACCTGCCTTTGCCTACAATATCTACTGAAGAAGTCTTATGACATGATGGTAAAAGAGAAGCAACATTCTCAACTCCAATAAAACATGGTGGGATACACTGGTGAATAGCTTCGTCAATATACTCTTGTGAATAAGAGGAAAGTTGCAGATCAAACTAAGAATTCAATCAATGATTATATTGAAGGTATTCATTATGGCTAGTGATACTTAATGCACATAGGAGAAACCCTAAAATCGGCAGGACTTCTCCATATCGGAGTGATGAGTTTTTGAATCCCACTGATCTACCGATGAAGTGGGCCCCCCAAAATTTATCGAGAGACATTTTCTTGGAGTTTTTCATTCGATAAAATACAATACAGAATGGAAGAAATAAAACAAGGTGGGATTTATTGAGATAATGATAAAGCATAAATGATAAAACTTTACACTCAATAGTGAAAAATGCAATTACATTTTCATCGAGGGAGTTGTGAGAGATATTTTTCACCGAGGAGGTAAAAGGGGTAAATTTTTTGGGATAATTATTAAAGTATTATATCCCATAGAGTACCTAAAGAAGATTAATGTTGGAAATAATTAATTAAATGAAGAATGAAATACATGCAGAATGAAGGCAAATTATTGGCAAACCCTAATGAGGGGTATTATTTCAAAGATACAACTACAAAATGCTTTCCAAATAAGTAAAATAGTTTTACTTGAGGAATTAATTGAGCATGAAATTGTCAGGGTGGTTAGTTATTATCATTCAAAGAATACTTTACAGAAAAATTGCATACAAGAAACTACAAAAGTGAAATTGTCGGAATATACTTTATTATTGGCAAAATTATTCATCAGATGGAGAAAGATAATTAAATTGTTGTGAAGGACAAACAAAAAGTTAATTTTTTTATTTCACAACAAACAAAGAGATGCACAAGATGGCAAGTGAAGGGTCACAAGCCTAAAAAATACACAGTGTATATATAAAGCACAAAATCAAAGGAATCAAGGATCATCATCAATAGTAGTAGGTTAAAAGATCAGTAGTAGTAGATAGGCTCATTTGCTTAGTCATAATATCCATATGTCACCTTTCACTCATCCACTCTCATTTCAAAGACTTCTGCTATTAATGTATAAATTTTGAAGTATAATCAATGGAGAAGATTACTCAAATCCGGCGATTCACTTTTAGTGTTCAACTGTTGTGTCGGAATTAAATCTTATATGTTATTGTACTGTCTCCAAAGTGGTTTTTCCTTATTATTTAAATTAACACAATTTGTCACAACACATTTGTTGTTGCTGTGTGATTATTCTGATTGGTTTCTACCTGGAGCAAATTAAATTCCTTTCAAGTAATTCATCTTAATTGGTTCTTGCCAAGGATTAAAATCCTTTGAAACTAATTATTTTGATTGGTTTTCCTCAAGTCAAGAATTAAATATCCTTTCATAATATCACAGTAATTTGGGAAAATAGCACTGGGATTAGTAAGAAGAGTACTGTGACTAACATACTTGCACGTCCGCATAAGGTGTAGACATTCAAAAGTGCCCAACTGTTAGAGTTAAGATGAGAAATAAATCTACCAATCCTACATATCTGTCTCCATAATCAACATTTATCTACTGACTCTATCCACCCAATAGATTAGGCACTGATCCATTTTAGAGCCCTTTATACAAATTTAATTCACATCCTTAATGCTTCAAGCTTTTTATAGGAGTTAGTTAGCAAGCCCTACAATTATCTCACACTTGTGTGCCATAAGTGAGTAAAATTGCTCAAGTCAGAATCCACTTAGACTTTAAATTTTCCTTATCATTTAGGTACACCTGCCTAGGCCTGGTAGAGCCTAAAGAGTAGGGGGTTTTTAGTTGTATAAACCATGTCTTGTTGACCAAAAACATATCAAGAGACTGGCACCCTCTTGTGGTCTAAAACCAACATTTTTGAGACCCAACAAATTGGTGACTCTGCTGGGGAGTAATTTAGAATATTTTGGTTAAAGATCATTGCAGATTCAATACATTTTTGAATTCCAACATAAATTGGTAACTCTGCTACCCGAAAAAATAAAATTTATTCCTCTTATGACAAGAAATGGTCACTCTGAAAATAAAATTAATGAAAAATGCAAAAGACATCTTTTAACTATAATATTTCTAGGCTAAAGCATGTATAACAATTTTCCTTTTCCCTATACACATTAGGGTACAATTGGGAATCCTGGGAATGAAAATAGTAAACGTCGTACACAATAAGACAATTTTTATAGCTACCAAGATCATGAATGCAATCAATATCCTAAGCATTGTCAATATCAATATCCAACTGTGCAACACAATGTTACTCCTGATGAAAATGTCGATCAGAGTTTGCAACAAGAAGTATATCAGTAGTTATGTGATCAGAGGAAGACAAGGGGGTTATTTTGTCCTAAAATATACAAACCGTTTGATTTCAGAAATATTCATGGTTATCCATGTAGACACCCAAAATTGACCTAATTATCATTAGCATTCAAATATCACATTTTCTACCATCTGCATTTGTCTAACACACTTGAGCAATATCCCTACCACCTATTTCTTCTATTAATTAAATAAAATTTATATTTATTTAATCAATTCATTAGCTATTTCCTCTAAGCCATAATTAAACAATCTTTAATTATTTAATTATCTTCTTTCTATCTATTTTAATTAAATAAATCTTATTTATTTAATTAAAAATTCATTCACAAACCCACTTTCTAATTAATTAAATAAATTTATTTATTTATTTAATTCCTCTTATCATTTATCTCATGAGCCAACATGTGTGCCTCTTTCATTTAGAAAAGATAAGTGGTACTACATCTTTTATTTAATATCTTTCATATGTAGTACTTTTTATGTATACGGTCACACATAAGCCTTATCTTCCCTCCACTTGTCATCTTCACATTCACCTATTATCATCTTTTAATCCTAGCCATTCACATAGCCACCAAATCTCCACCGTTGATTGATTTTGGTTGAGTTCTATATAAACATCCTCTCATTCCATACTACATCTATCCAGCATTCATATAGCATCTACATTATCATCTTAAGCATATTGAGTATTGTAACATCTATTGATCATATTAGCTTTATCATCCATCAATCATGGTAGCTTTACCTTCATAATTGTTCATTGTTGAAGAAGCAATCCACATCATAAACAAGGAATCATACAATCTAGGTGATATTGTTCTTGAATGGCATGCCTTTGATTTCATTTGGATTAGATTCTTTGATGATGGTAGGGTTAGGTTTTCATGGCTATGCTTGATCTTATTAACCTAATTTTTTACCTATCACATTTTGGCATGCCTAGTGGGACCCACGTCCTTGATTAACTTTGCTATTTGAAGTTGTTTTTGAGAAGATCAAATTTTCTGAGCATTTACAGTAAGTTCCAATCACTTCTGAGTGAAAACTAGTTGCTATCTGCACAAACACATCACTTTTGAGTTGAAACCTGCCACTTTTAGCATTCCTAGGATCACTTCTGAGTGAACAGTAATCGCTTATTTCTTGTTTTGCACCACTTACAAGATAACAGTGGTCATTTATGCCTTTATTTGAATCAATTTTAACCTAACAGTGATCACCTTTAGCTATTTGGATCATTTTCTGTGAAACTAGGGTTTTGTCATTCTTTTTTGACAGATTTGAGTCGCTTATGACCCATAACCAGTCCCCTGTTACTTTTTTGCATCGCTTATGAGCTTTATCATTCTATATCTGGCATTACTGGGATCTCTTCTAATCTATAATATTTTGCTTGCGGCAGAATATAGTTCTGTTGTGATCAACAGTTGATCGCCTTTGGTAAACTGTCATTTTCAGTCCTTATCATGTGCAGTTTGGTTTTCTTGGCTACTAATTGGGTATTTGTGCAGCATCTTATTGATTGTCCAAGAAAAGGAGGTTATCAAACTACTAACATATCTATTGTAGCTTCAATTAGTCCAAGACTTGTGGTTTTTCACTAAATTAGGAACATTTGGGCTTGGTGCTTAAAAAGAATCATTGCTTGCTCCGTGCTTGATTTAGCTTTCTTGATTGCTTGCATGTGCTTGATTGTAACATAAATTTAATAGCAAAAGTATCCTCTCCCCTTGCCTATCAAATGGATCTTGGGTGTATGAGAACTTGTTATTATCTTTAGAGGGCCTAGCTTCCCAGTATGAGAAGGGGTACGACCCAAGCGGTAACGGGATAAAGCCAAGTCCTTTCGAATCGCTATATAAGAAAAGTGTTTGTGTTGAAAGCCACAAACAATAAGTGTTGTGTTATACCAATAGCCAACCTCCCCCAAAACCCTTCAAGTTGTAACCCTTGAAGGCTGGGAGACTCCATAATGGAGAGTAGTGTTGCCGCACATATAGCCACCCAAATAGATGCCCTTATTAGCAACTTTGTGTTGTAGACAAAAACCTTCTATTTGTTGATGCAAAAGGTGGGACCTTTGAAGCCACCCTGATTCACGTGGTTCTTAGAAGAGATAGCAGGGACAATCCTAAGGTTTGGTGGGGTGACAAGCCTTGGGAAACCTAGATCTTGGTATGCGTGAGAAGTGTGTGCTATGGAGAGGAACCAGTGCTACCAAGATCCTGAAGCTATCCACTTTGAATAAGCATGGCTAGGGGACTCAACAAGTATAGTCCTTTCCTAGCCTAGGTTGTACAAATTTGTGATTGTTGTGAGTGTGAGTGACTGCAATTACTATTTTTTTATCAAAAACATAATTCAAACATATTTCCTGACAGACACAATCACCTTTAAGCTTAAACTACCTGCATATAGACAACCAGATCACTTTTAAACAACAATCAGTCACCTTTTGCCTAAATTGGATCACTTTTAAATAGCAGTCAGTCACCTCTGGTCTAAACTACGTCACCTTTGATCAACAGTAAATCGCTTCTGAGTCAATACTGATTGCTTGTAGCAAATTGGTTCACCTTTGGTTAACACTATAGCATGTTACCCTAACCAAAACTAGATCATATTTAAGCTATTACTAGTTGCTTTTGGCCTTTTCTAAGTTGCATATGAGCTATTACATGTCGTCTATGGTCAATTACCAGCAAATCTTAGTGACTCAACCAAATTAGCTACACTTCCAGCTTGCTTAGCCTCAGCATTAGCTTTCAGACCTGTCTCTAATCATTAGCAGATACCTAAACTTTGTCTCCTACTTTGAGCTTACCAACCCATTGGACTTTGTGAGCTTTTCATCTTTTTGAGATCCTAAACCAGCAAACCAAACATCAATCAACCAATCAATCAAACCAATCAATCAGCAAAACATCATCTTTTGGCTTTAGCTTTAGCAACATTAGCAAAATAGCAATCTTAGCAAACAACTATTCCCTTGAGTGTGTGAGCTATTCTCTAGGGAAGTCCAACCAACAACAAAGCAACCAAACAACCTAACAACAAACAACAAACCAACAACCAACAACTAGCAACCAGTAACCAAACAATCAATAAACCATCATCTTTTGGGTCTCAAAACCTTGACAAGCTAAAATTCAATTTTCAACATCAACAATCATGTCTCAAACTAGGAGTCAATATAGAGCTGAAATGGAAGCCAAATTGTGAGCTAAGATGGAAGCCAAGATGCAATAATCTAGATCAACACCTCTTAGAGACACAACTCAATTTACGACCGGTATGCCTCCTCACATGTTTGTACCCCATGAGTACACCATTGGAGAGTCATCTTCACAACAAGTGCAACCTCAAACATTTTCAGAGAATTATGAAGAACAATCCCAAGAAGACTTATTGGAATTTCGAGACACACATGTATGGGATCAATTCAAGAGACTTATTTTATCTGATCCTAATCGTTACTTCTTGCAACTTGCCCAGATGGGAGCTAAATTACGAAGAGATTTTGACATATCCTCTATTAGAGAGCACGATCCAAACACTCTCGCTATTGTTGCAAAGCGACCATCCACTATAGTCACACCATCCCATACCATATTACAAACTCCATCTTCCAACCCATCTCTTTCATTGATTATTGTTACTTCATTTGATCCACCATGCTCGAAGTACACTTTAGAACCTTTGATAACTCCAACCAATGTACTCCCTTTTCTTTCGCAAAATATGAACATTCCACCTTTTCATGTTTCCCAACATACTCCTTCTCCCACCATGACAATTTCTATGCGTCAAGTAACACAAGCTATCCATGTTGCCCAAGTGAAAACTTCTCAAACATCACAAGCTATCCCCATATCCCATATTCTGCAAGCTTCCCAAGCTATCCAAACAACACCAATAGTCCAAGCCTCACAACCATCACAATCCGCTACCCCCATTGCATCACATGTGGACACTACATCCCATATTTCTACCACTACTAATATAATCTCCACTATCTCTACTAATCCATCTAATACATCATACAATCCCAATGTTAGTCTTATTGACATGAGTGACCTGCCTATTGTTTCTCAAGCTAATCCTAGCACTACAATCTCTTATGTTGATCAACTTACTGGTGCAGGAGCACCATGCCAACCTCATGCTTCTATGATGAAATTTTAAAGGATGATTCAATTTTGGTGTTTTAACATTGTATCAAGGTTATATTGATGTGTCTAGGTCATTAGGAGTTCAATATTTAATGTTTTGTGTCAAATTTGGAAAGAATGTAAAGGTTGTCATCTACATTGTAAAATTACAAAACAAAAAAAGGTGTAAACAAGGAATATGAAAGGTCATTTGTGCCTTGGGTTGTTGGAAGGTAGTTGAAACTAAAAATACATGTCTAATGCCTTTAAAAGGCCTTGTAACATCCAAGGAACTTGTGGGTGATTGAAGGAATGAAATGGAATAGTAAAATGGCACTATTTTCTGTATTTTCTTTAGAAAATTACTTTTTCCTGTTGTTGTACAGCCCTGTACGGGAAAGGATCCATACCAAATTGGTTTTAAATGAATACAAGAGCAATCAACCTCTATATCCATTTTATTTCATGCATTTTAGTTTTGATTTGAGGTAGTTATTACATTTTTGGTAGAAACAGTCAAAACCCTGTCTTAGGGTAGACAGTGACATGAAAGTCTGTGTTTCTCTCGTTTTATCCTTTGTATGTTATTGATCCTTGGTGGAAATGATTGTAGTAGCATTTTATTTCATATTCTAGAGGTCTCTAACCAAATATCTAAGATTGAGGTGGAGTAAATCATGGTTTTATGACTATTTTTTTCTGTGACAGTCTAGAAAAATAGAGTTTAGAGGACAGTTAAGAGGTATAGGTGTAGTGTGGTTGAAAATACTAATGGGAATGAACTTTTGATGGATGTTTAAGCTTTAAAAAACCTATTTTGATGTATTCCAAGTGTTGTTTGGGAGAGTTGGAAGATGGAGGTTGTAGAACCAATAAGCCTTGTGTGCATGCAAGCCTAATACGCATATTTAGCTCACTGTCAGTCCATTTTTGGACAGTCTCTTCCAAAGTAAGCTATAGTGGTTTCCTGATATGTTTGAGAACATCTTAATGGGTATCCAAATATGCTCTCACAATTTTGTTTGGTGAACTATCTCAAAAGTTATGTGTGACTGTCCTATAAAACAGGGCTACTAGGAATGGAGCAGCCTATGAAGGAAAGACTGATAGGTGAAAGTGGCAGGCCTTGGGAATGGTTTGGGATCATTGTGTTGGAGTTAATGAGGAAGGAGAAGACTTGGAGAAACCTTGTTTGGGTTAGGAGAGTTAGAAACCCCTAATGGTGCCTTTGTGGAGGCCCTTGTCTTGAGAAGTTCTTGTGAAACTTGAAGCATCTGAGTGATTGTATCACATTATTATGCAATATGCTAGTATGAAGTTGAGTTGTTACTTTTTCCTCTGCATCACTTACATCCATTTCACCATCTTCTTATAATCCTTCACAAACCATCAATCCATCTTATACTACCCAAGGTTTACCTATCGTCACCCAACACATGACATATACCAATACCCATGTTCAAAATACAAACCCAAATGTCCATCCTTCTTCCACATCCACCAATCCTTCCATCACTTACCATGTCACAAATCCAACTTCAAACTCACAACCATTAACTAACACCAATCCATCTTCCACTTCCCATGTGATGCAACACCTTGGTGCTAATTCGTCGCAATATACCCAACCACCGCTTGTGTCTCATGGACAGCAATCTTCAACCACATATGTGTCACATACCCATCCTTTGACATACATTGTGAGTGCGTAACCTCAACAAATGGTCATGGCTTCATATATCCCACAACAACAACCTCAATATACATCATACCATGCTTCACCTCCCATTTGCAACAACAATAATTATCTCTAGCGGATGTTCAACAAATGATTAACCAAGCGATAGGACAAAGCAAGAAGACATTTTCCTTAGAAAACATATGTGCTTATCCATTTGACAAGTCACTTGATATGACACCTTTTCTGCCACACTTTAAAATTTTACAATTTGACAAGTAAAAAGGAAAAGGAAATCCAGAAGACCATCTTAGAGCATTCTTTGTGGCATCTCTCGATGTTGCTCATGATGATACATATCTTTTGTGACTATTTACCCAAAGCTTAGTGGGACAAGCTCTTGAATGGCTCTCTCATTTACCTCTGGGACTTAAGTCTTTTATGGAGTTAGCAAATAAGTTTTGATCACACTTCACTTTTAACATTGAACATGAGGTAAACATGAATGACCTTGTCAACAATAAATAATGCAATGGTGAGGCCTTCTCTTCATTTACTCAATGATGGCATAATATGGCTAGCAAAATATCATGGGAAATACCTGAAAAGCAACAGCTTGATATCTTTGTTCAAAATCTCCATCCTGAGCTATCATTCCAACTACAATTGCAAAGTGTTAGCACCTTTGATGAACTTGTTTCCAAAGGAACCATCATTGAGCGAGCTTTAATTACTAAAGGCACTATCAAGATTTTTCACGATAACAAAGACTATCCTCAAAATTCTAATGATAAGTCTCACTTTTGGAACAAAAACAAGAACGTTGTCAATGACGGTGTTGTAGACGCAAAGAACATATAAACTATGAAAGCTCCCATTAACATTCGTGCTACTTCTACAACAACACAACTTTTTCAATGAACTTGACAATGACAAACATCAAATCCTCGCTGACAATTTATACCATTAGCGGAACCTATGGAAGTTGTCTTTCGAAAGCTTCTCCAAGTGGGTGATATTATGCTACTAGATGCACCACCCAATGGTGAGCCACTCTTCAAAGCTCCTTGGTATAAAGAAAATGAGTATTGCGATTACCATAGAGTTAAAGGACACAAAACAAATGGTTGTATGCACTTAAATCATGTTATCCAAGATTGCATCGATCAAGGTTTAATCAAAATTACTCCTTCAACAACTTAACCTGCATAGCAACCAACATCAAATTATGATCTAGATGCTTTCAAGAATCCACTTCCAGCTCATTAAAAACCAAGTAACCCTCATGCTGGGAATGCCATTCAGTACAACTATGAATCATCTACTATTGGCCGCATTGACTATGCTCACATTTCTACCATTACCATCCAAGGCAAAGCACCTGACTGTGCTATAAATACTTGAAGAGGTTGTGTTACCATTCAAGGAGCACCTGTGCATCCTCCTTGACCGTCCTCTAGCTATAATATCCTTGATCACCTTGGCAAAACACCTATGCATATTTGTATTCTTGAGTTGCTTGTCATATCCCCTACTCACAAAGCTATCCTTGATAAAGCCTTACAAGAATCTTTGGTGCCTAACGATATTGATATCACACAATTCCAATTTATGGTCGCTAGCATTGCAGCCCCTTGTCATTTAACCTTTTTTGACAAAGATCTTTAGCTCTCCATTCATCCTTCCCACAATGAAGCCCTCCACATTGAAGTGTTTGTCAAACAACGCTGTATCAAAAGAATCTTAGTGGATGGTGAAGCTGGTCTTAATATATGTTCGTTGAAATCAATAAAACAATTGGGATATTTTGAGAAAGATGTTGACACTTCCAAGGTCATTACTATCAAAGCATATGATGATGTAGAGAGAGATACAGAAGTGATTATTTACTTTCCTATTCAAGTTGGGCTGGTCACTATTGAAACCTATTGTCAAGTCCTTGATATTGAGCTTCCTTATAACATCATCCTTGGCCATCCATGGATCCATGCCCTCAAAGTAGTTCCTTCTACATACCATCAATGTCTTAAATTTCCACATAATGATGTTAAAATTACTATCCATGTTGATCCCAATCTATTTGAATTTTGTCATGCCTTTCAAGCTAAATATCAAAGCCCTAACCGCATTCCTATCAACACCGAAGCATATCCATCTTCATCATATGTAGATCCATCTGACCTACTCAAGCCATCATCTAGCAAAGCCACTTCCAATCTCCATATCAAGTACATTGAACATGGTCCAAGTGAGTACACATTGCAAGAATCTTCATCCACATCCATTTTTGATATAGAAACTAGATCCTCTTTGGTAAGAGAGACTTCTAACTCTAATACCATCAATGACTCCTCCTTTCATATCACCAACCTTTTTCTGGGATCCTCTATCTTCATGGTTTCCACCACCCCTTCATCTCCATCTAATGATGAACTCAAGTCTAGTTCTCAAAACACTCCTAGTCCTAGTGTTAAATGCAGGCCTCCCTAAGCTAAAGATGTTGGTAATTCTTCCATCCATCCTAAGTCCACCATTTCCCATAAAAAATCTCATCCTAAACCTCCAAGTCATGTGACCATCCATCTTCCACCATCTAATTTACCTTCACTTCTTCCAACTCCTAAATTCCCACCATCAACTCTACCTCCATATCTTCCACTTCCACCATCCTATAACTTGCAAAAGCATGTGACTGTACATCTTCCACCATCTGATCTACCTCCACTTCTTCCAACCCTGAATATCCCTCCATTTTCCTTGCCTCCATTGTTACCAACACTTAATTATCCCTTTATCCATCAGCACCATTACATTCCTAATCATGATCAACAAATGCACATACCGTCTAAGCATAAAGCTTCCACTCATTCCACCAACCCCACCTCCATCAAATCCATGGGATTCAAAAATAAAAATTTGGATGCCTCTACCTCTAAAGCTAAAAATCCTACCAAGAATCCTAAAGATTCTCATGCCTTAGGGCATCACAGTAAAGAATCACAGCCTAGTACATCTAAAAAGCTAGTTGAGCCCATAACTCCACAAGAAGAGCCCACGCCCAAAATGGTTAGGGTTCCTAAACAAACAAGCAAGCAAACCTAATGAGGCATCCTTATCCGAAACGAAAAATCCCTCTTCCATCCAAAAATTCCCTTCCATCTAAACATCCCATTCCCTCTAAAAATCCCACAAGCAAAGCAAAAATCATAAAAATACTAAATCTATGTGGGTTCCTAAATCACTTCATCACCTATCTTCTGAGCCAAAATCCCCATTGCTTCCTATTCTATCCCATCCACAGCTTCAATGTTTATCACAGTGTGTACAACCATTGGTCATGGTTCCCTTCCATTCCAAAGCATTTCTGCATATCTCCATCTCCCCACCTTTCATCCATTATCCTACATATTTCCCCCATCATCCTATTCGTATGGTCCATGCTTTTGCATAAGCCTTCTATCTATCCTCGCGTGAACCTTTCATAATCCACATCTTAATCCACTATCCACTTACTTCATATTCATTTCATATCTCCCTTATCAACATCTATGAGCATAATCACTCGACATGGTTCGTGCGATGACATCCATCTCCAACAGGACTACCAACATTCATAGCACTAGACACTTGAGTCCCTCCTATCCATTACCATAGCGAAAACCTGGTAAATAGGCGCTATGTGTGGTATTTTTAGCATACTCTAAAAAAAAAAATAGTATAAGATAAATAATCTATCCTCTGGTGAAAACCTAGTAAACAGGTGCCTTGGATAAGTACCATAGTGAAAACTTGGCAAACAGGTGCTATGTGTAGTGACCACCTCCCATCATATGCTTCGTTTGTTTGATCACCACTCTTCCTAGCATACTTCACCATCTTATCCTACATAATCCATATCATAATCCACATTTCACCTTCTGCAAATATTATAACCCGTTTCTCCATAATAACAACTTTTCCATCTTCATTTCTATGAATGCTAGCTATCATACTTTTGACATTTTTGGGATAACTATATCATTTGGCAACCTTAGCATCTTGTCCACACATGCCCTCCATTGCTGCTTCTCCACAATAAACCTCATCCCACACTGGGGGCACTTGTTACACCTTATTTGGAAGTGGATATCGCTAGCTCTAACTCATAACACAGCGAACACCTTAGCTCACAACACAACAAACTTTCAACTTCAACCATAGCATTTATCCAATGTCAAACATAACCAGGATTTGTACCTTCGTAATCAATTCAAGCTCAAACAACATCAAAAAACATCAAAACATCACCAATGCAAAAATCCAAGCAATAAAGTTAATTCTTTCAACATCAATCATCAACGTAATAAGTAAGAACTACATCGCTAGCTCTATCGTTAAAGCCTTGATCTCGTGGATACAGGGTATGTAGGCAATCTGAGATGCGAAGGAAGCACTCTGATTCAGGCAAAGATGATAGCCTCTCTTTTCATCATCCATCTTTAATTGTTCTTCTAATCACCCTCCAATCTTTCATCTCATTTTCTTCTATCTTTCATCACTTACATCATCAATAAACCCAGAACGACATATTCATCATGTCTCATCATCATCATAAATGAGCCTTGATCCCATGGATATAGGGTATGTAGGCAGTCTAGAATATGAAGGAAGTTTCTAGTACTCAAGCACATATGATCCACCCCATCTTCTTCATCTTCTTTCATCTTCCATCTTCTTCTCTTTGATCTACTCAAGCACTTGATAGACTATCTGTATACTGAAAGCTCAAGCACGTTAACCAATCAGGGATAAGCCAAAGCTATTTGTCTGTATGCCTTAAGCCAACATTTGCTAAAGCATTTTATCAACATCTTTAGCCTTCAATAGGATACAGCTTTCCTCTTAACAAGGTCCAAGCTTAAATCCATCTAAGAGCACCTAAATTTGGCAAGAGAACGTGATGACAGTATCTTTTGTTTTTTTATCTTTTAATTTGTCCTTTGTCCCTTTCCTAGGCCTAATCAAGACTACCTTGATCTACCATATCTTGGTACATTGCAATGAAGTAAGGAATGGGGCATGGTCATATTGCTTCGTATGCCATGTTTGCAGGATGATCTTATTCTCTTCCTATGCGTATTGGTATCTTTTACGTGTTGGGATTAGTATCTTACATATCAATAACTCTAGCATATGAGAAGCTAAACAGTCGCTTATGCACATGAGACTATTCTATGTCAAGAATAACTCCATACATATAACTAGCAAGGTGTCACTATGTGTAGTGGAGATAAGCTCAAACCATTGCTTGTAGTGTCAAAGTCCATCTCAAAACACTAGCTACTATTCATATCTTGTGTATGTTGTCTCAAAATCTTGACCTCATATGTTTAGACAAGATTGTAGTATGTTAGTTTTGCATTGGATATCTCGACACCTTGGTCTTCTATACCCTGGTGCATAACATTCACATGCTATATCAAACATAAGGATTGCATTTCTTTTCATTCTTGAGCAATTAATTTTAAAGCTGCCCATCTCACCATCTATTAATCTCATTATCCAGCTATATACTCCTCAACCAAGATCAATCATTTCCCTCCATCATCTTTCTTCCACATCTCTTATCCTGCAAAACAAGTGTGTTAGGCATACATAGGTCCATCACATATCATATCATTACCATTTACACATTTACATTAACATAATACATTTCCATTATTTCCATTTGCATATTCATATCATTTGCATGAACATCCATATATAATCCATGAAAAATACAAATACAACATGCATAACCATCATAATACCATAAATGCATCCATCCTCATTACAACATCATGTAGATAACCAACATGCCATCATATATATATATACATGTATGCCAATATACAAGTGTCTACATATACAAGCTGAGCCATAAAAAATGTATGTACAATTGGCTCTAGGCCTCATCATGATACAATAATATACATAAACAAGGTAGCCCTAGTGACTACTGGCAGCTCCCTTGCCCTGACCGCCACTATTGGGTCATGTACCTATCCCCCTATCTCTCTGTAGCCCCATCACTGATGTTACAGATTGAGATCCACCTGTCCTTTGTGAACTTGAAGCTCCTGACCTGCTCTTAAAGCTAGGCTGCCTCTACTCTGCTGGTACGACCCCATAGTATAAGCCCCTGTAATACTCAGCCTCACCTTGCACCCTCCTTAGCTCACCTTGTACCTATGTCAACTGTGTGGCCAAATACATTGTAGCCCCATCTGTATCCAATGTTGCCACTGCTTTGTCTCACTCGCCAGTCATCCCCTGTAGCTACTACATAGCTATATCCCTCGCTATCTGTAAACCATCTCTCTCAGCCCTCATCACCTGCATCTACTGTATCACTGTGTCTCACTCTAATCTCATCATCTGCTCACTCTTCCTTGCTATATCTCTCTCTCCTATCACCCTAGCAAGTGCACTGTCATCCTGCCCATCCCTAGCCTTTACTCTAGCCTATAACTGAGCTTGGTATGTCTAAGCCTGAGCTCTAGCATGCCATAAGCCAATCACTACCTGGTGTCTATCTAACTCCACTCTCCTCAACCTCATCTGAGCCCATTGTCTCCATCTCCTCTCCTCTCTAATCCTCCTTTGCAGCTATTGAATCCCAACATCATCACCTCCTAATATCTATCCCTCAGGCTATGCAAGTATCTGAGGCTGTCCCTACACCTGTATCCCTAGAGCTACTGACATAATAGCCTATGCTAGTGGAGCTCATCATCAGCTCCTCCTGACTGGTCTCTCCATCCCTATCTCTCCAACCTGCATTACCCACGTTAGTCTCACTATCACCTAGTATGCATCATAATCTAGGAGTGTGCCTAAATCTATAGGACCCTGTCCCCAGTACCATACATCTGGTTGTAGCCTCTCTCTCTCCACCAAAGCTATGTCAACCACTACCTCTGGCCCCTAATCAAACACCTCCTATCGAGTCCTCCCAAAAATGGCATCACCAACTGGTACTGCTTGTGGCAACCTGAACTATCTCAAAACCCTCTCGGGTAAATAGCGTTCTATAATATCTATCCCGCATCCAAAAATATATCTCACCTTCCTAGCATAGAAAAGCTCAGTATCCTCCTCATCCCATCTCTCACATCCTAGCCATGGCCTCCATATAAATCTATCTACCTCATCCAATATCCTCTGCTAGTACACTAGTCCTCTATGTTGTCGGTATGTCAAAGCTCCTCTATACATCCTAGCATAAGGCTCTCCTGCTGCTCTAGCCACCCATCCATCTTGCCTCATCACTAGAATATGCTCATATGCCCATACATACAAAACTATGACTCCTACAGACATACTAGCCCCATCATGCAATAAATGATAGAGTTGTCCAAGCACACACTCTGCCCATGCATATCTTGTCCCATAGGAGAACATCCCCTCCATCACTGTCCCCCATTCTACTGGAAATCCTCTCGCTCACCTATCTCCAACTAGCCATCTGATAATAGCTACTACCACTTGTTGCAACCTATCACATAGCTCCTCCATCCTCACCATAGGAATCTCTAAGCCCTCCACTCCAATGTCTGGTGTCCCGAATAATCTCCTGAATGCAGCTGGACCCATATAAAGATCATAATCTACTTGGTCCCCATCAATAGGAACACGCCAAATCTAGAACACATCCTCTAGTGTGATTGTCACCTCTCCTGTCGACAACACAAAAGAACTATGCTCACTCATCCATTGCTCCACCATCGCTGTCATCAATCCTTGATGTACCTACACTTGCTCCAATCTAGACATATGCTCTAATTTGAGGATCTCTAACACCAGCCACTCCTCTGCATCCAACAATCTCACCAACTGCAAATCCCTAGGATGTGGCTCTCGTGATAACAAAGGTGGTAGTACATCCTGCATCATTTCACTCATCATGTCAATCTCTTGTGCTACATACACCTAATACAAAACTAGACTATTTCCTGCTATATATGCTTCTATCTACTGCAAGCGACTCCTTTTTCTATATGCACCTATTTGGTGATCGTAAGCAGCCCATTTTATTACATGCTCTTATTTCTCGCCTATATGCGACCTAGTTTTCCTATGCAACTTCTTATTGACCAAGTGCGAGCTACATTTCTATATGCGTATACTTTTTGCCCCCCTAAGCGATCTCTATTCTAGAAGTGAGCATCTATTTTTTTCAAGCAAACTAAATATCTATATGCACCTACTTTTAGCTCATAAGTGACTTGCTTTTATCCATATGCACATTTTGCCTATATTTGTCTAGCTAACTGGAAGCGACTTGCTTTTCCCATATGCGACTAAGCCATGCCTATAAGCAACCTCAACTACCTTAAGTGACCTATTTTTCTTCCTAAGCGACCTAAACTGCTTTTCCTCTTATTGCAAGCCAACCCAGCCCTTCCTGGTTAGCCTGGTTTACCTCTCGAGGGGGCATCACCTGCTAGTTATACTGGGGCATAATTTTGTTTATCAAGTGAATTATCGTATCTTCTTTGACACAACACTCTAATGAACATTGTATCAAAGAGGGGCAAAATGTAGACACCCAAAATTAACCTAATTATCATTAGCATTCAAATATCACATTATCTACCATTTGCATTTGTCTAACACACTTGAGTAATATCCCTACCACCTATTTCTTCTATTAATTAAATAAATTTTATATTTATTTAATTAATTCATTAGCTATTTCCTCTAAGCCATAATTAAACAATCTCTAATTATTTAATTATCTTCTTTCTATCTATTTTAATTAAATAAATCTTATTTATTTAATTAAAAATCCATTCACAAACCCACTTTCTAATTAATTAAATAAAATTATTTATTTAATTAATTCCCCTTATCATTTATCTCATGAGCCAACATGTGTGCCTTTTTCATTTAAAAAAGATAAGTGGTACTACATCTTTTATTTAATATCTTTCATATGTAGTACTTTTTATGTATACGGTCACACATAAGTCTTATCTTCCCTCCACTTGTCATCTTCACATTCACCTATTATCATCTTTTAATCCTATCGATTCACATAGCTACCAAATCTCCACCATTGATTGATTTTGGTTGATTTCTATATAAACATCCTCTCATTCCATACTACATCTATCCAACATTCATATAGCATCTACATTATCATCTTAAGCATATTGAGTATTGTAACATCCATTGATGATATTAGCTTTATCATCCACCAATCATGGTAGCTTTACCTTCATAATTGTTCATTGTTGAAGAAGCAATCCACATCATAAACAAGGAATCATACAATCTAGGTGATATTGTTCTTGAATGGCATGATTTTGATTCATTTGGATTAGATTCTTTGATGATGGTAGGGTTAGGTTTTCATGGCTATGCTTGATCTTATTAACCTGATTCTTTACCTATCACAATCCACATCCTATCCTTTTGAATGTAAAAAAGATTTTGGCAAAACTTCAGGGATATGAATCAATAGGCACACACCTATAGTAATTCATTGATTTAATGGTGAATCATCAAACCAATGAAGAGGATGTTATTGTGAAACTCTTTGTGAGAACATTGGAAGATATTGCTAAATATTGGTTCTCCAACTTGCCTACACATTCCATAGCTTCATGGGATGAACTTGCAAGTATATTCATGCAGCAGTTTGAGGACAAAGAATTTGAGCATGCACATATTCAAGAAAGAGGTCAAGATCTTTTAGATGTATTTTTTGGCATAAGGAGAAATAAAGGAGAATCTGCATGCTCCTTACTTGACAGACTGATGGATATCTATTTGAAGATACCTTTTTATCTTCAACCTAATAAGTCTATGTTTATTGAGCAATTCATGAGAATATATGACCCTGATTCAGTTCATTGGCCTAAGTCATCATTGCCAACTACTCTTGGGTAGCTGTGGTTATGGATTTTTAATATAGGGGTATTCAGGCATGGGGATGTTATCAATGGAGATGAATACGAAGAAACTGACCAAACAATATAGCCAGTAAATAAGACATGTGCAAGTGAAAATTTTAGTGATGATATTTCAAATTTAAATGATGATGAAGTATTAAAATACCAATTCTTCATCCAGGATCATAGTTGCAATCATGAGGATTTTGCACAAGACTTGGAGGCCCAACATATTCCAAAAAATGAGAATAGTCTTCAAAATGTGGATGTTCCTTTTGTCCTAGCCCACTCACCACAATACCTAAATCAACAGTTTGAGGAAAAAGAAGTGTGTACATCTAGAACTGATTTTTAGATTTATTCAAACCCTTATATGGTAAAATAACAAAAGGAAAACAAATGACATTTTGCCATTCAAATCCATTCTATGAATGGGATGAAACATTTTCAGACAGTCAGAGTGCTGCACCAATTCATGAAGAAAATGAATATGCTAATATACATAATGATGAGCCCATAAATAAGAGAAAATCAGATGATGTAATGAACATGAATAACTATGAATGTCTTTTGCCCAGTTTACATCAAAGGCCTTATGATGGTTGCAGATTTTTTATACAAACTTTGATGATCTTGGCTACATAATGGATAGTGAATGTTTTCAATTTTCAACCTAGCTAAGAGATGATTTCATAATATATAACAGTGACAGGAATGATGATTGCATGAAAATTTTCAAGTGGAATTTAATGAAATCAATTCAGAATAAGGTATATGATAGAGGAAAGTATGGTTTTTTATTTTTTTGGGAGCCTTGTGCCATCAGCGAGGGTGTAGTTTTTCAAATCATATCAAGGACAGAAATAACGTTTGGACTCTAATGCCCAATGGAGTAGGCACTAGTCTACTCCCCAGAGATCTGGGATCTTGCTATGCCCATAAGGGGCATACATCCCCAAGCAAGCGCCACTATTGGAACCTTAAATTTTTTGCAAAATTTTAGGATCCCATGATGGGAAATTTGATCATAGCACTCAAGAAATACATCTGCAAAAAATAGCCCAAGTGAACAATTCCAATATCTAGTTACAATCTCTAAAGGACCATTATCTATGGCTCCCTCACCTGTACCGATTGTAGCAGTTTCTTCTCTAGTAAAATCATCTCCAAATATGTTTGTTGCCAGTATCAATATTACTCCCACTATCTCAGTTCCAAAAGGGCCTTCAATAGTTTCAGTATTAGTTAGCCTGTTATGCCAACAAATCCAGCTACTGTAATGCCTCCTGTAATTTTCACTGTTCCCACTTTGAATGGACATGCCCCACCTGCTTTAGCTGCATTTGTTCCCATAGCTTCTCCGGTAGCTGATGTCATGTGAACAATCACTATGGCTTCAATCCATACTTTATGCAAAATCACCTTGGTAGTTATGAAAGCAAACTATGTCTGACCCTACGCAATAATGAAGGAAATTATTTGGTACATACTTAAGGAAAGAAGTAATCTTATAATAAAGAAGATGAGATGGAAGATGATGTAGATTGGAAAGAACAAGAAGGAATGGGAAATGATACAAACCAATCCAAAAAAATAATTAGATCGGATGCTAGTGATGATTCTTGCTATACCTGTGGAGGTAGTGGAAAGCTTCTTTGTCATGATACATGCATTGTTGTATACCACCTTAAGTGTCTGACTCCACCTTTGAAACTTGTGCCTCATGGAAATTGAAGCTTCCCTCACTATGTCAATCCCCTTCATGAACTTGATAAAATATTAGATTGTCAAATGAGACCTGTAAATGGCAATGATGAAGGGGAGTCTTCAAAAAAAAGATTAGTCAAGCAATATTTAGTAAATTGGAAGTTAATCTTCACTATTCGTGGGTTCCCTTTGAGGATTTTAGAAAATCTTTCAAGGTAATTCCATGCCTCAAGACAAGGATTAAGAATTATCATCACCAAATGGATTCTATGAAAGTTTCAGAAGATGATTGGGTTCCAATTCGGCCTGAGTGGACAATTGTAGATCACACAAAATACATTTGAAGAAAAGGCTTTATAAACTGTCAATGAGACGTGTTTTGACAGGTGTATTTCTTATGGTGGTTTGTAACAAGGTATGAACATTTGACAAAGCTTAACTGAATGGGGATTTTTATTAGATATTATAGTAAAAAATGTGCTGGTAGACATGAATGAGAAGTGTGGAAACATAAACAAAGTGTGTGTAAACATGAAAGAATAGATAAAGGCATGCAAGATGTTTGAACAAATGCCTCAAAGAGATGTTTTCTATTGGAGTATGATGATTGCAGAATACGTAGAAAATAAATTTGTTGAATTGGGCTTTAATATTTTTTGGTATACCTACAATCTGCACAAAAAGAGAAGCATATGGGATAGCAAAATTTTGTTAGATTATGTAGTTATAGGCACCATGATAGAGGCCACAATCATCCAATATCTATTTGGTCATTATTGCACATGGGATTTGTGCATATAGCAGTCGAGTATATTCATAAAACATTCCTTACGGGTGAAAGAGATGTTATATATAATAGGAAGTAATGATTTTTCTAATCTGGGAGCTCGAGTTTGAGAAGTACAGGTAATAAATAAATGAGGCAGCCTCTTAAAAAAGAATGGCCTCTACAATCAAGGCACATGGCATACAGGTGAGGAAACACAAACTAGAGAATGGATTTGCAAGTATTTGTATCAAAGGGCAATTCATATTTGAGGAAGGTGCTACCTATGACGTGAATCATGAAGCATTATCTATTTTGAAGGTGTGCGGCCTTAATAAAAGGAATTACCATTCACAAATTTGAAGGCGTAAAAACTCAAAGCAAAGCATTTGAAACCCAGACACCAATATAAGTGCAATCCATGAAAATGAATTGGTGCAGGAGCACCTTCTCCATGGTGCAGGAGTCATGTTTTGTTTATGTTTTCAATAAGGATTTTTAAGCCACATCATGTTTGTAATAAGGTTTTTTGTCAATTTGGTCACTAGACCTATGTAGACCATGTTTCGGTCAAGTTTGATGTAATAACACAAGGAAAACATGTAGTTTTCTTGTGAGAGGAGAAACCCAACGGCTAACTATCTTTCAAATCAGTTTGTATGGTTGGGAGGAATGTTAACTGATGTCTCAAGCCTTCTATAGGCGAAGTATGATGTAACTTGAAGGCATGCATGAATGAAGATCTAGATTTTTAGGTGTGTTGAAACATTGTTCTTTCTGAGTATTTCTCTGTAACAGTCATTCTGTACAGCCTGTATGGATAATTGATCATCTAAAACTGACTGGAGATGTTCCTGTGTTGAAGTAGCTTTCATTTAGAAGTAGTCTGGTGTCTTGAAGTGTTGTAGTTTGTGAGATATTGTTTTTTTTGCAAAGACTGGTCTAAAAACCTAGAAACTAGGGTTTTGTGAATAAATGGACTGTATTTCCTCTATCCACTGAAAGCAAGATTCTCATTTCAGTGTGCTGAGGAATATAGTGTACATTTTGTGTTTTTTGCTATTTTGGATCAAACACCCAAGGATCCAAGGAGTTTGACGTGAGTTTGACTAGGCATCTCTATGTGACTAGTCATTGAAAAGTGTTGTTATGTGAATAGTTAGTGGAGTGGCCAAATTGATGGTGACCAAGTGTTTGCAGAGGATTTTAGACTCCTTTTGTTCTATTGAATTTGTTTCTATATACTGGTTTGGTGTCTATGCAAGTTACAGAGTAACTAAAGTTGCCATCGGCGTAACACGGCCCTCGGGGAAACTTTTGGATGTTACACTAATTAACAGAGTTAGACTGATAGGAGGTGTATCAGTGAAGAGAGAAGGGAGTCTCATTGAAGAAACATACATCAGCGCAAGTTTCGTATCAGTTCACCGAATGTATATTGCAAATGCATCTCACAAAAGCATGTTGAGAATGTATTTTGAGAATGTATCTTGCGTCAGATACAAAAGGTGACCGGCCGTAATGATGAAATCAGGGTAAGGAAACTTTAGCCCACTGGTAATAGCAAGTCAAGCCAAGCATATACAAGTTGGTATATCAGTGTATTGGGAGGACATATAAGTAGTTCGCTGATGATTGAAGTTTGGCCGACAAGGTCATGACTAATCTCCACGGTTAAGGCGAGTGGAAGCTTAACCACCATCGGGGTATCGACAGGAGGTTTGAAGACGCCGTCGATAGAGGAAATCTCTCTGAAGAAAAAGTGGAGTTGACTGTCGGGGAGAGTTAAGAGATCGGCTAGAGAAATAGTAAGGTGGCCGACGAGGTCTGTTTAGCCGATGAGAATAGATCGCTGAGATGTAAGATGGTCTCATCCTGATACAGTTTGTGACAAGTTGTTCACTTCCTCTATATGCTCTGCATCATATTGGTATTAGAGCCAATATTTGAATTGAAGGAGTGTATGTCAGACGAGGAGATAGAAATTGAGGCTAGCACAATGCCTCCCAAGTCTATGAGCCAGGAAGCCATCAAGATAGAGGAGATGCTTGGAGCAAGGTTGAAAGAAGAGAGGTCCAAGGGTAAGAGTAAAGAGGATGGAAGTGCTTCTAATGCAGAAGAAGAAGAAGAGGCAGAGGAGATTCATCAAGAACCAGATATGTCTACAGACCAAAAGGCATTCTTGAATGTACTCAAAGGTGCTCAGGGAGATAGTGGCGATCCAAAGATGGATGTTCCTACATTCAATGGGAAACTAGATGGAGATGCTCTCATGGATTGGATTGAGGCCATGTGTAACTATTTTGACTTCAAGGAGTATAGTGACAGCAAGAAAGTCAAGTTTGCTAAGACAAGATTGAGAGGTTCTGCCCTAGTTTGGTGGAACTATATGCAAGGTGAAAGAGAGAAAGTTGGAAAGAACCCTATCACCAAATGGAGTAGAATGGTGGCCATGCTAAGAGACAAGTTCATGCCATCTGATTATGAGTTGCAAACCATTAGGAAGTTTAATCATCTCAGACAAAAGGATATGGATGTGGCTACATATACTAAAGAATTTCATAGATTGAGTATGAGAGTCAATCACAAGGAGGAGAAAGAGATGGTGGCTAGATATCTCGATGGCTTGAGGTATAACATATAAGATGAATTCAGTATGGTGGTTCCTAAAATAGTGGATGAGCATTTTCAATTAGCCTCTAGGGCAGAGGAGAAGTTGAAAAGAAAGAGTGATCAAAACACTAGAGGAAGAGGTGGTAGAAATAATAGGGGAAGATGCAGTTTTGGTAGAGGACAGTCAAGTAGAAATGAAAATCCAAGTCAAAAAGAGTCTCATTCTGATCTAGACCATAGAGGTGGTGGTTTCAGAAATTGGAGAAGACCAAATGATAGAGGTAGAGGTGGTGGTGTAGGTAGAGGACCCAGAGTTTTCACTGGTAGGTGCTATGGCTGCAATCAAGTAGGCCATACCATGAGTAAATGCCCTGAGAAGGCAACTAGTTCCCATGATGGTGGAAGAAGGAATTAGTTGTTGAAAGAGGATGATTTCCAAAGTGTGAATTCATCCATTGGTAGTGTTGCACCAGTCCTTGAAGGAGAGAACATGATGATCAAGAGGACCTTGATGAAGATGCCATTGAAACAAGAGCCCCCACAAAGGAAGACTCTCTTCAGAACCCAAGGTATAACATATGGTAAGCTTTGTAAAATCATTATTGATTCAAGTTCTACTGAGAATGTAGTGTCTACTAAAATGGTAGAGAAATCTAAGTTGAAAAGGCTGCCCCATGTTAGTCCTCATAAGATCTCTTGGTTGAATAAGAGTCAAAATTACATGGTAGAAGAACAAACTTGGGTTGAGTTTGAGAAAGGTGATTATAAGGACAAGGTACTATGTGAGATTATTCTTCTAGATGCTTGTCACCTTCTTCTTGGACATCCATGGTAGTATGATGTGAAGGCACAACATGATGGTGAGAAGAACACATACCTCATCACCAAGAATGGAAGGAAGTTTAGGATGGATCCTATGCAAGAGCATATTGGAGAGAAGAGTAATGACACCAATGTCATGATGGTTAGTGGCAAAGAGTTCTTACACCTCGTGAAGGAGAAGGATCCCCAAGGGTATGCCTTGGTAATGAAGCCTAAAGATGAATCAGGTCAGAAAGACAAAAAGTAGAAAGAGATTCCACTAGAAGTGCAACAATTGTTGGATAAGTACCAACATCTTGTGGTAGAGGATACTCCTAACTCCTTACCACCCATGAGAGATATAAGTCATCAAATTGACTTGATCCTAGGTGCCACATTGCCCAATAAGGCTGCCTACAAATTGACACCACAACAAAATGAAGAGGTGAGTAGACAAATTCAAGAACTCTTAGAGAAAGGATTGATTAGAAAGAGTCTTAGTCCACGCGCAGTCCCTAGTGTACTTGCTCCAAAAAAAGATGGGAAGTGGAGACTATGTATAGATTCAAGGGCCATAAATAAGATCACAATAAGGTATAGATTCCCTATACCAAGGATTGAGGATCTTTTGGACTATCTTGGAGGGTCATGTTATTATTAACAGATTGATTTGAAATCTGGTTATCATCAAATTAGAATTAGGCAGGGAGATGAATGGAAGATTGCCTTCAAGACAAATGAAGGTCTCTATGAGTGGCTTGTCATGCCATTCAGCCTTAGCAATGCTCCAAGCACATTCATGTGTTTGATGAATGAGGTACTTGTTGAATCCATTGGCAAATTTGTAATTGTTTATCTTGATGACATACTTATTTTTAGCAGGATAAAAGAAGAACATGTGAAGCATCTTGGACAAGTGATGAAGAAGTTGCATGAGAGTAAGTTGATGATCAACATGGATAAGTGTGATTTCATGAAAACTAAACTTGTGTACCTAGGTTTTGTGATTTCTAATGGTTGTTTGAAGATGGACCCCACAAAAGTTGAGGCCATTCTCAATTGGCCAACTCCTAGGACAGTGGGAGATGTTAGAAGCTTCCATGGCTTGGCAACTTTTTATAGGAAGTTCATTAGAGGATTCAGTCACATAAGTGCTCCTATTCTCAATACCATCAAGGGTGGAATAAAGTGCAAATTTCAATGGACAAAGCAAGCAAATGATAGTTTTGAATTGTTAAAGAAGAAAGTGGCTAAATTACCTACATTGGTGCTCCCAGATTTTGACAAAGTCTTTGTAGTGGAATGTGATGCAAGTCAGCAAGCAATAGGTGCTGTTCTGAGTCAAGAAGGACATCCAGTGGCCTTTTTTTCAGAGAAGTTGAATGAGGCTAAACAAAGGTATTCTACCTATGACCTAGAGCTTTATGCAATGGTACAAGCTCTCAAAAAGTGGAGACACTATTTGCTTCCCAAAGAATTCATTGTTTTTACTGATAACCATGCTCTTATCTTTCTGAATAGCCAAGAAAATATGAATCACAGGCATGTTAAGTGGATGTAACAATTGTAGGCCTATACCTTCACTATTAAGCATAAAAAGGGTGTTGCCAACAAAGTGGCGGATGCTTTAAGTAGAAGGATGCTTGTCATACATGAATTACAGATGGAAAGCATAGACTATTTGAAGGAGTTATACAAGGAGGATGTAGATTTCAAGGTTGCTTATGAAGTTTGTGCTAGTTTGGCTAACACTTTTCATGGTGAATATTCAGATTTTGTGTTGTAGGAAGGTCTCTTATTCAAAGGTAGTTTGCTATGTGTTCCTAAATGTTCAATGAGGGATAACATCATCAAAGAGAAGCACAATGGAACCTTAGGAGGACACTTTGGGTTGGACAAGAGTTTGGAACAAGTCACTAGATTCTACTATTGGCCAAAAGTACAGTCAGATGTAAGGAGATATGTTGCAAGTTGTACCATATGTCAAAAGACCAAAGGTATGTCTTCTAATGCTGGTTTGTACCAACCCCTTCCTATTCCCAACAGGCCTTGGGAGAGCATTAGTATGGACTTTGTACTTGGTCTTCCTAAGACAGCAAGGGGTGTGGATAGTGTTTTTGTCATTGTGGACAGATTTAGTAAGATGGCTCATTTTGTGCCATGCAAATGCACAAATGATGCATCTCACATTGTTGGTCTCTTTTTCAGAGAAGTGGTTAGAATCCATGGTTTGCCCCTTTCAATTGTCACTGATAGAGACTCCAAGTTTGTTGGTCATTTTTGGAGGACCTTATGGAGAAAATTGGGAACACAATTATCTTTCTCATCAGCCTACCATCCCCAAACTGATGGTCAGACTGAGGTTGTTAATAGGTCCTTAGGAAACCTTCTAAGATGCCTTACCAAGTAGCATGGGTTGGCATGGGACTTGATTATCAGTCAAGCTGAGTATGCTTACAATGATTCAGTGAATAGAAGCACTGGGAAGAGTCCATTTAAAATTGTTTATGGTTTCTATCCAAGAGGACCACTTGAACTCAAAGACCTACAAGGTTGGGATAAGAGGAGTGTTCTAGGAGAAGATTTTGCTACCACCATGAAGGCAGTTCATGATCAAGTCAAATTTCAGTTGGAAAAAATAGTCTCCAAATACAAAGATAGGGCAGATCTCAAAAGGAGAGATGTACAGTTCAAGGTGGGAGATTTGGTGATGGCCTATCTAAGGAAGGAAAGACTGCCTAAAGGATAGCCAACCAAGCTTTTGATGAAGAAAATAGGACCATGCAAGGTAGTGCATAAGTTTGGTCCAAATGCTTATGAAATAGAATTGCCATCCGGTCCTGGTATTTCTCCCATATTCAATGTTTCATATCTCTTTCCATTTAGACCTCCATTGAATGCTGAAGATGGATCAGATGTTGTGATTGAAGATGAAGATTGGGTCAGAGATCTACCTCCAAGTAAGCCTTTACAATTGGAATGCATCTTAGATTCCAAGGTTATCAAAAAGACAAGGAAGGGCGTGTACAAGGAGTACTTGGTCAAGTGGCAAGATCTTCCTAATTCGGAGGCTACATGGATGAGTGAGGCAAACATTTTGAAGCATGGGAAGACACTCCAACAGTTAGCAACTCAAGGGACTTGAGTTTTTCTTGCAGGGGGAGTATGGTGCAAAAGTCATGTTTTGTTTATGTTTTCAATAAGGCTTTTTAAGCCACATCATGTTTGTAATAAGGTTTTTTGTCAATTTGGTCACTAGACCTATGTAGACCATGTTTCAGTCAAGTTTGATGTATTAACACAAGGAAAACATGTAGTTTTCTTGTGAGAGGAGAAACCCAACAGCTAACTATCTTTCAAATCAGTTTGTACAGTTGGGAGGATTGTTAACTGATGTCTCAAGCCTTGTATAGGTGAAGTATGATGTAACTTGAAGGCATGTGTTAGGTCTCAAAAATGCAGGTCATTAACCCTAAGAGGGTGTCGGGCTCTCTTAACATTTTTGGCTAATTGACACAGGGTAGATATGGCTAAACCCCCTTTGCTTCAAGCTCTGCCAGACCTAGGCGAGTAAACCTCTAATTAGTAAACTAGATAAAGGGATGATCACTACTTTGATTAATCTAACTATTGATAATGGCACAAATTATAAAATAGATAAAAAGACAACAAATTAATTCAAAAAATAATCTAAATTGTAATGCTAAAACAATAATGAAATCTAACTAAATAAATCTGAAATGAAGTTGAATAAGTGATAATGAAAATACTAGACCAGTGCCTTATTTAATATAGAGTCAGTATGGTTATGAAATAAATGACTATTTGTTTGGTAAAAAATCAAATTATCTGGCATGAAAGAAAAGGTATGTAACTTGTACAACCCTGTAAGGAAATAGTTAGTATTCCATACGTATATCCAATTGACAAAATATTACCTGCATTTACTAAAAGGATTTAATCCTTGCTTGAAGGAACCACTTGACTTCATCAGAGAATACTTGCACATGATCTACAGACTTGACTTCATGCTTGAAGGAAATAGTTTGTAGTCACTGCTTCATGCCTACAGACTTGACTTCATCAGAGAATGCTTGCACATGATCTACCAGAAATAAAATATATTAAAAATGAACTAGCATTGCTGTTCAAATCTAATCTATAGTATCTTCCTCTTCTATTCTATAGTCTCTCCCTCTAATATTCCCCCTTTTCTCTGGTCTTGGTCATCTCTTATAAAGAGAGGCATACAAGCTTCAGACCAGTTACAATGGTTGTGACGGTTGATAACCGAACAACAATATTAGTTCTAATAAAATGGATTTATGAAATTTAATACTGGCCACTAATCATCAAATGGATAACCATTTTAGGGTCAAAAAGTCTTTAACTGTAGTTCTGCCTAATATCTTTCGAGGGTTTCTTCATTATTCCTAAAAAGACCAGATAAAACATCAATTAGTCTTAGATCACATGATTGAAACAAATTTATTTAAACATATATTTACTCAGATAATTACTCCCCTGATCAACAGTTTATCAGTTGCTTAAGATCCTTGCGTGGGTGCTTATACAACTTATTTGCCATTGTGTAGATCCTGCAAAAAACAAATATTTTATCTGTCAGGAAAATATCTTGATATTTCAGATTTTAATGTCATTTTTTAGGGTTTCTTTCATTGGTGTGACCTCGCAGTCAGGTTTTAAAAAAACTTCCCGCCTTTTCGCTTTTCATTTCTTTGTATATTTGATATGTTCATGGTGACATACAATCGCTAGAACATACAAAGAGTTTTTAACATTTAACTTTTCCTTCGCGTCTGGTTGTTGTGCATCCTTTTGTATCTATAGCTTGTGTCCTGAAGAATGTATGTTCGCTACATACAAAGCATTGAATATACAAGTGCTTAACTCTTTTGAATAATCCTTTTAGTTCCGCCACTTTATACATTGTATATTGGCAATGTATGTTGGATAGGTACAAATCATAAACATACAACGGATGTTTCATCTTTAATAAACTTTTGGGGTCTGTGTTATGCATATCACCTTTTATATGCATACACTTTTTATACAATCATGGACTTTATTGAATTTATGAAATGAATTGGAATTTTCTTTGGATCCACCAAATGTATGCATATGTTTGAGTCTTTAGTCAAGTTTTGTATGTATGCTTTCTTTGTATATTAGGTATGTATATACAAGCACCCAGACATGCAGAGATTTTTCCGTATTTATTATCCAGCTTGCTTTTTTAGAATGTATCTTCACTTGTATATGGGCTTGTATATCAAAGATATACATTGATATTATACAAGCCCAAAATGTGCATGCGGTGGGACCCACTACTTGTATCCTTCATATGCAATGCCCGATACATACAAATTCAATTGTATGTCTTTTCCAGACTCCCTACTTTTATAAACCATGGTTCATTTATTTTTGACTTCGACTTGTATATGGATCCTCCAATATACATAAAGTCTCGATGTATCCCTTTAACCTGATTTAATTTTCTCTTGAGTTCTGCCTTACATATGTGCCGTGATGTATAATCTAAAACATACATACAAGGCGTAATAGATACAACAATTATTCTTTATTTTATAAAGATTTCAGTTCTAGCTTGCATAAAGTGCAATGTATATTTCTGATATACATTGAGTAGTGATGCATCCTATATATCAGAATTTAATTTTCCCCGAAAGCCGCGTTGTATGTCTTGCAATGTATGTACTGATACATACAAATGTGAAATATATAAACTTATCATTATTTCACAATTATTTCAGTTTCGGCTTGTATGTAGGCATTGTATCTCAGTAAGGTATGTATATTTAAAATGTATGTCTTCGAAAGCATACATATACAAGGCATGATACATACAACAAGTTAACTTTGTTTCATACTTTTTCAAATCCAAGATATGTATATTAGCTTTGTATAACTCAAAACATACAATACGTGAAACATACAACAGTTTCACCACATTTGATAATATTTTAGTTCCATGCTATGCATAAAGTGCAATGTATATTCTAATATACAATGAGCTAGGATGCATCCTATATATCAGATTTTAATTTCTCCTGAGTTCCAGCTTGTATGTATCAAATGCAATGTATGTTCAAAACATGCATACAAATTAAGGAATATACAAGCATTTAACTCTTTTTAAATAAACCTTTGGTTCCGCAACTCGCATGTAATGTGTTCAATGCATATTGCCTTGTATTTACTACGTTGTATGTTGCATTCTGCTAAACATACAAACATAACATACAAGCAATGGACCTGACAAAAAATATATTTCAACTCTTAACCTCGTCGGGTCCACTTTGTATGTAACAATAAAACATTAGCCCAATGCATACAAGCAAACAATGCATCAACCCGATGACTCTTTTATGCGACCATTTCACGACCTGATATACAAGAGACTTCGCATATGCATCATACAACATACAAACCACTTTATATATGAGAGACTTTGCATATACAAATGACTTTGTATATACAAACATACAAACCCATACTACAATGCATTTTATCAAAAACACACATAACTTGCAAAATATAGGGAATTTTAAGATGGTTCAAAAAGCAACCCCTATTCATTTTCAACAAGGAATTCACCCATATTTAGCTCTAGAACTTAATTCTATTTTTCCTTTATTTTCAACAAGGTTTGTAACTTTTCACTTCCTTGTTTATAGTTCATCTTTAATGAGCACTTCAACCATGTTATATTAATTCTTTAGAAATCAGAATAGATAAAATCCAAATGTTTTTATCAACTTAATTGTTAATTTCTGCTTGAAAACAACTATGGATCTTTCTATATATGCTCTCACACTGAAATCTTTGGATGATTAAAAATTAATATTTGCCAAAAAGTATCTTGGGAATTTTAGTCCCAACAGCATGCATGAATGAATGAAGATCTGGATTTTTGGGTGTGTTGAAACATTGTTCTTTCTGAGTATTTCTCTGTAACAGTCATTCTGTATGGCCTGTACAGATAATTGATCATCTGAAACCAACTAGAGATGTTCCTATGTTGAAGTAGCTTTCATTTAGAAGTAGTCTGGTGTCTTGAAGTGTTGTAGTTTGTGAGATATTATTTTTTTGCAAAGATTGGTTTGAAAACCTAGAAACTAGGGTTTTGTGAATAAATGGATTGTATTTCCTCTGTCCACTAAAAGCAAGATTCTAATTTTAGTGTGATGGAGGAATAAAGTGTACATTTTGTGTTTTCTACAGTTTTGGATCAAACACCCAAGGATCCAAGGAGTTTGGCGTGAGTTTGACTAGGCATCTCTATGTGACTAGTCATTGAAAAGTTTTGTTATGTGAACAGTTAGTGGAGTGGCCAAATTGATGGTGACCAAGTGTTTCCAGAGGATTTTAGACTCCTTCCATTCTGTTTAATTTGTTTTTGTATACTGGTTTGGTGTCTGTGCAAGTTACAGAGTAACTAAAGTTACCATCGATGTAACATGGCCCTCAGGGAAACTTTTGGATGTTACACTGATTAACAGAGTTAGACCGATAGGATGTGTATCGGTGAAGAGTGAAGGGAGTCTCACCGAAGAAACATACATCAGTGCAAGTTTCGTATTCATTCACCGAATGTATATTGCAAATGCATCTCACAAAAGCATGTTGAGAATGTATCTTGCGTCAAATACAAAAGGTGATCAGCCATAACGGTGAAATCAAGGTAAGGAAACTTTAGCCCACCGGTAATAGGAAGTCAAGCCAAGCATATACAAGTTGGTATATTGGTGTATCAGGAGGACATACAAGTAGTTCACCGATGATCAAAGTCTCGACAAGGTCACGACTAACCACCATGGTTAAGGCGAGTGGAAGCTTAACCGCCATAGGGGTATCAACAGGAGGTTTGAAGATGCCGCCAATAGAGGAAGTCTCTCCGAAGACAAAGTGGAGTTGACTGTTAGGGAGAGTTGAGAGATCGGCTAGAGAAATAGTAAGGTGGCCGATGGGGTCTGTTTAGCCGATGAGAATAGATAGCTAAGATGTAAGACGGTCTCACACCGATACAGTTTGTGACAAGTTGTTTGCTTCCTCTGTGCACTCTGCATCATGAATACACGCCAACATTTTCTCCGCTTAAACTGAAATGAAGGAATGGTTGTTGGGAGAAGGTAAAACCTAATAGATTATGCATATCAATGAGACAAGATTTAGTGTCCCACCGATAGGCCGATATCCACCAAGTACAAACAACATAAAAAAAGAGACAATGTAATAGGATTATGTCATGAGCTATTTCAGAGTTCCTACTTGTCATAGGCTGAGAGAGTGTAGGTGAATACAATGGCATTTAGCTTACATTTACCAAGTGCATTAAAAATTGAATCCATTTTGTGCGACAGTCCTGTGGTGGCTATGAAATCTTTCATGGGTTCTATTAAATAATTTGAGTGCCTCATGCAATTTGAGCGATTCCACATTTTGTATATAATGTCTACTAGAGTATCTGCAACTGTAACATTTGAGTAGATTCAAACACAACTCCAAAGATTCCATCTTGGCGTACATAGACAAATAAAGAATAAGAATCTTTTCTTAATACGACCATCTCGCCTTTGCCTAAAATATCTACTAAAGAAGTCTTATGACAAGATGGTAAAAGAGAAGCAACATTCTCAACTCCAGTAAAACATGGTGGGATACACTGGTGAATAGCTTCATCAATATACTCCTGTGAACAAGAGGGAAGTTTTAGATCAAACTAAGAATTAAATCAATGATTATACTGAAGGTATTTATTATGGCTAGTGATACTTAATGCACAGAGGAGAAACCCTGAAATCGGTGGGACTTCTCCATATCAGAGTGATGAGTTTTCGAGTCCCATTGATCTGCCGATGAAGTGGGCCCCCATAATTTATCAAGAGACATTTGCTTGGAGTTTTCATTCGATAAAATACAATATAGAATGGAAGAAATAAAACAAGGTGGGATTTATTGAGATAATGATAAAGCATAAATGATAAAACTTTACAATCAATAGTGAAAAATGCAATTACATTTTCATTGAGGGAGTTGTGAGAGATATTTTTACCAAGGAGGTAAAAGGGGTAAGTTTTTTGGGATAAATATTAAAGTATTATTTCCCATAGAGTTCCTAAAGAAGATTAATGTTGGAAATAATTAATTAAATGAAGAACGAAATACACACAGAATGAAGGCACATTAGTGACAAACCCTAATGAGGGGTATTATTTCAAAGATACAACTACAAAATGCTTTCCAAATAAGTAAAACATTTTTACTCAAGGAATTAATTGAGCATGAAATTGTTAGGGTAGTTAGTTATTATCATTCAAAGAATACTTTACGAAAAAATTGCATACAAGAAACTACAAAAGTGAAATTGTAAGAATATACTTTATTATTGGCAAAATTATTCATCAGATGGAGAAAGATAATTAAATTGTTGTGAAGGACAAACAAAAAATTAATGTTTTTATTTCATGGCAAACAAAGAGATGCATAGGATGGCAAGTGAAGGGTCACAACACTAAAAAATACACAGTGTATATATAAAGCACAAAATTAGAGGAATCAAGGATCATCATCAGTAGTAGTAGATAGGCTCATCTGCTCAGTCATAATGTCCATATGTCACCTTTCACTCATCTACTCTCATTTTGAAGATTTCTACTATTAATGTATAAATTTTGAAGTATAATCAATGGAGAAGATTGCTCAAATCTGGAGATTCACTTTCAGTGTTCAACTGTTGTGTCAGGATTAAATCTTATATGTTATTGTACTATCTCCAAAGTGGTTTTTCCTTATTATTCAAATTAACACAATTTGTCACAACACATTTGTTGTTGTTGTGTGATTATTTTGATTGGTTTCTACTTGGAGCGAATCAAATTCCTTTCAAGTAATTTGTCTTAATTAGTTCCTACCAAGGATTAAAATCCTTTTAAACTAATTATTTTGATTGGTTTCCCTCAAGTCAAGAATTAAATATCCTTTCATAATATCACAGTAATTTGGGAAAATAGCATTGGGATTAGTAAGAAGAGTACTGTGACTGACATAGTTGCACATTTGCATAAGGTGCAAACATTCAAAAGTGCCCAACTGTTAGAGTTAAGCTGAGAAGTAAATCTACCAATCCTACATATCTATCTCCATAATCATCATTTATCTAATGACTCTATCCACCCAATAGACTAGGCATCAATCCATTTTAGAGACCTTTATACAAATTTAATTCACATCCTTAATACTTCAAGCTTTTTATAGGAGTTAGTTAGCAAGACCTGTAATTATCTCACACTTGTGTGCCATAAGTGAGTAAAATTTCTCAAGTCAGAGTCCACTTAGACTTTAAATTTGCCTTATCATTTAGGTACACCCGCCTAGGCATGGAAGAGCTTAAAGAGTAGGGGGTTTTTAGTTGTATAAACCCTATCTTGTTGACCAAAAATGTATCAAGCGACTGGCACCCTCTTGTGGTCTAAAACCAGCATTTTTGAGTCCCAACAGTGTTCATGGAAGACCTAAAGAAAAAGACAAGAAGAGAGAAAAGCATGACAAATCCAAGTCCAAGGGGAGATCCAAATCTCCTAGAAAGTCTAAAGTTATTTGTTGGAATTGCGGTAAGCCTGTACACTTCCATAAGGGGTGTAAAGAAGAAAAGAAGAAGAAAAAGAAGAAATTTGATTCTGATTCTGAGTCTGAGAAGAAAGATGGTGATGTGTTCATTATAGCTTTGGCCACTTGTGCAAGTAATGATGCATGCTTAATTGACTTAGGTACATATTTCCATATGACCCCTAATAGAGATTGGTTTTCTAAATATGAAGAATTCAATGGAGGTAAGGTGTACTTAGGTGATGATTCTCATTTATATATTATTGGTCATGGTAAAGTTAAAATTAGATTTCCTTATGGTAGAAATAAAAAGATTAATAGTGTGTTACATATCTCTAGATTAGCACAAAATTTATTATTTGTGAGAAAACTAATAGATGCAGGTGTGCAGATAGTCTTTTTTGATACAGGATGCAAGATGGTTAGAGGTATTATGGTGATCACTTGAGGTGTCAGACATGGCATACTATCTAAGTTTGATGCATGCATTGTTGAGTGCAATAGTACTTCTGTGAAAAGAAAATCTATGACTACTTCATTGGAAAAGGAGAGGGTTTCATTTTTACTAGATGGTCGTGGCTTGTGGGTACCTAAGGGTGTTCTTTCTTCTAAATCAAAATTGCTTGTAGAGAAGACTATGTTATGGCATCAGAGATTAGGCCACATAGGAGAAAAGGGTCTAAGGACACATCCCATGAATCTTTTGGTATATTGGATCTTATTTATTCTTATGTGTTTGGTTTTGTATATGTTCCTTCCATTGTGAAATCCACATATTATGTTTCATTTATTGATGATTATAGCAGAAGGACATGGGTATATTTTCAAAAGAATAAATCTGAAGTTTTTAGTCAATTTAAATATTTTAAAGCAATGGTTGAGTTGCATACTAGAAATAAAATAAAATGTTTGAGGATTAACAATGGAAGAAAATTTTGCTTTAATGGTTTTCATATATTCTGTGAATATTGTGGCATTCAGAGACAAAAGACAACTATGTATTCTCCACAGCAAAATAGAGTTACATAAAGAATAAACAAGACATTGATGGAGAAGGCTATGAGTATGCTTAGTGGTGTTGGTCTAGAACAAAGGTTTTTGGTTGAAGTGTTAGGAAAGGTGTCTCAACCTTGCAACTACAAAAGGTTTCTATTCTTCCCAATTTTAGTCTTTTTTAATACCCTTTATCTTAAAGAATGGTTTAGAACTTTCAAATTTTCCAAAAGGGGCTAAAAATGATAGGGCTTACTATTTTTAGTAACTCTACATTTGAGCATGGATGGACCTCAAATTTTCCCAAGAGGTGTGGAACTGCCAAGTAAACATGTTGGGTGAGTTTTGACTCAAGATTTACATAGATTGCAAGATATTAAAGTTTCTATTTTTTGAAACTCCTAGAAAAAGTTTCAAACTCAAATTTGAGGCACTTATATGTCCCTAAATTCCCTAAAAGTTGTTGTAACTGACAAATTAGGTTATAGCTTGATATATCTCTTCACTATCTTTCCAACACATCAAACGGTTTGTCAATCAGACACCCGGATCAAAAGTTATGGCCTCTGAAAGTTGGACCTCCTAATTTGGAAAATGTGAAAATATTTTGGACACTTAAAAGAGATGTAAAGGGGAGAGTTACACATTTTGGTGTGTTATTTGGCACATCACAAGGAATATTTGATTGGATATAATTTGGATGCCACTTTTGGGTGGTTTTGGCTCATGGTTTTGTAATTACAATTGACAGTTTACTATATTGTATCTCCAATATATCAGGAGCTTGAGAGGGAGGTTGTGTGTAAGAGTCTTATGGATGTTGAGTTACCTCCAGATCTCTAGTTGGTTATACTACTATGAAAGCTTGCTCTGCAAGTATATTGTAATCTTCTTGATTCATGAATAATATATTGGGCAACTTTGGAGTATGGGGTTTTTCTCCCAAAAGGGTTTCCCCACGTAAATTCTATGTTGTGGTATGATTGCTATTTGTGTTTATTTATGTAACTGTTTTAAGGATTTGAAAATTTCTACATATCCCTCCCCTCAAGATTAGTGTAGGAAGTTGTTTTGCAACCTTATCTTCCTCACAAGTGGTATCAGAGCTTGATCACCTTTGGGTTCAGTTGTGGGTTGTTGGGTTTTTTGAACTAATCCAGTTTTGAGTGGGAGCTTGTGCAGAAGATACTTTGTGATCTTGTTGCATGGATTTTCAGATGGCAAGCACATCAGGGAGAATAGAGGTAGAAAAAGTTTTTGGTAACAATTTTGAGATGTGGAAGTTGAAGATGGAGGATCTGTTAATTGATCAAGATTTGTGGGATGCTATTGATGAGAATGTTTTAAGACCCATAGATGCTACTTTGGTTGCTGCATATGATGTTATGGACTATAAAGCCAAGGGTCTAATCAGATTGTGCCTGACAGACTCTATTTTAATCAATGTTCATGAAGATTCCTCTACAAAGAAACTATGGAAGAAACTCGGTGACATATCTCAAGCCAAATCTTGAATGAACAAGATTTTCTTGAGGAAGAAATTGTATTCCTTGAGAATGTAAGAGGGTGGACAAATTGTAGGCCACCTAGAAGCATTTAATATTTTGGTGGCTCAATTGGTATGAGTTGGTGTAAAAATAGATGTGGAGGAGAGATGTTAGATCTTGCTTTGTTCTTTTCCTGATTCATGGGATTCTCTTCTTATGACGATTGGGAGTGCTTCTGTTGTCTTGAAAGTTAAAGATATTGTGGGTTCATTGCTTTCTGAAGAAATGAGGAGGAAGGTATCCATTAGTGCCAAAGAAGCCCTAAGTGTTCATGGAAAACCCAAATAAAAAGGAAAGAAGAGCGAGAAGTGTGACAAATCCAAGTCCAAGGGGAGATCCAAATCTCCTAGAAAGTCCAAAGTTATTTTTTAGAATTGCGGTGAGCCTATACACTTCTGTAAGGAGTGTAAAGAAGAAAAGAAGAATAAAAAGAAGAAATTTGATTTTGATTCTAAGTTCGAGAAGGAAGATGGTGATGCATTCATTGTGGCTTTGACCACTCGTAAATGTAATGATGCATGGTTAATTGACTCACGTGCATCTTTCCATATGACCCCTAATAGAGATTGGTTTTTTGAATATGAAGAATTTGATGGAGGTAAGGTGTACTTGGGTGATGATTCTCATTTAAATATTGTTGGTCAGGGTAAAGTTAAAATCAGATTTCCTGATGATAGAATAAAAAAGGATTAATGGTGTGTTGCATATCCATGGTTTAGAATGTAATTTATTATCTGTGAGCAAACTAGTAGATGCAGGTGTGCAAGTAGTCTTTTCTGATTCAGGATGCAAGATGGTAAGAGGTGCTATTGTTATTGGTAGAGGTGTCATATTTGACACATTGTATAATCTTGATGCATGCATTGTTGAATGTAATATTAATTATGCGAAAAGTTAATCTGTGACTACTTCATTAGAAAAGGAGAGGATTTCATTTTCAGTGGATGGTTGTGGCTTATGGGGACCTAAGGGTGCTCTTTCTTCTAAATAAAAATTGCCTATAGAGAAGACTATGTTATGGCACCAAAGATTAGGCCACATAGGAGAAAAGGGTCTAACAACCTTGAAAAATAAAAATTGTGTTGAAGGGTTGACTAATTGTAATCTTGATTTTGATTTTTATGAGCATTGCATTTATGGTAAACAAAACTGGGTTCAGTTTTACTTGAGTTCTCATAAATGTTGTGGTGTAATGGATCTTATTCATTTTGATGTGTTTGGTCCTGTACATGTTCCTTCCATTACAAAATCCACATATAATGTTTCATTTATTGATGATTATAGCAGAAGGACATGGATATATCTTCTAAAGAATAAATGTGAAGTTTTGAGTCAATTTAAAGAATTTAAAGCAATGGTTGAGTTATAGACTGGAAATAAAATAAAACATTTGAGGACTAACAATGGTGGTGAATTTTTCTCTAATGATTTTGATAGATTCTATAAAGATTGTGGCATTTAGAGACAAAAGACAACTTCATATTCTCCATAGCAGAATGGAGTTGCAGAAAGAATGAACAAGACATTGATGGAGAAGGCTAGGAGTATGCTTAGTGGTGTTGTTCTAGAATAGAGGTTTTGGGCTGAAGCTATTGCTACTACTTGCTACCTGATTAATAGGTCTCCTACATCAGCACTTGTTTATAAAACACATATGGAAGTGTGGTTGAGGCATAAGCCTTCACTGAGACATCTTAGAGTATTTGGTTGCAAGGCATATGCACATGTGCCAAAGGAGAAGGAGAAGCAAACAAAGTTGGAGAACAAGGATGTGAAATGTATCTTCATCGGGTATAGTTATGGTGTGAAAGGATACAAGCTTTGGGACCCTTTTGCAAAGAAGGTAATAAATAGTAGAATTGTTATTTTTAGAGAAACTAAGCCTTCTTCTGTTACATTGCAGCCACAACAAAGTGAACAGAAAGATGTGATTCAACTCCCTTCTATACCTGAGAAAGTTGAATCAAGGACCCTAGATAGACACGAAGTTGAGGAGAGACCATCTATCTCTGAATCATCAAAAAATGAGGAAGATCCTCCAACTCAATTTGTTTGAAGGTCTACAAGGCATAGACAACCACTTGAAATGTTTTCACCTAATGACTGGAGATGTATTTTTTCTTTGAATACTAACATAGATGAACCTAGATCTGTAGAAGAGGCATTAGGGATAAATGATGCAGAGTCTTGGAAGATTTCTATGGATGAAGAAATGGTAGCTTTGAAAAATAATGATACATGGGACCTAGTTCCATTGCCTAAAGGATGAAAACTTGTTGGTTGCAAATGGGTGTTCAAGAAAAAAATTGGTTCAGATGGAGGTATTGAGAAGTACAAAGTACAGTTGGTTGTGAAAGGTTACTCTCAGGTTGAGGGTGTTGATTACGGTGAGATATTTTCTCCTGTTGTAAAAATGATGTCCATTAGATTCTTGCTTTCTATTGGTGTTGCTTATGATCTAGAGGTTGAGAAAATGGATGTGAAAACAACTTTCCTTTATGGTGATTTGGAGGAGGATATTTATATGACAAAGCTAGAGTACTACATGGTGAGAGTTAAAAGTAATTTGGTTTGTAAATTGACGAAATCTTTGTATGGTCTCAAACAAAGTCCTAGGATGTGGTACCTGAAATTTGATACATATGTGTTGAGTTTGGGATTTGAGTGTTTGAAATCTAATCATTGTGTTTATTATAAATCTGATGGTGACCATTTCTTGTTTAATGCATTATATGTTGATGATATGTTATTTATTGGTAAAGGGAAAGGAATGATTTCAGAGCTAAAGTCTCAACTTGCAGCTAAATTTGAAATGAAAGATCTTGGTGCAACTAAACACATTCTTGGGATGGAAATAAGAAGAGATAGAGTGAACAAAAAACTATGGCTTGGTTAGAGTAATTATGTCAATTTAGTTTTACAGAGGTTTAACATGTAGGATTGTAAACCATTATGTGTTCCTTTTATAGTTGAAATGAAGTTATCTACTTTACAATGTCCAACATCCCCATTAGAGATGGAAGACACGAGTAGAGTGCCTTACCAAAGTGTAGTCAGAAGTTTGATGTATGTTAATGTCTGTACTAGACCAGACATTGCCCAAATAGTGGGAGTTCCCTCCAGATAGATGTCTAATCCTGGTAGAGTTCATTGAGATGCAGTTAAAAGAGTCTTCAAATATTTGCGGGGTACCTCAAAGTATTCATTGTATTATCATGGTACTTTGATAGGAGACATGCATTCCCTTGATATTCAAGGTTATGTGGATTTAGACTAGGCAGGTGATGTTGATAGTAGATGATCCACTAGAGATTATGTATTTACTTTATTTAGTGGTGTAATTTGTTGGATGAGTAAGCGGTAGGTTGTGGTTGCTTTGTCCACTACTAAAGTTAAGTATATGGTAGTTGTTGAGGTAAAAACAACCTCATCCCAACATTGATCCAATTACCCCCTTTATGCTGATAAGATAATGCAAAATTATGCCAATTTATTAATCTTATGATAAATATTATCTATTTATGAAAGAATAGTGTATAAATCTTTGTTCCTAAATTGATTGATTTTGACCACTAATGTTGACAAGGTTTTATGAAAAGATCTGTTATGTCATAAGCAAGACTTGAATACGATGGAGTGGAAGAAGTAGATATTAATGAAGATTGAAGTCAACATTGCTAGAGGTTTAGAAGCACCAAAAATAAAGGAGACTGATAACTGAAGACTTTAGTCATCTACTACTCTTCCGTCCCTATGGCATTTTCATTTTTTTTCTATTATTCAAAAGACACTAGATGCATTTAAGGCTCCACTCAGAGCCCTCTTTATGGCACTACAAGACAAACTTGTTCAAGCAATTCTTAACTATGTTTTTTTTATAAGACTTTTAAGCAGCAATGATGGGCCACCCTAGATTTAGGGATTTTGAAGTGATAAAAACCTTATGTTTTTTCAATAGAGATATACTATGAATGAAATGAATAGAAGTTGCTCTAAGACAAGATAAGTTTTTGTATGTGTTCTTATGTGAAATGGGATTGGATTATGTTACTATTTAATGTGATATGAGCTAGTAAAGATATTCTGGAGAGATGGCCACTCAACGGAAGGGATTATATAGATAAGTATTTTGTTTGTTATGTGAGTGTTGTCTTTATTATCATTTATGTTCTATTTTATTTTATATTTTTTGAAGTGTAGTGATAAATCTGTGTTAACCTACAAGGCTTGTGTTGTGATTATTATCTTCAGTAAAATTTAAATTCAAATTGTAGTTCAAAAGTTTTGTGTGTTTGTCGACTAAGATATTTCAAAGTTCTAGAGCCTTGTTCTTCTATTTTAAATAGTAGAGGAGTTTCAGAGTTCTCGCATGGTTCAAATTTCCATAGTTTAGTCTAGATTTTGATGTTCTCATGCTTTCTTATATTAAGTATTTCTTTTGAGTTCATAGATCAATATAGGTTGGTTAATGAATTTCAGTTGCCTTCAAGGATTTTTCTTAAGCTTATATTTCTATGATTTTAGTTAGAATTTGTTTTGTAGTCTTTACTTAAGAATAAAAGCCAAGAAATTGTTGCTGAACTAGGATGTCTGAATCTTCTCTCCTATTGCATATATCCTTGGACACAACCTAGTCAACAAACTGATAAACTTTCAACTAAAGTACAAGGTCTAACAACACCTTGTCACTTTTTGGCACTACTATCAGGGAACCTTCATTGTGTTATTAGGAGAACATTAAGATAACTCTTGTTTAGTAAACAATATATACATATATATTTTTTCAAACTCTTTTTTTTTGCATGGTCAGGAAAAGGGGTCCACACGGATGATTCATAGCAAAAGCCCCCAAGTAGTAGTTTCAAATACATCCAACAAGGTAGAAGCCTTAGTCAAAGAACTTTTTCAATAACCTAAGACTTCTCAAAACACCTTAGATACTTAGCCATCACAACAACAACCAAGGGAAGAATATATTCCTTTTAACATAATGGCTGATAACAATAATGACCCTTTCAATAACCAAAAATGGAAGGAGACCTGGAAACAATCAAGACATTAACCAAAATGGTAGGAGAGCATGTCAAACATTCACCAATCCTATTTCTCTCAATCCAAATGAAGATGCACCAATGAAAAACATTTCACCTTCTATCCTACCAACCTTTTGAGCAATGGCTTCTAAAGATCCAAACCAGTTTCTCTTCAAATTTAAAGTCCTATGTCAGACGTATGATTACAAAAATGATAACCAGAAACTGAAGTTGTTCCCCTCTACCCTAAGAGACTATGCGATGAGATGGTTCATGGGTTTGGTTTCAGGATCAATCACCTCTTTGGATGATATGGAAACTATTTTTTTGGATAAATATCAAAACTATTGCAAGGTCAATGATAGAAAGGAAGAATTGTTTAGACTAAGAAAAAAAGAGGATGAGAGCTTAGAAGAATTTTTAGATAGGTTCATCTTTTTAGCAAAACAATGTGGAGAGGAAACAATGAACCAAGAAATCCTCAAAACCATATTCCTCGAAGGTCTTGACGAGGATGCTTGAAGAAGTTTAGATTTGATAGGAAAGGGAGACGTAGCCAAACTTAACCTTGCGGAAATCTCTAATTTATGAAAAAACTTTTCTAGAACTTGAGGGGGAATCCAAAAGTCTAGCCTAATGAGAGGATCAAATGAAATTGGCCAACTAAGAGAAGAAATCACAAACCTAAAAACTGACATTCTTATTTAGTTAAACACCACCTTAGACAAAATACAGGCTAAAATGCATAATCCTAAAACCTTATCTATCTACTATCTCAGATGTAACAACAAACATTTACTAAGGGAGTGTCCTTTAGATAAAATTGACAATTTCCAGATTTGTGAAAAAACTATTCCACTGACCAATGTGAAATACTCAATGTGATTAAAAATTAAAAAAATCATCTCAAATAGAGGAGGAAATCAATTATATGGGACAAAGACCAAGAGGAAATTTCTCTTATGGCCAAAACTTGAATTCATCCTAGCAACCTCAAAATAATTGGAATAATAATTAGTGGGCAACACCCTAGCTCCAGTATTGCCTAATTGGGGACCTTATTCTTGGGGAGACCCAGAATGGATAAACCAATCTTGGATGAATCTTCAATGGGAAAATCAAGCACAACAACAATGGTATCCTCAAAACCCTACACCATAATGGAATCAACCACCTAATCAATTCTATCATGGACCATGATGAATGCCAAACCCACAATAGAATCTCTTACCAGCTCCCCAGAATAATCAACAAGTTGAGCAAGTAAATCAACCCCAACTACCGGCACAACCTGTCGCTAATCCAAAAAATAACCATCAAATTGCACCGGTATACTCCACTGAGCAAGAGAACATGGCTGGGGTTAATGCTATTTATTGTGGTAACCTACAGTTAAGGTCAGAGAAGACACTTCAATAACCTACCATTGTTGAAATTACAAATAACAAAAATGAGATGTCCGTTGAAGAAAAAAAAATGATTCCCACATCTACAAAGAAAATCATAGAGAATAACCAAGATATGTCCACTAGAATTCTAGGAATTTCCTATGAAATGCCCACTTCATCCTTTAAGTGACCTCTAGAAAAACTCCTTGACAAATCTTCAGAATTACCTCCAGAGAAAACTAAAAAAAACATTCACCATCTTTTTCGGAGAATAACTCCAACATGAAAGTGAGAAACCAAGCACCTTTTCCAGAATGACTTAAAGAAGTCTCTCTAAAGAATTCTCTAGAATCAATGATGCCATCTAAAACTACTTTAATGCTAGAAATTAAATGTCTTCACATTGAGATACCATTATTACAAGCAATCAAAGAAATCCTAGAATTGAACCAGTTGGTTAAATAGTTATGTATAAAAACACCAGGAAAGAAAAAGAAGCAAATTAACATAGTGCAAATTAATGGATATTTGGCTAATCTTCTTTCCAAGGAAAATTTTTCCCTGAAATACGATGATCTTGGTAGTCCTATTATCATGGTAATAATCAACGAGGTGGAAATCCCCAATGCACTAGTAGACTTAGGGAAAGCGATTAATGTCATGACCATAGATGTCATGGAAAAGTTGGGATTTACAAACTTGCACCCCACAATGACCATTTTATAAATGGCAGATCAATCTATAGTCATTCCCAAAGGAGTTCTAGAGAATATTCCTGTTAAAGTCAAAAATTGGGAATATCCAATTGACTTCCAGGTGATTCAATCACATACCCCTAAAGACAACTATTCATTAATATTAGGAAGACCTTGGTTGGTGACCGTTGTAGCTAAAATTGACTGCAAAATAGGAGGAATGAAAATTTCAAATAGCCTTAATAGAAAACACTTGTCCCTATACCCCCTTTCTCAACTTGTTGTAAATAAACACGATCAAGTTTGGATAGATGAACCTAATCATCCCAGTAAACAAGAAAATTTGGCTTCACTAGCAATGGTAGTTATCAAGCAACATGGTGAAAAATAGGAAACGAACTCAAATGACATGCGAAATACCACTATAAACACAAGTGATGAGGAAGTCTTTAAAATTGATGAGACATTAGAAAACTTGACCAAAACTGATGATACAAAATACGTTCAGGATGGAAACTAGAACTTCCTCACAACATTTCAATGTTCGTTGGCTAATATAATTCTAAGAACAGATCACTTCTTTAAGGACATAATGACATACCATAAGATTCAATCACATAGTTGTTTGCTTAATAAGTTGATGAGTGATATCTATACTATCACTTCCAAGCATCCAGGAACTAAAACCATAATATTATTCCTAGGAAAGACCCTTAATATTAATAGTTGGTTAATAGAAACAGGTGAGCTTAAATTATTTGATATGTGAGGAATACATCCTAGTGTCTATACTCACCACATCTATACTAAAGATATTTGACTAGTTCACCAACCACAACGTAGACTTAACCTTGCACTCAGAGATATAGTAAAAATAGAAATACAAAAAGCTCCTACAAGTAGGATTCACTTACCCCATCTCTAACAGCAAGTGGGTCTTGCCTCTGATGGTTGTTCCAAAAAAGAATGGAAAGTGGAGAGTTTGTGTAGATTACAGAGAAATTAACAAAGCAACCTATAGGGATTACTTTCCATTACCTTTCATAGATCAAGTCTTGGATAACCTAGCAGGAAGGAAATATTTCTCATTTTTGGATGGGTTCAGCGGATATAATCAAATACAAGTGGCAGTTGAAGATAGGGATAAAACTACTCACTTGTCCTTGGGGAACATTTGCATACTGAGTCCTCCCCTTTGGATTATGTAATGCTCCTACAACATTTCAAAGAGTCATATTGGCAATCTTTGCCAAATTTGTAAATGAATGTGTAGAAGTATATATGGATGATTTCACAGTATATGGGTCTACTTTTGATGAAGCACTTAAAAATATAGACAAAGTCCTGCAATGATGTGAAGAACATTAACTGTCCCTAAGTCATGAAGAATGTTTAATAATGGTCAAACAAGGGATAGTACTAGGACATCACATCTTAGTAGAAGGGATAAAAGTGAATCCTAAAAAAATCAAAGTGATACAAAAATTAGAAACCCCGAAAAACCAAATAGATATCTAAAGTTTCTTGGGACATGCTAGCTATTACCGAAGGTTCATAGAAAAATTTAGTAAAATCATAGCCCCAATGTTCTCTCTTCTTCAAAAAGATGTAGAATTTTCCTAGACTATGGAATGTCAAAAGTCATTCAACATCATTAAAGAAAAACTTACTACTACCCCAGTATTATGTGGACCTAATTTAAACCTACCATTTTATATCTATGCGGATGCCTCCAATGATGCAATTGGAGCAGTTCTAGGCCAAGAAGATGAAAATAGAGGAAAGTATGCTATATATTTCATAAGCAAGAATTTGACCCCCACTTAAAGCAACTACACCACTAAGGAAAAGGAATTTTTAGCTATGGTTCATGTAATCAATAAATTATGACACTACATCACAAAGTACAAAGTGATTGTGTTCACAAACCATTCAGTAATTAAATACCTCATGAATAAACCTACAGTGAATGGAAGAATAATTAGATGGTCACTACTTCTCCAAGAATTCAATGTAACCATCATTGACAAACCTAGAAAATTTAACGTAGTAGCAGATTTTTTATCTAGGATACAACAAGAGGATGGAGAATGTGATCTTGTTCAAGATGAATTTCTAGTTGAAAACTTGTTTGCCATCTCCATTAAAACCCCTTTGTTTGTAGACATATCTAATTATTTAGGCACCTCAGAATTTCCACCAGATTTTACATCCAAGCAAAAAAAACATTTAATCAGAGAAAGTGCTCAATTTAAATGGATAAACGTTTGTTATTAAAAAGTAAACCTGATCTGGTATTACAACAGTGTGTCAAGTCAAACAAAACATATAGCATATTGAGGGCATGCCATGATGACCCCTCAGGAGGTCATTATTCAACAAAGCAAACTTCTCATAAAATCTTAGGTGCAGGATATTACTAGCCCTCCATGCATAAAGACATCAAAAACTATGTTTTCCATTGCAATGAATGCCAAAGAGTGGGAGACCTACTGCATCTAGTGAAATGTCCCTTCAACCACATAGTTTTCATTGCATTTGAATAATGGGGACTAGACTTTATCGAACCCATAGATCCACCCTCTCAAGGTAAAGAATATATCTTGGTTTGTACTGATTACTTGACTAAATGGGTAGAAGTTCAAGTGCTCAAAGTTGCTAGAGAAGAAGAGGTAGTGGATTTCCTTTATAACAAAATTGTCCTCAAAGTCAGAGCCCCCAGATCTATTGTCATAGATCAGAGAGCACAATTTATGTCTAAAGTTTTGTTAACCTTCACTAATCATTTCCGGGTGACTCATAAGAAGTCATCTCCTTATCATTCTTAAGAAAATGGTAAAGTTGAAGTAACAAATAAGTAACTCAAGAATATCTTGACTAAAATAGTTTCATCAGGAATGAAGGACTGAGCTAGAAAATTGCATGAGGCAGCTTGGGCCTACAACACTACATGGAAATCGACCACCAGTTTTACACTCTACGAGTTAGTTTTTGGGAAGAAACTAGTTCTGCTTATTGAATTCAAATTAAAAACACTAAGAACATCAATGGAAGTAGGTTTAAATATTGATCAAGCCAAGATAGAATGAGTCCTACAACTTAGTGAACTTGACGAACTCCGCCTAGAAGCCATCCACCAAATTGAACTAGTGAAACAACAAAGAAAAGAATGGCATGACAAACATATAAAAGAAAGAAAATTTCATAGTGGTGATTAGGAACTACTATTTGAATCTAATTACAAATATTAAAAAGGAAAACTTTGAACTCACTAGTTAGGACCTTACAAAATTTCTAAAGTATTTCAAAACGGAGTTGTACAACTCAATCCCATCGACGGAGAAACTCGAACGCTCTTAGTAAATGGTCATAGATTACGTCTATATCAAAAAACTCTAAATAGAGAGGAATTTACAAATATGGTAGAAACACAAGGTGAAGTCCAATGTATCCAACCTGCCTTGGTAGGAAGTACATAAATAAATAGAATACATAAAAAAAATTGTTTGTAAATTCTTGAATTATATGTCTAAATTGTAGTTGGACTTCTTTTATTTTTTTTGTAGGAGTACCCCCTAGATCTTTTTTGTTTCAGATGCATCCCTTCAATGATGCTCTAGAACATTCCTATTTGTTTTGGACGCATCCCTTCAACGATGCTCTAGAACTTTGTTCTTGTTTGGTTCAGATGCATCCCTTCAACAATGCTCCAAAACTTTGTTCCTGTTCATTTCAGACACATCGCTTCAACGATGCTCTAAAACTTTGTTACTATTCATTTTGGATGCATCCCTTCAATGATGCTCTAGAACTTTGTTCCTTTTCATGATGCAGTCAAGACCAGGGGGTTTTATCAAACTACCCAGTCATGCAACCAATACAACGCAATATAAGCAAAAATTCAACACACAAATCTGAAGCAATTTTATTGATAACAAATCATTGATTTTATCAAGAATTCACAACACCAGCAATTTATAAACTTATTGGCCTTCCAGGCCTCAACCTCAGGATTTACAATGCAATACTCAACTGATTATGTGCTTACAACACCAAATCACTTTCCAACAACACAGAGATCACCCCAATCTACTATCGTTCCACCTCTGTTCAGCAAGGAATAACCACACCCCTCTGTACTGAGTGGAACCCCCCTTAACATAAATTATAATCACCTTTTTATTCTTCCTGTGTGGAAGTTAAACTGTTATGAATTTACTTAATTATGGAACTGAATAGACATGTATTTAAATAACCACTTGACATTTCAAATCTTCCCAATGGATTAATGATGACACTGTTTGATTATTATAATAAACAACTTTTGATAAAATCCTATATTTATGAGTCTATAGGCAATTTATCTCTTCATGAACCATTTATGTCTTCATCGGCACCCTGACACACCATATAGGAATGTTGTCGGCAAAAGTGAAACTTTGCCAACATAAGATTTCACCAATACAAGCTTATTAGAAAATTATTCATGTTGCAAACTAGGGAGTTTGCTGATACAATACTCCTAATCCATCAAGTTCCTTTATTGGCGACTTTTCAAGTTCAGGAACTTAGACATTTCCTGATACACTTTGTTAGTAAAATGGCCCTTCACGAACTTAAGTTGTGCTGACACATGCTTTATCAGCAAATCAAACATTTTTCAAATTAAAAGGTTTGCCAGTATAAATCCTTTAGTCATCCATCCCCTTTGTTAGAAAAACTTGCCTTTCCTAAACCCTTGTCAACATATCAACAATTTTCTAAAACCACGAAATAGTTTGCAAGCAAAAAGGTTTGTCGATACCAAGTTATAATCTATCAACTTCTTTTATTGGAAAACTTTATCTTCCATGAACTCTTTGTTGGCATATTGGAAACTTTTAAAAATCATGAACTAACTGAGACTTATACTTTTCTTCTATCGACGAAATGTCTTATCGGTGAACCTAAGGGTTCGCAAATTGGTGGTTTTGCCAACAGAGTTCTCAAACTTCAATTTTTTTTTATAACAAAGAAAACACTCTTCCAAATGCTCTTCAGAGGTTCAATTAGCAAATTCATACAATCAACGAACTGAATAGTTCGTGAATTGGGAAATTCTTTGACTGGCTCTAACTTAGCCAATTTTTAGCCAAATTTCACTAAATTGGAACTAGAGATACCCAATTGGCTCTTTAAAAATATAATGCTCTTTACTTGGCCAATTTGAGACTAAAAATCTTCCTGAAGAAAATTGCCCAAAACCAACACAAAAGAAAACAAAACACAACTAAAACTAAACTGAAAACCTGAAATGTTTTTGGTTGATGTTGATTGCTCATGGACTTGAATGCTCCTGCATCAGTTCATTTCAGATGCATCCATTCAATGATGCTCTAAAAATTTGTTCCTATTTGTTTCGGATGCATCCCTTCAACAATGCTCTAAAACTTTTTTCTTGTTTGTTTCAGATGCATCCCTTCAACGATGCTCTGAAACTTTGTTCCTATTCATTTTGAATGCATCCCTTCAACAATGCTCCAGAACTTTGTTCCTATTTGTTTCATACGCATCCCTTCAACGATGCGCTAGAACTTTATTCTTGTTCATTTTGAACACATCCCTTCAGCAATTCTCCAGAACTTTGTTCCTATTCATTTCAAATGCATCCCTTCAACGATGCTCCAGAACTTTGTTCCTTCTCATTTCAAGTGCATCCTTTCAACAATGCTCTAAAACTTTGTTCCTCCTCATTTTGGACGCATCACTTTAATGACGCTTCAGAACTTTTTATCCATTCACTTCCAATGACAGCCTTTTACCAATACTCCAAAATTCCTAACTCACACCTGCTCATAACATTCCCTGCCATATAACACCTTTGTACCATGGGATTCATTAAAATGAACTCCTTAGGATGACCACTCGCTATTATAATAAATAATTATTGTTATGATCCTTTGAAAAGAAAGCAACAATGCCACCATTTCCAAAAATCATATTAATCACATTTGCCTACATCACCACCACCATCAATAAATCTATCCATACCATCATTAAACCAACCCATTCACAACTCCACATTAATAATTCATAAAAGCATAAATATTGTACATTTGTCAGAAAAGTATGATGAATTGACATCAATTTATGAATATAAGGTATGTACATTTCTTTCTTCATTAGGCAATAATTGTTATTAAAATTTAATAAATTGACATATTGTTCCTCTTTTCCCAAAAAAGGAATTCTGTGGTGACTTCACTTCAAGCAGAGGAAATGGCAGCATCATAACTCCACATGCATAAGAAATAATGATGGGAAGAGGATACAGATTGGCACATTGATGGTGTATGAAGAGACATCTTGTTAGTTAACCTTCCCTAAACTCATTTCATTATTTATCATGCACAACAATTGCAACTGACTGCAAGCTAGGTATTTTATTGTCTTAGTAAGCAATACGAGTTTAGTGAACAATTTCATTTGTGACAAACATGGGGGTGAAAAGAAAATTAGAACCAGCCTCAATAGAAAATTTGTTGGCAATATAGAACATCACTGAGATTTTTCAGGTAGCAGGTTGGTTGGAGTTCCTCAAAAAGTTCAAAGGGTATCATCTGGAACTGGTCAAGGAATTCATGGAAAACTTCACAAAGGATCACTTAATGGTCCAAAGAAAGAAAATTAAGGTAAGCATCCAAATCCTTTGAAATTTTTGGCATTGCAAATGAGGGATTAAATTTAGCTGAAGAGACAAATATCTCTTATCAAAAGATGATTGAGATTTTTGTACGGTAAGGGGAACCCCAACCACAAATAATAATGGGGCTAAAAGGTCAAAACAAAGGAATTCAAAGAAAATCAATAACAAAACCATGGAAAATTGTAGTTGCCTGGATAATTAAATATTTTACTTGTGATGGCCAATGTGCTACAATTGTAGGACCACCTTTCCATTTGTTGACTCACCTATGTCACGATGCAGTAAGCCCTCAACTAAAGATCAACATTCCTACCTTTTGGTTAATATGATTGAAAGATACAAAATTGGGTTTAGGCCTGTTGATAACTGAGAGGGGGGGTGAATCAGTTATCCTAATTATTTCTTCTTTTGAACTTTCTCATTAATCAATGTAGCATTGAAGCAAACAAACAAACATTATCATAAAATGAGAAACACATGACACAGTATTTTTGACGTGGAAACGCTGTTAAGGGAGAAAACCACAGGGTGATTAACCCAAAGATTATTCTCTGTTAGAAGAATAAGGAATTACAAAATGGCACTTGCCAATTAGGGCTCACTGCCTGAGCACACTGCCTACAAGGAGACACACTGTCTACAAAAGAATGTTATACAATACTTGAACTGATTGGAAGCATCCACATATGCTGGAATTCAGTTCTGATTAGGCTCAGTACACTGATCTACTGCACTTCATCTTTCCTCTTCTCTTTATTCTGCTTTCCTTCCACATATCGGATCTCTCTAGTTGTTTCTGCTCTACTCTGCACTTATTTGCACAACAACAACACACCACAACACCTCTCACAACTAAATCCATTGTGCATATATATCCACACAAGTAATTTCATCACCTTTCTAGTCGGCATCCCGAACAGTCTATTTTCTCACAAACTCTGTTCTGTCGGCTGAATCCTTGCTCATCAAGTAATGTGGATCAAGCATATACTTGTAGATATCATTAATCATGTTGGCCAAACATAATCCATGTCTTCATAACCTTTACCACTGTCAGAAACACATCCGGAAAGCAATCTGATGTTCTGTCAGTCAGTTCTTCCTCTGTTCATATTGTTACTCAGGAATCCGGTATTCAACTGTTCATATCTTTTTCCTTGTTCATCACCGGAGGCTAAATCCTTGGAATCTGTTACTCAAGGTAGTCCTCTTGACTTCCCCAAATCCGCATTGTACCAAGACACTTCTTCTGAGAGATCCGGACCAATCTATCGAACCTTGCCACATGCTCTGTTCTTGTTCATTGGACCACAATAATCTTCATTCGGACTTCTGGTAGAGACACACCATGACTTGCGGATATGTGGGATGACCTTTGTTGCCATCAATGACAACAACCATGAATCCATATAGTGTCTCTTGCCAACAATCTCCCCCTTTGGCATTGATGGCAACACTTAGTGAAAAATGACTAAGTGTTTACACTATGCTCCCCCTTGGCTGATGTTCTATCTTTATATACATTTTCTGGAGCTCCCCCTTTTTTGGATTCCTCATTTTTCACTGCTCCTCACTCCCCCTTTGACATCAATGGCAAAGGGTAGGGTCCGTACACCAAAATTTTCAAAAATTTACTATACTTAGCCGCATATTACATACTCACATAAACTAAAGAATGTCTGCAAAGGATGTCTTCAATTGGACCAGTTCTGTAGCCCAACTTTGCTTCATTCTATCCAAAATTGAAATGTTACCACTCAACAAAAATGCAAAAGCTTCTGCCCTCTTGAGATCTATTGGATCATTGGTTTGGGCGGTAGTCTAAGCATCACTTATGGCTTCATGCATAGTTTCTAACTTAGGGATTATAATCCTTCTAAGTTCTCCCATCCGGTTAATTATATTCTTCCTTTCCTTCTCAAAGTTCTTTATTGCATTTGTGATTGCAATAGTTTGACATTCTTGAGTTACTATGGAGGAAGAGAGAGGATCAAAACTTTGAGACAAACTCAGTAGTTTGTCCTGTTCCTCTTTTATTTTCTTCTCAATTTCTACTATTGCTTTTGACTAGGAGATACAAAATTTGTAAATGTCACCGCCATCCTTAAGAGCATTTTCTAAGCTCCTTATTCCAATACTCATATGTCTCCTATCATTAGAGATTAATCCCAGTACTTCTAAAAATCTTTTATCCAAAAACTCCTTCCAGACCTTTTCTTCAGCTGATTTTTCTAGAGAATCAAAATGTGTATCAACACTACTGACTAAGGTTTTGAGATTACCAGAAGAGGAGGCTGTCGGATCTATCTAGACCGATGGCATAATCTTTTCAAGCACTCCAGAAGTAGCCTCTATCAACTCACAGTCTTCCATGTGAGACTTTAGGAGCTTTTCATTTGCCTTAGCGTTTGCAAATGAAGCTATCTTCATTGTCTGTACTGGAGAGAGGGAATCAAAGTTGAATGGACCTTTTAGAAGCTCCGGTTCATCAATCTCTATTGTTTCTTGACTCAGAAATTTTTGAACAGTTTGTGTAGTGTCTCTTGCCGAAGACAGATGTTTCTTCTCTTCTACAGTCTTGGAACTGTCCTTTAGAATTTTCTCTTTCTCCACATTCTTACCACTATCAGTTGTGGTTTTCTCTGTTGGAGTCTTCTCTTTCTCTGCACCCTTGGTACTGTCAGCTTCTTTTTCTTTTACTGCTGCTTCTTTCTCTAGAAGTTTCTCTTCTTCTTTGGATTCGGAGACTGTAGGGGAAACTGGAGGAGAAATGTTGGTTTGTTCAGGGCCCATCTCTTCTGTTGTTTTCTTAGAAGTTTCTTCTGCAGCACTTGTGGATGAGGGATCAATACCCAAGTCCTCTACAACAGGAAGATTAAACCTTTTGAAGGCCTTCCGGAGGATCTCTTCTGTCTCTATGGCCACCTTGTCAGTCTCACCAAGCATGAGTTGATTCATCCTTGCTTTACTCCTGAACTCATCTTTGCAGTCTTTGAATATTATGTTCATTGTCTTGGGATCAATTTGAGGATATAGCTGAATAGCTATCTGCTCCCGGATCTCAAGATCTTTTGCCTGGGCATTGTTCTTTCTTATTTCTAATTCCTTTTCTAGGCTTTTAGGAATTAGAGATATAATCTCAATGAAAGCCTTATTGTATATGTTCAGATACTTGACTGTGGCTTCCTGTAGAATCTTTTGGTCAGCCTCATTGTAGTCATCATAGAATTCAGTCATTGGTTGAAGGTTTCCATCCACCATGACTGACTTGATTACACTCTCTAGAGATAGGGTGGGCTTTTCAACAAATACCTCTGCCATTTCTTCCTTGTCTTGGCTTGTGGAGGGTTTACTAGATCCTTTCTTCTTCTGCTTCTTTATTTCTTTTACCCCCTCATCTGATTCCATTTCCTCTTCATCTTTCTGACTTGTATAAGCCCTTGTGGCTTTTATTTTAGACCTTTTCTCTCCTTTACCGGATGTCTGACCTTCCGGTTTAGATATTTTTGAGCTTTTGGTTTTGACAGGTGTAGATCCTTTTGATGATCTGGTCTGGGTTGAGGTTTCCACCGGAGCACTTTTCTTACTTTTCTTTTCTGCCTCTTTCTTTTCTTCCTCAGCCTTTCTCCTCTTTTCTCGGTTGGCATCAAGTGCCTCCTTTGGGATGCCTAGGCCTTGGGCAGTATGTTCAACTTCTTTTCTTACTTTCCTTTTTATCTCAAGTTCTCTGAATTCCACATGGATCTTCACACTCAGCTCCTCAAAGGTTCCAAACCTTTCTACTTTTGGATCTTTAGGTTGACTAAGCATGTGTTGAACATGCAGTTCCACAATCTGTTCATCAACCTCATACCCCATGGGCATGATCCAGACTGTCCTTGGCTCAACTGCCTCCATTAGGCACTGATCAGTATCAACCATAAAGTAGACTGAGTCTTTGTATTTTTCAACAAGAGACTGAGGAATTCTTTCTCTTGCTTGCATCATACTCTGGAAGTTTTTGAAGTATCCCCACAGAGCTGTGTTTCTTGCTTTGGCATCCCCAAGTCCATGTAAGTAATCTCTGATCTGGACTGCTACAGGTTTGTCATTCTACCATACCCATCCACTTGATCCGGGCAGCTCATTCATGAAATAGAAAAATAGACATAATATAAGAGTACCATACTTAAAAGAATTCTTTTTGTCCTTTTTGATCTTCTGTATATTTTCCATTAATTGGCTTAAAAGAAGTTCACAGAGATCATAATCTACATTCTTCCTCAGCATCTCATAGGCAGTGTATACTGCAGTTCCGGATACAGAATTCTCCCTACTGGAGTGATAAATCTTGTATCCTATTACCATAGATGCAAATTTGATATCCTGATCAGAAATATCTTCAATGGTCATTGCCCTCTTATCAAATTTTGATCTAGTGGCCTTAGTTACAATGTTATTTTTGACGGATTTGAGGATAGGTATCCCTCCAGAAGAGTATAGACCAGTCACTACCCTAATTGCCTCTTTTGTGATCTTGCAGGGTCTATCCAGCCATAGGAAGTTGTCATGCATCCTACTCAATACATACCGGACCCATTCATCTTCTTCAAAGTAGGGGAAATGAATGAATTGATCAAACTGTTTCTTCTAGATACCCTTATACTCTGGTTTAAGCTCAAAAGCATTGTCTATCAGTTGTTTGTGATAGAAATCTCTCAATTTGAATTCCTTGAATTCCTCAATACTTGCATGTATGTAAACCCTAATGTCTTCTGTGTGTAAAACGCCATGAGGAACACTAGAGAATGCTCCTAAGGGATCTACCTCCAATGACTTGTATGGGTGTTTCTTAAATTCAAGTCGGGGCCTATCTGAGATCTTTACTATATTCAGAGTAGCCATTTCTCAAAAGATTTGTAGTAAGATATCGAAAACAAAAAATACCTTATGTGCCTTCGGTTACACGGAGTGGTTGGATTGATTTCTGTATGTAATGACTTCGGCAGGAGATCTTTGGTGAACTTGATGAATCTTGTTGTAGAGCTCCACTTTTCACTTCTTCTTGAGTGCAGAATGAGCAAGTGATTTATGAGAAATCCCTTATATTGCTCCGCAAACCCTAATATCTGATGGCAATAAATGCTTGACCTACATTATTCCGGTTTGCCTTATTCAGATAACTTGAAGAGCCGGATCAGTCCTGATCTATGAACATCATGCGGATCTTCCAACCATGAATAAATCAAGATGACACATCACAAGGACATCCAAACACTCTGTCCAATCTGCAGAATAAGACAATGCGCTTCTGGATCTCTCTGGACCTTTTTGTATCTTCTGTCATTCCGGAGCATCTCCCGGAACAGGTCTTACTTGATTGATCACAACTTCTTGACATCTTCATGCGGACCTCTGAAATCTTATCTGGATCATCTCAAGACTTATATCTACAAACCCTTTACTCCTCATCTTGTGCCACATCCGGCACCACTTGATTGGCTGGGAAAACAAGATTTTCTTTGAGTCTCCCCCTGAGCTAGAGCTCACCTTTAATTTCCAGAAGGAATATCAGCACCAGAGTCTGGTACGGATCCAACCTCTACATTCTCTAAACTTTTCTTCACCCAAATCTTGTTCATCTGATTCCTAACTTCATCCACATTCATCTTTTGTTTACCCTTGTCTTGATTCTGATTATACACCGAACCTCTTTTGTCCTGATTCTTGCTTCTGCAGACTTTTGCATTATGACTGGACCTATTATAGATTTGGCAAATAATATTTCCTTGCATATTTGACTGATAACCTCTTGATCTGCATTGATTAGCCATATGACCTACTCTATTTCATGCAAAGCATCTACCATTGAATGATTTGTTTATTTGCATATTTCTGCATTCATGAGACTTGTGTCCATACCTTTTGCAGTTAAAGCACTATCCGGAGAAGGATGAATTAGTCTGATTCATTCTCTTTCTACACTAATTAGCTTTGTGACCAAAGTGATTGCAGCTGTGGCAGTATCCATTGAAGGATGGATATCTTTGAGCATTGGGCTGTCTTACTGGAGGTCTTCTAGGCCTATTCCTTGAATTTTCTGATCCAACATTCTTTTGATCGGATCCAGAGCTTTCTCCTTTCTCATATCCCAAACCATACTTGTCATCTGCCTTCTTTTGACTTCCAAGAAGAACTTCAAGTTGAGCAGAACTTATCTTGAATTTCTCTTTATATTCATTTGCTATTTGAAGATCTCTTTTGAGAGAGACAATTTGATCCTCAAGTTTTTCTTCATTATCTTTGGCATCTTCAAGATTAGATTCAAGATGTCTAATAATCCTGTCCATCTGGAGGCAATCTTCTAATTTCTCTTTAAGAGATTGTCTTAGATTGTCTTCAGCTTTTCTTTTCTCTTCAATCTCTTGAGTAAACTTTATAACTCCTAATTCCATTTCATGTCTTACCATAATGACTTCTTTTGTTAACTTTTCACATAACTTGGTTTTCTCAGTCAATTCTTCATTTGTATTACTTTCTTCACTTTGTCTTGCCAATTGTTGGAGCAGCTCCTTTCTCTTTTTCATAGAGAGACTTAATTTGTCCTTTAGTTCTCTCATGAATTCATCAGCCTGTTTGAGTCTTTCCTTTATTTCATTGACTTCAGAGTTTGACTGTTCAAGATCCTCAAGGGCAGTCTTGAGTTGCTCCCTTAAACCATATGCATCCATTTGAACTCCTAGATCTTCCTCAAGCTGTTAGGTTCTATTAGGAGGAACTTAGCTCTGATACCAATTATTGATAACTGAGAGGCGGGGTGAATCAGTTATCCTAATTATTTCTTCTTTTGAACTTTCTCATTAATCAATGCAACATTGAAGCAAACAAACAAACATTATCATGAAATGAGAAACACATGACACAGTATTTTTGACTTGGAAAGCCTGTTAAGGGAGAAAACCACGGGGTGATTAACCCAAAGATTATTCTCTATTAGAAGAATAAGGAATTACAAAATGGCACTTGCCAATTAGGGCTCACTGCCCGAGCACACTGCTCACAAAGAGGCACACTGCCTACAAGGAGACACACTATCTACAAAAGAATGTTATACAATACTTGAACTGATTGGAAGCATCCACATATGCCGGAGTTCAATTCCGGTTAGGCTCAGTACACTGATCTGCTACACTTCATCTTTCCTCTTCTCTTTATTCTGTTTTCCTTCCACATACCGGATCTCTCTAGCTATTTCTGCTCTACTCTACACTTATTCATACAACAACAACACACCACAACACCTCTCACAACTAAATCCATCATGCATATATATCCGCACAAGTAATTTCATCACCTTTCTAGTCGGCATCCGGAACAGTCTATTTTCTCACAAACTCTGTTCTGTCGGCTGAATCCTTGCTCATCAAGTAATGCGGATCAAGCATATACTTGTAGATATCATTAATCATGTCAGCCAAACATAATCCATGTCTTCATAACCTTTACCACTATCAGAAACACATCCGGAAAGCAATCTGATGTTCTGTCAGTCAGTTCTTCCTCTGTTCACACTGTTACTCAGGAATCCGGTATTCAACTATTCATATCTTTTTCCTTGTTCATCACCGGAGGCTAAATCCTTGGAATCTATTACTCAAGGTAGTCCTCTTGACTTCCCCAAATCCGTACTACACCAAGACACTTCTTCTAAGAGATCCGGACCAGTCTGTCGAACCTTGCCACATGCTCTGTTCTTATTCACCGGACCACAATAATCTTCATTCTGACTTCCGGTAGAGACACACCATGACTTGCAGATATGTGGGATGACCTTTGTTGCCATCAATGACAACAACCATGAATCCATATAGTGTCTCTTGCCAACAAGGCCTTTGAAGCATCACAACCTAATCACCATGATCTGCAAGTGCATCAAATTTTAAAGAGAAGAAAAACAAATAAGAAATGGCAAAAAATTCTTCAAAAATTTGAAACCCCAGCACCCATGAAGCAATTTGAAATAGGGGAATCATCTGGAGTAACCATAAAAATCCCTAAAGAACTTTCTTCAGAACATCAGCAACCCCAAGGAATTCTAGAGAAAGTAGCACCAAAAATTTCCCCAAACCCTACAGAAACCACCAATTCTCTTAGGGCACCTGAAGTTCCAGAGCCTCTAGAAAAGACTCCAGAAAATAAAGAAAATGTGGAATTTATTGACTTTGAGGGAGAACAGGAGAGCAGTCCACCTAGGGTTAGAAAGCAATGCTCTAAGTAGAAACAACAAAATCCCCCTCCTTTAAGGAGAAGTAAATGTTTGGCTATGGATATGAGTTTTTCCACTCCGTTTGAACACATACCTGTCTCAAAATGGAAAAGGCAAGTCAGGCAATCAGTTGCTAGTGAAGCACTAAAGAAAAAATGACATAGATGAAACTCTAGAAGTACCTAGCCCGCCTAGACAAGAAAGAGAAGAGGCATGGGAACAAATTAAAATGGATACATCAGCAATAGGGGTAACAACTCCTATGAAAATGGAGCAACAACTCCCAACTGGAGAAGTGGGTGAAGAAGCATAGAACAATCAAAGCATAGAAATTCTTAAACCACCACTTTCACAAACAGTAGATATAGACACTGTGGGAGATAATCAACTAAAAGATGAGTTAAATAAATGGAAGGAGGAAATTGTATAGTTGCAGAGTAAATCACAACAAAATGATGAACTAGTTATGGTGCAAAATCAAAATATTGACCAAAATGAGGTTATACAACAAATAAGTAGCTCTTGGGAATAGAAGGTGAGGAACTTGGAAATTGAATTACAACAAAAAGATAACATCATTGCAAACTTACAACTTTAACTTGAAGAAACAACAAAGCAAAAGGAAGCATAAGTCATAAGTTTGCAACTGCAAAACATTGAGAACTTGCAAGCCCAACTTAAACAGTTTAAAGAGAAGGATCAAGGGAATCTAGCATTGAAAAAAGCCTTATTTGTTAAGGATGGGAAAATCAAAATATTAATAGATAATTTGAGAGATTTCCTACAAGCCTTCTAGGAAAACCAAGAAAAGCATAAGTTAAATAGTGGAATTGGAAGAGGAATTACAAGAGTTACAAGTTAAGCCAACTATTGAAGACAAAGAAATCCAAACTGAACCCATGAAGATGGAATGGTCCCAAGTTCATATCCCTCCTTTACTAAGGAAATAGATAGAGCAATGTTATTTTTTAAGGTAGGACAGGATAGAAAATGCTAGATTAAAGAAATAATTGGTGTTGCTAAAAGAATCTTTTGACAAATTGTATGCGGCAAAAATAGAGGCCTGCAAGATTGGAGAACTATTGTTAGCTTGTAGGAAACCTTCAAGACTATACTCTATGTTTCTGAATGAGCAAGAGTTGAGATGGAAACTCTTGAGAATCTCTTGCAACCTTCCTCATGACCCTGATGACAAAGATTTTTTAGAAGTATTCAAGACTTCACCCCCTACCCAACAAAATCTACTTTGTGAATTTTTCCTCCATAATTTACTACTAGAAAAGCACACCAACTTTTTCATTAATCTATTTGTGGAAGAAGTACAGTTAAGGTCTTTTTTATCTAATCTGCATAACTAGATCAACTAGAAGGAGAGAACCAAAGAATACCTACAAGCAGAAAAGACCGTTGACCTTCCTGTGAGGCATCAACATCATAAGTCATATGCATTCAAAACACAATTCAAAAGGATAAAGAAATATGATGCTCTGAAGGAGAAATACAATGAAATCCTTAGACTCTCTTTTGTAGATTTTCAGATAAATGGACCTAAATTAATAAACAGAGCATGGGCAACATGTGAGGACATGTACACTCCGCTTCCTATGTATTTGAAAAGAAGGGAAATTATTTTTCCCACCAATTTGAAACGGTCATATAAAAGAGCAGGGTCAGTAGCAGAAATATTGCAGCAGTTGAAAACAAAGTGGGTAGGTATGAGGTATAGGCCTCCTTTACTTCTCCAGCCTCCACCTCCAGTCCTGGTAACCACGAATCAGTCCTAATGGGAACTTCAAACCTAGAGAGTGAAACTAAAATTACATAAGGGTTTCATCAAGTACCCTGAACACTAAGATCCTAAATCAAATGCAGTGTATGACACTAGTGAGGAACTCAACAGGAAAATAGAAATAGAAAGATAGATGAATCAAAAGGGATAGTCATAGCTAAGAGTAGGAGGACTTGCTCATCCTTAGGTGGGGGAGGAAGTGATGAGGTAAAAACAACCTCATCCCAATATTGACCCAATTACCCCCTTTGTGCTGATAAGATAACTCAAAATTATGCCAATTTATTAATATTATGATAAATATTGTCTATTTATGAAAGAATAGTGTATAGATATTTGTTCCTAAATTGATTGATTTTGACCACTAATGTTGACAAGGTTTTATGAAAATATTTGTTATGACATAAGTGGGACTTGAATATGATGGAGTGGAGGAAGTAGATATTAATGAAGATTGAAGTCAACAGCGCTGGAGGTTTAGAAGCATTAAAAATAAAGGAGACTGATAACTGAAGACTTCAGTCGTCTACTACTCTTCCATCCATATGCAATTTTCATTTATTTTATGTTATTCAAAAGACACTAGATGCATGATGAATGAACTTAAAAAGGGATGAAGAACTTGTTCTCTAATAATTGTTGATGGGTACATAGAAAACATTAAAGAAGAAGACTTAGGAATGAGTTTAGAAAGAGAAGAGTGACTTGAATCCATAAAGAATAGTGATAGAATAACTGATGAAGAAGATGGTGTGTATAAAAAATGCATTAGAAGGAAGATAAATAAGATAAATAGATCCCAGTAGAGGACAAAGACCTACAAATGTCATGGAATTAGAAAAAGGTAATTCTAGTAGTCATGCCCTTGTATGTTTAGGCAAAGAAATTTCTAAAGAATTATTGAAATGGGTATTAGATTTAGAGTCTCTTTAAAAAAACATTACATACCCTAGAAAGGTAGAGATTTCAGACACTAAAATGAAGGTATTACAACAATATACTGGAGAGTTCTCCAAGAGAGAAAACTGGAAAGATGAAAAGAGAAAGTGAAGATTTGGGAACATATGGTTTTCAAATTGCTAAAGAAAATTATGCACATAGAATGGTGGAAGAAGCTTTAAATAATGAGGCTTAAGAAGAGGAAAGAGAATATTGTCTTAAGAGAAAATTAGAGAACATAGTTGCCTTGTGAGCAATACAAAATTATTTTGAAAAATAATAAGGAGAAAGTAAAAGAAAAGGGTACCAAGAATATCTCCACAAACAAAAATGAATAAAATGTAATATTTGAGTTGCAAGGAGTTGGTATTACAACCAGAATAAATAAAAAGGAGATGAGTATTGTTGTAACCCACATTTTATCTAACATTATTTTATGTGTGGGTATTGAAGAAAGAAATAAAAGGGAGTGGGAAAGTGAAAAAGATGAGTTTGTTGATAACTGAGAGGGGGGGTGAACCAGTTATCTTAATTATTTTAACTTTCTGTTCTTCTTACTCAACTAGTACAGTATCAAAACACATAAGCTTTAAATGAACATGAAAGAAAAAATAAACTTAGTACACATGACACAATATTTTTGATGTGGAAACCTTGTTAAGGGAGAAAACCATGGGGTGATTAACCCAAATATGTATTCTTTGTTAGAAGAATAGAAATACAAAAGATGGTACTTGCCAATTAGGGCTCACTGCCTACAAGAGACTCACTGTCTACAAGTTATAAAGAGAGTAACAAGATACTTGAACCGATGAGAAGCATCCACATATGCTGGAGTTTAGTTCTGGTTAGGCTCTGTATATTGATCTACTGCACTTCATTCTTCCTCTTCTTTTGTGCTGCTATCCTTTCACATACCATACCTGCCTTACTGCTTTCACACTATACTTCTACTTTTATTCCCACATACCAACACACAACACCACTTTATATCCAGATCCATCTTGTATATATATCCGCACAACAGATTTCATCCTCTTTCTAGTCAGCATCTAGAATAGTCAATATTTTCCCAAACTTTAGTCTGTCGGCTAAATCCTTGCTCACCAAGTGATGTGGATCAAGAAGATACTTATAGAAGTCATCTAACATGTCGGCTAATCATGGACGATACCTTAAGAACCTTGATCACCATCAATATCTCATCCAGAATATATCTGATGCTCTATCTGTCAGTTCTTCCTCTGTCTACTCTACCAAACCAGACCCCAAAACTTAGATACTCATACCTCTTCACTCTCTTATTACTTGAGGCTCAATTCCTAGAATCTATTAGTCAAGGTATTCCTCTTGACGTTCCCAAGTCCACACTTTACAAAGATGCTTCCTCTAAGAGATCCAAACCTAACTGTCAAACCTTGCCACATGCTCTGTTCTTGCTTACCGGACCACAACATTCTTCAATCTGGCTTTTGGTATAGGCACACCATGTCCTACGGATGTGTACGATGAACTTTGTTTCCATCAATGACAACAATTATGAATCCATAATGTGTCTCTTGCCAACAATCTCCCCCTTTGGCATTGATGGCAACACTTAGTGAAAAATGACTAAGTGTTATACTACACTCCCCCTTGGTTGATGCTCTATTCTAATGTACATTTTATCGGAGCTCCCCCTTAGATAGATTCCACATTTTTCACTGTTCCTCACTCCCCCTTTGACATCAATGGCAAAGGGTAGGGTCCATGCACCAAAAATTGCCCAAAAATTCATCTATACTTAGCCGCATAAGTACATAAACAGGTTATACTTACATATACTGTAGTATGTCTGCAAAAGTTGTCTTCAACTAGGCAAGTTCTATTGCCCAACTCTGCTTCATCCTGTCCAAAATTGAGATGTGACCACTCAACAAGAATGCAAAGGCTTCTGCCTTTTTGAGATCTGTCGGATCACTGAACCGGGCTGTGGTTTGAGCATCAGTTAGAGCCTCATGCATTGCCTCTAACTTAGGGATAATAATCCCTCTTAGTTCACTTAGCCTGCTTATTTTTATTTTCTTCTCCTTCTCAAGCTTCTTTATTTCATTTATAGTTGCAAGAGTCTGGCACTCTTGATTTATTATGGAAGAGGAGAGAGGATCAAAACTTTGAGATAAACTTAACAGTTTATCCTCTTGCTCTTTTACTTTCTTGTCAAAATCCTTGGTCACTTTTGGCCAAGATACAAAAAATTTATAGATATCCCTGCCATCTTTAAGAGCATTTTCTAGGCTCTTTATTCCAGTTTCCATAACTCTCCTATCATTTGATATTAACCCTTGTACCTCTGATAATCTTTTTATCAAAAATTCCTTCTAGACCTTAGCTTCTGCTGACTTTTCTAAGGAATCAAAATGTGTGTTAACACTATTAACTAGAGATTTAAGATTATCGGATGAGGAGGCTGAGGGATCCTTCTGAAAAGATGGTAAGATTTTCTCTAATACACCGGATGCAATTTCTATAAGCTTACAGTCTTCCATGTGAGACTTTAGAAGCTTTTCTTTTGCCTTTGCTAAAGTAAAGGATGCTAGCTTCATGGTTTACACTAGAGAGAGGGAATCAAAATTGAATGGACCCTGAAGCAACTCTGGTTCATCAAACTCCATCTTTTTGGTCAAGAAATCCTTGACAGCTTCTGTTGTGTCTCTTGCCGGAGACAGAGTTTTCTCCCCTTCTGCAGTCTTGCCACTGTCATCGGTGACTTTATCTATTTGACCTTTCTCCTTTTCTTGAACTTCTTCTCCTTGATTGATTTTCTTCTTTATTTGTTCTTCTCTTTTAGATCCAGAGTCTACAAGGGAAACCGGAGGAGAGATGTTTTCTTGTTCATGGACTTCTTCTTCTAGAGTAGAGGAATCTAAGTCCATACCTTTTTCTTTACTTGTCTCCTTTACCTCTTCTCCCATTTTCTTAGTGGGTTCTTCTTTGTTATCCATTCCCAAGGGATCATCACCTAAATTCTCTACAACAAGAATATTGAATCTTTTATAGGCATTCCAGAGGATTTCCTCTATTTCTTTTGCCACCTTATCAGTTTCTCCAAGCATGAGCTGATTCATTCTAGCCTTACTCTGGAACTCATCCTTGTAATCTTTGAAGACCATGTTCATTTGTTTCAAAGTGATTGAAGGAAATAGCTGAATGGCTATCTGTCCCCAGATCTCAAGATCCTTAACCCTATCATTATTCTTTCTTATCTATAATTCCTTCTCTAGGCTTTTGGGAATGAGAGATATGATTTCAATAAAAGCCTTATTGTATATGTTCAAGTACTTAACTATGGCTTCCTCCAAGATCTTTCTATCTGCATCATTATATACATCATAGAATTCTCTTATTGGTTGCAAGTTCCCATCCACAATAACTGCTTTAACCACATCATCTAATGATAGAGTGGGCTTTTCAAAAAACTCTTCTGCCTCTACCTCCTTGGTTTCACTGGATATTTTCTCCTTCTTCTTCATCTTCTTGATCTCTTCATCAGATTGAGTCTCTTCATCATCCTTTTGACTAATGTAAGACCTTGTTGCTTTTGTTTTTGTTCTCTTTTCACCTTTACTGGATGATTTTGCTTCTGGTTTAGATGCCTTTAAGCTCTTAGCAGTGGTAGATGCAAAGCCCTTAGAGGATCTGGTCTGGGAGGGGGCTTCTACTGAAGCACTTTGTTTTTGTGCTTCTTCCTTTTCTTTTTCTACCCTTTCCATCTTTTCTCTGCTAGCATCAAGTGCCTCTTTTGAAATGCCAAAACTTTTGGAAATGCTCTCAACTTCTTTTCTCACTCTTCTCTTCATTTTTGATTGTCATAGCTCCACATGGATCTTCACACTTAACTGTTCAAAGGTTCCAAACCTTTCTACCTTAGGATCCTTTGGCTGACTTAGCATGTGTTGTGTTAGCACTTACCTGGCTACCACTACATCAAAAGCTCAAACTGTTAGTGAATGGCACCCTGACAATGTTACCCAGAGATCGCTCGGGCTCGGGAAGGGAGGAATTGAGGGTCGCACACCTAAGCACCAATAGGCCCCACCAGTCCATACCTGCCTAGTGATAACCATATGGGTAGGCACGGAATACTAGGCGCACCTTGTACGCATGAAGGCGCATGGGCATCGGTGGGAATTAGACTCCTCCCTAGCAGAGTTGCCAGCTGTTAGCACTTACCTGGCTACCACTACACCAAAAGCTCAAACTATTAGTGAATGGTGCCCCGGTAGTATTACCCAGAGACCGCACAGGCTCGGGAAGGGAGGAATTGAGGGTCGCACACCTAAGCGCCAACATGTTAAACATGCAGCTCTATAATTTTCTCATCAACTTCATACCCCATTGGCATGATCCACACTACCCTTGGCTCCACTACCTCCATTAGGCACTGATCAGTTTCTACCATAAAGTAAATTATCTCCTTATATTTTTCAACTAATGATTTGGGAATTCTTTCTCTAGCCTACATCATGTTTTGAAAGTTTTTGAAATAACCCCACAGTGTTGTATTCTGTGCCTTAGCATTACCAAGTCCATACAAGTAATCCCTCATTTGGAGGGCAATTGGTCTATCATTCTGCCACACCCAACCATTAGATCCAGGAAGCTCATTCATGAAGTAGAAGAACAAACATAGTATCAACCCACCATACTTGAAGGAATTCTTCTTGTCTTTCTTTTTCTTCTACAGATTCTCTAAGAGTTGGTTCAGAAGAAGCTCACAAAGATCATAGTCTGTATCCTTCCTCAACATTTCATAAGTAGAATATATAGTAGTTCCAGATACTGAATTCTCCCTGCTGGAGTGATATATCTTATATCCAATTATCATTGATGCAAACTTGATATCTGGATTTGTGATATCCTTAATTGTCATTGCTCTTTTATCAAACTTTGATCTGGTAGCCTCACTTACAATTTGGTTTTTGACAGATTTGAGAGTGGGCATCTCACCGTTTGAGTGCAATCTAGTTACTGCCTTAATGGCATCCTTAGTGATCTTGAATGGTCCATTTAACCACATGAAGTTATCATTCACCCTGCTCAAAACATACTAGACCCATTCATCTTCTATAAAATAGGGGAAATGAATACATTGTGCAAAATACTTTTCCTGGATGGCTTTATCTTGAGTTTTAATTTCAAATGAGTCATCTATCAAATGCTTGTGATAGATATCAACCAGCTTAGATTCCCCAAATTCTTCAATATTTGCATGAATATATGCCCTAATATCTTCTACGTGCAAAACGCCATGTAGAATGCTGGAAAATGCCCCTAAGGGGTCCGCTTCTAGAGATTTATAAGGATGTTTCTTAAATTTGGGTCGAGGCCTATCAAAAATCTTCACCACATTTAGAGTAGTCATCTTTCAAAGATTTGCAGAGAGATATTCAAGAATAGAAAATACCTTTTACGCTTCTAGGTTTCACAGAGTGAGCTGGATCAATTGCTGGATGAATCAACTTTTGCAGATGATTTTTGATGAGCTTGAGGAAATTTGTTGTAGAGCTCCTTTTTGCTTCTTCTCAAATGTAGAATGAACAAATGTTTAATAAGAAAAACCCTTATATTACTTCGCAAACCCTAATACCAAGTTGCAATAAATGCTCAACTTAAGTCATTCCGATTTGCCTTGTTTTCCTTATCCGGATGACTTGAAGAACTGAAACAATCTTGTTCCAAACATCTTGCGGATCTTCCATATCTTAACCACATCTTATTTAGATGTTTCTCTGAGAACCCTTTAATCCGCAACTCTCCTTGTGCCAATCCTAGCACCAATTAACTGGCTGGGGGAAAAGTGTTTTTCCTTGTGTCTCCCCCTGAGCCAGAGCTCACTTTTTAATTTCTGGAAGGAATATCAGCACCAGATTTTGGTGTGGATCCATCCCCTACATTTTTTGTACTTCTCTTCACCCAAATCTTGTTCATCTCACTTTGAACTTCATCCATATTAACTTTTATTTTTCCCTTGTCTTGATTCTTTTTATGATGTACTAGACCTCTTTTGTCTTGATTCTTGCTTCTACAGAATTTGGCAATATGACTGGATCTATTGCAATTGTGGCAAACAACATTTCTTTGCATATTTGATTGATATCCTTTTGATCTGCATTGATTAGCCATATGACCCATTCTATTGCATGTAAAGCATCTACCATTGAATGAATTGTTCATTTGCATATTTCTGCACTCATGAGATTTGTGACCATACCTCTTGCAGTTGAAACATTGTCCGGAGAAGGATGTATTAGTCTGATTCATTCTCTTTCTACACTGATTAGCTTTGTGACCAAAGTTATTGCAGTTGAGGCAGTATCCATTGAAGGATGGATATCTTTGAGCATTAGGTTGCCTTACCAGAGGTCTTCTAGGCCTATTTCTTGGATTTTTTGATCCAAACTTCTTCTAACTGGATTCAGAGCTTTCACCTTTCTCATATCCCAAGCCACACTTGTCATCTACCCTCTTTTGGCTTTCAAGAAGAACTTCAAGTTGAGCAGAACTTATCTTGAATTTTTCTTTGTATTCATTTGCTATTTGAAGATCCCTTTTAAGAGAGATAATTTGATCCTCAATTTTTTCTTCATTATCTTTAGCATCTTCAAGATTAGATTCAAGATGTCTGATTATTATATCCATCTTGGGGCAGTCTTCTATTTTCTCTTTGAGAGAGTCTTAGATCATCTTCTATTTTTCTTTTCTCTTCAATTTCTTAAGTAAATTTAATGACTCCTGATTCCATTTCATGTCTTACCATAATGACTTCTTTTGATAACTTTTCACATAACTTGGTTTTCTCCTTCAGATCTTCATTTGTATCATTTGCTTCACCTTGACTTGCCAATTGCTGAAGTAGATCCTTTCTCTTTTTCATAGAGATACTTAGTTTCCCTTTTAGTTCATTTATGAAATCATCTGCCTGTTTGAGTCTTTCCTTCAATTCATTGATTTTAGAGTTAGATTGTTCAAGATCATCTAGGGCAGTTTGAAGTTGTTCCCTCATACCATACACATCCATTTGAATTCCTAGATCTTCCTCAAGCTGTTAGGCTCTATTAGGAGGAACTTGGCTATGATACCAATTGTTGATAATTGAGAGGGGGGTGAATCAATTATCTTAATTATTTTAACTTTCTGTTCTTCTTACTCAACTAGTGCAGTATCAAAACACATAAGCTTTAAATGAACATGAAAGTGGAAATAAACTTAGTACACATGACACAATATTTTTGATGTGGAAACCCTATTAAGGGAGAAAACCATGAGGTGATTAACCCAAAAATGTATTCTCTATTAGAAGAATAGAAATACAAAAGATGGCACTTGCCAATTAGGGCTCACTACCTAAGCACACTGCTCACAAGAGGCTCACTGCCTACAAGAGATTCACTGTCTACAAGTTATAAAGAGAGTAACAAGATACTTGAACTAATGAGAAGCATCCACATATGCTGGAGTTCAGTTCCGGTTAGGCTCTGTATACTGATCTACTGCACTTCATTCTTCCTCTTCTTTTGTGCTGCTGTCCTTTCACATATCGGACCTGCCTTACTGCTTTCACACTATACTTCTATTTTTATTTGCACATACCAACACACAACACCACTTTATATCCAGATCCATCTGGTATATATATCCGCACAACGGATTTCATCCTCTTTCTAGTTGGCATCCAGAATAGTCAATATTTTCCCAAACTTTAGTCTGTTGGCTGAATCCTTGCTCACCAAGTGATGCGGATCAAGAAGATACTTATAGAAGTCATCTAACATGTCAGCCAATCATGGATGATACCTTAAGAACCTTGATCACCATCAATATCTCATCCAAAATAATTCTGATGCTCTATCTGTCAGTTCTTCCTCTGTCTACTCTGCCAAACCGGACCCCAAAACTTAGATACTCATACCTCTTCACTCTCTTATCACCAGAGGTTCAATTCTTGTAATCTATCAGTCAAGGTATTCCTCTTGAATTTCCCAAGTCCACACTTTACAAAGATGCTTCCTCTAAGAGATCCGGACCTGACTGTCAGACCTTGCCACATGCTTTGTTCTTGCTTACCGGACCACAACATTCTTCAATCTGGCTTTCGGTATAGGCACACCATGTCCTGCGGATGTGTGGGATGAACTTTGTTGCCATCAATGACAACAATCATGAAGCCATAATGTGTCTCTTACCAACAGAGTTTCCATTTGAGAAACTAAAGATAATACAAATGGATTCAAAAGGGATTGAAGAGCACAAACTTGATTAGATTCATGAAAAAAAATGAGTGGAGAAGAATTCCTCATGCAAGAGGATAGCGAATAATAGAAGAGCGATCATCTTGTTGAGGTGATAAAAAAACTTGAAGAAGAGAGAAATGGTAAGAAGACTCTCACAAGAGAGATTGAAGAAGATGACCTTATCCATGCAATGCCCATGGGTAGAGAAATAAGAAGTGAAATTAGTATCCATCATGAGATATGGGTAGAGAATGAAGATAAAATGAAGGGTAAGATGTTGATGCTTAGTTTAGTCTAAGAGGACATACATGAGAGTAGTCTCACAGCAGAAGCAACTAAGAAGGATGTGGATTTTAGAACAACATAGGTTAAGGAGAGAAAGGAAAGGTGTTGTTAGAGGAGAACCTAGAGCAAAGTGTAGAGGATATGCAGTCATTCTTTAAACAACTAGAGTTGTCCTTGAGAAATGAGGATAATATAGAAGAAGAAAGTCATCTTAAGGACATTAAGAGAGAAGAAGATGTGCCAAGTCTTGTGAAAAATAATGTAAATATGGAAGAAGTCCACATAGAGTTTGATGATAATACTTATAAAGGTCTTTAGAATAAGATGAGAGGAAGTAATTAGTTCAAAAATACAAAGAGAAAAGTTGAAGAAGAGGAGGAAAGATATTACAACAAGAAAGGTTGGTGGAGTTGAGGAAAAATAATAGACTCTTGGAAATTGATCACATGGTAACAAATTATGATGAGAATGAAATTAGTGGTGAAGATTTGAACATGTTTATAAGTCATAGTAAAGAGATGAAGAAGGTAAGTAGAAGGGTTGATAATGCTATTGTAGTAGCGATAGAAGAATTATTTAATAATACCATCATAGACACCTAAATCTAACCACATCCTAGCATCACCAAATTTTATCCCACATCTCCCCTTCTAGCATCAATTTAACTATTCTTCTAATATTAATTAAATCATCTTGGTTATTTAATTAATAAATCCAATCATCTTCCTAGCATTAATTAAATTAATCAAAATTTATTTAATTAAATCAGCCATCCTATGTCCATTCCCCCAAATAAGTTAAATAAATAGGTAATATTTATTTAATTCATCTATTTTCCTCATAATTAGTTGAATAAATAAACAATGTTTACTTAACTAATTAATCATTTGCACAACCCTAAGGATCATTAGCCAAGTCAACTTTGTACATGGCTCAAGGTTGTGCATGACTCAATGCATGCACAAGGATCTACAAAATTTTCTCATCAAATCTTGTCCATCCATTCAATCTAGAAAATCTTCACCATCCAAATCCCTTGAATCATGGACCTGTTCATGTACACCAATCACAAGGTGACACTTGGAGGCCTCTCATGCATTCCCACCTCTCAATCAACCTCATCCATTGATCTTCCAAATCAATCTCATCCATTGATCCTTCTCATCCAAAATCTATAAATGTGCTCCTAAATTGTATGGCATTAATTCATTTAATGTTGGAAAATTTTTAAATACTAGATAATCTTGTACAAGTTAAGTACTTGATAAAGATCACCATAGAAAATGGTATCAAAATTTCCAAAATAGCTAGTAGTCATTTACATTATATCTCATAATCATTTGTTAATGTAATGCAAAAAAAATGCACCTACTAGTGAAATTTCATCTATTAGGAGCACATGTAGTTGTTGATAATGCTTTGACATTGCATCTAATATTTCAGAATTCAATGGGATGAATTATGACTTGTTAAAGGCATATGAAATTCCAAGTGTATTGTCATTCCACCTATGTTGTATGTTGTTTTTCCTATATAAGCAAGAATTAGGCCTTTTGGTTTGTCTAGATTATTGTCACTAGAATTGTTGTATATGTGAATAAGGCGTTGTTATATGGTTTTTGTAGTAAATGTCTTTCCATTTTGAGATCCTCCTGTTAGGAACAAATGTAAGGGAGTTTTTTTATTTTTCAACTTTTTTAATACAATATCTTTTACAATTTCTTGTTGTTCTTCAAGTTTAACATTTGCCTCATTTTGTAGTATTCAGTGTTGTCAATCATTTGAGAATTTTTGGCAATTTCAAATGCACTAGATTTTTTTTGGTTTGTTGAGTTTTAGTGTTTCAAGATCTATTTGTATGTTATATTATTATTCATGTGATGAATTTTTTTTAGGAAGGGGTTGGTTGTGAATGTCATCACCTTCAATTTTGAGCTCGACAATAGCATTGTCAATGTTACCCCATGTGCAGTTAACATTGTAATTGCATTTAATGTGATTAGCTCTAATTGTACTCTCATGATATTAATAAAAAATATTCCATGTTTTAAAACCATTTTTAGTGTGTTTTCATTTATTATAAATGGAACATAAAGTAGTAATTGCTCTCTATAGTGATTTTCCAAGTCAAGTAGTTTATTAAAATTGACAAATCATAGAACATTTGATTTGGCTTTGGCTTCTAATTTCTTACCATATTTTATGTATTCTAAAACAAATTGTGCAAGACAAATGTCCATAATTGTATTAGGTCATGTAAAATATTAATCTATTAACAAATTGCAAATTACAATTTCTGAGTCATCTAGTTCTTTGTTCAAATGTTTCACTAAGTATAAAACAATGTTCTGTCATCATCAAGTCTTGTATCAATGAATCTACATTTTCTTGATCTATAGTTTAGTGGAAGAGAGAGAACAATGTGAGTAGCTTGTTGTGAAGACATTTGTTGTAAGTTGAGCAATGCATTTCCAAGTTTACTTATCATTTCTATAGCATCAATATTATTTTGTTTATGATCTTTATGAATTATTTTAAATACATATGTCATTGACTTAACCACTTTTGTCATATAGGAGATACAATACATTGATGTGGTATATGCATTCAAAACAAATTGTGCATTTGTATTTGCTTGCCATATTTTTGGCAATGTTTTTGCGAAGCTATTATTCCATATGTGTGATGGTTTTCTTCTTAAAAAGATTGTAGGCCAATGGATTGTAGATTTTATGGCCATTATGCAAAAAAAAATTATTTATATTTATCTTTTAGAAACATTTGAAAAGAGAATGACTTGTCATAATTTTCTTGTTTTAAAGTGGAAGAAATATTTTTTTGCTTTGGAAATTGTAGTTTGATCACTGTCTTTAGATGGTTCAAGAATTATAGTTTTTTCCATTGATGGAAGTGAGATATTATATCGATGAGTTTGTGTTTTTTATCTTCTACATTGTTTTGTGTGGTGATGTTTGTGTATGATAGCTATGTCAAAATGTAGTTGTTTGAATTATTGTTTCTACCATAAATTGGTGCATCTCTAATCCATAAGAGGAAATGATCATGTTCATTTTTATGATTTTAAAATTCAATTACAGAGAAATAATCCAAGACTTTTCTAAAGAAGGAATTGTCTATCAATATCAATTTCTTCATTGCATTAATTATATGCCTATAATAACATTGTGCACATGTCACATGATCTTTTCTTATGAGTTGAAATTTATCATTTTCATTTCTTGTGTTGTGTTGTTGATTTGATGTTGTTTGATATATTATGTAAATATCCAAGTGTTTTTTATAATGGTTCCCAGTATTGTTCAACACTCATGAAAGTAATAAAAAAGTGGGCAACCCAAGTTTTTATATCATTGCAAAGACATTTTTTTAATTGGTGCAAATAATTTGGAGATATTCTTATTCTTGTAAAATTAATGTAGCCAATGTCAAATCTAAGTATCTTTTCTAAATTAGGTTTATGTGTGAAATCTTTTTCTACTAGCTTTCTTCCTTTTAGTTTACCTTTACGTAGTCTTATCCACATTGTGGATAGAACTTGGTCTATCAGTACCTTAATGGTCTCAAAAAATAGATTCATTGTATAGTAAGAAAACTTTCTGTTTGAGTGTTGTAATTCCCACTGTGCAATTTGTTGGTATGAGAAATATTTAGTATTATCTTCATCGCATGGATTGCCAAAGAATAATGTAGGAAAATTCATTTCTTTATCATATTTTTCTTTAAAGATTCCAATAGGATTATGTCCTTCTACTGGTGCAACTTCTATAATCTTGTCTTGAATTTCATGTATAGATTTCGATCTGGTGAAGCCGTGTATTAAGGTCTCACAATGGTTTTCATCTTCTATATCACTTTCCACATCACTTTCACTTGTATTACCTTCATTAATTTTGTTAGTCATGATTGTATTAAAGATCTTGTTTCTAATCTTTGTTTAGTTGAACATTTTCCTTTTTGTATAATGTTCTTTTGTGTAATTGATTTAAAGCCCTCATAATGATGGTTGCACATACCATTCATGTTTGGTATGCATTTCTATATTCTATTCATCTTTTAAGAGCAATAGCAATTGTTTATGTTTCATTAGTAGAGCATGGTGAGGTTGTTTGTATAATGTTTATGTTAACTGGTACGTTGATAATTAGAGCCAGTCAAACCTATTTGAGATTTTTTGTATCCTAGTTGCCATATTTGTACAAATGTAATTCAAAGTGAGACTAGTCATTCTTCTAATTGTGAAAGAATTGCTACATATTGCAATGGTTTGTTCATTCAGATATAATCTAGTGTTGCATATTTAGGTAGTTGGTCTATTTCAATGATGTTTTGCAATTGTGAAAAATATAGTTTATTGATATAATGCATGTATTTTTTATTAATTTGAAATATGCATCTTTTTCTTTGTCTTTGAAATTTGATGTCTTTTTTAAAATGCAACATTTGGTAAATTGAACATGCATATTTGGGCGTGTCTTCAATCTTTTTTTGAGCAATTCTATTGGTGACATTGGGATTTTTTGAAAGTTGTAGGTATTGTTATATATAATGTGCATATTTGTTTTTAATTTTCAGAGAGATTTGGGCTTATTATCTCCAATATTTTCACCTTGGATGGAGGAATTTATCTTACATTCATTACTATTTCTAATGAATTATTTAATTTTATGTAATGTTATATTTGATTAGTTATTAATTGTTTATATTTGGTAAGGTAGAAGTGGTTCAAAATGTCTATGAAGAGGATTTGCATCATGGAGTAAGATAGAGTATGATTGTCCATGGGATGACTAATTGAAATGTAAGTACTTCTTTCCTCTTTTTAATAACCAAACACATATTTGTATGCCTAATCATTTGGATAGCCAATGAATACAAAATATGTCTCCCCTAATCCAATCTCTTTATTATTTGTGGTTTTCATTGTAGAGATTTGCATTCTACAAAGATACGATTCAACATCTTGTATTCTATGCAATTCATATAGTGTATGAGGATGGTGCAGAGGCACCTACCTAACAGCTGGCCTCCATGAGGCAGTTAGTTTGTTATAGGTCTTGTTTATGTTTTCAAGAAGGTCTGTTAAGACCAAATGCATGTAATAAGGTCACGTTGATCATGATAAGATCATGCTGACCAGGCTTATACTATTTTTAGTTAAGTTTGTTAGAACAGTTGTCATGCTGTAGGGTCCGGTTGGATCTCCCAGCCGCCTGGAGAGTTCCCAGCCGCTTGGAGTCGGGTCAGTAGTACTCGTAGGGAAATCTATTTAAGCATGGGGATCGGTCGATATTGGATACAGATAGAGATATCATCGATCAAGTTAGTTTGCACAGAGTGAGACAGAGAGAGAGAGACTGGTCATTGTAATTGCATCTTTTGAAAGCAATAAAGAGATCCTGTTTGTGTTCTTTATCTGGTTGGATTCCATTGTTTAATCGTTTTGTTGATCTGGTGGTTTCATGGACATGCTGATCCATTCCACCGGTTGATTCGTCGAATCGGTGGAATGGTTGTGTACAGTAGATTAGGAGGTAGTTTGTGTTTTCTATTTGTTCGCATGCAGGTGTGCAGGATCGCGGTCGAGAGATGTTGAGAAGCCTAGCATCCTTATGTGCTAGGTCGAGTTGATAAGTTTGAGTTTGGAAGATCACCCTGAGAGTGGATCGGGTCATCCCTGGAGGATCGGCGAAGTGAGATTTCGCTAAGGCTGAAAGTTCGTCAAGACGCCATCATCAGGATAATTTGGTGAATGTCCTGCAGTCACTTTGGACGTCGTCATCCGGATAAGTGAAGATGAACATGATGCAGTTGAGTGCATGAAGTGCGAGTTCGTCGGGGTGATCATCATCAGGAGTTGCCGAAGAGGAGTGCATCGGCATAAGGTGAAGATCGGGTTATGAAACTGTTGAAGTTTACAGGTTGCAAGTACATCAGGATGTTGTAAGTCAAATATATACTCAGTGTATATATCGCTGTCAGGATCATCTTCTGTGAGTGCCCATCATCCGCATATCGCTAACAGATGCGGGAGTGAAAGTTCGGTTTTTTTTGACTAAGTGTTGAAGAGGTCATCAGGATATTGTGTGACGTCATCGTCATCCGCATATGACGTCATCGTCATCAGGATATTGAGATATCCCCCTATGCATGTTGATCCTGTCGTCGCTAAGGGTTTAGGCATCGGCGTAGGCTCTCGGTAGAAAGTTGTGAAACATCATCAGGAGGTGTATCGGCGTAGGCAGGAAGTTGTGAAACATCATCAGGAGGTTTTAAGAGAACCGGATAAGTCTTATCATGATGCTGTTGCCTGTGTCGTCGGCTATCAGGGCATCGAAGGGAAGGTGCTGAAGCGGTTGTCATCAGGATATTTGGAGCAACCGGATATTTGGATATCCTGCTGACGAAGGTGGTGTCGCATATCATGATGATGTCGTTAGTGTTTGACGCCCGATGAACAGTGCAACAGGAGGATGTTTGCGCCCGTTGAATATCATGATGATGATGATAGGCGACAGGCGGAGAAGGTGAACAGTAGTCGGCAGGAGGATAATTGCGATCGTCTGAAATATGATGATGCTGTTGGTGTGCATAGGAAATATGATGATGATGTTGAGCCGATAGGGATTTTTATCATGCTATTTGTATACTTGGCTCCTCCTTCCTGTTAGTTAGCTTCCGTTGCGTTTCACTCTGCATCATAGTGGTATCAGAGCAAAGGTTAAGATCTTCTGGAAAAGATAAGCAGGATGTCAGATGAAGAAGGAACATCTGAGGTTCCAGCAAGGATGACCAACGCTGAGTTGGCAGTTCTGGTGAAGAAACAGATTGCAGAAAGCAAGGCCGTGAAGGCTCAGAATCAGGAGTTGAAAGATGAGTTAGCAAAGTTGAGGAGCAGAGTAGGTTCTGGTAGAGAAGATGATAGGGAAGAAGAAGAGATCCCTAATTGGAGCGAGGAGGTCGTTCCTGCAGACCAGAGACCACTGTTGAACGCCCTCAAGGCCATGGAAAGGAGAACCATGGATGTGAAACTGGATTTGCCAGTGTTTACAGGTAAGATGGACCCTGATTCAGTGATGGAGTGGATAGACTGTTTGAACAATTTCTTTGTAACAGAGGAGATACCAGAACAACAGAGAGTGAAGATAGCACAGTCAAAGATGAAAGAAGCTGCCTTGACATGGTGGAATTTTGTTCAAGATGATAGAGTACAGGAAGGAAAACATAGAGTTGCCACATGGAAGAAGATGATGGCATTAGTAAAAGAAGCTTATATTCCATTGGATTACAGTATCTAGTTACACAAGAGGAAGCAAAACCTGAAGCAGAAGGAGCTAGATGTCAGCTCATATACAGAAGAATTCATGAAACTCTGTATGAAGACAAAGGTGAAAGAAAGTGAAGAAGAGAAGGTAGCCAGATACCTTAATGGATTGAGGTTTAATATTCAGGATGATTTAAGTCTGCATACTCCAGATACAGTCCAGAAATGTTTCCAGTTGGCATTGAGAGTGGAAGAGAAGTTGAAGAGAAAACAAGAACAAAACAATAGAGGAAGAGGATCAGCCCATAGAACAAGGCAAACCAATGAGAGTCAAGAAGACACTGGTAAAGGACAGGGACAGTCTGATTTCAGAGGTGGATGGAAATGTAATAAAGGAAGATTTGGAGGTGGTAGAGGTTCTACTACATTTTCAGGGAAATGTTACACCTGTGGAGAGTTTGGTCATCCATCTTTCAAATGTCCAGAAAACAAAGGTTCATCATCCAGAAATGATAGAACGAGTGACAAGAGAGTACAACTTGTGCAAGAAGAGAAAGAAGAGAAAAGTGTGCAGAGTCCAAACACTTATCAAAAGGATCAGGAGGCTGATAATTGTGGATACCCAGAAAGTGGAGAGTCTCTACTGATGAGAAAAATAGTGATGGTACCTGACAAAGAATCCCCACACAGAAGAGCTCTTTTCAAGACCACATGCAAGAGTAAAGGTAAAGTATGTAAGGTTGTCATTGATACTGGTTCAACAGACAACATGGTATCTCAGGAGATGGTGGATAAACTGCATTTGGAAAGGATTCCACATCCACACCCTTACAAGGCATCTTGGGTGAGTGATAGTCATTCACTTTTTGTCTCTGAACAGGCATATGTGGATTTCCAGATTGGAGCATATCAGGATAGAATTTTGTGTGATATTTTGCCCATGGAATGTTGTCACCTACTGTTGGGTAGACCATGGCAATTTGATAGGAGGGTACTGTATGATGGGTATGCTAATACCTATACCATCCAGAAAGATGGAAAGACTATTAAGTTGATGCCATTACAGGAAGCAGCTGCAGCACAAAAGGCAGCCAAAGTCATTTTAATGGGAAAGAAGGAATTTGTGCAGATGCCTAGAGGAGTAGGCATAAAGGCAGTTCAGGACACTGCAGGGAAAGGAGTTGTTAAAGACAACAAGCTGAAGAAAGTTTCAGTTGTGACTGACAGGGGTCAGCAGCAGGTTCCGAAACAGGATGGTAAACAGCAACCAGTTGAGAGGAATGACAGGGATGTTGTCATAGTTGGGACTATTGCTTGTCCTATAACGATTGACAGGAAGATAGAGTTGAACATTTCAGCAGTTCAAGAGGCAGTTCAAAAAGAGGTTCTGGTCAGGCAACCTGACAAACACAAGGTATGTGAGAGAAAAGCCTACATTGACAGGCATGAGGATTTACTTGCCAGAAAGCAAGTTACAGTTCAGAAGTCTTGGAGCAGCCAAGAGCCAGCAGAGGATAAAGCTGGAACAGGGCAGAACATTGCACAGACAAAGTGTAAAGGTGGAGGATTTCCATATCCTAACTCATGGGACATGAGTTCTTTTCTTTTGGGGAGTATGGTGCAGAGGCACCTACCTAACAGCTGGCCTCCATGAGGCAGTTAGTTTGTTATAGGTCTTGTTTATGTTTTCAAGAAGGTCTGTTAAGACCAAATGCATGTAATAAGGTCACGCTGATCATGATAAGATCATGCTGACCAGGCTTTTACTATTTTTAGTTAAGTTTGTTAGAACAGCTGTCATGCTGTAGGGTCCGGTTGGATCTCCCAACCGCCTGGAGAGTTCCCAGCCACTTGGAGTCGGGTCAGTAGTACTCGTAGGGAAATCTATTTAAGCATGGGGATCGGTCGATATTGGATACAGATAGAGATATCATCGATCAAGTTAGTTTGCACAGAGTGAGACAGAGAGAGAGAGACTGGTCATTGTAATTGCATCTTTTGAAAGCAATAAAGAGATCCTGTTTGTGTTCTTTATCTGGTTGGATTCCATTGTTTAATCATTTTGTTGATCTGGTGGTTTCATGGACATGCTGATCCATTCCACCGGTTGATTCGTCGAATCGGTGGAATGGTTGTGTACAGTAGATTAGGATGTAGTTTGTGTTTTCTGTTTGTTCGCATGCAGGTGTGCAGGATCGTGGTTGAGAGATGTTGAGAAGCCTAGCATCCTTATGTGCTAGGTCGAGTTGATAAGTTTGAGTTTGGAAGATCACCCTGAGAGTGGATCGGGTCATCCCTGGAGGATCGGCGAAGTGAGATTTCGCTAAGGCTGAAAGTTCGTCAAGATGCCATCATCAGGATAATTTGGTGAATGTCCTGCAGTCACTTTGGACGTCGTCATCCGGATAAGTGAAGATGAACATGATGCAATTGAGTGCATGAAGTGCGAGTTCGTCGGGGTGATCATCATCAGGAGTTGCCGAAGAGGAGTGCATCGGCATAAGGTGAAGATCGGGTTATGAAACTGTTGAAGTTTACAGGTTGCAAGTACATCAGGATGTTGTAAGTCAGATATATACTCAGTGTATATATCGCCGTCAGGATCATCTTCTGTGAGTGCCCATCATCCGCATATCGCTAACAGATGCGGGAGTGAAAGTTCGGTTTTTTTTTGACTAAGTGTTGAAGAGGTCATCAGGATATTGTGTGACGTCATCGTCATCCGCATATGACGTCATCGTCATCAGGATATTGAGATATCCCCCTATGCATGTTGATCCTGTCGTCGCTAAGGGTTTAGGCATCGGCGTAGGCTCTCGGTAGAAAGTTGTGAAACATCATCAGGAGGTGTATCGGCGTAGGCAGGAAGTTGTGAAACATCATCAGGAGGTTTCGAGAGAACCGGATAAGTCTTATCATGATGCTGTTGCCTGTGTCGTCAGCTATCGGGGCATCGAAGGGAAGGTGCTGAAGCGGTCGTCATCAGGATATTTGGAGCAACCGGATATTTGGATATCCTGCTGACGAAGGTGGTGTCGCATATCATGATGATGCCGTTAGTGTTTGACGCCCGATGAACAGCGCAACAGGAGGATGTTTGCGCCCGTTGAATATCATGATGATGATGATAGGCGACAGGCGGAGAAGGTGAACAGTAGTCGGCAGGAGGATAATTGCGATCGTCCGAAATATGATGATGCTGTTGGTGTGCACAGGAAATATGATGATGATGTTGAGCCGATAGGGATTTTTATCATGCTGTTTGTATACTTGGCTCCTCCTTCCTGTTAGTTAGCTTCCGTTGCGTTTCACTCTGCATCAGAGGATCTAATTGATAGTTATATGAATTAATTGCTTCTACATTGCCTTGTGAAAGGCAATTTAGGAAGTAATCAATGGTTTCATTGTGTAATTCAATTGATGTATAACGATTATCAAGTAGGACCTCTAATGCATCAAAGAGATAGTCCCCTAAATTGTATTCAAATGCATTAATCCAAAACAATTCTTTGATTCCTAGTGCATTATCAATGTTGCAAGTTTGAGATTGATTTTTCAATTTATATTTTTTTGCTTCTATTATTTATTTATTTTGTCTTTAGCATTTATTTTCCTCTTCATTTTTTTCAATTGAATATAAATTTTGTAATAGTAAAACAAGAGGGATGTGTTTTACTTGTGATATATATGATGTAAATGTTTATTAAATTCATACTTCTATTGGATCTCCAAAGTATTGTTTTTTTTGTTTTGATTTCTCTCCTTGCTTGAGATTTTACAACACAAAGTTGGCATTGTTATTGTCATATGATTGATATTACAACATTTGAGGTTCATTTACATCATTTATTTAAACACGTCTTATGAAAAAGTTGTAGACATATCTATTGGTGCCCATATTTTAAGGCCCTAAATTTCCCAAGAAGTCCCATGTTTGTGCCCCTAGTGTTCACATGTTTACCCCTTATCCATCAGAAGTTTATCCCAATTGAGAAATCCTCTAAAAAATCTTCTAAGTGAAGAATCAAGCCTTTCAACATGTTTGTGAGTTCACAAACCCATCAAAATCCTAAAAAGGCCTTGTGTTTTAGCTTTTTGGTAGGTTCACGAACTCGCAAACCTACTGAAAAGGTTCATGGGTTCGTGTTTGGCCCGAAGTGTCAAAATAGAAGAAGGACAAAATAAAAAAAGGGAAGAAGAAAGTTGGCGAAGTGAAGTGTTTTAGCAAGTTCTGAACTAAAGAACTTGCTAAAAAGGTTTGCAAGTTCTCTAAAGGCTGGAAAGGCCAAAAAGGAGAAAAGATAAAGAAAATTCAAATGTTTTAGAAAGTTTGTAAGTTTGTGAACTTGTTGAATTGCTGAAAAGGAATTTAAGTAAAGGAGAAGCCAAATGATATGATTTTTGGTGAGTTCATCAGTTTGTGAACTCGTTAAAATGTTGTTTGAAATGAAGAAGAAGAGAGATCAAAGGTGGAATGGAGATAAAAAGAAAGTAGCTTTTAGCAAGTTCATGATTCGTGAACTTTTCAAACATCCAAAAAGGTTTATGATTTCTCAAAATCGTCAATTTTTCAAAAAAGGAGGAAGAAAGAGAAAGGAGAGGAGAAGAAAAGACAAAAGCCTAAATGAGTTTTCAAGTTTTCCAAAGTGCCAAAAAGTTGAAAGGGAGGATTAAGAGAAGAGCATGAAATGGTTTTTGGTGATTTTTGAGGTTTGCAAACCTCCCAAATCACTAATTTTTTTTTAACAGGTTTGACAAGTCCCCAAAACTCTGACGACGTATTTCTAAGTACATATAACATGTTTTTAAACACATTTTTCATGGGTTCTCTAGTTCAAATGTCTACATGTTGTGCCTTGCACACATGCCCCATTTTGCCAAATGGAGACCCCCTCTTTTGCTTTGGTTTGGAGTCTCAACCTTTGTTACTTATGATGATGAGGAGGTGAATTTGTGCTTAGAGTGCATGATTTGTTCTAGATTCAAGTATTTTTCATGTTTGGAGTGATTTGATCTCATTTGGAGGTGTCTTGGGTGGTCTTGTGCTTAAAAATAGCCATTTGTTGCCTTTTGCATTGAAATTGGGTGTTACTGCATTTTACTCCAAAATCTCATGTCACTGGATATTGCCTTTGAAATTGCTACTACAGGATGTGTCAAGTTGAAATTCCTAGTTTCCAAGTCTTAGAGTTGCAAAATCGTGTCAAAATCCACTAGGTTTCACTTTGGGGTCCATATACTTTCACCCTGATACATGTTCGTGAAGCCCTGATTTGGCTAAGTTTGAAACCCTGAAAATCCTAAAAATGGCTAAGTCTAAAATCTGGTGGAACCTTAAAATTTTAGAATCTGCATATGAAATCCTATGGATCTGTAACCTATCTCAAACATCCTGAAAGTATATTTAAAAATACTTGCTGTCCAAAGATTTTGTACATAGTCTTGCTTGTTTCTAGTTAGGTTTTAATTAGTTGTTTGTTGTTTCAGTTTAGTTTCTAATTTTTGTTTTTTCTTTTCCTTGGCTGTTAGTTGTTAGTTGTTGCTTTCTACTTGTTTTTCTTTGGTTAGAGTAGTTTGCTTTGTTTAGGTTAGTTTCTTGTTTGCTTTGCTTTTCGCTTCTATGCTTGCTTTGCTTGGGTTCTCCATTTCTAGAATGTGGTGGCAGTTGTGCAGACCTGCAAAGTGCTTTTTTGTTGGGTAAGTAACTTGGGATATTTCTTTGAGAAGCCAAAGTTTTCACTTGGGCCTTACTGTGGGTTTCGCTATTGCACCAGGGAGTATGATGTTTGTTCATTGGACAGGAATCATTACTCAGTGCACCTAAAGTATTTTCTAACCATATACCTTTCACACTCTTAAGTAATCCTGAGGTACCTAAGTAAGTCTTGGTGATCTTACATTAAGTGAAAAATCTAAGGTCCACCTTTTCCGCCATCAGGAGTCCACACCCAGCTAGTTGAGTTATCAACGTAACTAGTGCCATCAAAAGCATGTGTTACAAGGGTAGTGGTACTGCACTATACTCTACCAAATCTAAGCTTAATGAAATATCAAGAAATCATGAAAAGAAAGAAATGCAAAATCACAATCACACACTATAACTCAGTTAGATAGACAATCAAGTAAACTCTACTAGGGCTATGGATGCCTGACTAGCAGTGGGGATCTGCTTGAGTGGAATTTTGGGACAAACCTGTCGGGGCTATAGATGCTTGCTGGTAGCGGGGCAATGTCCAGGTAGTTTAGAAGGTGTGTACTAATCACGTAGCTTATTGTAAAGGATCTTGGATGAGCTTAGCAGCTTAGGGATGGGAATTAATGCAATTGCACACACTCAAGTTTTTAGGATATGGATGGTTGCACTAGTTATTGAGCTCTGCTTCTTTGATAAGATATCATTTTTTCTTGTCTAGCATGTGGGAAACATAGAGATTCTAGGTTCGAAACTAATGTTTATCTTAGAAATTCTCTAGAGCATTTTCCCAGTGGAGTCACCATTTTTGTGCCTTGCACACATGCCCCATTTTGCCAAATGGAGAGCCCCTCATTTGCTTTGGTTTGGAGTCTCAACCTTTGTTACTTACAATGATGAGGAGGTGGATTTGTGCTTAGAGTGCATGATTTGTTCCAGATTCAAGTATTTTGCATGTTTGGAGTGATTTGATGTCATTTGGAGGTGTCTTGGGTGGTCTTGTGCTTAAAAGAATAGCCATTTGTTGCCTTCTACACTAAAATTGGGTGTTACTGCATTTTGCTCCAAAATCTCATGTCATTGGATATTGCCTTTGAAATTGCTACTAAGGATGTGTCAAGTTGAAATTCTTGGTTTCCAGGTCTTAGAGTTGCAAAATCGTGTCAAAATCCACTAGGTTTCACTTTGGGGTCCATATACCTTCACCCTGATACATGTTCCTGAAGCCCTGATTTGGCAAAGTCTGAAACCTTGAAAATTTTGAAAATGGCTAAGTCTGAAATCTGGTGGAACCTCAAAATTCTAGAATCTGCATATGAAATCCTATGGATCTGGAACCTATCTCAAACATCCTGAAAGTATATTTAAAGTAATATCTAGATATTACTTAAATATATTTTTAAATATACTTTGACCCTGAGAAGTTCAAAATCTGGCGCTAAAAATCACCCCAACTACACTTTGTGCTAAAAATAGGTCCTACCAACTTTTGTGCTAAAAACCTCCCCGACCGACTTCTCTCCAAACTATTGCTCAGTCAGCAGGCATCAAAAACCCCGCTAAACCAATTTGGAAGAAAAGAAATAAAAATGCATCCTACCGACTTTTGCACTAAAAACAAGTCCGGTTGACTTTATTCACAACTCACCAAAGTTCGTGCTAGCCAAAATCTCCACTAACTCCTTAAAGCATCCTTAGAGCTAGAATCACTTCCCACATACTTGTGCAAAATTTGACCCTAACTGACTTTTGTCCGACACCCGCCAAACTCATGCAAGTCGGTGCAAGTCAAAATCAGCACTGAACCCATTTTGTGCTAAAACCACTCACCACAGACCTGCACTAAAAAGTGTACTGACTAACCTAGTCAATTAGTCAATCTGAACCAAAATCCCCACTAGGTCAGTTGGAGGTGAAATCCCTGCTAGGTTAGTGACCCCCAAAATCAGCACTTTTTGGTATTTTAGGCCAAAAATTGGGTTTTTAAAGGTGCAAATGGGATTTTCTTGATGGATTTAAATTGCACAACTAGTTGTCACATCATGATGAACATTTTACAAAGTTTGTGTTGATTTTGGACATGTTTTACGATAATTAATGCCACTGCACATGAAAAGTCCGTGACCCCCAAAAATCCCACTTTTTTGTAGAAAAGGCTAGAAAAACATGAAATAAATGTTTGTAAATGGATTCTAATGACCACAAAAACTTCCTAGATCAATACATTGGCCAAATGGGTACTTACAAATGGTAAAAAACTCAGAAAATCATGCAAAAATCACTGGATTTATGAAGTTGTCTATAAGGAAGCAACATTGACAATGAGCTATCCTAGACTAATATGTGGCTGCAAATGGACATATTCTGATTCAAAATGATGGAAAATAACTTGTTAAGATGAAATTGATGCTTTGCCTCGTTGATTACAAGTCTAAGAGGATAAAGGAGCCAATTGGAGCCAACTTGGAAGGTGAACACACAAGAGGTGTAGTGCTGACCCAGAACTGCATAATCGACATTCTATCAACCAAATTGCTATTGCACATGCAAAACGAAGTCAGTATGATGTCCAAGATGATGGAGATGAGCTACAGGAGATAAAGACATAAAATATCAAGTCTACTTCATTATTGTTCCTGCAGATCTAGTCTAATGTCCAAGTGATCCAAGACATGCATACAGTTGTCCTAGCAGTCTAGTCATCAAGAATTAGTCCAACAAGATCTAGTTGCATATACCTTCACCAAAATACTCCTATTGATCCAGTCAACACTTGGAATCTTGTTAATCCACATCAGCTCAAGTTTCCAAATGTCATGTGACTCTATTTTGGCTTTATTAGGCCTTGAAAATTAACTTTCATCATGTACAACCAAATGGGTATCCATTTTGTCTAGATTCGATGTATTTGCAAACTATATTTTATCTTTTTCCTAAAGGAAAATGGCAAATCTGAAAATGTAACAAAATTACTATACTTCATTAAATACCATGTAATCTAGACCATTGGTGTTGAGTTAATCTTCACCGTCCATTGAAAACTCAGTATGGTGGCTTGTCTATAAAAGGGCCATCTTTCCTCTCATTTGTAAGTAGGATTTTATAATGAATTGTTGAAACTCTACCAAAATATAGTCAATACAAAGAAAGTTTTGCAGGTTGCTAGGAATTTGTGTTTATGTGTTGTGTCATTTTGGTTTTCATGGTTCATATCAATCTGAATTTAATTAGTTGTGCTTTTGCAATGATGGGTAAATGTTAAGATATCTGATGAATGCTTTGGTCCATACTATTAGTGCTTGCTAATGGTAAGTTGCTGTGTATAGTTAGCTTGGGCCCTGTCATTGAATATAGTTTGGTTGCACTCCACTAGTTAAGTTGCGCCATTGTCCAGGTGTTTAATGAGTGAATGCAATTTGAAAACCATAAGGATCCTTTGAAGATTGCATCATTGCTTACAACATTGTGGGTTTCCTATCCTGGTGAAACAGGGAATGGTTTATTGAAAGTATTTGTCTATCTGTAGCATTTTACCCAGTTGGGAATGTCACTTAGGATCTCTTATCCCTTCTCTCTCTCCTTTTCCTTTTGCATTTTATTTATATCAAGTTTGTTAGGTTAGGTTATAAGCAACATCTACATTACAAATCTGTTGAAAGTATCATAGGGTTTCTGCATACATACTGCTTTCATATTCCATAAACCCTACATTTTATGTAAGACCCCTTGTTGGCACAACTAGACATACCACTGAGTCATTCCAAGCAAGCTAAGACCTAGCTGTAGAAACCTTGGAGTAGTCTTACCTAAGGTAGGATACTTTTTAAGAGAGGTGTGATACCAGCAATCATACCTTCATTGTTGTGTGCTAAAACCGCCATCAACACTACCTACAACCCAAGACACCATTAATGTCTAGAACAAGTAGATGGGAGGTAGGTATGGTTTAATGTGGATGGTACAGAGGTAGGCGGGGTACATGATTCCCGTCTAAATTGTAATAGTGGAATGTAATGTTATATATTCAAGAAATAAGATGTTATTATGGTTGGTCGCTAAGCCAATTTTCTTGTCTGCAGTGCCTTAGGCAATTTAAGGGCATCAAAGAAAAGTTAGTCTTGACTATAAATGAAGGAATGTATCTAGTAGAGTGTAGGAAGGATTTGTAAAGCACATCTGCATGTAATGGTATGTCTCCATGGGAGTTTGTAATGATTCAAGAGAATATGCAATCATAGTTATGTATTTTCTCTTACCACATATTTTGGTATGAATGTAATGAGGATTTGATGTATGTGTGATAGCATCTAATGCATTGTAAATCTTTTGCAATGGTCTCTTCTTCATTCCTCATGGGTTATTATAGTTCTAAATTTTAGATTATTAAGTATGTCAATCATATGTGATTCAATTTGTGATGTATGTGAAATATATATATATATATATATATATATATATATATATATGGTTATGTTGATCCTTTGATGCATACATTTCCTTCCTCTCTATTGTTCATGACTCTATTGCCCAATGGAGTAGACATCGGTCCATATTGGTGAAGGGCCAACACACTTTCCTAATCATTCCTCTATCTTGGGTAGTTGTAAGAGTAGGGTTAGAAGTAGATTAGATTTCACGTGTTCATGATTCAGTGTTATAACAAGGGATTAATCGTATGCAACTTAAAATTGTTTAAATCATATGTGAATCATGTTCTTGCATGCCTGCACCTTGTAAATTTTGTATGTGAAGTTAAGTGGATTCATCTTGTGGGATATCATGTTATTATCTATGGGTGCATCTGTAAGGTGTAGTAATTAGCTTAATTAGAGGTTTTATGTAGCCAGTTTGTCTTTCCTTAATGTCAAATATAGGGGTCAAGTGTACACTGGGTATCGGTATGATTGTTATTTGTGTTTCATTTGATGCCTCTAGGAATACCCTCTTGGGTCTAGTTGAGCCCGAAGTACAAGAGAGCATACCCACTCTTGTCAATTGGCCTTAACCATCCTCAATATGTGGATGAGCCTCTTTCTCACCTTCTTGATGACACCCCTAGCCTAGATGGTAGAAATATATTCTAGGATTGTGGAACTATGGTTTTGGGAACCAACATAATGGCACCATTTCTAGGGACAAGATTAAAGGGGTCATGAATTTGAAGGCTCTACTAGTGAGTTGAATCTATAATAAATTTGTGGCCTTGGAGTTCAATTATGCTTCAACGTATTCCTCTTTGGAAGAGGTGGAGACTTACATGTCAGGAAAGGAAGATTTGTTGTTGTTATATATTGATGTTGGTGATTCAGGATCCCATTTTAAGTGTGTGGTAGTTGATGTTAAAGGTACATGTGATTTTTTCTTCGTACCTTTGAAACATAATTTGTGATGCCTCAATTTTTTGTCCTGCATGGTAGAGTGTTCTAGTCATGGATTCTAGGTATGGATGTGAGTACTCTATAGATGCTCCTTCATATGCATCTTCTTACATTTCAAACCCTAGAAATTATATTGGAATTCATGCCTACAAATATTCTAGTGATGTGTCTTCAATCTATTTTAATAGCCCTAGATCTAATGAGAATCCATGCATTAAACTTTGTGCATCCATGAAAAAAGATGAATTTGTTAGGTAGTAGAATGAATTAGAAAAAAAAAAACTAACTCTTATAATTCATGTTGCAGGAAGAAAAGGAAATTGAAAATTGTGTTAGGATACTTGAGTCTAGGGTGCAATCCCATACTTGTCTTGCTGCTATAAAAATCCAAGTTTCTCAATCTCCTATCATTCCCTTAGATTATGTTTACAAATAGCCGGACCTTTCTTGGGTTGACAACAAAGTGCAAAACATGCCAATTGAGGTCTATGAAAGGAAGCTAAGTGTACGGAAAACGCTTCCTATGCTAATCTAATGAGGAGAGATGTATGCAAATTCAAATTAACCATTATAGTTACAATGTTATTAACCCAACAATAGAGATATTGCAGCAATACACCTACACACAGAATGTAGACAGAAGAGAGAGATACAAGATATATGTGGGGAAAACCCTTACAGGTGAAAAACCCCACATTCCAAAACCTACATAATGTATTATCAAACAGAGAATGTTTACAACACACTTGCAATGCAAGTCTTTATAGGAGTCTTTGACACTCGTATCTAGAGATATTCTGGTAGCATAATAGTACCTATCAAATCAACTATGCATCTCCCATCCAAGCACCTATTTATATAGAGAAGTAGTACGAATGGAGGTAGCTTCTAGAGAAAGCCACACAAGGAACTCATCCAAATCTATGTGGCCCAATTTCCAAGGCCATAAAACATGTGTATGACACTTGTAAGAGATTCTCTTTCATCCCTTACAACCCCACAACTTGGGTGCCCCAAATTTGCCCAATTAAGGTATGACAGATGCTCTTACAATGTCATAAAATCTGTCATATATGACAACTCTTACAATTGTAAGAGAATCTGTCATAATTGACTATTAATAGCAGATTCTCTTACAACCTTGTCATAGTCAAACTTGGGCACCTACTTCCTCCATGCAAGATGCTTTTAGACACTTGTCTTCACCTATCAAAGAATCTTCCATTTCTGGCTCTTACATGTCATAGATTCTATCATAGGAATCTGTCATAAATCTTACGTGTCATAAACCTCGTACAACACCCAAAAGATGCCGACACATAGAAAAACTCTTCTACCACAAAGTAGGACACCTATCTCCTCATATGAGGACAAAAATACATATGGTCACCTTCCATGTAGGATGACACATCATCGTGCCAACTCCCACAAAGTGACGAAATAAGATTTGCATCCAAATTACAATAATAGGGAAAAAATAAATATAATTAAATAATAAATGCTAGAAACTTGCAAAGGTTGAGACACCTTAATTCCCAACATTCTCCCACTTGTAAAACACCTTTCAAGAGCCAATGGAAATAATAGGATTTAACTGCTATAGGCCGAGAGGCCCATAGACTCTGAACACCATCTGAACTTCTCTGTGCCCACTGGTTTCGTCAATGCATCCACAACATTCTTCAAAGTGTCTACCTTCTCCAATGTCACCTTCCCATGCTCTACCATGTCTCACTCAAGATGAAACTGTACATCAATATGCTTTGTTCTAGCATGGAAAGTTTAATTCTTTACCAGACAAATTGCACTCTGACTATCACAATAGATAGTAATTTGTCCTGCTTTAACACCAATATCTGAACACAATCTCTTAAGCCAAATGGCTTCTTTGCAAGGATGAGTATTTGCCATATACTTAGCTTCTGTTGTGGATAAAGCAACCATAGTTTGTCTCTTACTCATCCAACTAATTGCACCACCAAACATAGTAAACACATAAGCATTGGTCAATCTCTTGCTGTCATTATCACCTGCCCAATCAGAATCCACAAATCTATGAATACTAATAGAATGCGAAGGTCATGTAGGATGACCATGATAACATAGGGAATACTCAGAACTACCCCACAAATATCTAAATACTCTCTTTATTGCATCCCAATGTACTCGTCCAGGATTAGCCATAAATCAACTAAGGACTCCCACTGCTTGGGCAATGTTTGGTCTTGTGTAGACCATAGCATACATCAAGCTACCAACATCACTAGTATAAGGCACTTTGCTCATGTCCTCCACCTCAAAAGAAGATTTTGGATAATCATTAACAGATAACTTTGTCCCAAAAGAAATAGGAACACACAATGGTCTACAATCTGCCATGTTGAAGCTATCCAACATGGTCTTCACATACTTACTCTAGCTTATCCAAACTTTTTTGTTTGCTCTGTCTCTTCTGATTTCCATTCCTGAAACGTACCTAGCTGCCCCTAAATTTTTCATCTTAAACTGTGCTAACAACTGAGACTTCAAATCAGAAATCATATTCTTACCATTCCCAATTAACAACATATCATCAACATACAATGCAATAATGAGAATGTGATCATTGTCAAACTTGTAATACACACAATGATTTGATTTTAATCTTATAAATCCAATCAACAACACAAAGACATCAAATTTCATATACCACATCCTAGGAGATTGCTTCAAACCATACAAAGACTTTTTTATCTTTCAAACCAAATTTTCTGTACATCCTTCTATGTAATGCTCTGGTTGTGACATGTAAATCTCTTCCTCCAAATCACCATGAAGGAATGTTGTTTTCACATCCATCTTCTCCACCTCTAAGTCATAAGCTGATGCAAGAGATAATAGGAACCGAATAGATGTTATCTTTGCAACAAGAGAGAAAATTTCACCATAATGAATTCCCTCCACTTATGAGTACCCCTTTGCAACCAATCTAGCCTTGTACTTTTCAACACTACCATCTACACCAAATTTCTTCTTGAACACCCATTTACAACCAACGAGTTTCCGTCCTTCAAGCAAAGGCACCATGTCCCAAGTTTTGTTTTTCTCTAAAGAAGCCATTTCATCTTCCATGGACTCCTTCCAGGAACCTGCATCTTTCATTCCCATAGCCTCTGTCGCAGTTCTAGGCTCATCAATGTTAGTAAGCAAAGCAAAATCATAACTAGAATCAAGCAATGTATAACCAAACCTATCAGGTTGCTTCTTTGTTTGTGTAGACCTCCTCTAAGGCTAAGGTTGAGGTTCTACTTCTTCTTCTAAACTTTCAGAGCTGCTAGATCTCTCCTCCTCATCAGGTCTCACAGGGTCTATCGGTTCAGTCTTCTTAGGGGCAGGAGGAAACTAAACCACATCCTCTTTCTTTTCTCTTTCTTTTGGTTGTAGAACAATGGAAGAAGCTATTAGCTCTCTGAAAATAACACTTTTGCTATACCACACTTTTTTAGCCACAGGATCCCAAAGCTTGTATCCTTTCACACCGACACCATAGCCAATGAAGATACACTTAATAGCCTTGTTCTCCAATTTTAACCTCTTCTCCCTAGGCACATGAGCATATGCCTCACAACCAAAAACACAAAGATGTCTTATTAAAGGCTTCTTACCAGAGCACACCTCCATGGGTGTCTTACCAACAAGAGCTTATGTAGGAGACATGTTTACCAGGTAGCAAGCAGTGGCAACAGCTTTAGCCCAAAACTTTTGTTCGAGGCTAGCTCCACTAAGCATACTCCTAGCCTTCTCCATCAGTGTCCTATTCATCCTCTTTGCAACTCCATTTTACTGCAAGGTGTATGGAGTTTTTTTATGTCTTTCAATCCCATGTTCTTTACAGAACTTATCAAATTTTATGGAACAGAACTCACCACCATTGTTAGTTCTCAAACACTTAATCTTTTCACTTAATCTTTTTACTAGTATGATTCTCAACAAAAGATTTAAACTCTTTGAACTGACTAAAGACTTTAGACTTGCTTCTAAGAAAATAAATCCATGTCCTTCTGCTGTAATCATCTATGAAAGATACAAAATATACACATTTGGAAATTGAAGGAACATTAACTAGACCAAACACATCATAATGAATAAGATCCAAAACACCAGAAGACTTATGAGAACTTGAGGAAAACTAAACATAGTTTTGCTTTCCATATATACAATGTTCGCAAAAGTCAAACTTGAGATTACAATCATTTAACCCCTCAATGAGGTTTTTATTTTTTAGGGTTCTAAGACCCTTCTCACCAATGTGGCCTAGTCTCTTATGCCATAACATTGTCTTCTCAGCAAGAAGCTTAACTTCTAAAGCATGAGCACTCTTAGGTACCCAAAATGCACTACCATCAGAATTTGATACAATAGATCTTTTCATTACTGGTTCCAATGGTGGGGATGAAGTTATTGCAGCTCTTTTCTTCAAGTTAGAAGAACTATTGCATTGTGAAATGCATGCCTCTAGCTAAAACATAGTACCTCTTTGAGTACCCTTCACAAGAACCATAGCTCCTCTAGTCATCTTGCATCCTTCTTTCAAAAAGACAACCTGCACACCTGCATCATTCAATTTACTTAAAGAGAGTGGGTTCCGTGCCAAGCCTAGGATGTGCATGACCCCAGAGATTTCCTTCACTCGTCCATTAGGGAATTAGATTGAGACTCTTCCATGACCAACAATCTTCAGATGAGAATCATCACCCAGGTACACTCTTCCACCATTGAAATCTTCATACTTTGTAAACCAATCTCAATGCAAGGTCATGTGGAAAGATACACCAAAATCAATCAATCACACATCATTAGATGCATGGGTTGCCAGGGCTATGATGAAAGCATCACCATCATCTTGTGACTTGTCAGAATATGAATCTACGGCATTCTTTTTCTTCTTATTTTTCTCCTCTTTGTATTCTTTTCAGAAACGCCCAGATTTACCACAGTTCCAACAGAGAGCCTTGGACTTTCTAGGAGATTTGGATCTCCCATAGGATTTGGATCTACCCTTCTCATCTTTCTTGTCCTTTTTCCCTTTCTCCTTTGGTCTTCCACAAACAGCAAGAGCCTCTTTGGCCGACTCGATTGCCTTTGTCTACATCTCTTCAGATAATAGCGAAGACACTACCTCATCCATCTTGAAGGTGGTTGTAGTGCTTTCGATGGCCATTACAATATGATCCCACAAATCTAGAAAAGAACAAAGAAAGGTCATACATCGATCCTCCTCCTCCATTTTCACACCTATGGATGTAAACTATGTAACTATCATGTTGAAAGCATTCATATGATCTGCAACAGATCCTCCATCTTCCATCTTCAGAGCAAACAACTTCTTTTTTAGGAAAAGCTTGTTGACCAAGGACTTGTCTTGATAAACATCTCCCATCTTCTTCCAAAGTTCTTTCGCAGTCTTCTCCTCATGGACATTCAATATGATAGAGTTAGCTAAACTAAGTCTTATGAGACCCTTAGTGATGAGGAGTGCACAACGGAAGGAACAATTGATCATAAATTGAAGTTATGAAACTGTTTCAAGTCTTGGCGAACAGATCTTTGAACCTTTGAACTCTCGAACCTTTGAACTCTTGAACCTTTGAACTCTTGAACCTTTGAACCTTTCTGAACCATTTCTAGGCTCGACAAACAGATCTTTGAACCTTTGAACCTTTTGTTTTCGGAAACACTTTACAACTTCTCTCTCTAAAGTCTTAGTCACTGTGATGTGAGGTTCAACACTCTTTGCCTATCAGTAAGAAAAACATTGTCGACTAGAACCCCAAAACTCACTCTGCTGGTCCGAGACACACCGATGGCTCACCTGGAACTTTCTTCGATGAAACGAGATAGAACGCACACTGATAGAAATCTCTCCATCTCCTCGTTTCGGTCAAACAACCATTATCAGTCTAATGGCCAATTTACTCTCTGATGGTCCTGGTCTTACCGACGATGACTTCTGTGTCTCTCTGACTCTATAGTTCATCTACTCTTCAACCAAACCCTAGCACATGGAGATGCTAGGTGATCTACTATGCAAGACACTCTGTCTAGATCTTTTGCACCATCGAACACAAAAATAAAACAAGAAACAAAAACAAATACTTGTACAACGAAGCCATTCCACTAATTTTGACAGAAATTATACTAGTGGAATGCTTCATGTCTACATACTGCAACGATGGAAAGCACGCAGAAAGAATAGAAATCTACAGTTATGCAAATTACATTTATAGGGAATAGAAACTAAATTGATAGAATAGAATGGTTTTAGTTCTCCTCAGAACAATGCACAATTACATTCACACTTCTTCTCCTCCTTTCTTCCAATGGTTCCTTCCTTTGGTGTTTTTATCCACTCAACCTGCCAGTAGTTAGAAAACCAACCAATGCAAACAGTTGGGAGACCAACTAATCCAACTACCTCAAACTATCCTACTTCCCTATTTTGGCACTATGCGATTACAATATGACAAAAGTGTGTTTTAAGTCACTTAAGACTTACAAAATGGGTTCTAGGTCCTAAAGGACCTAGAGACAAACTGAAATGAAAATGCATTGGTCAAATAAACCTTATTACAAAAGAAAACAAGATTTTCTAGGTGCTCCTGCACCACTTAGCCTTCCAATCTTTGAGACCCCAATCATCTTGTGGAGTTGCCATAGGTTTTGTGCCATTAACGGTTTCCCATAGGTCTTGATCAAAAAGCATATCTTCCATCTTAAGTTTCCACAACTCAAAATTGGTGCCTTCTCCACCTCTAATCTTTCAGATGTGCCTTCCATCTCCTTCGTGCACCAAGATTTTAGAATACTCTACACAAACTCCCACTCAATCTAAGATCAGCTCAAAAAACCCCTACCCAGCAGCTAGGACCAAAACTGGCCAGGCTTTGATACCAATTGAAAGGAAGCTAGGTGTGCGGAAAATGCTTCCTATGCTAATCCAATGAGGAGAGATGTATGCAAATTTAAATTAACCTTTATATTTATAGTGTTATTAACCCAACAACTGTGATATTGCAGCAATGCACATAGACACAAAATGTAGATAGAAGAGAGAGAGACGAGATATATGTGGGGAAAACCCTTACGGGTGAAAAACCCCACACTCCAAAACCTACACAATGTATTATTAAATAGACAATGTTTACAACACACTTGCAATGGAAGTCTTTACAGGATTCTTTGACACTCCTATCTGGAGATATTCCAGTAGCATAACATTACTTGTCAAATCAACTATGCATCTCCCATCCAAGCACCTATTTATATAGATAAGTAGTACGAATAGAGGTAGCTTCTAGAGCAAGTCACACAAGGAACTCATCCAAATCCATGTGGCCCAATTTCCAAGGCCATAAAACATGTGTATGACACTTGTAAGAGATTCTCTTTCATCCCTTACAACTCCCCAACTTGGGGCCCCCAAATTTGCGCAATTAAGGTATGACAAATGCTCTTACAATGTCATAAAATCCATCATATATGGTAACTCTTACAGCTGTAAGAGAATCTATCATAACTGACTATTAATAGTAGATTCTCTTACAACCTTGTCATAGTCAAACTTGGGCACCTACTTCCTCCATGCAAGATGCTTTTAGACACTTGTCTTCACCTGTCATAGAATCTTCCATTTTTGGCTCTTACATTTCATAGATTCTGTCATAGGAATCTATCATAACTCTTACGCATCATAAACCTCTTACAACACTTGAAAGATGCTGACACATGGAAAAACTCTTCTACCACAAAGTGGGATGCCTATATCCTCATATGAGGACAAAAATACATGTGGTCACCTTCCATGTAGGATGACACATCACCATGCCAACTCCCATAAAGTGACGAAATAAGATTTACATCCAAATTACAATAATAGGCAAAAAAATAAATACAATTAAATAATAAATTCTAGGAACTTGCAAAGGTTGAGACACCTTAATTCCCAACAGTCTACAATCAAATGCCTATCTTTGATGGGTATAATATTTAGGAGGGGGACACACATATTGATGATTTTTCAGATTTCATGTAAGAATTACAATTTGAGGATGAAGACGTGGATGAGATTTTTTGTTAGGACCTTACATGGAAAGGTAAGGAAATGGATTGAAAGTTTTCTAGGGTAGTCCTCTGCCTCTTGGAACAAAATTGTGGTTTCATTTGAAGAAGAATTTACAAAAGGTCTAGACCCTATCGATTTTGTCAAGGAGTTAGAAAAAAATAGAAGACAAGAGGGAGAGACTAGTATGGACTTCAGTCACAAGTTTGCAGTTTTCCTTTCTAAAATTCTAAATGATTTTAGACATGACACACCTTCCTGCATTGAAATGTTCTTTGAAGCATATGAAGCTAGTTTGAGTTTAGTGTAGGTGGATATGAAACTAATGAGCATGTAGTAGGCCTATTTATTCCAGACTCTATGGAAAAGATAAGGGATGATTACATACTAAGGATGTTATCCACAAATGCAAGTGTTACTAGTAATAAATAGGCTAATATGAACAATAGTCATGTGGGTGCAACTACTCAAATGAGTACATCAAATGAATATGAATCTATAATCAAAAGGGTAGAAGTTGAACATGGTGCATTGTATGATAGTGATGTAGATGATGAGGGCAATGTATGCACCTACCTTCAGCTAGATAGATCATTAGTTGAAGATGAAAATGATGAAACCAATGATGACTTCTAGCTTGGCAATGAGGTGTCTGGCCTGGTGGACAATGAGGAAGGCATGTGCACAGGTGAGCAGTTAAGTAGATTAGCTTGTGAGGTTGATTATGTTTAAATGTGCACATGCATGTGATATTTAGAGTGAGCAATAAAATAATTTTTGTTTGATATGCTACCCTCCTTTGTTCCATTGGATGATAATGAAGAGTTAGTACTTGTTTGCATGAGAAATAGAAATGTGCATGTACTTAATGATAATCGATCTGAGATAAATGTTAGTGCAAGAAATGATTTTCAATTTGAAGAACCTACCCTTGATGACTATGGATATGGTGATCATATGGATGTATGTGAGAACTTGTTCCTTTGGTGCAAGACTTGTTGTCTTCCACATGCAGAGTGTGTTTCAATTTGGCCACAAAGAGATGATACAAGAATGAATGAGGAAGAAGAAGTGTGTCATTCATCATTTTGTAGTAGTGAATATGACATAGCAAGTTACCAAAATGAATAAGAAACAAAGATACAATTGCAAGAATTTGGTTCTTCACTTGAAGTGTCTCATGGTGTTGATAGTTGTGTTGACCAATGTGAATTTTGAGTTGAATCATGCTTATGATTCAAATGTCAAAAGTTGTAGCAGCACAAATGGAAGTGATATATGTTGGGCACCTATCATCAAAAGTTTATTGACAACATCGTGGACTATGATGTTTTCATTTTTGACAAAGGTTAGATTTTTATTGTTGTGGATGATAATGGTGTACCTAAATTCAAATCCTTTGTGTCGGTCCATCATACAAGTAAAACTAAAGTTGGGTTGTAGCCCTCTACTAAAATGGAAAGTCCACATGTTGCTTCCTAGCTTGAAGATATGCCAAAGCTAGAATGTTTTTAGTTTGATCTATAAAAAGAATCATCTCTTTTGTAGACCAACAATGCGGTCAGACGTATATTTCTTTTCCATGTGAATTGGAGACATTTTCCTTTTGCCTTGGTTCACACTTGGAGGTCAGTAGGTGTAATGATGTTGCACCTTTTGATGATGAATGTTTGTCTTCATTCATTTGTTTTAGTGCTGACCTAGTTTTTAGTATTTCACTCCCTACTACTATAAACATGCATGATTTGCTATGGATTAGGTCAAGCACCTATTATTTGGGTTACCTTGTAGCAGTGACATTCATAGTGGAGCATGTCTTCATTTTTTAGGTAGCATTCACTATAGATTGGTGTAGGCATGTGGCAATCTTCATTTGTTGTAGCTGAGTGGTGAATGCAATCTTGGTTTGAGGGAGATCAACTCCTTCATTCAGCTTTGTTGCAAATATGTGCCTAAGTGGGTTGTCATTGATGTCAACATATCCTTGTTGCCATTGGTGTCAACTATATTCTATTGTGTTGTCTGAATAGAGGACTGGACTATTGAGGATATTGAGAAAATTAAGGACAATTAATACATGTAGATCATGTGACTGTGTAGAGGATTGTCAAAGATTACTCTAGTTAAGATTTGAGAAATCCACATGAAGATTTGAAGGAGCTATGGCCATCTAAGTAGCACCGGTTCCTGCAATACTCAGGAAAGACAAAGTGGTAGGAAAGAGGTCCAAATTGCTCTAGTAATATAAAATTGTGATCTACAGATCTCAAGGCATGTTTGGGAAGTCAATGTGTATCATCAACACTAGTGGTTCGTGGTTTGGAGGTCCACAAGCTATCCTTCTAGTTTGATAGTCATGGCAAAGAGTGTTCTTGAGGATTTGGAGGAAGATTCAAATGCTTCTAATAATTTGGTTTAGAATGAATTTTATTAGTGAATTCAATGTGCTTGTGGAGGTCTCTGGATTGTATGGCTACTATATTAGAGGTCCACATTGAAGGTTGAGCTTGTTGAGTGAATATTTTCTCTTTGAGGTTGATGTTCTTCCTAGCCTTGGCCAACCGGATGTTCCTAGCCTGTTGCAGATGCCTTAGAGTATTTTTATGAAGCATAGAGTGGTTGTAGAAGAAGACTCAAGTCTCAATTGTGTTTGGCCGATAGTGCGATGATTCGCATCAAGGTTAGCTAACCTTGTTGATCATTCCAAGGTTGATGAAGTATATAAATACTTGTTGAAGAGATATTGAAATCATCCTTGTGAAAAATAGATCAATCTGAAGAAAGGATCAGGAGCAGAGCACAGAAGGAAAGGAGTGAGAGTAGTATAGAGTGTGAGGAAGAATTTGGGGCAGAGAAAAAGTTCTTGAGCATTCATTGAAATTGAATCAAGCATGAAGTAGATGCTATTTCTCGGTTAATTCTTACTAAATAAATTTAGTAGGCAGTGAGCCTCTCTTTTGAGCAGTGAACCTTGGGCAGTGTGCCCGAAAGCATGTGCCTTCTATTTTACTAAGTACTTTTAATAGGGTATGCATTTTGTGGGTTAACCCCCACCGTGGTTTTTCCCTTAACCAAGTTTCCACATCAAAATCTTGGTGTCAAATGTGTTGATTATATTTCTACTCTTATGTTGTTGACCTATGCTTTAATGTTTACATCACTAATCTGATAGTAAGATAATAAAGAAGGTTAAAAGCAAAAAAGTTTTTATTATGGGACAGTTGATTCATCCCTCCTCTCAGTTGTCTAGTTCCAACAAGCTTGTCTTCAATATAGGTAAGTAGTTTCATCCATCTTTTGTAGGGTTGACTTACATTATGTTGAAATTTTGATTCATAGCTATGCTTTTAGTGTTTGTGCACTTCCATGTTATTGGTTGTGTTTTGTCTTGTATGTACCTTCATTGTGTGTTTCCCTATACATACTTAATGGTTTCCCCTATTTTGTTTTTCTTTTTGGTCTACCTCTCAGAGACATTTGGATCCTCGCTATGCCTATAAGAGGAACACTATCAAGTGCTATCAACTCCCAACAAACCTAATGCAGCTAAGGCTTACATGCAAGTCAATGGATATTCTTATCCCATATCTAGAAACCTATCGATTTATGATACACTACATTTATCTTATCAAACCAGGGACATATTTTCTTGGTATGGTGATAGTATTGTATGTACAACTATAGATTTATGGGGATTGGAATGTTAGAGTTGTGCATAGAAAGGAAATTCTACTCTTTAAAAAATAAGAAAAGGAATGCAATGAAATATATCTTGTAAACTCTTCACCTAATCATAAGTTACACAGTAGTTTCTATATGCGTACAGTAGATGTTACATATTAACTAATTTGACTCATTAACTACAAATAATGAACAAATCTAACTATGATTACAAGAATCTAAACTAACAAGATAAAGGTTCAATTGTAGTCCACCTCAAGTAGACCCTATCTTAGATTAATTGTGCCCTTCTCTTCTCCTATATTGACTATTAATCAAATCAGCACACCAATTGATTCATAATATTAAAGTAAACTGGTATGATAGAAAAACTCTATCTTCAAATTATCTGCTCAAGTCTAGTACATGTATTGAGAATATCTTTTGTCACTAAATATGCTGGATTGCACCATATATATATGCATCTAGCACAACTCATACATTTATTGATTCCTATGACTAGTCATTCACTTCCCATCATATGAGGGAAGGACTCTTATTTTTACACAGATAAATAAAACTAGGGAACTAAGTTCAAAACAATTAAAGAGGAACACTTCTACTAGGACTTTCCAATCTGTGCGTAGTAAAATCAAATCTTTTAGGAAACATGGGAATGAATAACTAGTTCCATTTAATTCTTCCACAATTCTTGTTGAATAATAGGCATTACGCCATCTGTTGAACATATTTTCTTGCTATTAGTGAGAATCATCTTTATTTGCAAAGGCGAGATTATTTGCTACTGGATAGTTGTACATAACTATAGGCTTTGGTTGTAGGTAACTGGTCCTTTCACTGCAGGAAAATAGACCTTTGGTTGTAGGAAACTAGACCTTTGGCTGCAGATTATCACTCTTAGTTTTTGTAGGAAGAAGTTAGTTCCATAGAAAATCCCTACTCCAAGCTCATCATAAACAGAATAACATGCCACATTATATTGAAAATAATTGTTTTAACACACAACCATTCATTACATCTTACAACTAATATAGTGCTTTATCCAAATATTAATTAAAGGTCTTGGCTTTAAAGGTAGGAGTGTTTGTGGAAATGTACTTTAAAATAGGAAACATAAGGATTATAAAAGACAAATATAAGACTCATCACACCCCTAGCTTAGCAGGGTGATTGTCCTCAAGCAACTAAGATCTCTCATTATACACGAGAGCTATACTCTTAAATTCCTATGGTTCAATTTGTCCCTTGTAGTTTCCTTACTATATCGAGTAAACTTCATGACAATCACACAATTTAGAGGAAAAACCTAACTAAACAGTCCACTTTAACCTTTGGAAAGACCTTCATTGAATTATTGACCAAGGCTAGTAAGCTTGTGATGGTGCTAGCAGTATATGTTCTTTCAAAGATTAAGACTACCTAACTAATCCTAATACAGTGTTACACTTGCTAGGAAATCTCAAAACTGCATAACAATAAAGAAAGTAATGCTAGTACTATTGCTATAGGTACATACAATAGGACACTGTAACTAACTACTGTCAAGGAATGAATGCTAAGGGTTAACTTAATATTGATAATACACTCTACACTCCAGAGTACAAGAAGTTGAAGCAAACTAGAATAACTCAAGAATCTAATTAATCATGCATTTATGAAATAACTGTTATAGAAATGATAACGTGCAGGAAATGAAGTGAGGGACAATTACCTTGAGTGGCCCTTGCTCAAGTGACTGTCTCCACTGATTGAACTCAAATCTAATTTATTAGATTTACACAATTATACTAATTCCAAATCATTCATTGCACAATCTTTACAATATCACATGAGATTCTGCTGGAAGATTTTATTCATGAATTCATCATCAAATAAACATTGTCTGTGTAACTAACTCAAAAAGATTTGGTAACTATATTTGTAATTTGAACAAAAACTAACTTCAAAACTTAAATTGTTGCAAGTATGTGCTAACTAGTGTTGTCATTGATGTTAACATGTTTGTGTTGTCATTGGTGCCAACTATATTTTCTGGTATTGCTGATTGTTGATTGATTAAAGAACACTATCTTAGTATTTTGCTCTGCATTTTCTCTATATTGAAGACCGGAGTATGAGCTTTGGATATGATTTAGAGAAGTGTTTTAAGATGCTAAATCTAGAATTTGGTGGTCTAGATCATTGTGTAGAAAAAGTTCTATTCACCAGTTTGAAGACTGTACCTAGGAACATTTGCAGAGTGACAGAGAGATAGTATTATACTCCTCATTTCTCTGTAGGTTAGAATTTAGTCTGGTAGTTTTGGACTTAAGCTTATAAGGTCCTTATCCATCTTCAATCCAAAGGATTTTTTATTTGGTACTCTGAAAAGCAAGCTACTGATTAGAAGAGTTTGACAGTGTTTGTTGAGAAGTAGTCTATGATGTGTCTTCAAGTGATATTTGTTGTCTTCAAGTGAAATCTGTTGTGGTTGGATTTTTTTTCTCCCAAGTGATTCCATGTTGTCCATAGATGTCTCTAGAATATATTGAAGGTGTGTGCTTGATCCGCAAGATAAAATAAAGATCTTGGAAACATGTATGTAAGTGTTCTTGATGTTGTGCACTAGTTCTGGCTGACCTAGTTAGTCACACTTGTTGCAGAGGTGATTCATGGATTGTGGAAGTATGTTGTAGTGTGTGAAGATATATTTGGGTCTAAGATAAGCCATGAAGTGTTCCTCTTTCATTCATTTACTCTGCAAGTTTGTTTAGTTCTAGTCCTAATTTGATTTTTGTATGTATGCTGACCTTGGAGATAGTTCCAATGGTTGTAGATTGTAATTCTGACCTTGACGTACATTCCAAGGTTGATGATTGGTATAAATGTATGTAATGAATTTGTGCATGAGATGACAAGTAGTGAAGATGTGAAGATAAAGTGTGAGTTGTAAAAGTATAGCAGAGTAGAGGAGATATTGCGCTTCAATGGAACTAAACTCAGGCATGGTGTAGATGCTACTTGTTGATCATGATGTTAGTCATAAACAAACATAGAATAAAAGTTACACATCAACCTTTACTCATCTTGAAAGATACAATGAATTCAAAGAATTCATGATCCCAAGTCTCTATGGATTAGTTCTTAATCAACTGACATTACTCATCAGTTGATGTGTGTTGTTGTTTTCCATTCAGGGGCCTTATGTTTGCTTATCAATAGGATTCTATTCCTATAATGATGCTATAGAGAAAGGTTATTCTACACAGTCATTTCTTCAAATAGTGTGTCTTCACTCAAATCTTTGCATGATATTTGTCTATTTAACATGCTTTAATTTCAGATATGCTATGAATTTTCAGTTATCTACGAGATGTTTGCATATTTCATATTATTTGCTTCTGATGATCTATTATTTTGCAATTGTGATGGTGAATTTATGAAATTAAAAGAAATGTAAAAGAATACTTCAAATTATGATGAATCTTCAGCTATTGAGCCACATACATACTTGATATAGTCATGAGAAAGAAGAAATCAAACCATATGTTCACCAGGACATTCCACAGCTAGATATAGATGATGCAAACTTCAAAGGATGAGGAATGAAGATAATATATGCAGACTGATGAGCACTCCAAGGGACATGGAAAATCAAAGCATATATCAAGAATTCATACATAGACTACTCAAGATTTATGATGATTTGTAATCAAAATGGTCTTCTCTTTCATTAAGTATACAAAAATATGGATGCTTACAATAACTTTGAAATAGGCCCTGAATATTTCAGCAAACAAATTTCAATTAAGCTTCTGAATGTTTAAAATGAGGCATCCCTGCACCTTTTATAGAATAAGGTGAGGGAGTGGTTAAAAAATGATCTACGATCAAGATTTGTCATTTAAGATCAACGGTACATATTTCCTTTGACTTGGTCAACTATGTCTCATGGCACAGGTTGCCAGCTGGCAACCATCTAGGTAACTCATTTTCTTTTTAAGTACCTGATGCAGATGTTTCCTTTGTAGCACATCTTCATTTATTCATCAAGCCCTTCTTCTTCATCATCATGATCATCATGATCATCACTTTCTGTGTCTTCATCATCCTGATGGATATCGCCTTGTATATGGACCTGCATGACCGTCTGGATATTTTCATATGCTTCTACTATTCTTTCAACTTCCCTGCCATCCTGAGTTTTTGCTTTGGCAATGGCATGCTTGTGGACCTGATATTTATCTCTAAGGGTCTCCAACTTATTTTTCCTACTACTCAATGTTTCATTATAGTTTTCCACTCTGACTTTGATCCTCATGATCTTGTTCATAGCTTCTTCAGTCAGGTGGGATGAGAGGATCATCAGCCATTGGCTGGAAGTTATCATGCAGAGCTTTTATGGCAAAGTTTGCATCTTGGTTCTCAATCTTCCCCTCTACTTTTCCCTCTAAGGCCTCTAGGACTTCTGCCTCATATGACATCATGTTGTGCAATTTCATACTAATATCTCTTAATTTACTGTTGCACTTCTTCAATACATCACATTCAAATATGATGTCTTTATGCCAAATATCTACCAACATGGCAGTGTTATTATTCAACACCTGGTGGTTTATTAGGATCTAAGGAGTAATCCTCTCTATTTCACTCAAAGCACTCAAGGCTTTCTCTAACTAGAAAGATCTTCTTCCAGTCTCATTCTACAATTTATCTACTTTTCTTCTTGAGATACTCAAAGAATCCACCTCTATAAAGAGGCGCTTACTACTTCCTCAACTCTTGTTGAAATTGATGACATCCATTTTCTCATAATTACTGACTCATGCTTCATGAGGTCTAATTTATTAACCTCCTCTTGAGAAATTGTAGTCAATGGGACTGCCTGGTCTAATACTGTACTATCAGGGTTAATCAACCTTTTGATGTATGTATGCAGCTGAGCAATGTGCTCTTTATGCTTCTTATTTTTCTCCTTTTCCTTCTTCACCCTTTGGGTTAAAGAATCTATTATATCTTTTCCTTCCTGAACCTCTTGGTCTTCATTGGCAAACCCTAAATAAACCGTTGTAATATGGAATTCTTCCAAGGTGATCTTGCCTTTTTCTTTTTCAACTGTGGGAAGTGCTACCTAGGTGGTCCTTCTGCCCGTAGCAGGATCTCTTCTGATGGCAGATGTTAATCTAGCCTTCCTCTTAGGCTTCATGATGGTTTTTGAGAATAATGTTGAAACGTCAAATTCTTGCAGCTCAAAACCTAATTCCGTACCTATTTCTTTCTCTAGCCATTCAGGTACTTGATCTCTGGATCCTTGGTGTCTGTCATCATCATCATGTATACCTTGATCTCATGTATCTATTTCTATTCTCAATGGAGAGGGTGATTTTCTTATTTCTTCCTCATGATGTCCATCCTGAGGGGGATCATGTTGTATTTCTTTCTCTTGAGGAGCTTCTTTTTGCGGAGGAGGATCATGCTGTGTATCTACCTCTTTTTCTTTGACCTGATCCTGTACTCCCTCCTTTTGTGTTTCATCCACCTTGGGAATTTCCTCATCTTGAGGCACATTTGTATCCTTGGATATCGTTGTATTTGTACTAGGTGCCTCTAACTTATCTTGGATCATGTTCTGCTCTGCACCTGATGTATCGACCTCTTGAGGATTTAGGTCGTCATGACCTAAGGTTTCTTGAGTCTGGGGGGTATCATCCCCTGATGTTTCTGTATCTTTCCCACCCTTGTGTTGGACTTCAACTATTTTGGGCTCATCAAATATATCTTGTTGTTGTCGGCCCATATCTGGAGCATTGCTTTCTGTCTCTGCCAGCTTGGCTATTTCAGCATTTTTAATTTTATAAGATGCACCTACTTGATGTTCAGTACTTACATCCTCTCTGTATGTTAGGTCTATCACTGCAGGGCTAGTTACCTAATCAACTAATTTCTCAAGCTTGATTTGTTGGGCTGCCCTCTTTGGGCTATTTTCCTTTTCTTGCCCTGATTGCTTCAACTCCTCTAATATCACCCTCTGTGAGGATGGGGTTCCCTATGGGGTCACGCAAGTATTAGAAGCAAGGGTCTCCATCTACTGAGAGGCTACATTTTGTACCACATCATCATCTGATAGGTCCACAGTTTCTTCCAATGAGAACGGACCACCTTGAACTACTTTTAATGCTTTTTTCATCTGTTCTTTAGCCTTCTCAATCTTAAACTGAATGATGGTAGGAAGTGGCACTTCATGCTGCAATTCTTTCTTGAATACTTCACTAACAGCTCCCCTTAATATCAAAGGGTCATGTCTTATTTCACCCCTCATAGATGTCCTCTATCTTTTAGGTGGTGATGCCACCAAGGGTGCTTTCCTCTTTCTGGTGAATGTCATATGGTCATCTTCTGCATGCTCCTCTTCAATAAGGATATCCTTCTCCACATTCTACTGTGAAGCTTGGCCTTAATCTAGCACTCCTGCAGTCTCTATAACTAGCCTTAGGATTCTCTTTGTTCTTGGTTCATCCGTCGAAGGTTATGCAGATGAGGCAGATGCCTGTTCTGATGCAGATGCACCTTTAGCTGGTATATCAACCTTTTCAACTATCACCCCCTTAGGATTATCATTAGTTTTCTTCTTTCCTCTAGGGGGGTCCCTTACTTTGTTTATGAGGTGGTAGCCTTTCTCCATTTGATTTTCTCTTTTCAATCAGAAAGTCGTCATATTCTTCATTTGAAATCTCCTGCCTTTTCCTCTTGTTATCTACTGTGATGGCCATGCCTTTTCTCTTTAGTATACCTATTTGTTTATCCAACCATGACTGGGTCAACTACAACACCCCACCTGTAAACTGATCTAATGAGATGTCTTCAAGTTGTATCAAGTCCAGGGTTGAGATAGTATCATTATATACTTTCTTCTCCTCATATTCATCTGACATGATCTTGCCATCATCTTTCTTCAGTTGAGTAGGCACTGTGATATAGTCAAATGTCCTTACTTGATTGAGAGTGAGCCTCTGATATTTTCTCCTTCTGATCTCAGCCTCATCTTCACAATTAGTCCAAAAATCCTCTAAGTGCTTCTAATGCATGGGCTTCCCCATTATCTTTTGCATTCTCCCATAAGGGTCATATGATCTGGCTAATGGAAATGGCTATAAGCTCATCAGGTTCAGACCACTTATGGCTTTCTTTATGTTCTCTAAATCTGGGCATATATAGCACCCTATAGTTACTAGAAACAACACTGGAGGTATCTTATTACTTGCTTTGTAGGCATCCAGTATAGCGGATACTTGTCTCACAAACTCCATCAGTAGGGTACATGGGTAACATTAAGGGTTGGCCTTCAAAGCCTTCTATCCTAATGTAGGAAAATGTGGCAAACTAGATAAACCAGGTACCATGCTTGTATATCCCTTCCTGAGCTTCCATGCTCAGTCTTTTGGTTCTATCTTCCTCCATTGTTCTGACTAGATGCATAGAAAATGTATCATTCACTAATTTGTAGTCAGGGAGATAATTTTTCCTCTGCAACTGAGGGTAATGATCCCATATATGGGTGTCATTCAAGCTGCCACCAATCTTTTCAATTGTGGTTAGTGCATCAAATGTACCCTTATAAGCACATGAGTATACAACATATGAAGTCATATAAAAGGAACACTCCAGGCCTCCTAGTTTCATCATCTTCTCATCTAAGGCATCACTGATGATCTTAGCCTAATTTGGCTTGTTATCTATGTAAAGGCACATTATCATGACCCCATACATCCAATCCTTGCAGCTTCCAGCAATAGGCTAGCTTGTCATCCTGCTGAGCAGGGCAATCATATACTGATACTCATCATCAAAATAAAATTTGTACATATGCACTGGTAATTTGGCAGAGGTAGTGTATGTGCTGTTCTGAGCTCTCCATTGAAATATCCTCTTTCTTATAGTCTTCTTGTTATTTATATATTCAGTCTCTAGTTTTTTCAGATCCATATTGACTACCTTCTTTCCAAATGGGAGGTTGAAAGTGGATGCAATCCCCTTGATGGACAAATCTGCATAAACCCCGCCATGTTTTTCCACTCTCCTTGTCTGAGGGTTGTAATTCTTGGCACACTCTATTATTAATTATGGAGTTTCCATGGAATAAGGAAATCCAGCCGCATACCACATTCTTGATGTAAAAACAACATCTAGTTGGGTACTTTCTTTATCGTTATGCATCTTAGACGACCATGCCATTAAATCTGTGTTCCATTGATGAGTATCTCTAATGAAACCATACTTGAACTACACTCCTTCAGGTTGAGCAAACATGGGCTTAAAGAATTCAGACTCAGACTTGCTCCGCCTGACGTCCACCATGGATTCCTGCAATGACCATGACTGGTCTTATCATGCTATTTATATCCATTCATATACAGCACTATGTGTTTATGACATCATGCATATTATATTCGTTAATCTCCATTTCATCCTGATATGCATAATTACAGAGCAAAACCATACAAGAACTTACTACCTGGATATTACAGAAAATGACAACAGGAGGGTTTCTGATTACTTACCTAATAATGCTTATCTCCTGGATTAAGTAGATGATTATAGAAAAGGGCTCAGATACCGCTGATAATCATGTGTTCTGTTCTGTTGTAAGATATATGCATCCACAAGTAGGCTATATGAGGGTTTGAATGTTCTATGCTCTATAAATTCTTGTTTTATCGCAAGGTAAATGTTGAATGACCTCGTAAATTCACTTTTAATCTCATTCTTAGGGTAAATTTAGGGCAAATCCAGGTCAAATTCATCATAACCATTGATCTTCTGCATGAAATCCACAGATGTTGCCAAGTGTGTGCATCACATTTGCAATTAGCAGGAATCACCTGCTACATTTATGGCCATTAAATGTTACATGGAAAGAGGAGGGGGGTGATCTTCGGAAGATTAGGTGATATTTGGAATATTGGGTGATATTCAAAATATCACCCCCTCTGAGTAATATCGGGTGATGTTGAGAATATTGGGTGATATTCATAATGTTAGGTCATTTTTTTAAGATTACGTGATATTTGGAACATGACCCCTCAAACTAAAGATGACCCCTTTCGAAAGATTAGGATGACGTCACCGTCATGTTATGTAAAAAGGGGGGTGGTTGGAAATATACCTCCATGAGGTAAAAAAGATGATGACGTCATCGTCATAGTGATTTTCTTTGTTCTTCGGGATTGGATGATGTCATCGGCATATTGGTACTGTGGTGATATTTTGTGACAGGGTGATATTTGAAACATCGGGTGATATTCAGAATATCAGGTGATATTCAAAATATGACCCCCACAAAGTACATGAAGCTATTCGATGGGTAAATGTCACTACCACATAAAATTAACATCTGGAGCTTTAGACCAAACTGATTATCGGGTGATAAAATTGGATTAGGGTGATCTTTGATAAGATGACTGATGTTAAGAAATATGACCCCCCCGGAATATCAGGTTTGATTGGAACTTTGACTTACCATAACTTTCTCTCTCTAAGGGATATCAGGGTGATCCAAAAAGCAAACCTGCATGAAATTTTGTACTCTTTCCAACCATGAGGTTATTGATATGAAATATTAACTTTGACAAACTGACCTCATCATGATGACTTACCCAGCTCCCTCATGTAGGGTCACCTGCATGACTTACTTTTACCAGACCACCAAAAAGTAGAAAAACACAAGCCAAGCAAAGCAAAAAGTTGGGTCCTTGTTTTGTCAAGTCAAAATGGGGCGTGTTGTGTAACCACACAACAACTTGCCACCAAAGAAAACAACAAAATTCTAGTGATTCAAGTGAGGTGATCACATTTATATATAGTATTCTAACTCTTTCTAAACAAAATTCCAGTGATTCAAGTGAGGTGATCACATTTATATATAGTATTCTAACTCTTTCTAAGTATAAGCATCATAATCTTTCTATATGATAAAGTTTTCATCATGGCAACAATGCTAATAAAGGATCAGGTGTGTGCAAATGATTAATTATCCTCATCTTGAAAGAAAGTTAAAAACATGAGTAACTGATGTTAAGCTACATAGTTTGGGAGCATCCCTCATAGCCGACCTGGATAGAGGCTTGCTGCCAGCAGGCGTCCAGAGCCTCAGCAAGGTTATCTATATAATCCCCATAAGTAGAGCCCCACTGCCAGCAGGCGTCTATAGCCCCGGTAGAGTTACTTAGATGGCCTAATTTATTTCTTTTTCTAAGTTTTCAATACTTTATATTCTGTAAATCCGATGTCATCATGTAAGCTTAGTGTGCAAGGTATGGTCACTTGCTGATTTAGGTTGGAGATTGTATTGGTAGCAAGGGAGTCCCTTTAGATTTTTCACTTAACACCTATACTTGTGTGTTCAACAAGCCCAAGGCTGTTAGGTGAGTCATTGTGAAAGAATCACTTTGGTCAAGAAAAGGCACCTTGATGAAAAAATATCACAGACCAGATCACAAGTACTTCTCAAAATGAGTCATAACCTATATATGAATATGTTCTCATCACTTGAATCCTAACAATTTAGTTATTTTCTAAGGTGATGAGCTACATCATCTTGACTAACCAAAACAAAACTCAACCAGCAAACAACTAAAACAACAAAACAAAACAAAACTGTACAAACAACTATACAAATACACACTATGATACATATGACTGTCATGAAGCTAACTTAGGCTTGGAAATAATGTTTAAGGAATTGTCCATTAACTGGTAATGGAACATCCTCACCTGTCAAGTTTTTAAGCCTGTAAGTGTTGTCTCCTAATATTTCAAAAATTTGGAAGGGACCTATCTAGAGTTTGTCAAACTTACCATGATCTCCCTTCCTCTCATGTGCTTTATCCCACATCAGGACTAGATCTGAAATCCTGAAGGCCTTAAACCTGGCTCTTTTGTCAAACTAGCATTTGACAACAGCCTGATGTTTGGCAAATTGATCAATTGCTTGACTTCTTTTCTCTTCTAGGTGCATCAATTGAAGCAACCTGACTTCTTAGTTATTGTCTATGCCCAGGTACTCTTGTGTAAACTGCAGTGTAGGAATCTTTAGGTTAACAGGGAGGATGGGATCCACCCCATATACTAAGTGATAAGGTGAGTTTCCTAATGTAGCCTTATTCCTAGTTCTGTCTATCCATAAGGCATATTTCAGTAGGGTGTTCCACTCCCTAGGGTTCTTTTCTATTAACTTTTTAATGATGTTCAACAAATTTTTATTGGTGGATTCTGCTAATCCATTTCCTTGGGGATAATAGTCTGAGGAAAACTTCAGTATAATCCCATAATCAAAAGCCTAGCTAGATAATCTTGTTGAAGCAAAAGCAGACCCATTGTCATATACCAGAGCATAGGGAACTCCATACCTGGTGACTATATTACTTTCCAGAAATCTGATGACATCTTCAGCATTGCAGGTCTTGCTGTTGACAGCTTCAATCCACCTAGTACAATAATCAGTAATCGTTAAAACATATCTGTGGCTGGAGGATGATGGAGGATTGATTGGTCCTATGAAATCCATGCCCCATTGTGCAAATGGGTGCATCTCCATCACTGGCTGCAAAGGTTGAGTAGCATATCTCTCTCTCTTAGTATAAACCTGACATACATGACAGCATTTAATATGTTCAGCAGTATCCTTGAAAATTGTGGGCCAGTAGTATCCTGCCCTGAGGATAGCGTGAGTTGTGGCCATGGATGACCCATGGGCAGTCCCAAACTTGTCATGTAATTCTAATAGCACTTTGTCTGCTTCTAGCCTGTCTAGGCATCTTAGGTATATCCCTTCATAATTTTTCTTGAAAAGGATTCCCCCTTTCATCATATACTTCTGTGACCTTATTTTTAGGGCTCTCCTTTGTGAGGCCTGCAGTCTTAGAGGACATCTTCTAGTGATCGGGATGTGCCTGATGTCTAAGTACCATTCTCCATTGTCCTTTGCATTAATAACATACTGCTGACTCATGATGTTGGGGTCTATCTCTGATATCATTTGGCTTAAAGCCTGTCCTCTTACTAGCTTCATGGGTGTGATATCCATGTCATATTCTTGAAGGACTGTGATCCATTTAGCTTTTTTTTCACCTGGCTCACTCTGCATCAAGTACAACAGCAATTACCTTACTTCTCAAGATATAGTGCCTGAATTTCTTTACTGCTCTAACCAAAGCAAGTGTCTGCCTTTCAACATCCATGTATCTTAGTTCAGCATCTTTGAAAGGGCAGCTCATAAAGGCAATGGGCTTTTCCTCTTTTTCTTCATTTCTCTATGTCAGTACTGTTGCAGAGGTATGCTCTAAAGCAAATGAATATATGTAGAAGTCCCTGGTGTAGTCTGGATTGATCAAAACTAGAGCATCAGATATAGCTTTTTTAATGTCTTCAAAAGCTACTCTAGCTTCTGGTGTCCACTCAATTTTAGCATCCTTCTTGAGCATGGCATTTAGTGGTCTGACTATCTCTGCAGAACCAGTGATGAACTTTCTTACAAAATTAATCTTACAAAAGTAAGATTTGAGCTTCTTTTTGCTTCCAGGAAGCTGTATTTTCATAATGGACTCCACCCTGTCAGGATCAATGATAATTCCATTTTCAGTTATCAGGTGGCCCAGGAATTTTCCTGTTGTTACCCCAAATATGTATTTCTTGGGGTTTAGGGATATCCCATACTGTTCACATTTTTTAAACACATTTCTGAGATCTTCTACATGGTTTCCTCTATCCTTAGAGAATACTGTTAAGTCATCCATGTATATGACTATGCATTTTCCTATTAAGCCTCTGAAGGCTATGTCCATTACTCACTGGAATGTTGCTCTAGCATTTATCAGCCCAAATGCATGCGTCTGTAGGCAAATATCCCCCACTTTGTGGTGAAGGTAGTTTTCAATCTGTTAATTTTATCCACCATTACCTAGTTATAGCCTGAGAAACCATCCAGGAATGACATCATTTTAGCACCATTAACAATCTGCAGGACTTCATCCAAGGAAGGCAAAGGATAATTATCCTTCTCAAATGCTCTATTCAAATTCCTAAAGTCCACACATAACCTGATGTCGCCATTTTTCTTCCTCACTAGAACCAGGTTTGCCACCCATGTGGAATGTCTGATAGGAAATATGATCCTGGCATTCAGTAGTTTCTTAACTTCTTCAAAAATAATAGGTTCCAGTAAAGCTTTGACTGGCCTTTGCTTCTATCTAAATGGCTTAGCATCTGACTTCAAAGGTATGGTATGAGTGATGACTGATGTGTCATAGGTTTTCAGCTCATCATAGGTCTAGGTAATGACATGGATGTAGTCTTTGAGAGCTTGGGTTATTCCTTCCAACTCTTCTTCTGTGCAAACCTTTCCTATCAGGACATTTTTTTTTCATCATCTTGTCCAATGTTGACCTGAGAATATTGACCTCCATCAGCTTTTGGAAGATCCTTCTGTTTCAACATGTTGTCTAGATCAAATGCTCTCTCAAGATCAATCATTCCTTTAGGAATCTTATTGCTGGGCAACTCTAAGATTTCTTCTTCTTCCCAGACATGATCCTCTACATTGTTTTCATCTATGATCTGGGCATCAAATATATCCCTATTGGAGATGAAATCTAGGATATGCTGATTATAATCGAATACTTGGAGGTTGGTTACATTGTCAGGCACAAAAGGTATTGATACCAACTCTACTGAAAATCTTTTCAGTCCAGAAATAGACAGTGGCTCCAATGTACTAGCAGCTTGGGCTAAAGCATCTACCCTATGATTCTATTCTATAGGTACATGGGTGATATTAAATGCATCAAAAGGTTCTATCAGGTCCCACATCCTGTGCTTGTAATTGGATAGTTTTTTATAATTGCAGGAGTAAATTCCTCTTACCTGGCTCACTACTAATTCTGAGTCTCCATAGACATACAGAATTTTTAGTTTCTTCTTAAGGGCAAACAGTATCCCATGAATTACAGCTTCATACTCTATTACATTATTCATGCAGGGGAATTGTAGTCTGTATGCTACTAAGTAGGACTTTCCAGATGGATCAACTAGATCTATCCCTACTCCAGCACCTTATTTGGACTTGGATCAATCAAATCTTAGGATCCATGGCTTATCTAAATGTTCCTTCTTCTTTGCAGCTCTAGCAGCTACACCACCTGATATCCACTTCATCTTTGGTGGCTCAACTCTCTCAGCCTTCACATTTTTTGTCTTCTGTGAAGATGATTTCTCTTTTTTCTTTTTATCCTCAGAAGGAGAATCTTCTGAACTAGGCAATGTTTGCCTTTTCAAAATATGTAGACACAACGAGTAGGTAGTTTCTGAATGAGGTGCTTCATGTAACCTGCACCAGTTTTCAATTAAGACTTCATGTGGGGATCTCTGCTGTTGTGTCATATTCTGTATTTCTTCTGATAGAAACTCTTCAAATTTAATCAGATTGCTGCCTCTATCTTCATCAGATAGCTCATAATATGATTCTATCAAATAGTCACTCACTGGGGTGATTCTCTTTTTCCTCATAACATTAATCTAGTCAAAAACTAGAATTTCCTCTGTTGGACTATAACCTTCATCCTGGCGCGTACCTTCCTCTATTCCTACAAACGCCAAACAACAATCATCAGTGTCACTATCATTATCACTTTCTGAGGAACTTAGTGCTAAGGATGATGATGATGCTACTGAGGCATCACTACATGTTTGTTCTAGCTCCATCATGTCTATGCAGGCATCACAGGTTTTCTCAGAATGTGCTTCATTATGCAACCTGCACCATCCATCAATTAGAATATCATGCACAGGTATTTTAAATAACTTACACCATTTTACCTCTCTAGATAGGTGCATCTCAAAATTCTTAAAATGATTGACCTCACTTTCACTTTCAGGATCACAATTAGACTCTATAACTATTTTGGCATCCTGAGGGTCATGATGATGATGATGATGAACATCATACATCAAGATTTCTTCTATCCTGATAGTTTGTGGCCTGATGGAGTAAACTCTAGGTTCTACGTCCACATACATGATCTCATTAGTTTTGTTATATTTAGTGAGCATGTCTTCATGCGGGGTTTTGCATCTATTCTTATCTAATTTGGTATCCCCTTCCATGGCAACCACATATGACTGAAATCGGTGGCCATGTATCTGTTGAGGGTTTTACACCAATCCCTGCTAAGCAGCATCCTGTATGTATCAGGTATATCAACTAGCTGAATATCAATATAATATTGGATCCTGGGATCAGATGCTAGCTGCATGTGAATGTGATTTAGCTCTCCTACTACACTCACCTCTGTTTTGTCTAGTTGTGTCACTTTCTTTAAGGATTTAGTAGGATGCAACCCTAAAGCATTGTATATGGACAGGGGTATTACATTGGTAGATGCTCCTGAGTCTACTAAACAGTTGTGCAAGTTTTTGCTAAACATCCTTATAGTAAGGAGGAACGGAGGTGACTCACTCTTATCTCTATATAAAGTCATGTGGGGGGTTTCTGTAGCTTGGACAGTAGCTAGCACTTTTTGTTTGACATTAGGATCTATTGCAGCATGATCTTTGCTAACAAACTGACTTGAGGTATGACCAACCTCTCTCAGAGCAGGATCATCTAGTGATTTCATAAATGCCTTTTTGATGGCAAGAGTTTTAATTAACTCCGAGAGTGACAGGCTAATTTTAATTTTCTTCATTTCATCTGCCAAATAAGTGACTAACTTATCAGACTCATGAGGCAGATTACCAGCTTTTGGTGCTGTATTAGGTGATGCCAGGTACTAAGCATTAACCTTGGGAAATCCAGGGTTATTACTTGCCTTGGGATCTAGAGGTGTATTGAAATTATTGGGAGGCAAGGATGAGGTCAAAGGACCAAGAGCTCTATTTGCATTATTTCTTAGGTTGTAGTTATGCTTACCCTGATATTGTTGTTGGTAGGCATGTACCTCCTCATATTCATTTGAAGGCTCATTTTCATCCTCAAAGGGGAAAACATAATTTGACTCAAAAGCCATGGCTGATTCTTCACATGCTAGGGTGTAATCTTTGTGAGCAGGCACTGTTTGCTGATAAGGATAATTAGCATAGCTCTCTAACACCAGGGAAGAATCATATCCATAAGGGATGATTTCATTTCCTTCCACCTGTGGTTGATTTCCTAAAGTATTGGACACTTCAATCTGAAAAATGCTAGCAACAATCCTGAATTGAGGACAGTCTAACTCTACATGTGCATTGGTGTTATGGATCCTGCACCAATTAGTGAGGGCTGCCTTTGCAAAGTTGACTCTAGTAGTCTGTTTTGGTTCACCAGAGGGCTGATTGTCTAGGGGTGATGGCGAAGAACCATTGTTTGGCCTAGAGTTCCACATTCTAGGCTATCTAGGAGGATTATTATTACCATTATTATTGTTACAATTGTTATTATTGTACCCCCTATTAGGATAATTTGGTCTGTCATTTGCATAGCCTCTGTTCTAGTTGGGCTGGGAATAGAAGTTCTGACTCCTTAAGTGAGTGATCTCAGTTGTAAGTTTCCTTAACTGAGCTGATATTTCTTTGATCTCTTTCTTCTCTTCCTGAGCCTAGGCTACTACATTTTTAGTTTGGGGCTTGAAAAGGAAGATCCATTGGTCTGATTAGACTGATCTACAGCCTGAGGTATTTGTTCTTGTCTAGGATACTGCATCATTTGGGCATTTCCATTAGGTGGAGGCATGATACTCAATGGAGGTATTTGTGAAGGACTAGGCATCATAGCTGGAGGCATCATGGCTCTATTAAGCTGTTGCTGGGTAGGGTAACTTTAATAACCTAGAAGTGTTGGAAATGCTATGTTTGGTGTAGGAGTAGGAACTAGCTACTGACAGACTTTGATAGCTTCTTGGAAAGCTCCTGCCAAAGTTGTTACATTAGGATGTGCTCTCCTGATGAACATGGAAGTTAAAGGATCTAGGGATGAATAATATATGCTCCTAGTAGCTTCATCTGCTACAACATATGGTGCAATAACTTAGATAGCATTTTCTGGAACCTAGCATTGAAGTTAGCAATAGGTTTGCCTTCAAATCTCTTAATCGTGGTAAATAAATGATAGTTCATTGAAGGATCAATTGGTGCTTTGAATCTATTAGTGAAAGCTTTCTCTAGGATAGCCCATGCATTGACTGAACCCTAAACAAGACTAATATACTAGTTATAAGCCTCTTCCCCTAGGGAATAAGGAAATAACCTGCATATGACATCCTGATGCTCAATTCTGGCCCTACAACAGGCTTCCTTGAAAGTTCTAATGTGATCATACGCATCCTGATACAAATGATATTTTAGACAAATTTTATCTAGATTCTTTGGTAACGCATGATAAGTAGTGAAAGTCAAAGGAGACTCAACTACAAAGAAAGACATTGCAACCGGTGGAAGTTGAGCATGAGGTTGAACTTGAGGTATGACCGACTGAGGCTAGACTGGAGGTGTCACAAATAGTCCTGTAGGTATTTGTAAACCAATAGGAGTCACAGGAGGATGTTCTGGTGATGCTCCTAATGCACTAGGATTAGGAGAGTGATGTATGTCAACAGTTCTTGGTCTAAACCCTCTAACAGGTAGTTCTTCAAAAATTCCACCAGATCAGGATCTAGTATTTTGCCTGAGAGCCAGGATGTCTCAAATTTAAGGAAAATCAACTGGATACTTGTAAAGATTAGTTGGAATTTACCAACAAAGGTTGTATTTATGGTCAGAAATGGTTATTGACTGGATATTTGCATGAACAATGCAAATATGAGGCGATTTTGAGGTCTGGTGACACTTGCAACCAGATATCAAGTTTCTAAGGCAGATTACTTCAAAGCTTTGACAAATTTATCTGAAATAGACCTGATCTTTGCAAATTCATGATGATCTAGCACAAATCTTGCAATATTTATGATTAATTTTGAAAACTTTACAAAGGATTAGCATGCACAAGCTCAAAACAACAAATCCTTGCATGTAACTCCAAATATAGAGGATCATGAATGTTACCTTACTATCTGCATCATCAAATCAGATAAAACCTTACTAATGATGAGCGGGCCAATCTATGTTGCGTTAAGAGCAAGGAGCCTGCACAAAATGAATGATGACAAAGCTATGGTGTTCCTTCCATTGGCCCTCCTTCTAGTGCCAATTTATGTTGATCATGATGTTAGTCATAAACAAACATAGAATAAAAGTTACACATCAACCTTTACTCATCTTGAAAGATATGATGAATTCAAAGAATTCATGATCCCAAGTCTTCATGCATTAGTTCTCAATCAGCTGACGTTACTCAGCGGTTGATGTGTGTTGCTGTTTTGCATTTAGGGGCCTTACGTTTGCTTATCAGTAGGATTCTATTCCTGTAATGATGCTACAAAGAAAGGTTATTCAACATAGTCATTTCTTCAAACAGTGTGTCTTCACTCAAATCTTTGCATGATATTGTCTATTTAACATGCTTTAACTTCAAATATGCAATGAATTTTCAGTTATCTACGAGATGTCTGCATATTTCATATTATTTGCTTCTGATGATTTATTATTTTGCAATTGTGATGGTGAATTTATGAAATTAAAAGAAATGTACAAGAATACTTCAAATTATGATGAATCTTCAGCTATTGAGCCACATACATACTTGATATAGTCATGACAAAGAAGAAATCAAACCATATGTTCACCAGGACATTCCATAGCTAGATACAGATGATGGAAACTTCAAAGGATGAGGAATGAAGACAATATATGCAGACTGATGAGCACTCCAAGGGACGTGGCAAATCAAAGCATATATCAAGAATTCATACACAGACTACTCAGGATTTATAATGATTTGTAATCAAAATGGTCTTCTCTTTCATTAAGTATACAAAAATATGGATGCTTACAATAACTTTGAAATAGGCCCTGAATATTTCAGCAAACAAATTTTAATTAAGTCTGAATGTTTAAAATGAGGCATTCCTGCATCTTTTATAGAATAAGGTGAGGGAGCGGTTACAAAATGATCTATGATCAAGATTTGTCATTTAAGATCAATGGTGCATATTTCCTTTGACTTGGTCAACTATGTCTCGTGGCACAGGTTGCCAGCTGGAAACCATCTAGGTAACTCATTTTCTTTTTAAGTACCTGATGCAGATGTTTCCTTTGTAGTGTATCTTCATTTACTCATCAGGCCCTTCTTCTTCATCATCATGATCATCACTTTCTGTGTCTTCATCATCCTGATGGATATTGCCTTGTATATGGACCTACATGACCGTCCAGATATTTTCATATGCTTCTACTATTCTTTCAACTTCCCCACCATCCTGAGTTTTTGCTTTGGCAATGGTGTGCTTGTGGACCTGATATTTATCTCTGAGGGTCTCCAATTTATTTTTCCCGCTACTCAATGTTTCATTATAGTTTTCCACTCTGACTTTGATCCTCATGATCTTGTTCATAGCTTCTTTAGTTAGGTGGGTGAGAGGAACATCAGCCATTGGCTGGAAGTTATCATGCAGAGCTTTTATGGCAAAGTCTGTGTCTTGGTTCTCAATCTTCCCCTCTACTTTTCCCTCTAAGGCCTCTAGGACTTCTGCCTCATATGACATCATGCTGTGCAGTTTCATAATGATATCTCTTAATTTACTGTTGCACTTCTTCAATACATCACATTCAAATCTGATGTCTTTATGCCAAATATCTACCAACATGGCAGTGTTATTATTTAGCACCTGGTGGTTTATTAGGACCTGAGGATTAATCCTCTTTATTTAACTCAAAGCACTCAAGGCTTTCTCTAATTGGAAAGATCTTCTTCCAGCCTCATTCTGCAATTTATCTACTTTTCTTCTTGAGATACTCAAAGAATTCCACCTTTGCAAAGAGGCGCTTACTACTTCCTTAGCTCCTGTTAATGCTGATGACATCCATTTTCTCATAATTACTGACTCATGCTTCATGAGGTCTAATTTATTAACCTCCTCTTGAGAAATTGCAGTCAATGGGACTGCCTCTTCTAATATTGTACTGTCTGGGTTAATCAACCCTTTTATGTATGTATGTAGTTGAGCAATGTGCTCTTTGTGCTGCTTATTTTTCTCCTTTTCCTTCTTCACCCTTTGGGTTAAAGAATCTATTATATCTTTTCCTTCCTAACCCTCTTGGTCTTCATTGGAAAACCCTAAATCAACCGTTGTAATCTGGAATTCTTCCAAGGTGATCTTGCCTTTTTCTTTTACAACTATGGGAAGTGCTACCTGGGCGGTCCTTCTGCCCATAGTAGGATCTCTTCTGATGGCAGATGTTAATCTAGCCTTCCTCTTAGGATTCATGATGGTTTTTGAGAATAATGTTGAAACATCAAATTCTTGAAGCTCAAAACCTGATTCCATACCTATTTCTTTGTCTAGCCATTGAGGTACTTGATCTCTAGATCCTTGGTGTCTGTCATCATCATCATGTCTACCCTAATCTCCTGTATCTATTTATATTCTCAATGGAGAGGGTGATTTTCTTATTTATTCCTCATGATGTCCATCCTGCGGGGGATCCTGTTGTATTTCTTTCTCCTAAGGAGCTTCTTCATGCGGAGGAGGATCATACTGTGTATCTACCTCTTGGTCTTTGACTTGATCCTATACTCCCTCCTTTTGTGTTTCATCAACCTTGGGAATTTCCTCATCCTGAGGCACATTTGTATCCGTGGATATCGTTGTATTTGTACTAGGTGCCTCTACCTTATCTTGGATCATGTTATGCTCCGCACCTAATGTATCTACCTCTTGAGGCTTTAGGTTGTCATGACCTGAGGTTTCTTGAATCTAGGGGGTATCATCGCCTAATGTTTCTTTATCCTTCCTGCCCCTATGTTGGATTTCAACTATTTTGGGCTCATCAAATATATCTTGTTGTTGTAGGCCCATATCTGGAGCATTGCTTTCTGTCTCTGCCAGCTTAGCTATTTCAGCATTTTCAATTTTATCAGTTGCACTTGCTTGATGTTCAGGACTTACATCCTCTCTATATGTTAGGTCTATCATTGCAGGGCCAGTTACCTGATCAACTAATTTATCAAGCCCAATTTGTTGGGCTACCCTCTCTGGGCTATTTTCCTTTTCTTGCCCTGATTGCTTCAACTCCTCTAATATCACCCTCTGTGAGGATGGGGTTCCATGTGGGGTCATGCAAGTATTAGAAGCAAGGGTCTCCATCTGCTGAGAGGCTACATTTTGTACCACATCATCGTCTGATAGGTCAACAGTTTTTTCCAATGAGAATGGACCACCTTGAACTGCTTTTGATGCTTCTTTCATCTGTTCTTCAGCCTTCTCAGTCTTAAACTGAATGATGGTAGGAAGTGGCACTTCATGCTGTAATTCTTTCCTAAATACTTCACTACTAGCTCCCATTAATATCAAAGGGTCATGTCTTATTTCACCCCTCATAGATGTCCTCTGTCTTTTAGGTGGTGATGCCACCAAGGGTGCTTTCCTCTTTCTGGTGAATGTCATATGGTCATCTTCTGCAGGCTCCTCTTCAATAAGGATATCCTTCTCCACATTCTGCTATGAAGCTTGGCCTTGATCTAGCACTCTTGCAGTCTCTATAGCTGGCCTTAGGATTCTCTTTGCTCTTGGTTCATCTGTCGAAGGTTGTGCAGATGAGGCAGATGCTTGTTCTGATGTAGATGCACCTTCAGCTGGTATATCAACCTTTTCAACTATCACCCCCTTAGGATTATCATCAGTTTTCTTCTTTCCTCTAGGGGGTCCCTTACTTTGTTTCTGAGGTGGCAGCCTTTCTCCATTTGATTTTCTCTTTTCAACTAGAAACTTGTCATATTCTTCATCTGAAATCTCCTACCTTTTCCTCTTGTTATCTACTGTGATGGCCATGCCTTTTCTCTTCAGTATACCTATTTGTTTATCCACCCATCACTGGGTCAACTGCAACACCCCACCTGTAAACTGATCTAATGAGATGTCTTTAGGTTGTGTTAGGTCCGGGGTTGAGATATTATCATTATATACTTTCTTCTCCTCATATTCATCTGACATGATCCTGCCATCATCTTTCTTCAGTTGAGCAGGCACTGTGATACAGTCAAATGTCCTTACCTGATTGAGAGTGAGCCTCTGATATTTTCTCCTTCTGACCTCAGCCTCATCTTCACAATCAGTCTAGAAATCCTCTAAGTGCTTTTGATGCATGGGCTTCCCCATTATCTTTTGCATTCTCCCATAGGGGTCATATTATTTGGCCAATGGAAATGGCTGTAGGCTCATCACGTTCAGACCACCTATGGCTTTCTTTATGTTCTCTAAATCTAGGCATATATACCACCCTATAGTTACTGGAAACAACACTGGAGGTATCTTATTACTTGCTTTGTAGGCATCCAGTATAGTGGATACTTGTCTTATGAACTCCATCAGGACTACCCCATCAGTAGGGTACCTGGGTAACATTAAGTGTTGGCCTTCAAAAAGCCTTCTATCCTGATGTAGGAAAATGTGGCAAACTGGATAAACCAGGCACCATGCTTGTATATCCCTTCCTGAGCTTCCATGCTCAGTCTTTTGGTTCTATCTTCCTCCATTGTTCTAACTAGATGCATAGAAAATGCATCATTCACTAATTTGTAGTTAGGTAGATAATTTATCCTCTGCAACTGAGGGTAATTATCCCATATATGGGCATCATTCAAGATGCCACCAATCTTTACAATTGTGGCTAGTGCATCAAATGTACCCTTATAAGCACATGAGTATACAACATATGAAGTTATATAAAAGGAACACTCTAGGCCTCCTAGGTTCATCATCTGCTCATCTAAGGCATCACTGATGATCTTAGCCTAATTTGGATTGTTATCTATGTAAAGGCACATTATGATAACCCCATACATCTAATCCTTGAAGCTTCTAGCAATAGGATGGCCTGTCATCCTGCTGAGCAGGGCAATCATATACTAATACTCATCATCAAAATCAAATTTGTACATATGCACTGGTAATTTGGCAGAGGCAGTGTATTTGTTGTTCTAAGCTCTCCATTGATATATCCTCTTTCTTGCAGTCTTCTTGTTATTTATATATTCAGTCTCCAGTTTTTTTAGATCCATACTAACTACCTTCTTTCCAAATGGGAGGTTGAAAGTGGATGCAATCCCCTTGATGGACAAATCTGCATAAACCCTACTATGTTTTTCCACTCTCCTTGTCTGAGGGTTGTAATTCCTGGCACACTCTATTATTAATTATGGAGTTTCCATTGAATAAGGAAATCTAGCCGCATATCACATTCCTGATGTCAAAACGGCATCCAGTAGGGTACTTTCTTTATCATTATGCATCTTAGATGACCATGCCATTAAATCTGTGTTCCCTTGATGAGTATCTCTGATGAAACCATACTTGAACTACACTCCTTTAGGTTGAGCAAACATGGGCTTAAGGAATTCAGACTCAGACTTACTTTGCCTAACATCCACCATGGATTCCTATAATGACCACGACTGGTCTTACCATACTATTTATATCCATTCATATATAGCACTATGTGTTTTCGGCATCATGCATATTATGTTCGTTAATCTCCATTTCATCCTGATATGCATAATTATAGAGCAAAACCATACAAGAACTTACAACCTGGATATTACAGAAAATGACAACAGGAGGGTTTCTGATTACTTACCTAATAACACTTATCTCCTAGATTAAGTAGATGATTATGGAAAAGGGCTCGGATACCCATGATAATTGTTAAAAATTAGATAAATAAACAACACACAAAGTAGAACACAGAGACAGATATTTAATGTGGTTCGCCAATGTGGCTACGTCCATAGGAAAGCAGGGCAATAATCTTCTTATTATTTGCAGCATCATACATATGATCTTTCCCTCATATATATACAATTCTCTTCAAGAGAAGGTGAAGAGACAAACAGGGAATATGAATTGAAGAGTTGGACTTCACATCCAACAATCTCCCACTTGAAGTTTGATTCATGTAGCAACTTCACATCTAAACAACCTCCCACTTGAAGTCTACTTTTCATGGCCTATTGTACATCCAGGAGCTCCCACTACATGAGAAATGTCTAGATGAATGAAAACCTGGAATGAGCGCATACAATGCATCGCTTCGTTAACATTCCAGAAATAAGGCACCATCACAAGTGATCAAGGGATACCAGAAATGTCCAGATGAATGCAAACCTAGAATGAGCGCATACAATGCGTCGCTTCGTTAACATTCCAGAAATAAGGCACCATCACAAGTGATCAAGGGATACTAGAAATGTCCATATGAATGTAAACCTGGAATGAGCGCATACAATGCATCGCTTCATTAACATTCCAGAAATAAGGCACCATCACAAGTGATCAAGGGATACCAAGTCTACTAACAGTATCACATAGAAAATGTAAACATGTAGTACCAAGGAACATCCACAATGATATGCAAAACCTGCAAACCAAACCCTTGTAGCATGTCCTTCTACACACACCTCCTACACATGCCTCTTGACCATTTTGGGAAACACAGTTTCTCAAGCTCCTAGCAATCTTTGCAACAAACCTTGCCAGTGACAATTCGACATCATCTGGAAATTCATAACCTAATAATACATCTCATTCACATGATCATGGGTCACATTAGAAGCATAATAGAATGGCATGGGCCCTTCGAACTCCCCAATTTTTCCTTTGGTACATCAGGCAGGGATTTCCTCTTCACACACTTCACATAACATATTTTGGGAAGCCGCCAGTTTGAAAAAAAAGGCACCTATTTCTGTGGAGTTGCTAGCATAAATCCCAACTGCCACAGCCCCTCTTCTTGAGCAACCTTTTCTGATCAGCAAAACTAGAGCGTCGTTTTCGTAGATAATTGGGGCTCTATTCACCTTCAATCTGACTCCAATCTAAGGCTGCAAACCAGTATCTCCTGCTCTTATACGGTGCAAAACCTTTGGTCTTCAAACAACAACTTCAACCTTGTAAACCATGTCGAACCTGCTCTCCCTGGATCTCACTGCTCTGATACCAATTGTTAAAAAATTAGATAAATAAACAACACACAAAGTAGAACATAGAGACAGATATTTAACGTGGTTCGCCAATGTGGCTACGTCCACAAGAAAGCAGGGCAATAATCTTCTTATTATTTGCAGCATCATACATATGATCTTTCCCTCATATATATACAATTCTCTTCAAGAGAAGGTGAAGAGACAAACAGGGAATATGAATTGAAGAGTTGGACTTCACATCCAATAATAATCATGTGTTTTGTTCTGCTGTAAGCTGTATGCATCCACAGGTAGGCTGTATGAGGGTTTGAATGTTCTACGTTGTGTAAATTCTCATTTTATCACAAGGTAAATGCTGAATGACCTCATAAATTCACTTTTAATGTCATTCTTAGGGTAAATTTAGGGAAAATCTAGGTCAAATTGATCATAACCATTGCTCTTCTACATGAAATCCATGGATGTTGCCAAGTGTGTACATCGCATTCGCAATTAGTGGGAATCACCTGCTGCATTTATGGCCATTAAATGTTACGCGACAAGAGGAGGGGGGGTGATCTTTAGAAGATTAGGTGATATTCAAAATATGACCCCCTCTGAGTAATATCAGGTGATGTTGAGAATATCGGGTGATATTCAGAATGTCAGGTCATGTTTTTTTAAGATTAGGTGATATTCAGAACATGACCCCTCAAACTAAAGATGACCCCCTTTTGAAAGATCAGGATGATGTCACTGTCATATTATGTAAAAAGGGGGGATGGTTCGAAATATACCTCCGCGAGGTAAAAAGGATGATGACGTCACCGTCATAGTGATTTTCTTTGTTCTTCGAGATTGGATGACATCATCGGCATATTGGCACTGGGGTGATATTTTGTGATAGGGTGATATTTGAAACATCAATATCGGGTGATATTTGAAATATGACCACCGCAAAATACATGAAGCTGTTTGACAGGTAAATGTCACTACCACATAAAATTGACGTCCGGAGCTTCGGACCAAATTGATTATCGAGTGATAAAATTGGATCAAGGTGATCTTTGATAAGATGATTGATGTTAAGAAATATGACCCCCCCGGAATATCAGGGTTGACTAGAACTTTGACTTACTGTAACTTTCTCTCTCTAAGGGATATCAAGGTGATCCAAAAAGCAAACCTGCATAAAATTTTGTACTCTTTCCAACCATGAGGTTATTGATATGAAATATTAAATTTGACAAACTAACCTCATCATGATGACTTGCCCAGCTCCCTCATGTAGGGTCACCTACATGACTTACTTTTACCAGACTGCCGAAAAGCAAAAAAACACAAGCCAAGCAAAGCAAAAAGTTGGATCCCTGTTTTGTCAAGTCAAAATGGGGCGTGTTGTGTAACCACACAACACTACTATATCAGTTCACCCCGATAGTGAGCCAACCCTCGGCAGTGAGCCACCCTTTGGTAGTGAGGGTTTCATTTGGGTAGTGAGCCTCTTTTGATATTCAATATTGTTACTACATTATTTTGTGAGCTAACACTCACCATGGTTTTTCCCTTTTTAGGGTTTTCCATGTAAAACATTTGGTGTTCATGTGTGTATGGTGTTGATGTGTTCATGTTTTTTATTCTTCTTTTCATGTTTAATCTTCATGATAGAATAAGTTATTAAATTAAGTGAATGTGAAAGTGATTTTGGTTAAAAAAGTTAAAGTTTTGATACAATTGATTCACCCCCCCTCTCAGTTGTCTTGTGCCTTTCAACAATTGGTATCAGAGCCAAGTTCCTTGGAAGAAAGCTTAACAGCTTAAGGTAGATCTGGGATGGCACACAAGAAAGACATGTTGGAGTATAGGACCACTTAGAGGGGGGGTGAATCAGTGGTCTAAAAACTTTAACATTTCAAAACTTAACTCACCAGATTTATACAAAGAACCTTATTGAAAATAGTCACAAAGATGTGCAATTTAGGATATAAAACTTGAATAAGGATGATCAAATAAGTACAACATAATAAACCATCAAGAGGAGACATAATACGAATTTTGAAGAGTGGAAAATCCTCATAGGGATGAAAAACCACTTGGGAAAATTACCTCACTGGCTTAACAAAATCCCACTTATTACAAAGCCTCACTGGCTACTTTGTTTAGAAGCATCTACTTCAAGGAGCACCAACCCCTAATGCATTTAGAAGCACCAACTCCTAGGGCACCGACCCTTAATACATTTAGGAGCACCAACTCCTAGGGCACTGTTGATGATGATTGTTAGTCATAACAACATGCATAAAAAAATTGTACAACAAACCTTTATTATCTTGAAAATTACGATCAATTTGGAACAAACTGATGACTTCAAGTTTCTGTTGATTAGGTCATGATCTTCTGACATTACTCAGAGGTTGATGTGACATGGTGTTTTCCATTTCAAGGTATCTTACACTATCTATATGGTGAATTGTTGCCTATATATTTGATTCTGCACTTGTTTCCTATAAATTTACTTCACAAATAAAGTTATTTCCACTGTATCCAACAGATGATGATTATATTTATAAGTTTGATCAATTCTTCTAAACATCAGCTATCATGAACTTGTTTCTACTTCTACACTATGTATTTAACTAAATAATGTGCCTACAAGCATATATTTGCATGTTTATCTTTGATATTCATATATATTTACATGATATTTATCATTCTGACATGCTTTCACTCAAAATATGCTCTGTATGTTCAATTATTTATGAGTTATAGGCATATTTCATGTTTATTTGCTTTAGATTGTCTGTTATTTGCAATTGTGAGGTGATTTGTAATGAAATTAAAAAAAACTTAAAGAATACTTCTAAATTTAATGATCCTTCAACTATTGATTCACATACATTCCAAATACTTTCATGAAGAGAAGCAATCAAATCATAATTTCACCACGATGTTCCATAGCTAGGTATGGTTGATTCTAAATTCAAAGGAACAAAGAATGAAAATAACACATTGAGACTAATAAGTACTCCAAGGGATGCAACTACTCAATGCATATATCTAGAATTCATCCACTGACTACTCAAGATTTATGATTATTTGTAATCAAAATAGCTTCTCTTTCATTAGGTATACAAAAAGACATGTACATTCACAATGAGCTTTGAAATTAGTCCTGAAACCCTCAACAATCTAACTTCAATTAAGTTTCTAATAATACAAAATGAGCACTCCATCTCCTTTATAGGCTAAAGAGAGGAGGCAGTTACAATGATCCAATGATCAAGATTTATCTATCTAAATCTATGGTCAATATCTTCTCTTTGACTAGGTCAATACTGGTAAACATGGCACAAGTTGCCAACTGGTAACCCTTTGATAGGACTTGATCTTTTTGTAATCTAGTTATGCATATGACTCTATTTATGGTTATTATGCTTCTGCTTACTCTTTGTCCTCTTCTTCTACTTCTACTTCTTCTTCTTCTTCTTCTTCATTCGCATCATCACCTTCATCCTCATCTTCATCACTATCATTTTCATCATCACTAGCCACAAGATCACACCTTATGTGCATACTAATTATCCCTCTGACAGATTCATAAGCCTATACTATTCCCTCAATTTGACCTCCATCTTAGACGCTGGCCTTAACTACAGCATGCTTGTGAGAATTGAACTGTGCCTAAAGACTATTCCACTTGTTTTTTCTACTATTTAATGTCTCATTGTATGTTTCTACTTTAGCCTTCATTCTCATGGTCTTGTTTATCACATCTTCTATTAAGTAATGAAGCGGATCCTTTGTTGCTTGCTTGAAATTATTATGGAAGGCCTAGATAGCAAAATCAACATCTTGATTTTCTATTTTTCCTTCTACTTTATCTTCCAAAGCCTCTAGGATATCTATCTCATTTTCCATGAGATGATGCATTTTGACACTTATGTCCCTGAGCCTACTTCTGCATCTCTTTAATACATTGCATTCAAATCTAGTGTCCTCATACCAAATACCAAGCAACTGGGCAGTGTTATTATCCAATACCTTGTTATCCATTAGTATCTTCATGTCTATCCTCCTTATTTCTCCTAAGGCATCCAGATATTTTTCCAATTTGAACAATCTTCACCCAACTTCATTTTGAAATTTATCTACTTTTGTCCTTAGAGTACCCATCAAATTCCAATTTGAAAGGGATGTTTTGACTACATGTTCTGCTTCACTAGCAAAAGAGACAAACCAATTATCCACCAATTGAGCTTTATGTTTCATGAGATCTAACCCTGTTATCTCATCTTGAGAGATGATTGTCAATGGTGTGGTTGTACTAAGTGGAGTATGCTTAGGGTCAATTAACCCTTTTATAAATGAATGTAATTGAGCAATATGCTCTTTATGTTGTTTGTTATCTTTTTCCATTTTAATCCTCTTCAATAAAGAATCAATACTATCCTTGGCCTCCTAGCCCTATTGTTCTTTTGTAGCAAAACCTAAATCAATATTAGTTATTTAGAATTCCTCAATATTTATTTCCTCTTTGGCCCTATCTGCCATTGGTAAGGCGACTTGGGCGGTTCTCCTACCTATAGTAGGGTCTCTTTTAATTACAGATGTTCATCTAGCCTTCCTCTTAGGCTTCATCATACTAGCTGAAAATAATGCAGAAACATCAAATTCTCTGATTTCACCAATTTGTTATGGATTTATCTCCTACTGCAACCAATAAGGCACATCAGCACTAGACTCTTGCTAATTGGCCTGCTCAAATTGAGCATCTTGATTTTCTATTTTGTGCTCTTGCCTTGGTGGAGAATTCTCTTTCTTTTGTTCTTCTTCATGCACTTTATCTTGAGGTATCTCCTGCTGAGGGATCTCTTCTTGATGTATCTCCTTTATTGGAACCTCCTATTGACCAAGATCTTCTTGAAATGTATGAGGTCCTTGAGGTGCGAGAGGTGGTTACGTAGAAATAACTTTAGGTGGTACAACAATATTTTGATCTAGTGCATTTTGTTGAGGTTGATCCCTAGGAGGATCCTGCATATCATAATCTTGTACATTGTGTTGGGGTGGATCTTCAGAAAGATTTTGAGCATCATGATCATTCACCTCCTATTGAGGTGGTTTCTCAAGAATATTTTGAACATTATGATCATGCAGCTCCTGTTGAGGTGGACCCCTAGGAGGTGATTGGATGTTCTGATCCATTATGTCCATATGCTCCCCTTGATTTTCCTGATTTATATTCTCCATTATCTTCTGCTGACCACCATCAGATTGAGGGCTCTGTCCCACATCTTTTGACATATTTTCTTCCTCTAGATTCTAAGTTTTCTCTACTTTCTCTTCATCTATTTTCTCTCATGACATTGGATTCTAACCTTGATCTTCTTCCTTGGTAGGCACTTCATTATCCCCCTTTGTATGTACATGAACTTCTATCTTTTCTTGCTCTAGGGGTGGATCACTGCCTTTATCCTAATCCTGGTCACCCTGATATGCTAGATCAATTATTGTCGGATGGGTGACCTGATCAACTAGGTTAGTTAGTCTAATCTGTTGGGATATTACTTCTAGAATTTCTTCTTCAATTTCTTCTATTTCCACCTCTTGGAGAGCTTCTTTATGCACTAAAGGAGTGCTGCGAGGAGTCATTCTTGTATTTTCTACCAATGTTTCCATCCTCTGGGCAGATGCCTCATTAACTATTGCATCATCTGATAACTCAACTATGTCATCAAGTGGTAGAGGTGGTTCTTTTCCTTCACTTTGCATTTCCTCACTATGTTCATCTGTCCTTTCAGTTTTAAATTGAATAATGTTTGGAATGGGGACTTCATTTTACAAGTCTCTCATGATACCCAAACCACCTGCACCTCTCAATAATAGAGGGTCTATGCCACCATTCCTCTCATTGCAGTCTTTTGCTTCTTTGGAGGTGGTTGAGATGGGGTTACAACTTTCCTCTTTTTCCTTATAATCAGCAAATCACTATCCAAAGGTTCTTCTCTTTCCTCTTCAATTGCAACAAGAATAGGCTTTGTGACAACTTTCTTCTATTTGGGTGACACATCAGATGAAGTTCCTGCAGCTGATGTAGATGCACCATCTGATTTTGGTTTTGGCTACCTGATGATCACCACCCCACATGCTTGGGAATTCCTCTTACCCTTTGGCTTCTTCTTATCCTCAAGTGGCTACCTTTCTCCATTAGATTGTCTCTTTAATGCAAGGAAATCATCATATTCTTCTTCAGAAATTTCCTATCTTTTCTTCTTATTATCCACTGTGAGGGCTACACCCTTATCCCTTAATTTCTTAACCTCAGCATCTAACCCATTCTTGGGTCCCTTTCATAACCTTCACCATTATCTAATTAAGTGAGACAACCTCTGACTAGGTCAAATTAGGTGTTGTTATGGTATCATTATATACCTTATTTTTCTCATATTCTTGAGACATTACCTTCTCATCATCCTTACGTAATTGAACTGGCACTGAGATGCAATCAAAGGTACATATTTGCTTCAGGGTGAGCCTTTGGTATTCTCTTCTCCTCACCTCTGCCTCATCATCACAATCAGTCCAATAATCTTCAAGGTGTTTCTGATGGATGGTCTTCTCCAACAACATTTCCATTCTACCGTAAGGATCATAGGGTTTGGCTAACTCAAAGGGTTATAGATGCATCATATTGAGTCCCCCAATTGCATATTTTACACTTTCCCTATTTTGACATACATACCAGCCCATCATGACTAGAAATAATCTCTGTGGAATCTTTCCTCACTCAATATGAGCCTCCACTGAGGGTAGTATTTGTCTAACAAACTCCACCAGGACAACTTTATCATTTGGGTACCTGGGCAACATAAGAGGTTGTCCTTCAAAAACTTCTATCCTTATGTATGAGAATGTGGGAAATTGAATGAGCCAAGCTCCATGTTTATATATAATTACTTGTGCTTCTACACTTATCCTCTTCAGCTTGTCCTCCTCCATAGTTCTAACCAAATGCATAGAAAAAGAATCATTTACCAACTTATAATTGTCAAGGGCCTCTCTCTTTTTCAGCTGTGGATAATATTCCCATATGTTCATATCTCTTAGGTTACTCCCCAGTCTTCCTACTATCTTTAATCCATTGAAAGTCCCTCTAAAAGCATAAGAATATGCAATGTAAGATGTCATATGGAACATGTTGATGTTCCCCCCAGCCTTGTCATGCCTTCATCCAAGCTGTCACTTATGATTTTGGCCCATAGGGGGATGCCATCAGAATACTCAGTCATCCGCATTATACCATACATCTAGTTTTCAAACAATCTAGCATTTGGCCTCCCTATCATTCTGCAAAGTAAAAACATCATGTACTAATACTCTGACAAGAAATCAAACTTGAAAAGGTGTACAGGTAATTTGGTGGCAGCCTTATACGTGCTTCTCTTAGACCTCCACTGGTACATGACTCTTCTAGCTGCCTTTTCATTGCTACTATATTCTTTCTCTAATTTGCTCAAACTCAACCGAACCACTTGGGGTCCCTTAGGTAAATTAAATGTTGCGGTGACATCAGCAATGGAGAAATCTGCATATACCCTACCGTGTTTCTTGACTTTCTTGGTCTTAGGGTTGTAATTCCTAGCACACTCTACCACCAGCTCCGTAGCCTCCATGGCATATGGGAATCCTCCAACATTCCACATTCCTAAATTGACTATACTCATGAGGAGAGGGTTATCTGCTCCCCTATCTAGTCTTCTCGTCCATGCATCAAGATTTGTGCATCCCTGATGTGTATCATTAATTATTCCATATCTAAACATTACCCCTTCTAGTTATGGGAACATAGGCTTTAAGAATTCACTCTTTGATCTGTTCTTTCAAGTTGCCATGATGTCCTACGATAAAACATACACATCTTACCCTAATGTGTCGAGTGCAGAAGTGATTTTACAATTTCATGTATCTCATGGTGATTAATCTAGTGTTTTATTCCATCTCATGCAGTCATCATGCTAATTAACTTTGTAAAAACTACATTTACCCTACGATTTACCATAAACGACAAAACTAGGGTTTTTTGTTACATACCCAAAAATGCCTCTCTTTCTTACTATAAAGGTGGTATCTTTATGAATATGATTGTGCTGCAATTGGTGTTATCCATTCTATTCAAATGTGGTTCTGTTCCATTCATGATTTGCAGTAAGGGTTTACTCACTCTGAGCTCTGTAAATTTGACTTAAACGCATGGTAAATTCAAAATGACTCCTAAAATTACCTTTTAACTCTTCGAGATGTTGAATTAGGGTATATTTAATGTCACTCTGCTCATGTCCATTGATTAATATATGATATTAGTAGATGTTGACAAGTGGTGCATAACTACTTGAAATTCAGAATACCTCACCTACCATTAGAATCACATTTAATGTAGAGGGTGATGTTTGGGAACATCCAAATATTTGAAAATGTGACCGTTATTTGGAACGTGATGGTGACGTCATCACAAGATGGTCAACGATCAACCAGTGATTGAGGTCAAGTTAATATACCTCCCTTCTATAACAATCGAGTTATACATTGTATCTATCATGATCAGGGGGATGTGCCACATGGCACTATCTAATTGGTTATCAAGGATCTTTACATTTTAGGTTATAAGAACCGATATGAAGGATATTAAGAAATATCTAGATATTTGAAACTTGTAAAATATCCCCCTTATAAGAAAGTGCATATGATGTCATTACAGGGATGGTTCTTCATAATTGTTCAAGAGAATGACATCATCGTCATATCAGTTATGATCAGGCATGTTTTGAAATATGACCTTCTTTCTTTTAGGTCATGAGGGTGATGTCATCAAGAAATCATGATTCATTAACATTGGTTAAAGGTGACGTCATCGTCATATTGAAAAATATGACAAACATTTAGAAATGTGACTCTCTGGGTATTGAGTATACTAGTGACATCATCATCATGTTAATTTCCTTATAGGTCGAACAAAGATGACATCATGGTCATATTTTGGTGAAGGGTGATGTTTAGGAACATCTGGATAATTGAAAATATGACCCTGCAAAAATATACCTAAGATTTGATGGGTGAACCTTCCTTCAGATTTTACTTTGACATTATGCATATCAATGCATATGAGGATATTGGGTGATCTTCATCTTTCGGGGTCATCTAATGAATATGCAGTTTTTAGAAAGTGTGACCCTGTGAAAATATCTAATTTGGCCAGTTTTTTGACTTAGCATAACTTTTTACCCTTTGCGAATATCAAGGTGAGCCAAAAGGAGAACTTGCTTAGAATTTCGTGTTCTTTAAGACTACGGGGTTTATGACACTAAATTCTAACTTTGACAAATGACCCTTTCTTGTGATGCACATGCATGTGCATGGGTGATACACTTAGCTAACTTTTGCCAAACTGGCCAAAGCAAGGAAACAAAAACAAGCAAGAGCAAAAAGTTGGATCCCTATTTTGCTAAGGCAAAATGGGGTGTGTTGTGTAACCACACAACAACTTGCCACCAAAGAAAATAACCAAATTCAAATGATTCAAGTGATGAGGTCAGATTAACACATAGTATTCTAATTCTCTCTAGGTGTAAGTATCATGAGCTTCTAAATGATATCAGGTTCATGAGTGAAACAATGTTGATAAGGAATCAAGTGTGTGCATATGATTAATTATCCTCATCTTGAAAGTAAGTTGAAAGCACAAGTAACTAGTGTTAGGCTACATATTTTGGGTTCATCCCTCATAGCCAACCTAGATAGAGCCTTGCTGCCAGCAGGCATCCATAGCCCCGACAAGGTTATCTTTACAATCCCCCTAAGTAGATCCCCACTGCCAACAAGTGTCTATAGCCACGGGAGAGTTACTTAGATGGCCTAATTTTATCCTTTTTGGATTTTCAATATTCATCTCTTTTCTTTTTTGTATATATGTAAATTCATAAGATATCATCATGTAAGTTTAGTGTGCAAGGCGTGGTCACTTAATGCTTTAGGTTGAGGATTGTAATAGTAGCAAGGGCGACCCTTTAGATTTTTCACTTAACACATATACTGATGCATTCAACAAATCCAAGGCTGTTAGGTGAGTCATCGTGACAATCTCCTTAGTCAAGAAAGACATCATTTATGAAAAGGATATCACAGACCTGATCAGGGATACTTTTCAAGGTGAATCACAACCTATGTAAAAATTTGTCCTCATCACTTTAATCTTACCAATTATGTTGGTTTCTTAGGGTGATAAGGTGCATCATCTTGACTAACAAAAATAAAGACTCAATAGCAGAAACAAACAAACAAGCACACAAAGCAAAACTATACAAACAACTATACAACATATACACTATGGTACAAATGACTTACATGACCCTATTTTAGGCTTGGAAATAATGTTTGAGGAACTTCCCATTAACTGGTAATGGGACATCCTCATCGGTTAGAGTCTTAAGTCTGTAGGTATTGTCTCCTAGGATCTCTAAAATTTGAAAAGGACCTATCCAAAGTTTGTCAAATTTCCCATGGTCACCTTTCCTTTCATGTGCTTTATCCCATGTGAGGACTAAATCTAAAAACCTAAAAGCTTTCACTCTGGCTCTTTTATCAAACCATCATTTGACAACAGCCTGATGCTTAGCAAATTGATCAATTGTCCTATCTCTTTTCTCCTCTAAGTACATGAGTTGAAGGACTGCAGACAACTAAATAAGATACCAACAACCTATCTCTGATGAAGGACAGTTCAAAACTCCAATACCATAACTCACCAAGTTCACTGTCTCTAACTGAGATCAGCCTTCTTACAAAGAAGGGTTTCAACACCATAACAACTTGTTCTTGACATCCAAGAGAGAGAGAGGACTTCAAGGCACACCTTCGAAGATGCCTAACTTCTTCTAACATTCCACCATCTACACTATGCAGAACCTGTAGGATAGTAACATCTACCATACCTTTCATAGACAGTCACAATCTCATTGCTCCATGAGAAGGACAGTCACAATATCCATCTTAAGGTGGTCTCTTTTAAGACACACTCAATCTAATCCACTATGCCAAACCAATCACATGCCTAACATGCCTACTGTCTTCATTGAAAAAGCAAAAAAACTCACCAAACTTACCTAGTGTCCTCCCTTGTGGTGACTGTCTTCAAAGATGACTGTCAAGACAACATAAGGCAGAATGAATTGGTTTCTTAGAGAGGTCTCTTCCTACCTCTTGACACAAGACCATTACTAGATCCAAAATATCTTATATCTAAAGACTAGTATTTTACCAGGTTTTTCACTCCACAGTCAATGATCTTCACCCAAGTGCTACTGTCCTCTACTCCATCCCAATACATAACTCTGCAGAGTCATCTACATGACCAATTCAGTCTAAACCATCCTCCTGCCTCCCCAAACCTTCACAAGACATTGTATTACCTAATAAACAACCCATTCCATTGAGTAAGATAGACAAAGGTCAATGGAATGGGGAGGAATCCATCGGTTACTCAGAAATACCCTAAATCAGGGTTTCAACCCACTTTCAAACAAAGGAGAAATGCAGAGATATACAAGGGTGTCAAGAGTCCAAACCAATTTCAAAAGACAGATAACTCAACAACCTAACCAACCATCTCAGACACTAACCACCTTTAGGCCATACAGGTATGAATTACTATAGAAAACAATGAATTTCTTGAAAGGAATAGCAGATTTAAGAGCAGTTTGGGGAAACACAACAATTTCTTCCTCCTAGTTTACTGTCAAGACCTCAAACCATGCTCAAATCAAATGTACTTCCCTCCTCTAACATTCCATTACAAACACATGCTATGACTATTCCGTACAAGTGCAAGTACGACAAGAAAATAGCATAAAAACACAAGAAAAGCAGAAAAGGCAGAAAAATAGTTGTCTTTTTGTTATTTCTTTCAAATTTATCGAATGTCTCCTTACAATCAATCCTCCTTGGCTTAAAATAAGCCTCATACAATGTATGAAGTGAAGTGGGAGTGGTTGGGGGTCGATGTAACTGCCCAACCATCGAGCTTCCTTCTTGATTTTTAACTGCAGAAACAAAACTATTTTTAGAAACTATCCTCTTTAGGACTACACCAATGGCTTTTTGTGTTTAACAACGCTTTTAACATATGGTTAACCTTTGGAAAAGGTTATAACACACCCTTCCAATCTTTGACATGCCTCTATAGGCTTACAAACATGAAGACTTTACTGACTGTCCTAAATACCTCACAAAGGCTTTACATAAAAGACTAATTCAAACTACCTATTATAACATGATTGTCCTTCCTAGGACTACAACCTAACAATAGTTTCTAGCTATTTGTACATAGTCCCTTACAAGCATGGCTTTCAAGCCTCATAACAACATTAAGATGGTCTCAAGGACCTTATTAAACAAAACAAACTACTTGAAAATCTAACCAAAACCTAGATGTCTTGGTGCTCCTGCACCATACTCCCTGACATGATGAAAAATCTTGTCCCAAGAGTTAGGGGATCTGCTCCAACCATTCTTCCATCTTGTTGGAATGTTCCTCTAACTAGGAAACATGAACTCTCCAAGAGTAATCTTCCTCCTTCTCCAACCTGCATGGCTCCTGTAAACAGTGTTAGGACCATAAAACCTGTTGTGATGTCCTTGTCTAGGACCTTGCTGCTACAATACTTCTGATCTTCTCAACTTGAGGTTCTACTTTATTTCTCCTTGTACTGTCTATTGTTTGCCTTCCTTCTTCTGCCTCTTTATAGGGCACTCAATGTCCCCAATCTTGACATAACTCAAGTCCCAAACCTGCTGCTCTTTAGGACTGTCATCCACCTTCTTCTGCTGCAACTGTTCCTGCTACTTCCCATCATCCTTAACCTGCACATTCAACTATAATTTCTCTCCAAAACAAATAGTAACATGTTCCTTCTTGTCTTCACAAGGTAAAGGCATCAGTTTGAACTTCTTACCATCTTTATGTACCACATAGTCATTAGTATAACCATCATGAATTGTCCTTCTCAAATGCTGCCATGGCCTACCCAAGATTATATGCCCACATGTCATGGAAATAACATCACACAAAACATAATCCTGTTATGGACCAATTGTAAAATCAACATATGCCTTCTTAGTAACCCTTACTTGCTGCTCTTGACTCACCCAAGTGACATTGTAAGGACAAAGATGATCAAAAGTTTTCAATCCCAACTTATGCACCATTTCCCAAGAAACTAGATTATCATGAGAACCTGAATCTACAATCAACTTGCATATCTTTCCATGGCTTAAACAATTAGTTCTGAAAATAGATACTTGTGGTGGTTGCTACTTCTTGCCTTTTTCCACCATGAGCATTTCTCCAACCATGACTGGAGAGGCTGACGACATTTTTGGTTCTTCTGGCTTCTCCTCCTCTTGTGCCAAGTGAACTCTTCTATCCTTGCTCTTATCAGCATCATCCTTCTTAGGACATTTGAAAGATGTGTGTCCCACCTCATTGTAGTGATAACATCTGCCTGTGAACACTCCTCTACATGATCCAAATCTACCTCCACCTCTATATCCACCTCTTTGTTCTGTAGACATCTCCTTACCCTTCTCATTGTTGTTCTGATCTTCATTAGTAGGTCTGCCCCTACCTCTGTATCCTCTTCCACTACCTCCTTACCTTTCTTGCTTCCTCTTCACCCTTTCTTCAGCTTTGATGGCCAACTAAAAACATTCTGCAAGTGTTTTTGGTACTGACAAACCAATCTAATCTTTCAAGTTATACCTAAGCCCATTAAGGTACCTTGCCACTTTCATTTCTTCATCTTCCAATCCTCCTCTAATACTAAGCTTATGAAATTGCTCAATATAGGACATAACATCCATGTCCTTCTATTTCAGATTCAGCCTCATCCTTTTTGTCTAAATGGAGTAATTAGATGGAAGAAACTAATCCTTCATCATATCCTTCATCCTACCCCAAGAAGTGATTCTTGATGCACCTCTAGCCATTCTTTCTATCTGCACACTACTCCACCAGGTAAGTGTTGTTCCTCTCAGTTTTGTTTTTGCAAGCTTGATCTTCTTCTCATCACTCATCTCCTCATACTCAAAAAAAATTTCTAGGGCATCTATCGACCCTAACACCTCTTCACTATCCATCTTCCCCTGATAGATAGGTAATTCTATGTTTGCCTTTGTTCCACTACCTTGGACTGCCTTTAGCAATCTCACAAATTTCTTCTCTTCAGGATCCAACTCATCCCCAAGAGGATTCTCATCTGCATCCTCATCTCCTTCTGAATCATTTTGTTCATCCTTTCTAGGATTCTTCTCCAATGCTTCCAATCTAGCCAAGATTGATGCATTCTCCCTTCTCACTTGCCTTAATTCCCTTTCCCTTGCAGCATCGTATTCTCTTCTTTCCCTCAACTCTCTTTCTCTTGCCTCTAAGGCTTCTCTGAACTCATTGTTCTCTCTAGCCATCTAATTCTTAGGAGGCATCCTTACACCTCTCACAAACTCTTACTGTTCCACAAGATCCTTTACTCCCTCAAGGACCTATTAGTGCCTCTGATACCACAAATGATGCAGAGCATCTAGGACCATAGACAACTTAATAAGATACCAACAACCTATCTCTGATGAAGGACAATTCAAAACTCCAATACCATAACTCACCAAGTTCATTGTCTCTAACTGAGATCAGCCTTCGTACAAAGAAGGGTTTCAACACCATAACAACTTGTTCTTGACATCCAAGAGAGAGAGAGGACTTCAAGGCACACATTCCAAGATGCCTAACTTCTTCCAACATTCCACCATCTACACTGTGCAGAACCTACAGAACAGCAACATCTACCATACCTTGCATAGACAATCACAATCTCATTGCTCCATGAGAAGGATAGTCACAATATCCATCTTAAGGTGGTTTCTTTTAAGACACATTCAATCTAATCCACTATGCCAAACCAATCACATGCCTAACATGCCTACTGTCTTCATTGACAAAGCAAACAAACTCACCAAACTTACCTAGTGTCCTCCCTTGTGGTGACTGTCTTCAGAGATGACTGTCAAGACAACATAAGGTAGAATGAATTGGTTTCTCAAAGAGGTCTCTTCCTACCTCTTGACATAGGACCATTACTAGATCCAAAATATCTTATATCATTGCTAAAGATTGGTATTTCACCAGGTTTTTCACTCCACAGTCAATGATCTTCACCCAAGTGTTGTTCTCCTCTACTCCATCCTAATACATAACTCTGCAGGGTCATCTACATGACCAATTCAGTCTAAACCATCCTCCTACCTCCCCAAACCTTCACAAGACATTGTATTACCTAATATACAACTCATTCCATTGAGTAGGACAGACAAAGGTCAATGGAATGGGGAGGAATCCATCGGTTACTCAGAAATACCCTAATTCAGGGTTTCAACCCACTTTCAAACAAAGGAGAAATGTAGAGATATACAAGGGTGTCAAGAGTCTAAACCAATTGCAAAAAATAGGTAACTCAACAACCTAACCAACCATCTCAGACACCAACCACCTCCAGGTCGTACAGGTACGAATTACTACAGAAAACAGTGAATTTCTTGAAAGGAACAACAGATTTAAGAGCAGTTTGGGGAAAACAATGATTTCTTCCTCCTAGTTTACTGTCAAGACCTCAAACCATGCTCAAATCAAAGGTACTTCCCTCCTCTAACATTCCATTACAAACACATGCTATGACTATTCTATACAGGCACGGGTACGATAGAAAAATAGCATAAAAAACATAGGAAAAGCAGAAAAGGCAGAAAAATAGTTGTCTTTTTGTTATTTCTTTCAAATCTATCAAATGTCTCCTTACAATCAATCCTCCTTGGCTTCAAATAATCCTCATACAATGCATGAAGTGAGTGGGAGTGGTTGGGGGTCAATGTAATTGCCCAACTATCGAGCTTCCTTCTTGATTTTTAACTGTAGAAATAAAACTGTTTTTAGAAACTATCCTCTTTAGGACTACACCAATGGCTTTTTGTGTTTAACAATGCTTTTAACATATGGTTAACCTTTGGACAAGGTTACAATACACCCTTCCAATCTTTGACATTCCTCTATAGGCTTACAAACATGAAGACTTTACTGACTATCCTAAATGCCTCACAAAGGCTTTACATAAAAGACTAATTCAAACTACCTATTATAACATGATTGTCCTTCCTAGGACTACAACCTAACAATAGTTTCTAGCTATTTGTACATAGTCCCTTACAAGCATGGCTTTCAAGCCTCATAACAACATTAAGATGGTCTCAAGGACCTTATTAAACAAAACAACTACTTGAAAATCTAACCAAAACTTAGATGTCTTGGTGCTCCTGCACCAGTCTCCTTAGATCTTTGAAATTTGAAAAGGACCTATCCAAAGTTTGTCAAATTTCCCATGGTCACCTTTCCTTTTGTGTGCTTTATCCCATGTGAGGACTAAATCTAAAAACCCAAAAGCTTTCACTCTGGCTCTTTTATCAAACCATCATTTGACAACAACCTGATGCTTGGCAAATTGATCAATTGCCCTATCTCTTTTCTCCTCTAAGTACATGAGTTGAAGTAATATGACTTCTTGCTTATTATCTATACCGAGATATTCTTGTGCAAATTGCAAGGTGGGGATCTTCAAGTTAACAAGGAGGATGGGATCCACCCCATACACTAATTGATAAGGAGAGTTTCCTAAAGCAACCTTCATTCTAGTTCTATCTACCCGCAAGGTGTACTTCAATAGGGTATTCCACTCCCTAGGGTTTTTCTCAATCAGTTTCTTTATATTTTTCAATAAATTCTTATTTGTTGACTCTGCTAAGCCATTCCCTTGGGGATAATAATTTGAAGAAAATTTTAAAATAATTCCATGATCAAAAGCCCAACTAGATAGTATTAATGATGCAAAGGTAGGTCCATTATCACATACTAGGGCATATGGTACTCCATACCTAGTCACTATGTTGCTTTCTAGGAATTTGATCACATCCTCTACATTGCATGTCTTACTGCTAACTGCTTCAGTCCACCTGATACAATAATTAGTGACTCTCAAGACATACCTATCGCCTGAAGATGATGGAGGATTGATGGGTCCTATGAAATCTATGCCCCATTGAACAAATGGGCACATCTCCATCATTGGTTGCAAAGGTTGAGTAGTATATCTTTCTCGGTTAGTAGCAACTTGACAGGTGTGACAACATTTAATATGTTCAGTAGTGTCTTTAAAGATAGTAGGCTAGTAATATCCTTCTCTTAGGATAGCATGAGTGGTAGCTAAATGTGACCCACTTGCAGTCCCAAACTTATCATGTAATTTAGCTAAAACCTTGTTAGCTTCTTGTCTATCTAGGCATCTGAGATATATTACTTCATAATTCCTTTTGAAGAGGACTCCTCCTTTTATCATATACTTATGTGATCTTATTTTCAAGGCTCTCCTCTGTGAAGCTTGTAACTTAGATAGACATCTTCCAGTAATCAAGACATGCCTAATATCTGAATACCAATCTTTATCCTCTTTGGAATTAACTACATATTGTTGACTAGTTATATTGGGATTAGTCTTAGAAATCATCTGGCTCAGAGCTTGTCCCTATTGTGATGCTCACAACACACCCCATTTTACTCCTTAGCAAAATGAGGACCCCTGCTGTAGCTTGCTTTTGTTGCTTTTGTGTGTGGGTTTGCTTGGTGGTAAAGGCAAAAGGGGAAGTGAAAGTTACAAACCTTGGTGAAAATAGAGAAAAAAAAAATAACATTGAGTACCAGTGCATAGTATGGGTGAATTCTTTGTGAAAAAAGAATAGGGGTTGCTTTCTGAACCATCTTGAAATTCCCTATATTTTGCAAGTTATAAGTGTTTTTCGTAAATGTACAATCAGAGGGTTTGTGTTTTGTATATACAAAGTTCTTTGTATATACAAAGTCATTTCATATACAAATTCATTTGTATATCATGTCTTTGTGTTAGTCACAAAAAGGGAAGTCATCGGGTTTTTTTGTATGTTGCTATACTTGTATACATATCTTGCTAATGCTTTATCTTCATATACAAGTCAGACCCGATGGAGTTAAGGTTGGAATGAATAAATGTTGAAATCCGCTATGTATATTTTGGGTTTGTATAATTGGTAAACGGAAGACATACAAAGTAAATACACAACAAGTTATACATAGCGCAGAACTGAAGAAGTATTAAAGTTGACATATTCGTTCTATGTTTTAGCTTTATACATTGCGGTTTATATACAAAGTAGAATCAAAAGAATCGTGAAATAAGGAATAATGGTTGTATATTTCATGTTTGTATGTAATATATTGGGAGACATGCATTGTGATATATACAACACGGAATTGAATGAAAATTAGAATAAAATATAAATGATGCATTTGGACTTAAAGTATATTTGGTTATGCATTGTTTTATATACATCACGGAACCGAATTGGTTATAAAATGAAGTTAAGTGGTTGTATATTTTCACTCTTGTATGTATGTTCTAAAACATACATTGCTTTATACATACAAGCCGGAACTCAAAGAAATTAAAATACGGTTAACTCAATGCATCACATCTGAACTGTATATCAAAAGATGCATTGAGTCATATACACTATGGACTTGAAGGTAAGTTGAATATGATTTATAAGTGGTTAAAGTCCGAAAGTGATACAAAAGGAGGTTGTATGCATTTTGCTTGTATCTAATGGTTTTATACAAATGACATATGCATTGCGAAGATACAAAGTAAAGGTAAGGTGGGTCCCATCGCTTGCATATTTTGGCTTGTATAATTACAATGTATGTTTAAGTATGCAAAGTGGAAATACAAGCCGGATGTCAAAAAGAGTTGAAAAATATAAAAGTCTTTGTATATTTGGGCATTTGTATGTTTATAATATACAATCTCGATATACAAAGAATCAAAGGCATCGCAAAAGAATAAAAGGTAAGGAAATGTTTGTATAGGTGTTTGTATGTGCGCTTATACAACAGAATATACAAGCGAGATATACAAAACAAAAGATACAAAGGTGTACAGAAAAGAAAAAAAATAACATTAGTTAGTTCTTTGCATAAAAGGCTTGTATGTTTAAAGATACAACAAAGACATACAAAGGAAACATACAAAGAAATATACAAAGAAAAGGTATGCATGTAAATTTTCACTAACGGTAAAAAAGTTCAAAAAAAAACTCAAACACTGAATAGAAAGCTGAAGGTTGTAGTGCATTAATTGCTGTAATTAATGCAAATTTAACACTCAAACAAAATGAAATTTAACGAGGGTTGGAGCAATTTTAATGTTATTTCACTTTCAAATATACTATTAAGAGTGAAAAATTATAGAAAAGAGAACTATTGCAATGAATGAGCAGAATTTACCAGAGTGACAAAGTTACAGTAGCTGGACAAAGGTGAAAATGGTAAAAGTAAGTCAACGGGTAAACGGTCACAAAAAATACATATTTATTCCAAAACACTGTTTATTTTAAGTTGTTAAAATACTGTTGATTTCAGTAATTTCATTGCAAAACGTATGCATTTGGCAAATTACTATTTTAATTGTTGATTAGTTGAGTAGAGCTTAATGAATTTAAAGGGTTAAAGATAGAAAAGACAAACAAGTTAGGGTAAATGGTAAAAGTAGGTATTCACAATAAAAACCCTAAGCATGAAGTAAAATGAAAGTAAAAAGATGTATGCTTCTACAGGATGGCCCCGAAACACAAGAAAGATATAGGGGATGAAGTTAAAAAAGAAAGAAAGCCATGAATAGAGGTAGAGAAAGAAGAGTTGCCATTGCACAGAGGTTGCCCATCCCTGATCAGTATGAGCGGAGTAGGCACAGATACAAACATAGGAAACTATGATGCAGAAGATGTATTGAAGAAAATTACTGCTGCAGATGCCTCACAAGATATGAAGTGTATTTGGGAGAGTGGACCATACAGAGCTGTAGGTTTCCCACTAGCAATGGAGGCTAAGGATTTATGTTTGGACTGTGTGATTTTATATGATCCATCCACCAGGAAGATCATGTTACATGACAAATTAATTGCTGATTTAACCCTTGAGGGTATTGCCAAAACTTTTGGATTAGAGAGTAATGAAAAAATGAGGGATATAGATATGGATCAATATAATGAGAATTTTTACACAAATGAAGCAGAATGTAAAGGTAAAATATTTCGCAACTGGTATAATCCAGAAAACAAGCCAAAGGCTGTGGCCAGAGTATCTAAGAATCTGATGAGGATATATTTTAAAGAAGAAATTCATTTGATGATAACTATGTTGAGTAGGTTAGTTAGATTAAGAGATGGTACTAAGTGTGAACCATGGATGTTCACTGTCATTGAATTCATAAGAATAGGAGAAAAGGAGCAAGGGCAAATCCATTGGGCCAAGGCAATTAGCGCAGCTATTTGGAGGCAGGCCATGATGAGACAATAGAAAAGCTTGCCTTTTATTTGTCTTCTTATGTGTTATACTCATGTGCTTCAGAAATTAGACCTTACATTCATGGAATAGAAAGAGTAGGTGCCCTAAGAATGGTCCAGACCAAAAATTAGTATATGAACACTATCCTGAGTTACAAGAGGAGAATACTTTGAAAAATTTTGCTTTGGTTAATGATGTTTTCTATACTTACATGGTAAGGGTATTGAGAGAAGAACCAGACAAAAGATTATCGAAAGATGCAGAAGATGCAATTTGACTACATAGTGCATGGTTCATACAATTTGAACATTTCACTTACATAAGGACTGAGGGATTTGAAGGTCCAGATATCCTTCTGATAAGCTGATTGTGTTGGAATTTTCAAGACAGAATTTGAGGATTTTCAAGATGTACAAGAGGAAGTTTAACAATAGAGGAAATGTAAGGTTACCTTGGGCCATTGGTAGATACTCTTGCTATAGTGAAGAAGTTGCAGGTTGCTCAGAACAAGAACTGAGATACTATGGTTTTCAAGAATTTGATTTAGTTAGAAAGTTTGATCCTTTTCACAGAATTCAAAACTTTGTGGATAAAAAGTATAAACATCAGGTACACATTGAGGACTTTTGGGCTGACTGCCAGAATGACAGGGAGGTGAAGAAAAGGGCTCACAAAAGATTAACTATTGAGAAAATGAAATCTATAGGTAATATATATGTTCCTCCAGAGGTTTGAGAAGATGATCAATTGTTACATCATAGTCATGCAGAAGCAAGGTTGGCTCCTATTACAAAGCCTGATTGGTCAAAGCCTTGGAACACATCATTGGATGTATTGTCTAAGCTAATAATATTATTTTCAAAAACATGGCTGAAAGACAGAGTTGAGGAGCTTAAAGCTAAAGGCAAAGAGGTCACATATCCAAAGAAGGGAAGGAAAAGAAAGGCAGAGCCCAGTGAAGACTTGCAGTGTTTTTATGAAAAGAAGAGAAAGATTGTGGAAGCTAAAATTATGGAGAAGGATAAAAATGCCACATTAATGGATCCATATGCTTTAGGGATAACAATAGCAGTGGCATTAGAAACTTTTGTTGATGCAAAGTCCATAAGTCATGAAATAAGTGCAGAAGAGGCACAGGTTGCAAAGGAAGCAGCAAGGCAACCAGTCAGAAGGGCAATTCCAATAAGTTTGTCAAAGGGTGAGACTTCTAAACCAGTTGATGTAATTGGAGCATAGGAAGTAGGGGAAAAGATGAGAAATATATCTAGTGCCTCCACATCATTGGAACTAGGACAAACATTTATTAAAGGAAAAATAGAGTTGGCTGGAGAAATGCTGCAAGAATCAGAAGCATACAAAGCCAAGCAAACTACTATGGAGACTGTGCATATTGAGATTAGTGATAGTGAAGAAAGAACAATGTATAAAGGAAAGGTGATTGACATAGAAGAAGATTCAAGTGATTTCCTGAGTGAAGAGGATGAGCCAAGCAGTCAGGCTGAAGTAGATGTTGAGCATAGTATGGAACATGAAGAAGAAAAAGTACAAGAAGAAATAAAATCAATAGATCCATTCGGTACTTTGGTTCCACCAAAAATTATTAAAGATGTGCAAGAGGAGGCACATAAAATTGAAGAAGTCGAAAAGGAGGAAACACATGAAGAAGTAAGCACAGAAAGGCATGCTTTAGCAGAAGGAGAAACAAAGGAAGATACATCAGAAGTAGATGCCTTAAATATGTTGAACATGTATGATGAGCCAAGTGCGGAAGAAAAGAACACATAAGATATGCAAGATCAAGGAAAAGAAGTAAAATAAGATAGCACAAAAGAAAATTCTCCTATACATATAGAGAAAGTACAGATAGAAGGAATAGACAAAATGGAAGGTGTAGCTAAGATGCCTGAAGGTAAAGAAGAAACAAAAGAGATAGCTGAAAATAAATCTGATGAACAAACAAAAAATGTTAACCTACGAAGTGAAGAGCAAATAAATGTAGAAGAAGAAGCTCCTGAAGAAGAAGCTGAAGGTGGAGGAGACACTGAGATAGAAGAGGATGAAGTTGAATCAAAAGAATAGGAAAGGGATCCTATGGAGCAAGAGCCTCCACAACAGCAGCAAATACCAAAGCAACAACAAGAGCCTCCACAACAACAACAAGCACCACAACAGGAATAGCAGCAACAAGAAGAAGGGGAAACAGAAAGACCACATGAAGAAGTAATTAATGAAGGTAAAGTTACAGAAGGCATAAAAGAAGTTCCTGCCTGGTTAGGAGGAGAGATAAGGAAGGAAGAAAAAGAGGTCCAATTAGCACCAATTGACATTAAAAGTTTATTAGGTGAGAAGACCACTCCAAGAAAAGAAAAGAGAAAAGCTAGGACAATGTCTGCTATTCAGAGAGGTCCAGGTGGATCCAGAATGTTGAACCTAGCTGTACCACAAAAGGAAAAGGCAAAAGGTGAGATAGCCTTGGAGGAGTACAAGATATTGAATCTTGACCTTGGGCATTCTACAAGAGAACAGCATATCAATGAATGGGAAGACATGCACCAAGTGATAGCAGAGATACTGAAGAAAGATAAGGACAAATAGGATTACTTGAAGGGACACATTGTCCAACTTCAACAACTTATTAAAGGGATATTTGATCCCAATGCCATAGTTCTAGAGTTGCCTGATAACATAGCATTAGTATCAAAAGAAGAAATACAGGATATTAAAAATAAAAGGCTCAAAGCTAGTATTTTTGATGAATGGTTTAATGATTTTATGCAAGAGGGAGAGAAAACAATAAGACAGGCTGTGGGAAGTTGGAAAATAGTTACAGAGGAAAAGAATAAGTGTATGATACTTACACATAAGTGCCAAACTAGAAAGGAGGAATGCAGATCTGAAATTGAACAGTTAGCAGAAGTTGAAGGAAGAGCAGAAGAATTGATCAATGAAGGAGCACTTACTATTACATTGGCAAATCAAGTGCCATAGACAATACTAGGACTTAAATTTGAGGAGGATAACATCAGAAAATGTACAACAATTGTACAAGATTTAGAAGAGAAAGCAGGTGAGATGATTAAGATGCACAAGAAGATAGCAGAAAGACTCCTGCAGCATGAATGCATGGAAATGCTAGTGTATGACTTAGAAAGGGCATTGACAGAGTTCAATGCCATATTTGTACCCTACATAGAAAATCCTGATGCGAATCTTAGCAAGCAAATGATGGATACATTGATGACAAAAAGTGTGAAAATGAAGAAATACAAGAAGAGAAGAGAGGGCTCAAAGAACAAGGAAAAGAAGTTGAAGGAGGGAGTTGTAATGCAAGAATATATTTTGGCAAAGAGTCTAGGAGGGGACCACACTTTTCTTGAAGGTGTAATCGGCAATTTCAGGAAATACTTGAAAAGGTGAGAAGTCAAATAAAGAGCATTAGCGAGAGAAAGTCAATGAAAAAGGGGAATCTTATTTTGTAAAAGATTCCAACAACATCCTTTGAGGAAAGGAAATGATGCCAAATAGATATTTTAGCAGATGGTTAGAAACAAAGATACACTGTCGATCAAACATGGAAGGATCTCAACCATGGATTAAAGTTGTAGCCATAGCAATTTGAAGTTTGAAATCTATATAAGGAACATGGCTACTTGTATATTATTTACACAGGGATTTCTAGAAAATAGCTAGCAATTGTAATTTGTTCTGAAACTTTGAATAGAAGGAGTACTTTAGTATAGAGGAGGTCACCTGTGTCTACACTAAGGAATGTGTGGAACATCCAGCTTTCTTATTTTATCTATAAGGCATTGTAAGTTTTTGTGAATTTGATTAATGAAGCTAAGAGTCATTCCTACATTGTAAACCATATATGGCTATGTGTTTTGAATATAAATGAATCTGGAAGTCTGCATCTATTTTCTGAGTGTCTTCTGGCTCTTCTTTATCTTTGAAACAATTTCTCTTAAAGCTCGCAATCTTGGATGCATATTCATGAAAATACTTAGGATATTTGCATTTAATTATTTAGTCTACTGATTTAATTGAATTTGCTGTAATTCTTACCATGTGCACAACAGAGCATTTAGATACTATAGCAAGTGTTGTTGATTTTGAATTCTCTCTAACTTTTCCCAAACTTTGAAATACTTAGCTTAAACGTAGAAATCTAAAGGAGATTGTCTAACATTTGAAGGAATTAAGAACATTTAAGTTGATATTTGGCAATCTTTATACATATTTGAAAAAGAAAGCATGTTTTAGTATAAAATCATACAAAGCTTCAGGATACAGTAACAGATTTATGCAAAAGAATGAATAATTTGTTGATATTTGCAACAGTTTGCATAATTAGAGTCTAGTAAGTAATCAATCACCTTAAATCACGTAAGGCCCCTTACATATTAATAGCTTCACATTTACCTACTAAATTATCCAATAGGTCAAGACCTAACCATACAGAAACTTGGGATTAAGTAAACTTCATTGATTTCTTCATATCTTTCAAGACAGGTTCATTTTGTGAATTTTAACTTTTGTTATGAATGTGTAAAAACAATCATCAGCAATCCCCTTACTAACTTCATGGGTGTTATATCCATATCATATTCTTGGAGCATTGTTATCCAGTTGGCCCTCCTTTCTCCTATCTCACTCTGCATCAAGAGCATCTTCACTGTTGCATCTGGTACTACAACAATTATCTTACTTCTCAAAATGTAATGTCTAAATTTCTTAACTACTCAAACTAGAGCCAGAGCTTGTCTCTCAACATCCATGTATTTAAGCTCTGCATCCTTAAATGGGCAGCTCAAAAAGGCTATAGGCTTTTCTTCTTTAATTTCATTTCCTTGTGTCAATACTGCTACAGATGTATGCTCTGAAGCAAATGAATAAATGTAGAAATCTCTTGTATAGTCTAGACTAATTAGAATAGGGGCATTAGATATGGCTTTCTTGATATCCTCAAATGTTGCTCTTGCTTCAGGAGTCCATTCAATTTTATTATCTTTTTTGAGCATTGCATTAAGTGGTCTAACAATCTCTGCAAAGCCAGTAATGAACTTTCTAACAAAATTTATTTTGCTGAAATAGGATTTAAGATCTTTCTTACTTCCAGGTAGCTGTAACTTCATGATAGTTTCTACCCTAGCAAGGTCAATGATGATCACATTGATGCAGAGGCATCCACACTATAACCTCACAATACAGCATGGATGTCTGCAGCCCATCCTCATCATCATCATCATCACCATCATCATCATATTTCGCTTTACACTGTCAGCATCATCATCATATTTCGGACGAGCACAATTATCCTCCTGCCGACTACTGTTCACTTCCTCCGTCTTCCGCCTATCATCATCATGATGTTCAACTAGCGCAAACATCCTCCTGTTACACTGTTCATCGGGCACCAAGCTCCATCGGCATCATCATGATATGCAACACCCCCTTCGTCAGCAGGATGTCCAATATCTGGTTGCTCCAAAGATCCTGATGATGATCACCTTCAGCACCTTCCCTTCGATACCCCGATAGCTGACGATACAAGCAACAGCATCATGATATGATTTATCCGGTTCTCTCGAAACCTCCTGATGATGTTAACACAACCTTCTGCCGATACCTAAGCACTTAACGACAGCAGGATAAACTTGCATAGGGGGATATCTCAATATCCTGATGACGATGACGTCATATCCTGATGACGATGACGTCACCCAATATCCTGATGACCTCTTCAACACTTAGTAAAAAAAATGAACTTTCACTCCCGCATCTGCTAGCGATACGCGGATGATGGACACTCCTGAGAGATGATCCTGATGGTGATATATACGCTGAGTATATATCCGACTTAAAACATCCTGATGCACTTGCAACATGCAAACTTCAACAGTTTCATGACCCGATCTTCTACCTGATGCCGATACGCTCCTCCTCGGCCACTCCTGATGATGATCACCCCGACACTCATTCACTTCATGCACTCGACTGCATCATGCCGATCTCCTCTTATTCGGATGATGATGCCTGAAGCGACTGCAGGATATTTGCAGAAATATCCTGATGATGCCGTCTTGACCAATTTCCAGCCTTAGCGAAATTTCACTTCGCCGATCCTCCAGGGATGACCCGATCCACTCTCAGGGTGATCTTCTACACTCTATCTTATCAGCTCGACCTAGCACATGCCCATGCTAGGGTCTTCAACACCTTTTAGCCGCGATCCTGTACACCTGCATGCAAACAAACAAACTAACACCTACCCTACTGTACATAACCATTCCACCGATCAAACGAATCAACCGGTGGAATGGATCAGTGAATCCATACAGCCACCAAACCAGCAAATCGATCAAGCAATGGAATTCAATAGGGGATGAACACAAACAGGAACACTTTATTTGATTTCAAAAGATGCAAATACAATGATTAGTTTCTCTCGCTGTCTCACTCTCTACAACCTAGCTCGATCGACTCATGATCTACAGTCAACCGATCCTCATGCTTAAATAGATTTGCCTGCGAGTACTACTGACCCGACTCCAAGCGGCTGGGAACTCTCCAAGCGGCTGGGAGATCCAACCGAACATACATCATGATAGCTGTTCTAACAAACTTCCTAAAAATAGCAAAAGCATGGTCAGCATGATCTTATCATGATCAGCATGACCTTATTACATGCATTGGTCTTAACAGACCTTCTTGGAAACATAAACAAGACCTAAAACAACTAACTGCCTTATCAAGACCAGCTGTCAGGTAGGTGCTCCTGCACCATACTCCCCAACAGAAAAGAACTCATGTCCCATGAGTTTAGTATGTGGAAGTCCTCCACCTTTACACCTTGCCTTAGTAATATGCTGATCTGTTCCAGCTTTGTCCTCTACTGGCTCTTGGCTGCTCCAAGACTTCTGAACTGTAACTTGTTTTCTGGCAAGTAAATCCTCATGCCTGTCAATATAGGCTTTTCTCTCACATACCCTGTGTTTGCCAGGTTGTTTGACTAGAACCTCTGTCTGAACTGCCTCTTGAACTTCGGAAATGTTCAATCCTATCTTCCTGTCAACCTTTATAGGACAAGCAATAGTCCCAACTATGACAACATCCTTGTCATTCCTTTCAACCGATTGCTGTTTGCAAACCTGTTTCTGCACCTGCTGCTGATCTCTGTCAGTCAAAACTAAAACTTTCTTCAATCTGTTGTCCTGAACAACTTCTTTTCCTACAGTATCCTTATCTGCCTTCATGCCTGCTCCTATAGGCATCTGCACATACTCCTTCTTTCCCATTAAAATGATTTTGGCTGCCCCCTGTGTTGCAGGATTTGCCTGCAATGGCATCAACTTAATAGTCTTCCCATCTTTCTTGATGGTAAAGGTATTAGAATACCCATCATACAGTACCCTTCTGTCAAATTGCCATGGTCTCCCCAACAGTAGGTGACAACATTCCATAGGCAAAATATCACACAAAATTCTATCATGATATGCTCCAATCTGAAAATCCACATATGCCTGTTCAGAGACAAAAAGTGAATGACTATCACTCACCCAAGATGCCTTGTAAGGGTGTAAATGTGGAATCCTTTCCAAATTCAGTTTATCCACCATTTCCTGAGATACCATGTTGTCTGTTGAACCAGTATCAATGACAACCTTACATTTTTTACCTTTGCTCTTGCATATGGTCTTGAAAAGAGCTCTTCTTTGTGGGGATTCTTTGTCATGTACCTTCATGGTAGTTGCTGTTCTTCTCATCAGCAGAGACTCTCCACTCTCTGGGTATGCATAATTATCAGCCTCCTTATCCTTCTGATAAGTGTTTGAACTCTGTGCACTTTGCTCTACTGTCTCTTCTTGTACCAGTTGTACTCTCTTGTCATTAGTTCTATCATTTCTGGATGATGAACCTTTGTTTTCTAGACATTTGAAAGATGGATGACCAAACTCACCACAGGTGTAACATTTTCCTGAAAATGTAGTAGAACCTCTACCACCTCCAAATCTTCCTCTATTACCTTTCCATCCACCTCTGAAATCAGACTGTCCCTGTCCTTTACCAGTGTCTTCTTGACCCTCATTGGTTTGCTTTTGTGTAGGGGCTGCTCCTCTTCCCCTATTGTTTCCTCTTCCTCTCATGGACTTATCATGTCCTCTATTCATCTTTTCTTCAATCCTGATTGCCATTTGATAACAATCCTCCACATTCTTAGGGTTAGCTAAAACTAACTCATCCTGTATGTTCAATCTCAAACCAGCCAAGTACCTAGCCACCTTTTCTACCTCATTCTCATGATGACCAGATCTCATACTCAACTTATAAAACTCCTCAGTATAGGCCTTCACATCCCTTTCCTTCTGCTTTAAAAATTGCAGCTTCTTAAACATCTGGATTTCATAATCCCTTGGCAAGAATTTACCTTTGATCCTTGCTACCATCTTATCCCATGAAGTGATCTTTGACTTCCCTTGTTTCCTTCTCTCAGATTGTACATAATCCCACCATACCAAAGCATGACCTCCTAACTTGGTCTTTGCAATCTTTACCTTCTGATCCTCAGCAACATCTTCACATTCAAAGTGATTATCAAGTGCAGCAATCCAATCTAACAACTCATCTTCATTCAAACTTCTAGTATACTTGGAAACATCAACCGTTACCTTAGGTTTATCATTCTGCACTGCCTTTAACATTTTTGCCAATCTCTGGTCTTCAGCATCCAGATCTTCAGCTACCTCTTCATACTCTTCAACAGTATCTTCATCTTCTTCAGACTCACTGTCTTCCATTTCCCTCTTTTTGTTCTTTTCCAGGGCTGTAAGCCTGGCTTGAAGTGCTTCAGCAAGCTCCTTCATCTTCCTCATCTCTCTAGCATGTTTTTCCTTCATTTCCTGTAATTCCCTTGCAGTACCACTACCTTTTGGAGGCATTTTGTCAACCTCTCAATCAACACACAACACACACTCAACTCTATCTCTGCCCTTTCGGTGACAGAATCAACACACAACAGCCCAGATGTTTTGCTGAGCTCTGATACCACTATGATGCAGAGGCATCCACACTATAACCTCACAATACAGCATGGATGTCTGCAGCCCATCCTCATCATCATCATCATATTTCGGACGAGCACAATTATCCTCCTGCCGACTACTGTTCACTTCCTCCGTCTTCCGCCTATCATCATCATGATGTTCAACTAGCGCAAACATCCTCCTGTTACACTGTTCATCGGGCACCAAGCTCCATCGGCATCATCATGATATGCAACACCCCCTTCGTCAGCAGGATGTCCAATATCCGGTTGCTCCAAAGATCCTGATGATGATCACCTTCAGCACCTTCCCTTCGATACCCCAATAGCCGACGATACAAGCAACAGCATCATGATATGATTTATCCGGTTCTCTCGAAACCTCCTGATGATGTTAACACAACCTTCTGCCGATACCTAAGCACTTAATGACAGCAGGATAAACTTGCATAGGGGGATATCTCAATATCCTGATGACGATGACGTCACCCAATATCCTGATGACCTCTTCAACACTTAGTCAAAAAAAATGAACTTTCACTCCCGCATCTGCTAGCGATACGCGGATGATGGACACTCCCGAGAGATGATCCTGACGGCGATATATACGCTGAGTATATATCTGACTTAAAACATCCTGATGCACTTGCAACATGCAAACTTCAACAGTTTCATGACCCGATCTTCTACCTGATGCCGATACGCTCCTCCTCGGCCACTCCTGATGATGATCAACCCGACACTCATTCACTTCATGCACTCGACTGCATCATGCCGATCTCCTCTTATTCGGATGATGATGCCCGAAGCGACTACAGGATATTTGCAGAAATATCCTGATGATGCCGTCTTGACCAATTTCCAGCCTTAGCGAAATTTCACTTCGCCGATCCTCCAGGGATGACCCGATCCACTCTCAGGGTGATCTTCCACACTCTATCTTATCAGCTCGACCTAGCACATGCCCATGCTAGGGTCTTCAACACCTTTCAGCCGCGATCCTGCACACCTGCATGCAAACAAACAAACTAACACCTACCCTACTGTACATAACCATTCCACCGATCAGACGAATCAACCGGTGGAATGGATCAGTGAATCCATACAGCCACCAAAGCAGCAAATCGATCAAGCAATGGAATTCAACAGGGGATGAACACAAATAGGAACACTTTATTTGATTTCAAAAGATGCAAATACAATGATCAGTTTCTCTCGCTGTCTCACTCTCTACAACCTAGCTCGATCGACTCATGATCTACAGTCAACCGATCCTCATGCTTAAATAGATTTGCCTGCGAGTACTACTGACCTGACTCCAAGCGGCTGGGAACTCTCCAGGCGGCTGGGAGATCCAACCGAACATACATCATGACAGCTGTTCTAACAAACTTCCTAAAAATAGCAAAAGCATGGTCAGCATGATCTTATCATGATCAGCATGACCTTATTACATGCATTGGTCTTAACAGACCTTCTTGGAAACATAAACAAGACCTAAAACAACTAACTGCCTTATCAAGACCAGCTGTCAGGTAGGTGCTCCTGCACCACACATTCTCTATTATCAAGTGACCAAGTAGTTTACCAGTTGTCACTCCAAATATACACTTCTTGGGATTGAGTGAGATGCCATATTGCCCACACTTCTTGAGTACCTTCCTGAGGTCTTCCATATGATCACCCCTTTTTTTGAGAAAACAATCAAATCATCCATGTAAATGACTATGAATTTGCCAATTAAACCTCTGAAGGCTATATCCATTGCACGTTGAAAGGTGGCTCCAACATTTATCAATCCAAAATGCATGCGCCTATAAGCAAATATCCCCCACTTGGTGGTGAATGTAGTTTTCAACCTGTCTATTTTATATACCATCACCTGGTTATACCCTGAGAAACCATCCAACAATGACATCATCTGGGTACCACTTACTATTTGCAAGACCTCATCCAGTGAAGCTAAAGGATAGTTATCTTTCTTAGAAGCTCTGTTTAGGTTTCTGAAGTCTACACATAGCCTGATATCACCATTTTTCTTTCTTACAGGGACAAGATTTACCATCCATGTTTAATGCCTCACAGGGAATATGATTCTGGCATTGAGCAATTTCTTCACTTCTTCAAAGATGATGGGTTCCAACAAGGTATTAACAGGTCTTTGCTTTTGTCTAAAAGGTTTAGAACCTAGCTTCAATGGTATAATATGGGTGATGATTGAGGTATCATAAGTCTTCAATTCATCATAGGTCTAGGCGATAACATGGATGTAATCCTTCAATGCTTGAGTTATCCCTGTCATTTCTTCTTCTATACAAACTTTACCAATCAAGACATTCCTTACTTCTTCACTTTGTCCTATATTGATTGGTGAATATTCTCCTCCATTAGTCTTTGGGGGATCTTTTTGCTTCAGCATATTGTGCAAATCAAATGCTCTTTCTAATTCTATCATCCCCTTAGGGATGTTATTACTTAGCAACTCTAGAATCTCTTCTTCCTCCCAGATATGATCTTCTACATTTCTTCCATCTATGATCTGGGCATCAAACACATCTCTATTTGATATGAAGTCTAAAATGTGTTGGTCAACATCAAACACTTGGAGATTGGTGACATTATCAGGTATGGAGGGTACTGATATTAATTCAACTAAGAATCTCTTCAAACTAGAAATGAACAATGGCTCCAGAGTACTTGTAGCCTAAGCCAAGGCATCTGCTCTGTGATTCTGTTCTCTAGGCACATGGGTGATGTTGAATGCATCAAACTCTTCTATTAAGTCCCATACCCTATGTCTATAATTAGACAATTTCTTGTAATTACAAGAGTATATGCCTCTTACTTGTCTTACCACCAATTCTGAGTCCCCATAGACATGTAGAATCTTCACCCTTTTCTTGAGAGCAAACAATAACTCATGAATTAAAGCTTCATACTCTGTCACGTTGTTAGTAAAGGGGAATTGCAATCTATATGCTACTAAGTAGGATTTTCTTGGTGGATCAATAAGGTCTATCCCTACTCTAGCTCCTTGTTTTGACTTGGATCCATAAAACCTAAGAATCCATGGTTTATCATCTGTTAGAGGTTTTTCAGGACCTTCTCTTTTCTTTTTAGCTCTAGCAGCTGCACCACCTGAGATATCCACTTCAATTTTGGTGACTTATTCTTTGTCATTTTTAGTGAATGACTTGTACCTGATACTTGTCCCTTTTTGACATTTGTGGTATCATCATTGTCTTTACTTGATGGTACTCCCATCTCTTTCTCGTTATCTCTAATCATGTCCTTATTATCAAGTGACTGATCCATTGAATAAAGCATCTTTTGTTTATCTAGTATGTGTAGGCATAATGAACATGTAGTTTCAGAATGTGGTGCTCCATGCAATCTACACCATCCTTCAATTAAAATCTGATGCGGAGGAATCTTCTACAACATAAGACTTTGAATCTATTTTGACAAAAACTTTTCAAACTTAGTCAAATCACTACCTTTATCTTCATCAGATACTTCATAATCTGACTCAATCAAACAGTCAATTCCTGGGGTGATTTTATCCTCATCTCTAGAAATCTTCTCAGCATACATCAGGATCTCTTCTAAATTATGAACGTAGCTTTCATCTTGATATGTATTTTATTTTGTACCCACGGATGATGAACAAGAATTAGCATCACAATAATTATCTGTATTACTTACCACAACTGATGACAATCTTTCTTCACCACACATTTGTTCTAGCTCTATCATTTCTAAGCAAGCATCACAATTTTTCTCTAAATGTGCCTCATCATGCAACCTATACCAACCTTCAATCAAAATGTCTTGATTAGATATAATTAATGTTTGACAACGATGCATTTCTCTAGACAAGTGTAATTCAATTTTTTTGAAATGATCAACTTTGTCACTATCATCTGAACTATGATTAGACTCAATGATCACCCTATTGTTTTGATGAACATGCTCAGGGCTATGTGTGTCATACATGAGGATCTCTTCTATCTTGACTATTTGAGGCCTAATGGAATAAACCCCTAGTTCAACATCTACATACAACACCTCATTTGTGTTATTATACTCAGTGATCATGTGTTTCATGCGAGGTTCGGCCTCTATCTTGATTTGATTGGGAATCCCTTTCTAGGGTAACCACATATGACTAAAATCTGTAGACATATATCTGTTGAGTGTCTTTTACCAATCCCTACTAAGTAACATTCCATAAGTATCATGGATATCCACTACTTGGATGCCAATATAATATTGAATCCTTGGATCTGATGCTAACTGCATATGGATATGCATTAACTCTCCCACTACACTTACTTCAGACTTGTCTAGTTGTGTCACCTTCTTGAGTGATTTAGCTGGATGTAACCCTAGGGCATTGCAGATTGATAGTGGCATAACATTAGTTGATGCACCTAAATCTACCAAGAAATTATGTAAGTTCTTTCCAAACATTCTCAATGTGAGTAGAAAAAGAGGTGACTCAGTTATATCCCTATACAAGGTCATATGAGAAGTTTCAGTAGCCTGCATAGTAGCTGGAACTTTGTGATTAAGGTTCTTGTCCTTTGCAATAGGATCTTTGTTTACATTATGGTTAGGATTGTGAGCATGACTATCTTCTTTTGATATAGGCTCATCCAAGGATTTCATGAAAGATTTCTTGATGGTTGGGGTCTTAAGCAATTCAGACAATGACAGATTGATCTTAACTCTTTTCATTTCTTCTGCTAAGTATGTGACTAACTTGTTAGACTCATGAGACTGATTACTGGTCTTTGTCCCTGTATTTTTAGGTGCAAAATACTGAGCATTAACCATAGGAATACTAGGATTGTTACTGGCTTTTGGATCTGGAGGAATATTGAAGTTGTTAGGAGGTAATGATGTGGTTAAAGGACCAAAAGGTCTATTAGGATTACTCCTGATGTTGTAATTATGTCTACCTTGGTACTATTGTTGATAAGCATGCACTTCTTCATGTTCCACTGCTAGCTCATTTTCATCTTCAAATGGAAACACATAGTTTGTTTCAAATGCCAAGGTGAATTCCTCACATGCTAATGTGTAATTATCCTGAGGTAAGGGTGTTTGGTGTTGAGGGTGATTTACATAACTTTCTAACACAAGAATAGTATCATATCCACAAGGAACGATCTCATTTTCTTTAATGAAAGGAAGATTACCTATAGTATTAGACACTTCAACCTGAAAAATGGAAGCTACTATTTTGAACTAAGGACAGTCTAACTCAGCATGTGTATTGGTGTTATGTATCCTACACCAATTTGTAAGGGATGCCTCTACTAGGTTCACTCTAGTGGTTTGTTTTGGTTCATTAGAAGGCTGATTGTCTAAGGGTGATGGCAAAGAGTCATTGTTTGGCCTAGTAATCCACACTCTAGGCTATCTAGGTGCATTATTGTTATTGCTAGTATTATTGTTATAGCTCCTGTCATTATTGTACCCTCTGTCAGGATATCCTGATCTATCATTATTACATCCTCTATTTTGATTTGACTAAGAATAAAAGTTTTGACCTCTCAGATGTGTAATTTTTGTTGTTAATTTCCTCAATTGTGCAGACATTTCCTTGATGTCTTCTTTCTCTTCTTGAACTTTGGCTACTACATTCTCTTGGTGTGGCTTAAAGAAAGAAGAACCATTATTATTATTTTTCCCTACATCCTGGGATGTTTGAGCATGTCCTAGATATTGCACTATCTGATCATTTCCATTTGGAGGAGGCATGATGCTAAGCGAGGGTACCTGTAAAGGACTGGGCATTGCAACTAGAGGCATCATAGCTCCATTGGTTTGCTACTGAGCAGGATATGCAGGATATGAAAGATAGGAAGGAAATGTTATGTTTGGTGTTGGAGCAGGGATCAGTTGCTAATTAACTTTTATTACTTCCTCAAAAGCTCATATTAAACTTGTGACACCAAAATGTGTTCTTCTGATGAACATAGAAGTCAAGGGATCTAAGGCTGAGTAGTATATACTTCTAGCTACCTCATCTTCTACATTATATGGAGCAACTAGCTTGGAATACATTTTCTAGAATCTAGCATTAAATTTTGAAATAGGATCTCCTTCAAATCTCTTGATTGTGGCAAAAAGATGATAATTCATTGAAGGATCCATAGGTATCTTAAATCTATCCTTAAAATCTTTCTCTAAGGTAGCCCATGAATCTCATTTAATGCAAAGGGTGATGTTTGGGAACATCTAGATATTTGAAAATGTGACCGTTATTTGGAACATGATGGTGACATCGTCACAAGATGGTCAACGACCAACTAGTGATCGAGGTCAGAAGGATGTGCTATGTGGTACTATCTAATTGGTTATCAAGGATCTTTATATTTTAGGTTATAAGAACTGATGCGAAGGATATTAAGAAATATCCAAATATTTGAAACTTGTGAAATATCCCCCTTATAAGAAAGTGCATATGATGTCATCATAGGGATGGTTCTTCAAAATTGTTCAGGAGAATGACATCATCTTCATATCGGTTATGATTAGGCATGTTTTCAAATATGACCTTCTTTCTTTTAGGTCATGAGGGTGATGTCATCAGGAAATTGTGATTCATTAACATTGGTTAAAGGTGACATCATCGTCATATTCAAAAATATGACAGACATTTAGAAATGTGACCCTCTGGGTATTGAGTATACTAGAGACATCATCATCATGTTAAATTCCTTATAGGTCGAACAAAGATGATGTCATGGTCATATTTTGGCAAAGGGTGATGTTTAGGAACATTAGGATATTTGAAAATATGACCCTACAAAAATATACCTAAGATTTGACTGGTGTTTCCTTCAAATTTTACTTTGATGTTCTGCATATCAATTCATATGAGGATATTGGGTGATCTTCATCTTTCAGGGTCATCTAATGAATATGCAGTTTTTAGAAAATATGACCATGCGAAAATATTTAGTTTGACCAATTTTTTGACTTGGCATAACTTTTTACCCTTTGTGAATATCGGGGTGATCCAAAAGGAGAACTTGCTCAGAATTTCATGTTCTTTAAGACTATGGGGTTTATGATAGCAAATTCTAACTTTGACAAATGACCCTTTCTTGTGATGCACATGCATGTGCATGGGTGATATACTTAGCTGACTTTTGCCAAACCACCCAAAGCAAGGAAACAAAAACAAGATGAGAAAAAATTTGGGTCCCTATTTTTCTAAGGCAAAATGGGGCATGTTGTGTAACCACACAACAAGCACCAACCCAAATACAAGAATATGAACATATACAGAGGAAAACTCCATTTCTCTACATAGAAAAACCTTATATCTCCTTTTTTAACTCCTTTGCAATCACAAACTGTACAACCTTGTGTTAATCTCTAAAACATGTTATGATCACATACTGCAAACACCTTTCTCCAAACACCATACTGTAAGCTATTCAACCTTCTTATGATCACATACTACAAACACCATACTGCAAGCACCATACTGCACAAAACTGATCAATTTTCATGTAGGCATGTAAATAATCATTTCATAAAATCAAATCAATGATCACAATCTCCAAACTCATTGTATAGATTTCTGAATGAATTTCCCTGGCACTCTACTTGTGAATCAAGGTTCAAAAAGACTATTGTTTGCCTTTTATAGCACACTGAATGCCAAAATTAAACAATAGATGATGACCATTGAGCTTCAAAAAGCATTTAAAAAGGCACCCGTTGGATATTCCCTTCATGCCATCCTTCCTTTTAATCTTCGTCGCACAATTAGCTTTGGCGCTTAAGTCTTTATGATGACTTTTGAACACTGGTTCCCCTAGGATGTCGGGGCCAGTCACCTCACGAGGCCGGTACCCTCAAGATATGACTTAAGTTATAAGTCACCGGATAAGCAGGTCAACACAGAATTAGAAATAAAGTTTGTGACGAGGAACTTAGAGTATAGTATGATATGCATTAAGGACTTTAACTTAGGGTTTTAGAAATGCAACTAGGGTTTAGGAATTGAAAAGAGAATTCAAGAGAAATTACTCCAAGATATTACTCACAACTTAAGACCAGGTGTCTCTACAACTACCTTGACACCTATATATGCACTTTCAAACTCATATGGGTCAATGAAGACTCTTCATGCTAAAGTAAACCAATCACATTATACACCATAACATAGAGCATACTTGACATGATTTTGAACATCTTTCCTTACATCAATGTAGTGTCAAAAATCTACACCTGACATACACCTCGACAAACTCACAGAGCATTATTATAGTACCAATAGATAATCACATGAAGATGAGTTGTGAACTCCTACATACACCTACCAAGAGATGATCACATGAAGAACACTTAATACATGGCAACATCAACACCAAGGAGAGTAACACTCCAAACACACTTTGCATGAACATCAAAACCAAACTAATCCCATGTAATGAAGCATGACAAACTAAATCTACAATATCATATCAAACTATATCTGTAACATCATACCAAACTATGTCAAACTATATCTGTAACATCTATGAAGGTGATGCATCTATCAAGAAGTAGAACTTGAAGACCACATTTGAAACCATGCAAATGTCTGAAGATGAGAACATAACAAATTACATATAGAAGATTGATGAAGTTGTCAACAACATAAAGGGTCTTGGTGGAAAGTTAGAAGATGTGGATGTTGTAGATAAGATACTCAAAACTCTTCCCAAATCTTATAGTCACAAGGTATCAGCCATTGAAGAATTGTTTGATATGGGCAAGCTTTAAAAAGATCAATTGCTTGGTAAACTGACTACTTTTGAGATGAGAGAATTTGGTTCTACTGATGGCCCTATGAGAACTGAGTCTGACTTCACTACATCAAATCCCTGTGATTAGCTCCCTTTTCTCTTTTTTTTGCTTCCACCCACTATTTTAATGTATTTTTCTCCAATTTTTTGAAAAAGTCAGCGCTATTTATCAAGATGGTGCTATTTTTAGCATTTTTTGCACCGATCAGAACAAGTAGGCGCTAAATTAGGTGAAAATTAGCACCCAAATTTGTGCCTAGTTTAGCGTCGTACCTCTAAGCCTCTATGGATTGTTTGAGATCTTTCAGTTGGAATATCAGAGGTTTGGAATCCTCTAAGAGGAAATATGTAGTTAGAGATTTTTGTACAACTCTATGACTTTTAACTGACACGGTTCAATGCTATTCCACCCATGTAAAGGAGTTGTATACCATCATGCAAGCCATAAATCAATGATCTCACTACATCTTGAGAAAGGAGGGCCAATCATCCACTTTGATCACAAGCCACTCCAATTCTTGCAAACTCAGAACAAATTAGAAAATGTGTACCACATGAAATGGATGACATGTCTACAACAATTCCATCTAGTTATCAATCGCGAGAAGGGAAAAGACAAAAAGGTATTTGACTACCTAAGCTAATAGCTAGTTCATGCACTCACCACAATGTTGGACTCATGTGGTCACAACTTCTTTGACAGGGAATCTCTCTACCCACCAGACTTGGACTTTGCATAGTCTACACCAAGCTCTTACAAAGCAAATAGGTTGGTGAATTTTACATGTATAACAAGCTTCTCTACAAGCTCAAGTATCTCTATGTATTAGACACCACACCACACTAGAGACTCATCTAGGAAGGATACTATGCCAAAATAACTCAACACTTCAACATTACTAAAACACTAGAAACACTTGAACAACACTTCTAGTGGCCTCACATATGTGCAAACACATAGAACCACATCAAGTCTCTCATTCTTTGTAGAATTGCAAAATATTGCAAATAGGAAGGTTGGACTCTACACCCCTCTCTTAGTTTTGATGCCACCTTGGGAATCATTAACATGGATTTATTAAGAAGACTGCCTATGACAAAGCACTGGTGTAACTTCATGTTTCTTGTGGTAGATGAATTCTCCAAGATGACCATCATGATTGCTTGCAAGAAAAGTCTCACCATGCCAAATATTGTGCCACTTTTATTCACCCATGTTTGGGGCCATTTTAGCTTACACATCCATTATCTTTTACTATGACCATCATTTTGTTAGTCACTTTTGGTAAATTTTGTGGACGATGTTAGATATGTAACTAAATCAATTTATATATTTCCACATATAGATAGATGGATAAATAGAAGTGGTCAAATGCATTGTTGTGCATCTAATGTGCATCTATAATAGTGCACACCTACACACTTGAGATGACAACACCCTTTGCATTTAACATTCCTACAAAAATGCTCTACACAACTCTATGAGGCATAGTCCTTTCTAGACATGTCTTTGGTTCCAATAGGAAGCATCCCTTAACATATCCTATTGCACACCATCCACATTAGAGTCATGTACATAGGAATAGGAAATCAACAAGAAATAAACGTTTATGCAGCACATCCAACATGTGTTCCAATGTGGACTAGCTTCAAGGATCTAGATAGTGTGGCTATACACATTGCTACACATGTTGGTGTCTAGTTCGACACATGGAACATCAACAACCACATGTTATGCTTCCATACACATGTGCCACCTAATGACATTTGTACTGCAAAACATGATCATATAATTGGCACTATATGCATTTGACACATGGTGATGTCCATGCCACATGCCACAATGATCTAGTTGGCACCATACAAGTTTGACATTTGTTCTTATCCCATCCACATAAGAAATGCACCATACATGTTGGATACTTGTCAACATCTACATGAAGCATAACTGATGGTATTCTTGAACAAATGCCTACTTTGTACATTTTGTAGAGTAAAAGAGGTATAACAAATTTTCATCTTACCTCTTTGTATATTTCCTTTGTTCATTTTGAATAGAAGTGACATATATGTTAGAACCCTTCTATAGTTGAATGTGTTTTGGTTTACATATCTATTTTCCTTTATGTATTCTATGATCTTATTACATTAATAGATAATATAGGATTGTCCCTCAGTTCACCTTGGGAATTAGATTAAATAACATCTGAAGTTGACTGTAAATTAACAATATGGTGAACATTTTGTTGATTTTCATGCTTATTTTCAACCTTTTGAAAACTAAATTTTCCTATTGAAATTTTGAAGGATGAGATCCATATTTAATTGCATTAGACTTAAGAAGTTTCAATTCAATGTTTCTTACATTTGCACACAAATCCATGGAAGAATAATAGTTATTTAGGTACATTGTCTCTTGGATGGTAGGTACATTGTCCCTAGCCATGTGCCTCACTCTCTATCTCCCTATCTCTCTCCTCAATCTCCTCTATATCTCGCTATCATTCATCTCTCTCTATAAACCCTAAACCCTAAACCTCTAAACTTGAACCCTTAACCACTAAACAATAAACCCTAAACCCTAAATAATTCCCCTAAACCCTAACCCCTAACCCCTAAACCCTAAATAATTCCCCTACACCCTAACCCCTAACCCCTAAACCTGAGAAACCCTGAACCCCTAAACCCTAAACCCTAAACCCCTAAACCCTAAACCTAGGTAACCCTAAACCTTTATCTCCCTATCTATCCCCTATCTCCCTATCACCTTTGTCCCTCTACCTCTCAATCTCTCTCCCTATGTCTCTAGCCATGTCACTCACTCTCTAATTTAGGCTCTAATTTGCACCTAATTTAGTGCCTACTTGTTCTGATCGACGCAAAAAATTCCAAAAGTAGCACCATCCTAATAAATAGAGCTACCCTGAAACCTAAAAATACCACCATTCCATCATTAACCCTAAAATTCCTTACCTCCATCATAAAATATTTGATCAAAATCATTATGCTTTCAAGGTTATAAACAATATTGGCGAGACAATACTACATCGGGGAGACTCAAAATCCAGTCTCTTTGATGACCTGAAGGCATAAAAGACAAAAAGTAAAATTCTACAAAATTGAAGAAATAAAAGAAATCGAAGTGACAAGGGATATTGACAAGAGTCACTCAGTAGTATTATTGATACCCTGAACATCGAACGGACAAGGCATTTCAACATGACACCAAAATGTGTCACGTTGATCAAACACTATCATTGAAAATGTTCACAAAGGGAGTTTAGAATGTCAAGGTGATAAGGTTTGGAGTCCCACTAATAGAAAGAGTCTCACTGATAAAAGAACAATGTAAGAGGTATTTCAGAATGACTCTACTATATCGAAGAGAAGGTCTTTCTAGTCTCTTTAAAAAATAAAAGAAATCGAAGAGACAAGGGATATCGGCAAGAGTCACTCAGCAGTCTTATCGATACCCTGAACATCGACTGAGAAAGGCATTTCGGCGATCAAATGATATCATCAAAAAATTTCACAAAGGGTTTTTAGGATGTCGAGGTGATAAGGTTTGGAGTCCCACCGATAGGAGTCTTGTCGATAAAAGAACAATGTAAGAGGTATTTTAGAATGACTCTACTATATCAAAGAGAAGGTCTTTCTAGTCTCTTTGAAAAGGTGATGAAATAAAAACATCAGAATGTTAACTCCATGTTTGAAGAGACTTATGTTATCAGGGAGATGCCATCTGGGGTCACACCGAAATCTCAAACAAGTATAAAACTGAAATAAATGAGATCTCAAAGCATATCACCCTGAAATAAAGTGACAAGACATGATGGCGGCGATCCAATGTCCTCTATTCAAAAAATTAAATTCCCTTCGATGATATGAGATACACAAGTGAGACACCATTAATTGCACAGAGTTAAGTTGATTGAATGTGAATTTTAAAGGGCATTGCAAGGAACAATTGTAGGGAGCAGTTGGACAGTAATTCATAACCAGAGTGACTTGCCAAGTAAGTACTTCTGACCAGCTCACATATATTAGCATGCATTCATAATTTACAAAACATGGAGGAAGTAATGTAAAACCCTAAGAGTAAGAGGAAAAAAATGGGAGATAGGCATTTAAACCAAGATTTACTAGATCAGTGCCCCGGGTCAAGACAGAAGTCCAGAAGAAATGCCCAACTAAACCCACATGCCAAAAAGTTAGAAGATTTATACAAAAAATAGGGGACATATGGACACAGGTTAGAGGGTATGATCTTTTTATCTTCCATTATAAGAAGATGTACAAACGTAAACCTATTTCAAATCCCTGGTGGCTAAATTTGGGTAAATTAGTAGTCCCAAATGTGTTCATGAATGTCCAGTTGCTAAGACTCCTTCCATAAAAATACAACCCTAAGACTTTCCATATTGAATTTGATGATGGGACTGCTTTCTTTCCCATTACTAGAGATTATATTGCCACAATGTTTCAATTAGACACGAGTTTAGAAAAAAAATTTAGGATCAAGGACTTGGTTGAATACCATAATATGAGTAATAATTACAAGAGATGGAAACTACCCCTGCACAGGCCTCGCGATGAAAACAATAAACTCAGGGTATTTTTCTAGAGTTGAGGATCCACCATATTCAATTGAATTGTTTGAGGATTACTTCAAAAACACATACTACTCTGTCTGCCAAGTGTTGGGTATAGAAGCCTCCATGTTCATGGAAATTGCACCCATGGTTCTAGCTGCGGACATACAAAGTCATGATGCATGATACTTCGATTATGTTGAGTACCTGGCACATAACTTGCAAAATGATCTCATATATCTTAAGAATGGAGGAAATAAATTCAAACATTATTCTATGTTTATGCATATGGTGTTATATGAAGGACAAAGTATGTGCTTGTGGGATAAGAATCTCAGGGTAAGAGATTTAGACAACAATGGTGATATAAAACCCATGCAAATGTGGACTGCTATCTGGGATAACAGATGTGACAGATCACATTATTTATATTTTGAGGAGTTTTTTGTGAAACCTATATACAAACAGTTCAGTTGTCCTTGCAATTACAAATTTTCACTGGAAATACAGAAGTTTTTGAGGCCAAAAGATAAACATGAGGAGGGAAAGTTCAGACATAACTAGGGTGATTGGTATGTTTTCAGGGACTACACCATAATAAGAGTGTTCAGATGTGAAGGACCACCCTTCCTGCTACCAAAAACTTGCCCAGATAGGGTTGCATATTTAGAAATTGTCAGGCAATTAGCTTCTTCAGATTTCATGCACCTTAAGAACTGCAACAAATAGTCATTTATGCTTGGAACTCTATGCTTTGGAGATTTTACCATTCTTTCTGATAAAGGTTATCAATTGATTGACATGAAACTAGAGCAATTCATATTATTGCAAGAGAAAATTTTGATCCTAAACACTTTATCAACAGTGTAAAAACAAAACAAAAGTTAAAAGGATATCATCATGTCCTATTCATTGATGAGGATTTAATAAGAAATTGTGATGAAAACACAGCAGTAGAAAGGAGGATTTTGTACCATAAACTATGTTAGCAAAGGCTTGGAGGGTAGCCAAAAACCCCACTTACACCATAGCCTTTTAGGATATTGATGATCCTATTGAAAGGTTGGATACTATAATTACACATGCATCAGAATTGATAATAAATGTCCCCCCTATATATTTGACAAAAAGGAAGACAACTTAAGGAAGCGTAGGCTAAGTATGAGATCCCCTGGGTCACTTGTCACCTCAACCCACTCCAAACATAAGTTTCTCTATAGATATTAACATTGCAGAAGGAGAAGAAAAATCTAAGGAATACAAAACTATGACCCAACCATCGAAGGGTATGAACCTCCTGAAGACAGGGAAGTTGTCACTATGGAAGCACCAGATGACTTAACAGGAGACATAAAACACCTAGCCAACAACAAATTCATTTCAAATGATGATTTCATTAAAACACCCAAGTTTAAAGCCTTTTTGTATGAATACAAGGGCAAGCAGGCTAGGGAGAGAATGAAAGATATCACTCATGAAATATAGGATGAGGTACTATTGGAGCTTCAGAAGGAAATTTACAAAGAAATGGAGATAATTGTTAGAAATGAAAGAAACACTACTTCAATGGAAATCTGATTTGAATAAATTTCAGCAATCTTTCAAGTGTGCATTAACAATGGAGATTGTAACAAAACATAAACCCACAATACATAAATATACCAGAAGCAGAATGAAGCACATAAGACAAGTGTTTAACATGGAGAAAACCCTTTCGGGTAAAAAACTCCACCAAGAAAAGAGGCCAAGTTGTATTATCTTCACAAAAGGAGATTACAAATACATTCACTTCCTCTGTCTTTCAACCTTCACTCCGATAGAACCTGGGTAGCTGTAAACTATTATATTCCTCTCATCTACTATGCTATGGTTTATATAGAATTTACACAACCTCAATACATTAAATGACTTCTTACAAGCCCATAACACTTGTCAAGAGTCAACAATACAACCTTGGGCGTCCATGGCCAAGAATAGGCTCTTATGGGGTCATAAATGTTGTCATACATGCATCCTACACTTGGGAAAAAGTGCCCATGCAAGCTTGAACGCCTTGGGGCCAAAAATAGCCACTTACAGCATCTTATGACGTGTCATATGCTATTATTAGTGTCATAGATTCTTATGACAACTTACAGTTGTCATAGAATCTCTTGCACCTTCTTACAACATCTATGATGTGCGTCATAACACTAAAAATAGATTATTCCTCCACATGTTCACCCCACTTTGACCAATTACCATTTACCATAGTAAATGACATCCCGTAACTACCACAGGTAACTCTGGGACTTACCGTGTAGTAACTCCGTAATTATCATGGACAGTAAATGATTTTTATGACCACTGGTGAAACTTGTACATCTCTTATGGGTAATTACAAATTACAAATAATAAATGGAATAAATACAATATTGGGATTTACAAGGTTAATGGCACCTTATCCCAACATTCTCCCACTTGACATTATACATTGTAAATCAACCCATAGGAAATCAAATGAAAAATAATCAGGCACTAGAAACAAGGTCCATGGCCTCTCTATACCACACGAACTTCTCTGTGCTCATAGGCTTGGTCAATGAATCTGCAACATTCTCCTGAGTGTCTATCTTCTTCAACTCAATCTCTCCATTTGCAACCAACTCTCGAACAAAGTGATACTAAACATCAACATGCTTAGTTCAAGCATGATACATGGGATTCTTAGCCAAACAAATAGCACTCTGGCTATCACAACCAATCTAAATATTCCTGCTATCAAAACTAATACCTGTACACAGTCTCCTCAACCAAACTGCCTCCTTAGAGACATGAGTAACATCCATATACTCTACTTCTGTAGTGGAAAAAGCAACTATGGGCTGCCTCTTACTCATCCAACTCACTGCACCTCCAAATAGAGTAAACACATAGCCACTAGTGGACCTTCGACTATCCAAGTCACCTACCCAATCTGCATCAACAAAACCATGTATGTCTAAAGATTTATCAGCACTATTAGTACAAGAATAAACCAAACAATGATCAGGAGTACCTACAAAATATTTAAACACCTCTTCGCATAGTTCCAATGCTGTCTACCAAGGTTAGACATAAATCTGCTCAAAACTCCCACTACTTGGGCAATATCTGGTCTAGTGCAAACCATTGCATACATCAAACTCCCTACAACACTAGCATATGGCATAATAGACATATCCTCAAGATCATCCTCAATCTTTGGACACATATCTAATGAAAGCTTAGTACTAATGGGTAAATGAACTCTAATTGGATTACAGTCCTGCAAACTAAACCTCTGCAAAATAGTATTCACATACTTACTTTGTGACAACCAAAGCTTTCTATTAACTCTATCCCTCCTAATCTCCATTCCCAAAATATACCTTGCAGTACCAAGATCCTTCATCTCAAATGCACCTGAAAGTTGGGCTTTAAGCTCACTGACCATACCCTTAGCATTGTTGAAAAACAACATGTCATCAACATACAAAGCAATAACCAGTATAGAATCATCAACACAATGAATGTAAACACAATGATCCTCCTCGCTTCTAACAAAACCCAATTTCAAAACAAATGAATTAAACTTTTGATACCACATTATGGGGGATTGTTTCAGACCATAAAGAGAACTCTTTAACCTGCAAACCCAATGTTCTTTTCCTTTTACCTCAAAACCTGTAGGTTGTTGCATATAAATTTTTTCTTCAAGATCTCAATGCAAGAATGCAGTCTTAACATCCATTTTCTCAATCTCCCAATCATAAGCTGTGGCATGGATAAGAGAAATCTAATAGAAGTTAATTTAGCAACAAGAGAGAATATCTCACCAAAATCAACCCCCTCTCTCTGGGAGTAGCCCTTGGCTACCAGTCTAGCCTTGTACTTCTCCAATGACCTGTCTGCTCCAAACTTCTTCTTGAAGACCCACTTACATCATATGGCCTTTCTTCCTTTGGGCAAATGAACAAGATCCCAGGTGTTATTAGAGTCCAAAGCCATCATCTCCTCCTGCATGGCTAGCTGTCAAGACTCACTATCATCTGCAGAAATAGCTTCCCTGTAGGATCTAGGTTCATCGTTAGTACTCAATAAAGCATATACACAACAGAAATCTGGTGGACTATACCTGTCAACTGGATTCCATTGTCTTGTGGATCTCCTCAAAGGTGGAGTAAGAGACTCTACTCATTCTTCTACATGATCATCTGCATCAACTTCTTTTGTAACAATAGACTCATCTTCATCAGAACTACTTGAATCTTCTTCTTCTTCTTCACCCCCCAATCCATCATTCTGTTCTTCTTGAGGTGCATCTTGCTACTCTAAATCAAAGTGCACCTTCTTTACCTTTTCATCTTTTTCTTTTGGCTACTCAAGTTCAGAAATAGCTCTAAGTTCCCTGAAAATTACATCTCTAGAAAAGATAATCTTGCGGGTTAGTGGATTCCAAAGCTTATAACCTTTCACATTATCACCATATCCAATGAATGTACACTTTTTAGCCTTTTAAGCTTTGGAATTAAGTTTTGCAATTAAGCTCTTTATGTAATCTATGGTCGATTATTGTATTATCATTGTATTGGATCACTTAAGGATCACAAGTCTTCATGTGCAAGCATATTTCACAGCGGACATTCATCAGTCGAGTCCCTGGATGTTCTATCAGTATATTCCTTAAGCCTCATCTAAACACTAAATTCCACCAACATTGATGGTTTAACATTGTATTTGTGGTGGCTATTTGGAAACTCTGAGGGTAATCACTACAGCAGTCTATAGTCACTATTGGCAGTAACATTCTTATCCCAGCTAGTGTCAATGGTGGTTAAAGTAACAAAAAAAATGTTGTGGTCCTTTTGATCGTGGTCTGCTCCCATTAGCATATACTTTGTACCTAGATTGGTCGTCGACCACATAAGGTCTTTTACCCCTGGTAACATGAGTGATCGAAGGTTTACATAGCCTCTAACTGATAACTCTAGATAGATAACCACCAGGGAATCTTCATATATGACCAGCTAATTGCCAATAGATAACGGTCAAATCAAACAGTCAAGGTTATCTTTTTCTTTTTACATGCCAAAGGAGGTTATTTTTTCAAATTTTCATAACTTTCACAAATAGAGGCAAAATTTTGCAAAGGAGGACTCATTGGAAAGAGGATTCTGAGGACTTCATAGTGGTGTAGAAATTATCAGGTGACTATACTATTTTCCAACCTTTTTTCATAATCAAATTTAGACTTGCATTTAAACTTCGATTGAGCATAACTTTTGCAAAACTTATCAAATTTCAGCCAAAAAAAAATTAAAAGTGCATAGAATTTTCTGTAGAATCTAAATATGCACTTAGTTTTTCTATATCATGTCATTTGTTTCACAATTTCATTAGATTACATATTTTGACCTAATATCACTTTTGGCTTGCAAGTTTGCTTTTGTTTTGTCTTGGTGACTTTCAAGAGCATCTAAGGAGCTGGAGCAACATTGGAATTATCATCTACAACATATTTGGATAGAGAAATAACTAGGTGCAATCATTTCATCTCTTATCTTCCAATATTGTTTGATCACACATTTGGACTTTGGGCATAAAACAAACAACTTGTTTGCAATCATACCATTGAAATTGGGCTTAAAATGAACTACTATTTTTCATCACATTTGGATTTGGGTCTAAAAAGAACAAGTGCTTGAATTGTCTTCCACACATCTTATTTTCTAAAGGGTCAATTAACAACTGCGAGTGTGAATCAAGTGACATTTCACTTGGTTTTCTTTTGTAAACACTATCTAGGAGGCCTGCTTGGAGACACACTACTCCAAGGGACGACCTCAACCGAGGCTGAATCGAAAGACACCCTCATTGGGAGTTAGAATCTTGTCATTATTGGCTAAGCCCCAAAGAAATTTATACCTTTAGGAAGTGAAGGTGAAGGGTGCATTACCCCTTTCTCCTAGCTGTGTGGCAGGATTTCGCTTTCAATTCCATAGTCAACCTTGTGCAATCTAGCCTAAGACCTAATTGGCCATACCCACTTGACTAGACATTAGTCTTGTTGATGTGTCCTCCATGTGTTCTTGCTTAATCATCACATTTCATTTTCAAGGTTAAACTTGCTTATGTGTTTTGCATGAGTGATTCATGTGTATATACATAATCATTTGTTTGAGCATTGCCAAATCAAGCTCTAAACACCAAACACATAAACAAATCAATCTAAACATTCATCCTAGTCAACACACATCATATCCAACTTAATTTCATCCACATCATCATCTAAATCCCTAAATGAGCACTTGCTAAAAGGACTTAAGACAAACACTTGGGTGACAACATGTTTACACCAGAAGACCCAGAAATCAAATTCCAAAGATTCCTCCAAAATCTTTATCAAGGATCACAACCCCTAAACCAAGATGTCATTGAAACATTACAATTCTTCATCTAAAGAGCTTAACCCCAAGCAAGCCAATCACCTCAATTGTAACACTTTATAACCCAAGTCCAACACCTTTTAGCCAGTAGTCAAGCCCGACAAGAACATCAATCCTTAACCATTCACTCCCAACCTAATCCATCTTGCCACATGTCATATCCATCCACTTCCTATCAACTTATTCCACCTATCCACCAAGTCAATGCTATATCAAGCTATGAACATCAACCTCAAGCTTATCCAATCCATCATGCCACCATTCCAATGCACTACTAAGCCCATCCACAAGGCAATCAAGTGATTTCAAAATCACAACATTCAAGTCCCAATGGCCTTTTTTATATAAATCAAGTGAGCACAAGTCAACCTTGCCAACAAGATAAAATCCCTGCATCTTTGAGTCCACCTCGAGATCTTTTGTCTACATATCCTACCAATACACCTATTTGCCAAGACTATTAATGGCCTCCACATCAAGAACAAATGAGCCCAAGTCCACCTTTGCAACAAGAAGCACATGCAACTCCAAGTGGCCCTTTGTACATAAACCATGTGAGCCTAATGCAACAAGACTTAATTACATTTGACAAGGGAGATACCAACCTAGCTAGTTCATCCTATGAGTGGCCTCCATCATCTAATCACATGCTGACACATGAGCCAACTAATCCTATCCCAACAGCACCATGTGATCCCAATGCTAGTCCATTGGTCTCTCCATCTTCTAAGCCTTCAAACCCTTCATCACCTTTACCACCATGGGCCTCCAATCCTCTAACAAATGCAAATGTTAGAGTATATTTTACAACGGAATGCTTGAAGTAAAACTCATTGAACTTCCTAAAGTCAAACCATGTGAGGGAAGTCCATACAATGAACATCATTATTGTGCATACCATAGGATCAAAGGTCATAATGCAAATGTATGCCCAATATTTAGGCCACTCCTCTTTAAGATGTACATATAGAGCCTCCATAAACATGCCACATCATCTCAATCCCATGTGTCACCCCCATCTAGTCCAAATCCTAATCCATCCAATCCCATTATCCCTCCATCTAATCCTAATCCTAATCCAATGCCATCTACCCTTATCATCCATCCATTATATTTCCCATCCACCCATACACTTGCAAAGGATGTGATCCATGGCTACTAGCTAGGAATAAACTACCCCCATGTCAAACACCCATTCATAAGCATACCAATTGATGTAGAGGTAAAGGTAGTGGTTGTAGAAGTTCACTCAATGAACTTAAATCACTCAACTTTCTCCAAAAAGGTTTACAAGGTGTTTGTGTTTACAAGCCTCACAAGACTGCTCCAGGAATCAACTTAGCCTAGGATCACCCTCTGGTGTCATCCACTCAGGCTACTCACCACTCACTTTGGGGAGTCACAACTCAACCCAACTTAGAAACACAACCCACCTACAAGAGCTCAACCCCTACTACCAATACCTCTACCAACATGGAAAACAACATCCATTTAACATACATTTACCTATGACATGCAGGGAATAAAGTCACTGACCAAGAACTACCATTCCACTCCTAACAAGACAGTGGACAGCAAACCTCTATATGACTGTCTTTTAACAGTGTTTGAACAAGGCTTAGATCTTGTAGGATTGGCTAAATCAATTTCTCAAGGCCTTAAATGACCATCAACATTCAATGCATATTAAACACTCAATGTAGACAAACAACCATTTATTCATATGTAGGCTCACACTGTGCTATACAGGATAGAGGACAGCAATTGTAACTTGATTGTCCTATGACAGTGTTGAAATGATAGCTTGTTCCTTATAGCTATTATGGACAACTAAACTTACATCAACTCCTCTACCATGAAGGGTCTAAACATCACATGCATTCACCAAGGATAGGATCCACTTGAGGTCTCTGACCCAACACCACACCTCAGTACTTGCTCTGACAGAAATAGTACTGTTTTTGTGACTATCTTCAAGAAACAGTCTTAAAAAGAAGGTTAACTTTGTAAACAAAGAGACATTTACACAACATTAAACACTCATAACTCTCAATGAACATCAACAATCAATGCATCATCCCAATACCTATAGGGAATCCTCCCGCATGCAGCCATACTGTACCACTGACGTACAGAAATCAGTAAACTATTTTTTCTCCAAAGAAGAAGGTCTAAATCAGATTATTTGTAAAGAATGCAGTAAGCCTGCCTTCTCAAGCCCTACCAATCCATCTCAGAGGTCTATCCTTGCTTCAAGATGTCAAATCCAATCTCCATTTGACTATGCACATGGTTGTTTTCAAGACAAACACTGCTCTTACACCATTTCTTCCAACTAGTCACTGTTTTTGACTAGCTAGGATCATGCCAAACACTTGGAGAAGGAGTTTTCAACCTGCAAACCATGGAAAGCAACAAAACCTAACCTAATCTTCCCCGTCCTTTTGAAAATGGTTGAAACTTTCAGAGGATAGAGGAAGAATTCACCATTTTTGGTCACAAACCCTAGCTAAGAGGGTTTCAAAATAGTTTGTGCAATCTAGATTGTTTCTACCTTCTATAGGAGTGTCAAGAGCTCCAAATAGATGCAACTGAAAGGCATTTTGCAAACCTAACAAATTTCCAACATTTCAACTCATGAGAAATCCATACCAGGCTGTACAGAATGGTTGTTTCAATAATAAATGCAGAAAAAATAGTTTTTTTCTTAAAAAGACTCCTACTCTCTATTATATTTGGCATGTTTTACAAACTAAAGTTTATAGGAAACTTTCCCAAACATTTCCAAATGTTTTACAAACTAAAGGCAGTGAACTGATGGAAGTGGTTGTTTAACAAAAAATAATAAGTTTCTAAAAGAAACACTCCTATAAAATAGGCCTAGATTAACTCCATAGTGGACTAGTCAATCAAATGACTAAGTCTTTATTTCAACACATCAAAATGGCTTTCCAAAGCCTTAGAGGTAAACAAATAACATGAAAAACAACTAGGAAAAAAAAACACAATGATTAAACTGTGGAGCTCCTGCACCACCAATGAACTTCCAAAGGTCATGTCCAATCCTATAATCTCATCATGTGGTTCGTATATCCTTAAGCCTCTTCAAGAGACTTCCATTAACATACCTATCCCTTTAAGCCCATCATGTGACCTACAACCCAACAAGTCTATTCAAGAGTCTCCAATGACAAGCCTAAGTCAAGAGCCATCATGTCCTTATGTCGATAACCCTCAATAGTCTATCAAGTCCACTCAAGAACCTTCCATTTTCATCCAAAGTCAAGAGGTGTGTCAAGAGCATAATCTTAAACATGTGGAAATATTGAACCTTAATCTTAATCAAGATCAAAGCACCTCTAAGTTCCACCTATCTATGACCTACATATGGTTTGCCCTCAAGCTATTGCCCATCACCATGACCTCATTCATGAGAAAATTTATCCCTTTTATAGCCCACTTAATCCTATTTTTGCTCATATTTATGATCAAGGTTCTATCTAAGATCATGAAGACCATGATGATACATTTGGCCAAACTTTATCTATCTCATGATCAAGATGATATCTATGATGAAGAACCTATTCAAAAGTACCTTGATCCTATCCATAATCCCATAACCATCCATGAGTGAGATATCCCAAATACTCTTATCCATCCTCCATCTAGCCCTACCCATAATGAGCAAACATCCACTTATCATAATGAGACATTTGCCTCTCAAGAACACATAAGCATAGAAGATCAAACAAATAACTTAGATCTTAGTGAACATAATGCTAATCAATATCCTAATGATCCTTCATCCCCATCTACCATCGATCCCATTTCAAGTTCACCACCATATCCAATGGGTTTATCCACATTCATCCATGAATTTTCTTTCTTAGTACAACAACCTTTGTCCTCCACTTCATCTTTTCCATCCAATAAAGAACTCAAGTCTAGTTCCCAAAACACATCTAGTCCCATAGTCAATCGTATCCTCCAAAACATGAACTACAAAGGTAAAGGTCTAGGTCTTTATGAACAGGTATTTTGGAGCCAAACCATGTCAAGATTCCCCCACACTCATATGGCCTTGGATACACACCCCAAGGTAAACAAGGCCAAGATGTCGGTAATCCCTTCATGCATCCTAAATCTACCACTTTCCATCATGAACACCATCATCTACCCAAAACATATGTTGCCATTCCACCTCTATCATCCTATAAATGTCAAAAGCATGTGACTGTACACCTTACGCCATCCACTTTGCCTCCACTTTTACCAACTCCAAATATCCCTCCATCGACCTTGCCACCGTTGCTTCCAACACCTAACATACCTATCATTCATAAGTATCCTTACATCCCTAATCATGGCCAACAAAAGAACACATCATTTAAGCATAAATCTTCCAATCATTCCATCCACTCCACCCACCCCATGGGATTCGAGAGCAAACATTTTGAAGCCTCTACCTATAAAGCTAAAAATCCTACCAAAAATCCTAAAGGTCTTCATACCTTAGGACATAAAGAATCAAAATCAAAGAAAAGTTCATCTAAGTAGCCATCTAAACCCTTACCTCCAAATGCAAAGCCCAAAAGCAAAATGGTTTGGGTTCCTAAGAAAATAGCTAGCAAGTCAAATGAGGCATCCTCATCCACATCTCAAGAATCCCAACCACCTATATCCATCCAAGAGCCTATTTCCACCCAAAACTTCCATTCCCTTCAAAAATCCCACAAGCAAAACAAAAGTACTAAAAATACTAAATCTATGTGGGTTCCTAAATCACTTCATCAACCTTCTCCTAAGCAAACATCTCCATTGCTTCCTACACCACCATCTCATCAAAAGCTTCAATGTTTATCATGGTGTGTACAACTATTGGTCATGATTCCCTTTCATTCTGCAACATTCCCACATACATCCATCTCCCCATCCTTCATCTACCATCCTACATATCTCCCCAATCACCTTCCTATGGTACATGCTTTTTCATAAGTCCTATATAAATCCACACCATAAGCCACTAGCCTACTCTACCATAATTCCACATCATAATCCACTATCCCCCATCCTTGCATGAATCTTGCATAATCCACATCATAATTCAATATCTACCTAATCCGTCTCACTTCCACACAATCCCCTATCAACATCTATGAGCACACTTGACATGGTCCATGCAATGACATTCATCTCTAATGGAACTTTCACTTTTCATAGAACTAAACACTTGAGTCCCTCCTATCCATTACCATGGTGAAAACCTGGTAAACAGGCACCATGTGTAATTATCATCCTATCAAAAAAAAAGAAAAGAAAAAAAATCAAAAAAAGTAAAGAGAAATCCCTTCATCCAACGGTGAAAACCTGGTAAATAGGCACCTTAGATAAGTACCATGATGAAAACCTGGCAAACAGGCATCATGTGTAGGTTGATGTTCTATGTCACTTACACTTGGAGGCACATTGTCTCATCCAACCTATCCATTTCCAAACTATCTATCCCATTATACCATTTTCCATCTTATCATGTCCTACCATTACCATACCATCCTACCATCCTTAGCCATTACATAAACATGCCTATCCTATTGAACCCATGTATCCATCCTTCCTTCTTTTGATTTTGATGAAGACATAGGGGTAAAATGTTGAAACATGTTTGGATATTTCTTGACATACCTTCTTTCCAAACCAAGTCTTATCCATTGACCATTTATCCATCCCATTCAAACCAATCTATCATGTCATCCCTTGGTCATGAACTTTGTCATGCAAAGAATCCTAAGCATTACCACCTAGAATGGGGCAAGTTCTTCCAATGCAACGTAGTCTTTGAAGATCACATCCTAGCTCCCTTATGATCCATCCACTATGGCGTACCCTTATCATGAGCTTTCTGTCTTATAGCTTATCCCCATCCATTATCATGAGATTTCCACTATAGCCTACCTATCCATTTTTCATGAGGCATGCATACATCCCTTATATGGCCTATCCTCTTATCTATCCATCTACCATGAGCTTTCCCTTTTATGGCCTATCTCTTTATCCACCCATTTACTATGAGCCCATCCTTTTATCCATCCCTTACACCTAGACTTGGTTTTCTCCCTTGTCATTGGTATCAAGCACAAAGGCTACCCAAATTGTAAATCCATTGACATCCCAAAACATTCAAAAATATTAAAAAAATCAAATACTCTAAAAAACCCCAAACAATCAAAACATTTCAAAAATACAAAAAAAAATCAAATATTCAACGAAAAATACAAGCAATAAAACCAATCACATCATCCAAAACAATCCACTCCAACATTCAATCAAAATCAAATCATCATCATCAATTCTTCCTATCAATAATATTCATTCATCCATTTCAATCAATCACTTCTTCCAATCATATCAACCAAATCAATCTAAGCAATGATCTTAAATCCAAGTCACACTAATCCATATCAGGCAAGCTAATCAATCAAGGAACATTATCCAATCAAATCAATAGGTTTTGATCCTAATCTTATCATGAACCCAATCAATCATCATCAATGGGATATAGCATTCCCACATCCTTGTGTTGATCTAGGGATATAGCTTTCCCCGCAATGACAACACTATCATCATCAATCAAACAATCTATCATTGGTTTATGACTTGACAAGGGCAATACCTTATTTGTTTTACAATCCTTTGAGCACACTGAGAACACTTTCTTATACTTAGATTGAGTGGACACTCTAATCATCACACCATCACTATCATCATTTAAAACAATCCAATCATCAAAATAATCAACCCAGCAATAGAAAACATCAAAACCAAAGCACATCAAGCCAACCATCAAGACAAATCCTATCAATCATCAACATCACAACCAAAGCACATCAAACCAACCATTGGAACAAATCCAATCAAAATCAAATCAAAAGTAGCTCAATCCACCACATATCATCACATCAACATTTCATCAATACCAATCAATCCATTTTCATCATCTCATCAATAAAATATTAGAACTACATCTCATTTCCATCGTTAAGTGCCTTGATCCTATGGATACAGGGTATGTAGGCAGTCTGGAGTATGAAGGAGGTGCCCAGATTCAAGCACAGGTGATTTTCCTCTTTCTCCTCTCATCATTTCTTCTGTCATCTATCTCCCATATCATCAATAAGCACCTAAAACCCAAATCAATCTTATCATCCATTCACTAATCAAATCAATCCAAAGAATCAAAGCAATGATCCAAATGTAAGTCATCATTAAGCTATACCAATCAAGTTAATCAATCAAACCAAGTTATCCAAACACAATCTGTGGTCTTGATCCTAGCCATGTTGTAAGCTAAATCAATCAACCAATCAGCCAACCAACTCAGCAAACAACTTTGTGTTGATCTAGGGATATAGCTTTCCCCGCAATGACAACACTCTCAACACTATCATCATCATCAACAAAACAATCAGCAATTAATCATTGGTTTATAGCTTGACAGGGGCAATACCTTGTTTGTTTTTGAATCATTTGTGCATGCTTGCTTGCTTGTTTGTGTGTGTTATTTCTTTATCTTGCATTTGTATCACATCCATATCATTCTAGCTAATATTCATATCTTGTGTATGTTGGAATAGCTTTTTGCACTATCCTTTGCATCTAAGGTCATATCATATCTTTTGTGCATTAGGACTTTAATGCTTTAAGTTTACTTCCTCATACATTAGACAAGGTTGTATTATGTTGGGGTACAGGACATATCATCACCTTAGTTCCTTATATCTTGGTGCATAATGTCTAGTGCTATATCAAACATCATGGTTGCTCACATTCATTACAGCATAACACATCTTCATTTCTTCTAGCTATCCCCTTATCTTTCTTTTGCAGCCAAGCCATTTCTTTTCGAGAGCATACCCATGTTTGTCCAACCCACCTATCCTCTTGAGGGGGCATCATCATCCTATCATTCCATTATCATCTTATTCTTTCCATCCTCATCCTATCCTCTCGAGCAAGCATCATCATCTTATTTTTCCATCCATATCCATTTTCCTCTATCCATACCCTTAGCTTCTTTGAAAGGATGTTACTCGACATAAATCTTATCATCTTGAACATCATCTCAAAGAGGGGCAAAATGTAGACAGCTAAATTTGTCCCAAATTTGTTCATGTCTTGCAACACCTTGTTAAACATTATCCTAGACATCATAAGCTATTTTGTCCTAATTCCCATCCTAATTTCCCCAATCCCACTTAGCCAATTAATTAAATAAATTTTATTTATTTAATTAATTTCTACATCATATCCCAATCATATCCTAATCCCACTATCCAATTAATTAAATAAATTTTATTTATTTAATTAATTTCCAACTCATATCCCAACTAATTCAAATAAAATATTTGAATTAAGTCCTCACCTCTCACCTCATTTCAACACTTGTCCACCTCTCATTTAAATCATGTGTGGTAGTACAACTTTCATTTAAAATCCTTCACATGTACAACTCATAGGACCTAATTTTAGTATTTGTGTACACAATCACACATGAGACCTATTTCCTTTGACACATGTCACATGACTACAATTTCTTAATGTGCAAGGAAATCCAACTTAATCATATCCATCCATTTCATACTAAGCCCTAATTAATCCTAGCCATCCATTGGAAATAAGCCTATCCTATAAAACAAGCCTCTCTTGACCCATTTGAGGGGATTAGAGGAGATTCAGAGGATTCTTCTTCATGCAACCTCACTCTATCAAATTTTCATCTCAAGCCATCATCCATCATCTTCAATCCATCTAGCTTGCATCTATCAACCATCAATCATCTATCATTTATCTTCTTATCAACGTTATGTTGCAGAATCAAGCAATCAACACAACAAATTGATCAATCAATCAAGATCATCTTGCATCTTTGAGGTATTGAATGATTTGGGTTTAGGTTATGCATTTCATTGTTTGATCATTTCCATTTGCAAATCCAAATTTTTCATTATACAATATGAAATGAGCATCTTGAGTCAACCAACCAGTGATCATTAGAAACAAGATTACATGCAGAAAGTAAAACTTCTTCACTTGCATTCGAGGACTCATCCCAAGCACTCTCCCACTATTTCTTGGGGTCTCTACACTCCTTCTTCACATGTCCCCTTTTACCGCAGTTCCAACACTTAACTCTTTTCTTTTTACCAGGAGTCATAGACCAGCCCTTGGACTTGTCCTTAGCCCCTTTCTGATCTCCTTTAGGTCCCCTTTCCTTAGACCTTCCCCTGACACTGAGAGCATCCCTTGAACTATCTGAACTCTTATTACTCAATTCATGTGATAGTAGCACTAAAACAAGAGCATCCAACTTTAGATCTACAAGGTTAGCAGTGATAGCAAGGATAACATTCTCCCAAGACTCAGGTAAAGAACATAGAAGTAAGATACATTTATCTTCCTCACTAACCTCAACATATACTGAATCAAGTTGACTCACCAATAAATTAAAAGAATTTAAATGCTCTACAACTGACTCACCCTCTTTCATTTTCATGGAAAACAATTTTCTTTTTAAATAAAGTTTATTTACCATACTCTTGGATTGATAGATCTCACTCAACCATTTCCACAACTTGTATGCAGTCTCTTCCTTTGCAACATTCAAAGGGATAGAGTCTGAAAGACATAACCGGATGGTTCCCCATGCCTTCTTATCTAGTCTATCCCACTCATCTTGAGAGACATCATCAGGTTTCTTCTCTTTTTGGACAACCAACCATTGGTTTCTTTCTTCCAACAAATCTTTCATTTTTAGCTTCCACAACTCATACCTCGTTCCATTGAACATCTCAATGTCCAATTGAGAGGTTGATGCAATGGTGGATGCATCCATAATAACAACATAGGATCTGCAAAACAAACACAACCAAATCTGCCACTGTAGCTACATCTTCCACACTATCACCCAAGAGTCAAAGCTAGCCAGGCTCTGATATCAAATGTTAGAAATGAAAGCAACACTACTTCAATGGAAATCTGATTCGAATAAATTTTAGCAATCTTTCAAGTGTACATTAACAATGGAGATTGTAACAAAACATAAACCCACAATACATAAATATACCAGAAGCAGAATGAAGCACATAACACAAGTGTATAACGTAGAGAAAACCCTTTCAGGTAAAAAACTCCACCAAGAAAAGAGGCCAAGTTGTATTATCTTCACAAAAGGAGATTACAAATACATTCACTTCCTCTATCATTCAACCTTCACTCCAACAAAACCTGGGTAGCTATAAACTGTTATATTCCTCTCATCTACTATGCTATGATTATATAGAATTCACACAACCTCAAGACATTAAATCACTTCTTAAAAGCCCATAACACTTGTCAAGAGTCAACAATACAACATTGGGCATCCATGGCCAAGAATAGGCTCTTACGAGGTCATAAATGTTGTCATACATGCATCCTACACTTGGGAAAAAGTGCCCATGCAATCTTGAACGCCTTGGGGCCAAAAATAGCCACTTATAAAATCTTATGACGTGTCATATGCTATTATTAGTGTCATAGATTCTTATGACAACTTACAGTTGTCATATAATCTCTTAAACCTTCTTACAACATCTATGATGTGCATCATAACACTAAAAATAGATTATTCTTCCACATGTGTACCCCACTTTGACCAATTACCATTTACCACAGTAAATAACATCCCATAACTACCACTGGTAACTCTGGGACTTACCGTGCAGTAACTCCATAATTACCGTGGACAGTAAATAATTTTTACCACTACCAGTGAAACTTGTACATCCCTTATGGGTAATTACAAATCACAAATAATAAATGGAATAAATACAATATTGGGATTTACAAAGTTAATGGCACCTTATCCCAACAATAATGACTCCAGAAAGAGGGATGACACTATTACAAGAAGCAGGTGTAATTTTGATTCTTGGATGGGATAATGCCTCAATAGAAATCAAGACAAGAAGATAAAACTCAGTATAGAAGCCTTGGATGATATTAGAAGAGGATAAGCATATGACCCTAATAGAAGAGCATTGCTTATATCGACATTGTATCCTCCTAATAAAAGACCACATATCATTGATGATCCAAATAAGGCATTCGGTCACCTTTTGATACAAAGGATTGAGGATACTGATCCTATAGAAACTGCTGATTTAAATATTAATGTTGCAAGGTTTACCAAGGCACAAATTGAAAAACTGATTAAGGATAATGATATATACAAGAAAGAGAATGCCATGTTGAGACAGGAGATTGCTACTCACAGAGACAAATTGCCTTCATCTAGAAGCTATTCACCATATCTTGAAGTTAATCAAAGAGTTATGGAAGCCGAAGCAGATGCTAATTATTGGAAGCTTAAAACAAAACAAAAAAATCAAAAGAAAAGTGAACATTTGGAGACTAAATTGGAAACAATTAAATACAATATGGCTTCCAAATTGATCCAAAAAAGATTTGACAAAATGATGGAGAATAGTGACAAAGTTTGGGACTTGCATAAGAGAACTCACCAGATGTATCAAAAGCACAAAAGGCTGCACCTGAGGATGTTGGAGACAAAATAAAAATTGAATGATAAATCTAATATTGAAAAGCAAGTGTTTAATGAATATGAAGACCTAATCACTGAACATTAGAGATTTAATGGTATACTTACACAAGATTTGAATGACTTTGACCAACATCCTGACATGGCATTTCCAATTTTTTTCAATGCTGATGGGAGCTTGCAAGATAAGGATCCTTGGAAAGATGAATTGAATGGATTATTGCCACCACTGCTTGAGAATATAAATAACGAAGAATGGGTGACAAAGAATACTTATACATGCTTGGGAAAGATATTCTCCATAGAGTTAATTATGAATAATCTAATCTCTACAAATACTTCTGCTGATCCAGATTACATCAATCATATTGGTAGAATAAATTTGTTCATATCCAGGGCAGTGTGAGGAGGTGGTTGCAGTATAATTTTGTCATGCACAAGCAATGCAGGCATATCAATCTATATCATGGAGATGAGGACGATCTTGCCAGACCTATGGGTCATGGATCACTCTATGATGATTAATGGAGCCAGAACCTGATCACTACATATGCTTCTATTTCTCTTTATGTTTCTTAATTATGCATTAGTTAGTTGAAAGGAGGCAATTATGAAACGACACAATGTTTTGGGCCTAAAGATTGTTTGCATCCTATAAATAGGATACCAAAGCCATTTTGTAAAGCATCATTTGATCTATTTCTTACAAACATATAGGCAATAGAAAAAGGTAGTACTTGAAGAATCTATTTGTATCTATTTATGTTTTCAAACCAGTATGAGCTTCTAAATTAATACAAGAATCAGAGTTATTTGGTGGGTCTAAAAATTGATGTTCAATTGTTGTGTTGAATTTAATATTTATGGGCTGCATGGTTGTCTCCAAAATGGTTTTTCAAGTTGTTTAAATTAATATATCAAGCATATAGTTAATTTATCAGTACACATTTGTTGTTACTGTATGATCTGTGGGATTGGTTTCTGAGTGAAGTTGATTTAAGTCCTGCTGAGTAGTCTATGTTTATTGGTCTCTAACCATGACTATGTTATCATTATATATTTTTCTTATGTTTGCCATACTTATTTCTTCTTATATTTGAATGAATAGCAGTTATTGAGCCTCAATAATGTGCTTATGTGAATGAATATAGTGATACAGTAAAGCATTTACTATGGATGTTTTCAGTTACATGTTCAAAATTATGTTCAACATAAAATGGAAACTATTTAAAAATAATAAAGTTAACAAAGTTTCTTATTTAAATAATTATGAGTTACATGCATTAATATTTTATTAACTTTTGTGTCTTCATGAACATATGTTGATACAAAATGAATGGAAGAAGCATCCAAGTAATCCTAATTTTTTTTGCCAACAATTCATACCAAAGATTGAACAATTTAAGGATGTTGTAATAGGTAATTTGTATTGACACAAATAATATTATTGAAGCATTTCAAAGTTTAGGCCATACGAATCATCCTTTTTTAAACATTGATTGTAAATAAATCTAAAAATTTAGAAGTCTTGTCCATTAACATTATTATCTGCTACAATGTCATCCAGTGTATCATTGTCAATGTTCATATGTTCTTTCAAGTATTTAATATTATCATCATCTTCATCTTGACCTGCATCATCTTCATCATCATTGAAATTTGATTGTAGACCATCTATATTGTTACCAGATGTATTTGGATAATCATTTTCTATACCATCCATATTGTTGTCTTCCATAACATCATCTAACTCTGGATTGTTGTCTTCTTGTGCCTGAACATAACCATCTTCAACATCATCATGGATGTCAATTTCTTCAATGTTCTCTAATCCCTCTCTCTCATTTTGTTGGCCATCATTGTTTTGCTTAGTATCCACTAATGCATCGTCAAATACATGCCTTAATCTTGGATCATAATGTATGACAAATATCCATTTTCGGTCCAAAATATCTTCATAAAAAAATACCTGCACATGAACAACATACATATATTAGACGTATGGTATAACAATTTTATTGATTAATAAACACATGTATATATTTACAATAAACTATGAATTAATAGATTAATGATCACTACCACTTCTTGTTTGAGTTAAAGAAACACCTTCTCACAATGAATTGGTAGAACATAAGGCTCCTTATCCTTCAGTAGGAAACATGAGGAATCGATAGAAAACAATCCACTATAGGTATCATATCTTCGTGTCCTCTCAAATGCTTCATACCATCTACACTTAAAAATACAACATTTAAAAGAGCGGTAATCCAACTCAATAATTTATTGTATTTTCCAAACATATTGTAGATTCCCTTCAATTATATTCTTATCTTTTGAGCTTGATTGACTAGATTGCTTGAAGTCAACCATGATGCCACAATCGAAGGATTGTCTCTTTACATCTACACTTTCTACACAAAAATGTCGACCATATGCCCACATTGCTGGATATTTCCTCCCCTGTGAAAGACCATTTATTTCAATGAAAACAAATATAATGACAAACTTTGAAATAGTTAATAGTATCAAAACTATAAGGAAACAACATTTTGTAAAATTCCAACTATACCTTTCTTTCACATCCTCTAGACATGTTGATTTCATCTTCTGTTATGTTTGAATCTATACCAGTATCTTCTATTTGATTTTAAATTTGTTTAGTAACTCATTCTAGTGTGTAATTTTTGCCCCATTCCCCAAGCAGATTAGTGGCAAGTGGAGTATTCCTTGGGTTCGATCTCTTAAAATGTCTCCTTGCTTCTAACACTTCTTCTCTCTTTTTATCATACAGATCAATCCATTTGTTCATAAAGTCCATGTGGTACAGAATGAACTTGTTGAGTATAGCACTTTCCTCTACACCTATTACATGTCAACATGTTTATTTCAGACTCCAAATGTCATGCTATGAATTTGACAAATAAGTTACAGAGTAAATTAATGATTGCAAGAAAAACAACCACACTGATCATGAATTTACTTACTAATTTCTACTTAAACACCATTAGATTGTGGTTTTTCTCCATCAATAATATTTGATGCTCGTTCTTCATCCCAGAAGCATGGCCCATCTTCAAAATCCTTACTAAGGAATTCACACATGAAGAAAAATGCTTCATTCGATACATACCCTTTAGCCATGCAACCCTCTGGATGTGCCTTTTTTCGAACATATCTTTTTAGAGTTTTCATATACCTCTCAAAGAAAAACATCCACCTCATTGATACAACACCCGCCAATTCATTATCATCAACTAGGTGTATAAGTAAATGGACTTGTAGGTCCATGAAACTTGTAGGGAGCTCCTTCTCAAATACACATACAATTTCTGCAATTTCCTTCTTCTATTTTGGCACTTCACATTCGTGGATCTCCTTGGAGGTCACCCACCTAATATAAGAATAGTAAATTAGTATGAACCTTTAATCAAAAATTAAAATGCAATATAATAGCTCTATGTCTCTCACACATGAACATTTCATATAACCACATACCTTGTAAATGCTAAAAATTGACTTATGGCATTCCTTAAGTCAACTGTAAGACAGGAATCCCACCTAATTGCCAATGGCATGATATGCTATCAAACACATTTATAAAAAGGTCATTAGTAATTTTTTCTCACACAACAAAATATCAAAATATATTTAGTACTTAATCAGTGTTACCAGTAAATGTTAAATGATGATATATAATACCTTCATAAAATTATAAAAATCATGTGATATGTCCATCAACTGTAAAAGCTTTAGCCAATGATGACCCATATCCAATAGGTGTCCTTATTGAATGGATGACATTTTTTAGTTGGTCTAGCTCTTTTTTTTTCAAAATACATGGAGGTTCTGCATATGTTTCATTTTCCCTATTTGGCCACAAATGTTTTCTATCAATTTTGGTACGCGAACGAGCAATATCTCTCCTTGAAGACAAGGTGTCCTTCTCTTTGCCACCTAATTGCCAATGGCATGATATGCTATCAAATACATTTATAAAAAGGTCATTAGTAATTTTTTCTCACACAACAAAATATCAAAATATATTTAGTACTTAATCAATGTTACCAATAAATGTTAAATGATGATATATAATACCTTCATAAAATTATGAAAATCATGTGATATGTCCATCAACTGTAAAAGCTTTAGCCAATGATGACCCATATCCAATAGGTGTCCTTATTGAATGGATGACATTTTTTAGTTGCTCTAGCTCTTTTTTTTTCAAAATACATGGAGGTTCTGCATATGTTTCATTTTCCCTATTTGGCCACAAATGTTTTCTATCAATTTTGGTACGCGAACGAGCAATATCTCTCCTTGAAGACAAGGTGTCCTTCTCTTTGCCTGATATATGTCAAAATATAGAATCTGGGACATTTTTGAAGATGTGCATAAGATCTAATAGGTGAGATATTAATAGATCCTTTCATTAAGGGAGCTCATAAAATATGGATTTCCTTTTCATTCCTTCTGGCATAGTAACTACAACTTGTTTTGGTTCTTCAATTGAATCACCCTGATCAAAAAAATCCTCCCAAGCTTTCAATTTAGCATCTTCATACTTATTAATCTAATCACCTAGACCCATAATGATTGGAGGGCCTCTATTTTCAACTTTTCCATCAAATTGATTCTTTAGGCGATTTCTACACTTATGATCTAGTGGTAGAAAAACCTTGTTTGTGTAAATAAATTTATGTAGATCTTTAGAATACTACCCTTGAAATTGTTCTGCACATCTTGTACATGCAAATATCCCCTTTGTTTGAAGCCTTGCAATTCAATAAGTAATGTTAATAACACTAAAAAAATAGTATAAAACTAAGTATGAAAGTTGGGATGAAAATAAATTATGAGTGTAAATACGTAAATATTTTATCTTACCAGAACAAACAGCAAGTTTTCGGAAATCATGAATAGTCCAACATAGCACACCATACAACATGAAGGACCTATTTGATGGGGGACATGATATGTCATACATTCTTATGCCTTTCCATAGCAATTACATCTCATCAATAAAAGGTGCAAGATAAACATCCATGTTTTTAACTTGATGTTTTCCTAGAACAATGAGAGTCAGCATATGGTGCTCCTTTCTAACACTCATCCATGGGGGAATATTGTATACTATCAATCCGATTGGCCAAACACTATAATTTGAGCTCAGGAAAGAGAATGGGCACACTCCATCAATTGCAAGACCAAACTTGATACTACGGGGTTCATCTTTAAATTTTCTTGGCATTTTTCCTCTGTGTTTTATTTCTTTGGAGTCGGTTAGAATTCACATGAATCCATCTTTACTCCTATTCTTTGCATGTCAGTCCATCAATTGTGCAAGTGACTTGCAATGAAATATTCGTTGAAGTCTAGGTATAATTGGCATGTGACATAAAACCTTCTTTAGAACTGTAGGACCTTGTACATCTGTACGATATCTCTTCTCTTTGCATATAGGGCATTCTACCTTGTTTTGATATTCATCTCTATATAAAATGCAATCATTTTTACATGAATGAATTTGCTTATATTCAATCCCCAACTCAACCAACAATAGACACACCTCTTTGCAAGTTGATGGCAACACATTCTCTTGAGGGAATATTTTAGTTTTTAGTGCCCTATAAGATTGCCAGAGATTAAATCAATTGAATGTTTTACTTATGATGAACATGTTTGATATGTCAATCTATACTAGGACTATTTATATACAATATATGGTTTTAAAATCCCCTTGAAGAAATATAAATGAAGTTGATGAATGTTTACAAATTATGTACACCAATTGAAAATGCAAACTAAGAAATAGATTTCAACTCACTTCAATAGGGTAGTGAATCCTTTGTCTAACCAACCAAATAGTGACTTGATTTCTAATAATATTAATGTGCATGCCATTTTTGAGGTTCTACTTGCACCCGATTTGAACACGGGTGTCTTCGCTGCGTGCTTGATGGAGTCTTCAGGCTGTTATCATCAACATTATGTTAGTGGTAATTATCCCTGCTATCATCATTACTGTCAACCATATGATCATTATTGTCATTATTGTTTCCATCCCCAAGAAACTTGTAAGCATTTCATTCAATCCTTCTTCATGCACTATATTTTCACTATCATGATCATCATCATTAAGGCTAGGTGGCATGTCATCAGTGTATGTGGATCTCATCAGCTCTTCAAATTTCTTAGCTGGTAGTATTCTCTTCAATCTTGCTCTTTTCACCCTGGTATTATTTAAAGGATGGTTTGGATCATCCCATCCAAATCTTAATAACCCAATTGGATCTTGGGTATTACTATGTGTTTCATGAACATCTTCTACCTATCAACAAACGCAAGCATTATTTAATGTTTGGCAACAATTGGATAAATCATAAATGTATCAATTTCAAAGAAATATAATCAAATATGGCTTAAAAAATAAAAATATAAATTGTATGAACATATATACATCAATTGAATAATAGAACATTATTTTATAGACTACCTTTTTTATACAATAATTTAAATAAAACACAATTTTGACAACATAGTTTATAAAAACATTAGTCCACACTCATTTATTATTCTTTGGTTTTCTTCCCTTAAGAACATCCTTAGGGAGACCTTGCTCTTCCCTCTTCTTTTGCACAGGAGTGCATTTTAAGAAGGGGTAATTAATCAATAATTCATCCCCAATGGTGGTGCAGGAGAATCCCTTCAAAATACAAATTATGTCTAATTATAGTATGTTTTACTCTATGATGTAATAAGGTCCATGTGACCAATTCTTATGTTTTAAGTTAATCTAGGATTGTGTGTAGACAATTATAGTTTGTTATACTAGTTGTCCTCTCCCAGCCGCTTGGAAGCTCCCAACCACTGGGAATCGAGTCTGTACTACTCAAGAGGAGTAGTTATTTATGCCCTAGATCAATTTGTTTAGACACAGTTCAAGGATTGTGTATGAAAACAAAGACATTTGTGTTTGGAGATTTGATAGAGCAATGGTGTGGGACTGTGAAATCAGATATTTGTATGCATTCCTGAATTTGAAATAAAGAAGATTCTAATGGTGTTGTTTGTCTGCTCTTCAATCTATCTATGTGATCATATTTCTTGTTTTGTAGTTGAGATGGAATCATTCATCCATTCCACCGGTTGATTCTCTAAATTGGTGGAATGGACATGTATAGTAGTTTAGTTTGCATTTTCATTTTTCTATTTTTACATTTCATGTTCTTGGGATCGAATATTGCATGCAGTAAGCAAACCTAGCATCCTCATGTGTTAGGGTTTAGAAGGAAGAAATCTGTGTTGAAATTGCTAAGGAAGCGGACCGGGTTGATCTCAGAGTTTTCTGTGTGAAATTTGTGAAGTTTTGTGGGTTTTGTTGAAATATACATTTGACGTATATACAATGTTTGTATGTGACATACAGTCTATGTGTATATCACATTTGTATCTAAGGATCTGTTGATGCTTAAAATTGTGCTGATTCTAACACCAACATGGGAAGTTTCAGGAATATGGGACTTGCAACCTAAAACAACCTCCAGATTTTAAAGAAGCTGGCTCTTCTTTATCTCAAATGTATTTTGGGGAAAATGGGTAGAAATAAAATGGAATCACAAATGTAATGAAAGAAAATTTAACTATGGAGATGCGCCTGAATGTGATTCGTTCCTTAACACTAAGCACAATGAAGCTATCCTTAGGATTCAGTTACATTAAAAAGAAAACCATGCATGATCAATGTAAAAGATGAAAACAAAATAGAATTAAAGGCTCACAACTTAGAAGATTTTGCAATAACACAGAAAATATCAGCAAAGGCATAGAACTTAGTCTTATTAATTTTCCAGTCACATAAAAGGCAATGATACATGCATAGTTATACAAACTTTCTAAATCAAGAAAATAGAACAAAGGAAAACGATAGCACTGGCCACAGTAAAGGTCTCCCTAAAACTTCTCATAAATCTCTAATAACAATCTATGTGCAGAAAATTCTCTATATCCTTGAATCCACGATCTGAAACCATATTTATAGCATTGGATTAGCTCAAGATTGCCCGCATGATCAAATCCCAATGGTCTAACTGAACTGGAACTTAACTGGAAGTATTTGACAGAAGATATCTTTTGGATCTGAAATGGTTAACCTCTCTGCAAGTTCATTGGCTGAAACAGATACATGTAACGCTTCTTCCTTTAAATCAGGTAGGGACACTTGGCAGTTTCTAGTTATCTTTGCGACTATAAACCCTAAGGCAAATAACATAGTCTGCACCTTTAGCTTGAAACTCCTTCATCTTTCTGGGAAAAACAAGAACTTAGCACATGGCACTCTTCGCTGCAATTGAAACATATACGTGGCAGCTATTGCTACATTCAGAAACAAAACCCTTGAGACAGATGGCACCTTCCGCATGCCTTACTTGAAAACTATCTCGTTCTTCAGGAGACACTAGGCAATGACACTTGGCAGTGTCCGCGGCACTTACAAATAGATATGTGGTGACTCTGCAACATCATATTATTTACCGTGTCTCATATTCGGGAGAACTTCGCTTACGACATCTATCACAATCCGCTGCCCCGAAACTTTACCAACTACAAAAAATGGGACCCACAACACTTCTTACCCGAGCAACTTCAAAAAGGGGAATGGAGACAGGTGGCGCCTTCCGCTGATCTTAACAAGTGATACGTGGCAGCTTCCGCTAAGCTTAAAGAGACTTTAGATACCTTTTGAGAGTCCTACGGAAGATGAAACATGGTTGTCTCCACTAAGCTTTAGAAACACTATAGAAACATTTGGGACTCATTTAGATTCACGCGGACGATGACACTTGGCACATTCCTGCTTACTTTAGAAACTCACTGGGGCCCACCACACTCTTTACTCAACAATGAAATAGAAAGAAGAAATTGCGAATGTCAACACATGGCGGTCTCCGCAGATATTACAAGGGACATGTGACACCATTTGCGTAACTTAGAGAAACATATAGAAACCTTCCACAGATGCCACTTGGTGCCTCCCACATGCACTGAGAGAAGCTTATTGAAAGAAGCTTTTGAAACTTATGGGAAACTGAAACGCAGATGCCGACACATAGCATGCTCCGAAGATATATAATAGGACACGTGGCTCTCTGCATTTCTTAGAGAAACTTTATAATGTGTCCCAGCTGATTACACTTGGCATGTTTTGCGTGACTCTGAGACTTAGGCAAAAATGAAACCCGTGCCTACGCTCTGTGTCAAAACCCTCACTACCAAAACTGAAACGCGCAGGGATGAAACTAGAGCGCATAACTAAAACTCAAAACAAAATGTAGAGTATTTTACTCTATAGTTCTTGGCGACCCTAAGGACTTTTGAGCCTACTCAAAAAGAATCCAAAGATGTGTATATAAACTGCGGCAAAAATCACAAATTTTGTAAGGCCGTCTGATAAACAGACCATTCAGCATCAGATAGTCCCTATTTATTTTGTAAATCCTGGAAGGCTAAATCAAGGTTGATGATGTCCTTATGTGAAAAACTCTACAAAACATGAACTATAGCCTTCAATTGGAAATCAAGTTAGGCCATGGGAATCAAGACAGCTTCCACTTATAGCATTGATGAAGCATCTGTTAAACCCTGGAAAACTGACTGATCATTTTGTCTGGCCAACAACAAAGGCTTAATCTCATCAACCATTAACATAGTGTTGCTATCAGGAAAAGGGGAGGGAAGACCCAATTGCATTATATCTTCAATATGCTTCTTCATGTCTTTTACTCCCTCTTTGACCACATCTAGGAGCTCTTTGCAAGTAATTGTAGCAAAGTTGCAACTGAGAACTTTGTTCACCCCTTTTTGTAGCAATCATTCTATCACTAATCCCTGCTGCTGATAATGTTTCATCAGTTATGTCATACAGCTTCTTCAGTAGTAGTTGAGAATCTGAAACCCTTAAGGAAACAGTGGACAAATTGGCCTGAACTGAAGTCTCTACCTTCTCACACAATTGTTGTGCATGTAGCACGAAAGTTAAAGAAGGTTTGAGCTGAATAATCTCCTCAGAGATTCTTTTCCATACTGATACATATAGCTCCTTAACCAGGTTCAACACTCCTACATTTTTGGGCCTATTAGCCAACTCAAGTGTCAATTGTTTTGTCAGTTGTTGCTTGGCTTGAAATTGGGCCCAAATGGCAGCAACATTATTTTATTTCTTTAGTAACTGCTGCTGAAACTGTGTGGCTTGTTGGAGGGAACCCTGATATTTTTTCTGTAGTGTGGCCTTTTCCTGCCTTAGGGCTGTCACTGCAACCTTTACTTGTGTTAGCTCTTCTTTCAAAGAAGCATTTTGGGCTTGAATAGCCTGGTGAATCTAACAAGAAACAGTATCTTGCAACTGTTTGTTAGACTCTCTATTTCATCATTCTTTGTTTTGATTTCTATAGCCAGATTGCTACAATTTGCTTTCTCTTGAGCTAGATCAGCCTCAACCTTCTGCAACTTCTTTGAAACTTTTAGATAATCAACAGCTACAATAGAAGTGGTTTCATTCAGTAGCTCAACCCTGTCCTGTGGTATGAAAAGTGACATATCCATAGCCACTGCACTCATGGTATAATCCTGGGGCTGCATCTGCTCGTTTGGCTTGACTACATTAGGTGACAAATGAGTCACAGTTAGCTACTGCTGGATTGGGTCAAAGAGTGACCTCATGTGTGGGGCGGCCAAAGCTTTATTATCTTTCTTCCTCTTTTAATCCATCTGGGCTTCCCTAGCCTTCTTAGCAGTATCTGCTTGAGCTTGGAAGGTAGGGGGAGAGGCAATATATCCGCCCACAAAAGGATGACCCTGTGGCAAGCCATAGGGAATAGCCAAATGTTGGCTAGAGGGAAACTGGGGAGGTATTCTCTTTGGGACAGAGGGGGAAAAGTGAGGCAATGATGTGGCCTGTGATGACATGGCCTGAGTAATAATAGGTGGGGCAAATTGGGAAATTGGCACAGCAGAGGTGGCAGGGGATAATATTTGTCCAATTGGGATTGCCACCCCTATAGAAGAAGAAAAAGACTAAGAAGAAGAAGGAGAAATAACACATACCTGAGGAGCAATAGATGTACTCAATGGTTGATGCTGTGAAGGTTCTACTTCCTCATCTGAATCAGGCTGAAGTTTCAGTTTTTTATGTTTCCGTGGCCTTTCGTCTTCTTGATGTGCTTCCTTCTCTTCAACATTTACCACTGCTACTAGTGGTAATTGCTCAAAACTGGGAACCCCAATGGCTGACACTGATGGAGACACCCAGATGGTGATGATATCACACTCTTTTACTTCTCTAGGGTACTGAGGGATTGGGGCCAGACAGTTACAGGGGTTGTAGATGAGGCTTGTCCTGTGACCTGCACTGTATGAGTTGGTTCTGCTTCCCCTTCAGACTCTCCACCCTGCTTATGAATCTTTCTTGTGTTAGGGTTGGAGATTGGGGAGGGATGCCATTCATCCCAAATGGACTCCCATTTTTCATCTATGTCTACATTACCAAAAGAGTGAGTTGTCTGAAAAATCTCTTGCCTATACTTCCAATAGGCTTCTATTTTCTTGGGTTTCCAATCTTTGTTCTTCAATGCCCTTTTTGAACCAGAAGTCATTCTGATTTTAGGGTCAAAAACCTTTTCCTTAACATAAAAAGTCTCCCATGGCCTGGCCCCTTGAAATGGCAAATCTGTCAATTCTACATACAAATTAGGAGTATCCTCCTTAGGGTTTCTTCTGTCTTCCCAAAAGGGGCAGCCCTCATGCACAATTTTAGTGCCGACATTGTTATTCTTGACCCATAAGGTTATGAAACTACTTGGGTCATATCTCCATTTATCTTCAATCAGAAAGAAACCCAGGATAGCTAACTTCCACAACAATAAGTGCTCAGCATCTTTGACCTCTAGGGCCATGTTTTTCTTTACCCATGGAATATCATACATTTTCTTTTTCTTCTTCCCAGTGCCATAGTCATTATCAACCATAGACACCTGTCGAGTAACCTCTAAGAATGCTAACCTAGGAGTCAAAATCTTGGGTAGCAACACTAGTTCATAATTAAAACCATGGACCCTAATGATAGTATGATGAGACCCAAAAAAGTAGTCACAAGGAATAGTGCAATTTGTCATGAGGCCTCTAACACTTGGAGTTAATCTATTTTCAACGGGTTTTGGGCTTAGGTGACAAAAGGCAGGGGCAATAAAAAGTTCCCCAGAATTCATATGGGTCAGATGTTTTGGATAAGATATGTGTCCATGTGGACACAAGAATGGTCCTATTGTGACCGAAACTTGGGTCATACATATTCAGATGCATATATTGTGAAAAGATGCCAGAGTTTTGATATAACATAAGGTAAAACAAATATGAAGAATACCTGAAAACCCCTGTTGATTTGAAGTGGGTAAGTTGGTCAACTATCGAATAAGCAATCTTCTCTGAGAAGTCAAGTCGATACTCCTGAGACTTGTCTACAATTTTTAATCTGAAGAGAATGGCCATTTGCCAATCATAGACAGTAATGTCCTCCTTCATTCCAAAAATGAATGCCATCATGGATAGTGCCTCTTGACTAGCCTGTGCAAATTGTGTCCCTCCTATTGGTAGCACTGGCATTTGGGTGTTTTCATCTCCCAGCTACAACTCTGAATTGAGAAACCTCAATTGATTATTGACGTTCGCCCATGTTTTCTACATTTTGGCAATGGTAGGAAATGTGGTTGTCTTGTCATGATATAGAGTCAACATGTCTCTGATAGCCTTTGGTGTAATTTGCACCATGAAGGGACCCTTTTGTATGGTGCTTGAGGGTGCATGAAACAATTCTGTGCACATCTCAACTAAGTCAGGGCAGGGATGTACACCTGGGACAATGAATTGTGCCAATTGAGAGGTCCATATCCTCATCCTGAATGTTTCAGATTGTCCAACCTTGGCCTTCTGGATACATCTTAGGTGTGCCCCTTCTCACAGAGCTTTGCCAGACTTTTGAAGGGTTGGGTCCGCGATACCGTCTACAAAATCCTTCACCTTTGCTGGGTTGATCGCATAACCAACTTCGGGGACCCTAATCCTTGGATAGGTCTTTAAGGGTTGTGCAGGGGCCGAAGCATATGATTTGCTGGTGAGAACTTATCAATGGATTCGTAAATCCCAAACCCCTATTGTGAAGACTGTGCCTCTTCCATATCTATGTCTATACTAGGAATTAGTGAACTTATGTAACAAGTATGGAAGCTTTGCAACAGGGAAGACATGTTTATGAAGCAGGTTTTGCTATGAATTGAAATTATAGGTAATAGGGACTTTCTTAGCAAATGTAGGAACAAATGAGACATTGTTAAGCCTTAACTTGTGTTATTAGGGTATTTTCATGACACATCAAGTCTCATAAATGGCATTAAAACTGGAAAACCGTTAATAAATCTTATGAAATCTACGTGGGACAGAGTGTCAAACCCGTCATAAAAGTGGCTGTGTAAAGGTACCTTGGGGAATTTTGGGGATTGGAGAGAGACTTGGTGAATGCGATAGTTTCAAAAATTGAAGAGACTTTGAGCTGTGGCCACGTGTTCATAGAACACTTATTTAAAGAAAGAGCGGGAAAACAAAGCGGGAAAACAGAACAACAAGAAAAGGGAAACTATCTAACTATAATACATAGGAGACACTGCTTAATTGAAATGTTTTAGGTAGATCCCATTCATAGGAATCTATTTGGGTTCACCCTCCATTGTTTCAAGCTCAAATGAATTTTGTTGTTTACATGAACGAATCTTATAGGGGCCAGTCCACAATGACTCAAATTTACTATGTCGACCTGGCTTGGCAACTCTCTCATCCCATTTCAAAACAACTGAGCCTACTTCGAAATAGGGGTTTGAAGTCTTCTTATTGAAGTAGTCTTTGATTATTTTCTGATGTTTCATTAATGATTCATGTGCTGTATCCCTCTTTTCTTAAACTTCCAGGAGCTCAGCAAGTCTAACCTACATGGGGCCATTCTCCTCAATCTCAATCTGTTTTAATAACTGGAGAGCAGGAATCTCCAAGCTCAGGGGCATTACAGCAGGCTTACCATAGACCAATTCATATGGGGACATCTTTGTCACTTGTTTAGGCATAATTCTATCAGCCCATAGTGCTATATTAAGCACTTTATGCCACTCTTTGTGATGATCAACCCCTATTCTCTTAATAAGTCTAATCAGATTCTTGTTAGTTGATTCTGCCAAACCATTACCCTGAAGGTAATAATTTGAGTAAGTTTTTAGATAGATTCCATACTTTAGTGTAAAATCAGATATTTTTGCCCCTAAAAATGCTTTAGCATTATCTAAAATTATGGTACGAGGAGGCCCAAAGCGAGTAGTGATACTCTCCAGAAAGTCTAGGATCACCTTTTCTGTTGCTTATTTGAGTGGCACTGCCTTAGTCCATCTGGTAAAATAATATGTGGCAGTTAGAATCCATTTGTGTCCCATACTTGACACCAGATTGATCATTCCAATGAAGTCTAGACCCCATTGAGCAAAAGGTTCATCAACAATTATAGGACTAAGGGGCATTTCTGCATTCCTTCTCTCCCCCACATAATACTGACAAGATTGGCACTCTTTGACCAGTTGATAACAGTCTGTAAATAAAGTGGGCCAAAAGTAACCTACTTGACTTATTTTTATAGTTGTGGTTCTTGCAGAAAAATGTCCACCTGAGACTCCATGGTGCATTTCATGTAGTATTCTTTGAGCCTCATCTTTCTCTATACATCTTAGGAGTATACCATTAGTATTTCTTCTGAAAAGAACTTGGTCAATTAAAACAAAATGGACCCCTTGCTGCCTATAGTATCTCCTCTTGTCTTGAGAGAGCTCTTTTGGGAAAATCCCATGTTTCATAAACTGAATCCTATTTGTGACCCAACAATTCTGATCAATCTCCTGAATTCTCAACACATTCTCATTTTCTGTTTCTTCAATTATCATTTTCTCCATGTCTTGGGCCATGTATTGGTACAATCCCTTGCCTCTGACAAGTTTAGTTGGTCTGACTTCCACATCATATTCAAGAATTTTTGTTATCCAATTGGCTCTTTTCTCAATGATCTCTCCTTCCATAATGTATTCTCAAACACTAGGATGTGCCACAAGTATCAGAATCTTATTTCCTATCACCATATGCCTAAATTTCTTGAGGGTTTTTACCATAGCATATGCCTGTTTCTCTACAAAGTTGTATCTGGCTTCATACTCCCTCAGTGTTCTAGAGAAAAATGCTATTGGATGTTCTCCTTCTTGTTGATCATCTTTCTGTGTCAGGACAGCAGCAACACTGAACTCTCCTCCATAGACATACATTATAAAAGATTTAGAGAAGTCTGGGTTCCTAAGTACTGGGGCTGTTGAAATTACTTTCTTGACCTCTTCAAAAGCCTGTCTCCCTTCCATAGTCCATTTGAACACCAGGTCTTTCTTCAGTAGAAGTGTCATTGGTCTTATTATGCCTACAAAGTCTGATATGAAACGACTAACAAAATTTATCTTTCCTAAGAAGGACTGGACTGCTTTCTTATTTACAGGTAGAGACAAGTTTACTATAGTAGTGACTCTTTCTGAAACAATAGAGACTCCATCTTTTGACACTATATGTCCCAGTAGTTTGCCTTGAGGTACTGCAAAGATGCACTTCTTGGGATTCAAGGATATTCCAAACTCTTGACACTTCATAAAAATAGATTCCAGATGGTCAAAATGATCAATAGCATTCTTTGAAAAAATAGTGAGATCATCAAGATAAGTCAGAATGATTTTATTTATATGTTCTCCAAATGCAACATCCATTGCTCTTTGAAAAGTGGCTCCAGCATTTGACAAGCCAAATGGCATCTGGCATATGCAAACGTTCCCCATTTGGTAGTAAATGCAGTTTTGTGTTGGTCTTCATCAGCCAACCAAATATGATTGTATCTAGAGAAACCATCTAGCAATGAAAATCTCTCTGATCCAGCCACAGTCTATAAAATTTGTTCCATAGAGGGCAGGGGGTAGTGATCTTTCAGAGATGCCCTATTTAGGTCTCTAAAATCCACACAGAGCCTTATGTCCCCATTCTTTTTTCTGACTGGTACTAGATTGGATACCCAAGTTGAGTGTTTGATTGGGAAAATTATTTTAGATTCTAAGAGTTTCTGCAACTCATCCACCATTAGAGGTTTAATCCTTGGATTCACTGGCCTCTGCTTCTGTCTGACTGGCTTAGATCCTTCAGTCAGTTCTATGGTGTGCTGATTGATGTCTCTGTTATAGCCATGAAGGTCTTCATAGGTCCAGGCTATTACTCTGTCATATCTTTCACACAAGTCAATTAGTCTTTCCCTTTCCTATTGGGTTGTGGAATTTCCAATCTTTAGTTTTCTCCCTTCACTCACTTGCTTCTCTAGGCTTACATCTTCTGGATCAAATAGGTTTTCTAGAGTAATCAAGCCTTTGGGAAGCTTATTGCTCTTTAATTGAATAGTTTGGTCTCCATATGCTTCTTCAATTTTGGGTTGCAATTGATCAACAAACTCCCCTGACTGTTGCAAAAATGAAAGTACCTGAAAATCATTTTCAAAGACTTGCCAATTTTCATCATTGTCTGGGATAGTTGGCCTTACTATAACTTTGACTGACTCATTGTTGACTAATACATCAGTTGCTAGGTCAAACTGTGAGCCAATCTGTGCCATCCTATCTGCTTCAGAATTTTGGGTTCTAGGAACTACTTCAATATTGAAAGCTTCAAAATCATCTATTAAGTCCCAAATTCTGTGTCTATAGGATCTCATCCTTACATTTTTGGCTACTGCCTTTTCTCTAATTTGTTTCACCACTAGTTCTGAATCTCCTTTGACTACCAGATTTTTTACTCCCTTTTTCTTGGCTAACATGAGCCCATGTACTAAGGATTCATACTCCGCATCATTATTAGTACAGGCAAATTAGAAACAGACAGCTCTTAAAATTTTCTCACCATTTGGAGCAACAAGACAAATTCCTACTGCAGCACCATTCTTACTTCTAGCCCCATCAAAATTTAGAGTCCATATTTTTGAGTCCTTTTCAGATTGCTGAGTCTTTAGTGTTTCTTCCCTTAAAACATTTGGGATTTCATGGTCTTCATCAAATATGACATAAGTGCCCAGACCAGTAGAGTCATAATTTCCATATGGGTCACTTTGCATCATAGTCAACAACTGATTATTTTCCTCCTCTTGGTCATGTTCAGTCCAGTTACCTAACTCTTCAACAAAGACCCTTTCCTCTTTATTCAGCATAGCATGAGATGCCTCTAATTTTGGGGTTGGTTCATTTATGATGTGATCCTTAGATAATGACTCAGATAGTATTTTCATTTTTGTACCATATTTGGTTCTTAGGATGAGGTGAGACCAATCAAGTGACATATAACCTCCTATCTTGGTTGTAAAATCTTTGGATAGACATAAACCAAAAATAGGAGGAATATCTATGACTACCACATCCTGATTCACAACTATATTAGGGCAAGTATACAATTGCAATAGGAATTGTTTAATTTTCCCTATTGTTTGCACCGATTTCCCATCCAGCTGCATAACTCCTCTAGTAAGTGGGTCATACTTTATCTTTAAAGCATCTACTATTTGTTTAGGCATTACTGTAGTACTAGCCCTAGAGTCTATCATTGCATTATGTAACAGTTTATTCCCAACTATCAAAGTCAAATAGAAGGGCTCTGGTTTGGATTTGCTTACCTCTGGTGCATTGTTCAAAAGGGTTGTTGTCTGCAGAGGAATAGTGTCTTTGAGCTTTTCTTTATCAACAGGTCCTCCTTTGGTACTAGTATGTTTAGGCACTACTTGGCCCTGCAGAGCTTCTTGCAACAATGTCTTTGGCTCAGGAATAGCTAACATGTCCCATATTGACAAGTGGGTTGGGGTCCTCTTTAGCTGATCTACCACATTCATAGGTCCAAGTGTTTGGGTTCTTGAGTAATAAGGGTACCTTGCTTTTTCTTGAACTTGTTCAGAAACTATTTGGTTCTACACTGGCTAATGTATTTCTTGTCTAGCAGTTGTGTTTTGATGTTCCTGAAATGGAGGAATCCCCATAATTTCATTATTTGTGACTTCAAGCTGTTCCATCATCCTTCTCTTGGCTCTAGTGTAGTAATCTGATTGTACCAATGGCTTCTTGGAAGTAGAAGCTTCATTCAAGAATACTAACTCTTCATCTTCAATCTATGAAAACAAAAGCATGCTTAGGGGCTATTTCTTCTTGTTGTTGTAAGGACATCCCTTGCATCTGAGCCACCAGGACTAAATTTTGCATGCCAGGGGATTGGTAGGGTTGAGTGTCAGAAGTATTTGTAAATTGTCCATCCACTCTTCTTTGCTCTGCTATCTTTTGTTGTAGATTACCCCTGGGACAATCTCTGGGCATTTAAGCATTATTACAAGGGAAACACCAGGCATTGGTGCCATCTGCATAATTATTCTGCCCTGTGACAATCTCTCTGTTTGGATTAGGAGGAACATCCTGCAAGGGTGTAGGAATTGTGACTAATTGGTTTGATGCCTGAGGGTTAGTTTGCCTTTGAGGACCCTGATACTGATTTGGCTGTGGTGGAGGTCTATTTCCTTGGTAGCCTTGATATTGGGGTCTAGGATAAGGATTCTGCTATCTTTTTAGGTTAATTATCTCATTAGAAAATGTCCTTAAGATGTTCTTGACATCATCCATCTCAGATGACTGGATAGGGACAACTAATTTAGCAGGTTGTTGAGGAATTGTATACATAGACACAGGTGGGGTTATGGGATTAGGGGCTTCTTGAGGCAAAGGTAAGGTAATCTCTAGAGTTATTTTTAGCTCTGACTACATAGTCATAGGCTTCTGGTAGAGTCTGACCTCCAAGTGACTGAATCATTACTGATATATCTGAATTTAGAGCTTTAAGATAAAATACTATAGCCATACCTAGTAATGGTCTTGCTGTAGCAGGAATTCTTTCCCAAGTCTTTTGAAATCTTGAATTGAAATCAGTCATTGCTTCTTGTGGTGCCCTTTTGATAGTAATCAATTGTTGTAACAAAGAAGATTTATCACCCTTTTCTTTAAATCTTGCAAAGAAAGCATCTCCAAGCTGATCCCATGTAGATATTGTATTTGGGGTCAAAGATCTGTACCAGTCTAGAGCCTTCCCCTTAAAACAAGCTGCTAACAATCTTATAGCCACATTCTACTTTGTGATCACATGTATTGCACAGACATCAAACACATCTTGTAGATGCTCTTCAGGTGTTTTGAAATCTTCCCCACTGAATTTGGGCAGAGCCTTCAGGGCATTTGCTAGAATAGGATCCCAAGTGGCTAGTGGTACTGGGAGAATCAGAGCACTGCCAGTGTTCCAATTCGCATAATTCCTTGGGGCTATAGGTGCTCCCACGTTTGCTCTTGGTGTTGCTAAAAACTGATTGACCCTTCTTCTTCGATTAGTTATCAATTATGGTAAAAGAATACCTGGGTTTACAACAAATTGAGCTCTTGTTATAGGTCCACAGCTTTGACTCCTTGTAGCTCTCTGGTTCATATAGTCTTGAAAGAAACTTCAAAAATGGTCCCACCAGGCGTGCCAAAAAACTGTTGATGCTTAAAATTGCGCTGATTCTGACACAAACATGGGAAGTTTCAGGAATATGGGACTTGCAACCTGAAACAACCTCCAGATTTTAAAGAAGTTGGCTCTTCTTTATCTCAAATGTATTTTGGGGAAAAGGGGTAGAAATAAAATAGAATCACAAATGTAATGAAAGAAAATTTAACTATGGCGATGTGCCTGAATGTGATTAATTCCTTAACACTAAGCACAGTGAAGCTATCTTTAGGATTCAGTTACATTAAAGAGCAAACCATGCATGATCAATGTAAAAGATGAAAACAAAATAGAATCAAAGGCTCACAAATTAGAAGATTTTGCAATAACACAGAAAATATCAGCAAAGGCACAAAACTCAGTCTTTTTATTAATTTTCTAGTCACATAAAAGGCAATGATACATGCACAATTATACAAACTTTCTGAATCAAGAAAATAGAACAAAAGCAAATGATATTACTGGCACAGTAAAGGTCTCCCAAAAACTTCTCATAAATCTCTGATAACAATCTATGTGCAGAAAATTCTCTATATCCTTGAATCTGCGATTTGAAACCATATTTATAGCATAGGACTGGCTCAAGATTGTCCACACGATCAAATCCCAATGATCTAACCGAACTAGAACTTAACTGGAAGTATCTGACAGAAGATATCTTTCAGATCTGAAACAGTTAACCTCTCTACAAGTTCATTGGCTGAAACAGATACACGTAAAGCTTCTTCCTTTGAATTAGGTAGGGACACCTAGCAGTTTCTAGTTATCTTTGCGACTATAAACCTTAAGGCAAATAACATAGTCCACACCTTTAGCTTGAAACTCCTTCATCTTTCCAGGAAAAATAAGAACTTAGCATGTGGCACTCTCCGCTACAATTGAAACATATAAGTGGCGGCTATCGTTACATTCAGAAACAAAACCCTTGAGACAGATGGCACCTTCCGCATGCCTTACTTGAAAACTATCTCGTTCTTCAGGAGACACCAGGTAATGACACTTGGCAACATCCACGGTAGTTACAAATAGATACGTGGCAACGTCCGCAACATTATACTCTTTACCATGTCTCATAGTCGGGAGAACTCCGTTTACGACATCTGTCACAATCCGCTGCCCCAAAACATTACCAACTACAAAAAATGGGACCCACAACACTTCTTACCTAAGCAACTTCAAAAAGGGGAATGGAGACAAGTGGCACCTTCCAATGATCTTAACAAGTGATACATGGTGGCTTCCACCAAGCTTAAAGAGACTTTAGATACCTTTTGAGAGTCCTGTGGAAGATGACACATGGCTATCTCTGCTAAGCTTTAGAAACACTATAGAAACATTTGGGACTCATTTAGATTCACGCAGACGATGACACTTGGCACATTCCTTCTTACTTTAGAAACTCACCGGGGCCCACCGAACTCTTTACTCAACAATGAAACAAAAAGAAGAAACTGCGGATGTCAACACATGGCGGTCTCCGCAGATATTACAAGGGACACGCGGCACCATCTGCGTAACTTAGAGAAACATATAGAAACCTTCCGTAGCTGCCACTTGGTGCCTCCCATGTGCACTGAGAGAAGCTCATTGAAAGAAACTTTTGAAACTTATTTGAAACTAAAACGCGGAGCTGACACATGGCGTGCTCTAGAGATATATAACAAGACACGTGGCTCTATCTGCATTTCTTAGAGAAACTTTATAATGTGTCCTAGCTGATTACACTTGGCATGTTCCACGTGACTCTGAGACTTAGGAAAAAATGAAACCCTTGCCCATGCTTTGTGTCAAAAACCTCACTACCAAAACTGAAATGCGCAGGGACAAAACTGGAGCGCACAACTGAAACTCAAAAAAATGTAGAGTATTTTACTCTACAGGATCTTTTCGTGTGTATCTGTCATTTGTGCATCGGGTTTGTATGTTGTGGATTTGGTAAAGCATCAGTTTATACAACCCGTGAGTATATCACTTTTGTATATCAATGAAAATTTTTTGTGTATCCTTCATTTGTATGAGGAGGGAGACCATCCACGTGTAACGATAGGTTAATGTTTGAAGTGGACGAAGGCATTGGTGTGAGAAGAACCATCGGGTTGAGAAAGTTGTATTGAGCCGACAGGGGGCACTTTTGTTGATCAGGGTGACAAATACAAAGTGTCGCTGATGAAGAGTCTATCGGCGTAAGCCATAGTATCAGCCGAGCAAAGTTGAGACTCGCCGATGTGGAAAGTCTTACTGATGGCAAGTTGATGGTTGGCACATCGGCATGAGATACATTATTGGTGGAGGAATGAAATGTTCCACGGACGGTGTTAGTCACACTGATGCATGAAGTTTGAAGGTTCATAAGAGCGACCAAAGGTATCGACATAAGTTTCATTGGTGTCGCCGATGGTTTAAGTCACAGCAACAAGTGAAGTGCAGATAGTCCATCGAGGAGAGAAGAGTCATTGGTGAAGGGTTTCTGGTTTCTCCCAATAGGTTAAGTCTCACCAATGGTAGCGGATGTTAAGTGTATCGACATGAGTTGGTAGATCGGAGAACAAAGAGAAAGTTACTCCGACAGCATGAGTCTTGGTGATGGACTGGCTATCGTAGGTAAGGACATTAGAAGGAAAGGTTGAAGTTTGGCGTCGGTGTGAGGTGAAGCCTTGGGGAGACCTTCCATGGCTAGTCTGATAGCATAAGTGTTGCCGATAGGCAACCAATAATGAATATCGATCGGCGAGAGGATAACGATCGGCAAGAGTGGTAAGGGATTCACTAACAGAGGAAGTGTGGCTAATGAGGAAGGAGAGGTCTATTTCGGTGCAACATTAAAAATATCTTGCTAATATAAATAGTAATGGCTATTCTGTGGGTTTTATTAGGTTTTTAACACTATTTATAAGCTTCTACTAGCCACTCTGCATCAAAGTGGTATCAAATCTTAGGAGTATCTTCTGGGAAGATGAAAAGACAGTAAGATGTCAGATGAAGAAGGAACATCAAAACTTCTGGCAAGGATGACCAACGCTAAGTTGGTTGTGCTAGTGAAGAAGCAGATTGCAGAGAGCAAGGCAGTGAAAGCTCAGAATCAGGCATTGAAAAATGAGTTGGAAGAGTTGAGGGACAGAGTAGGTTCTGGTAAAGAAGAAGATAGGGAAGAAGAAGAGATCCCTAAGTGGAACGAGGTAGACATTCCTGCAGACTAGATCCCTTAATTGATGCCCTCAAATCCATGGAGAGAAGAACCATGGATGTGAAACTGGATTTACCAGTATTTATAGGAAAGATGGATCCTGATTCGGTGATGGAGTGGATAGACTCCCTAAATAAGTTATTTGAGACAAAAGAGATACCAGAACACCAGAGGGTAAAGACAGCTCAATCAAAAATGAAAGAGGCTGCATTAACTTGGTGGAATTTCATTCAAGATGACAAAGTACAAGAAGGAAAGTGGAGGGTTGCCACATGGAAGAAGATGATGGCTTTAGTGAAAGAAGCCTATGTTCCATTGGATTACAGCATCCAAGTGCATAAGAGGAAACAAAATTTGAAGCAGAAGGAGCTAGATGTCAGCTCATATATAGAAGAGTTCATGAAGCTTTGTGTCAAGACAAAGGTAAAGACAGTGAGGAAGAAAAGGTAGCTAGATACCTTAATGGATTGAGGTTCAACATTCAGGAAGATTTGAATCTACATAACCCAGATACAGTTCAGAAATGTTTTCAGTTGGCCTTGAAAGTGGAAGAGAAGTTAAAGAGAAGACAAGAATAGAACAATAGGGGAAGAGGAAAACAACAAAGAGGTGGAAGAGGTCCTTTCAGAGGCAGAGGACATGGATTTGGATATCAGGGAGAATCCAGTCATTACAACAGCAAGGGAGATAACAGTCAAAACCAGAGAGGAAGTTACAATCAGCAAGGAAACTTCAGAGGTAGAAGACCTTTTAAAGGAAGATCCCAGGGCAGAGGATCTATCAGATGTTATAACTATAATAAAGAAGGCCATATAGCCAGTAGATGTCCAGAAAAGGCAACAAGTTCAACGGGAGAAAGGAGAACGAATCTGATCCAAGAACCTGATAAACAAAGTGCAACAAGCTCAAACACTTTTCAAAGTGTGAATGCTCCTAACAATTATGGATATCCAGAAAGTGGAGAATCTCTGATGATGAGGAGAACAATGACCACCATGAAGGTACTTGACAAAGAACCCCCACAAAGAAAGTCTCTTTTCAGAACTACATGTAAGGCAGGAGGTAAGGCATGTAAAGTTTTAATTGATTCTGGTTCCACTAAAAATTTTATATTTGATGAAATGGTAATAAAGCTTAAGCTTAGAAGATTGCCTTACCCATCCCCGTATAAGGTCTCATGGCTTACCCAAGGTCAGCAAACAGTTGTAGAAGAGCAGGCTTGGGTAGAATTTCAGATTGGAGAATATAAAGACAGGTTATTGTTTGATATTACTAAGATGGATGCTTGCCATCTTTTATTTGCAAGACCATGGCGGTATGACTTGAAGGCACGCCATGATGGTGTTAGGAACACCTATACAATCACCAAAGATGGTATGGTGACAGAGTTGATCCCATGGACAGAGAAGGAGGAGAAATCCAAAGGAAAAGAGGTGAAGGTAATGCTGATGGAAGGAAAACAATTCATGAAAGAAGTAGCAGCAGAAGGTGTAGTTGCATATGCCCTAATTCCATGTTTGACAATGAACAGAGAATAGCAGAAAGAAGTCAAGAAAGAGAAGAAGTAGAGGTTCATAGACCTAGCTGTCCAAGAGTTGTTATATAAGTATAAAGTCATCATCTCAGATGGAATGCCAAGATCCCTACCACTTGTAAGGGATATCAGCCATTGCATAGATCTAATCCCAAGATCTACATTTCCAAACAAAGCAGCATATAAGCTAACTCCAAAATAGAATGTAGAAGTAGCCAGACAAATTGAGGAATTGTTAGACACAGGTCTGATTGGTAAAAGTTTAAGCCCATGTGCAATACCAGCTGTACTAGCACCAAAGAAAGAAGGCACTTAGAGGCTTTGCACAAATTCCAGGGTTATTAATAAGATCACAATCAGGTGTAGGTTTCCAATACCTAGGATAGAGGATTTACTTGACTGTTTGGGAGGTGCTAAGTATTTTACAAAAATAGATCTGAAGAGTGGTTATCATCAAATCAGAATTAGGCCAGGAGATGAATGGAAAACAACATTCAAAACCAATGAAGGGTTGTATGAGTGGAAAGTTATGCCTTTTGGTTTATCTAATGCACCTAGTACTTTTATGAGATTGATGAATGAGGTTTTGAGAGAATTCATAGGAAAGTTTGTCATAGTATATCTAGATGACATTCTGATTTTCAGCAATACAAAGGAAGAACATCTTAGACACATAGATTTGGTTCTCAAGAGGTTACATGAAGAGCAGCTGATGATAAATTTGGACAAGTGTTTGTTTATACAGAAGGAGATCACATATTTGGGTTTTGTCATCTCTCAAGGCAAGCTGCAAATGGATAAGGAGAAGGTAAGTGCCATATTGTCTTGGCCAACTCCAATGACTATGAATGATGTCAAAAGTTTCCATGGGTTAGCAACCTTCTACAGAAAGTTTATAAGAGGGTTTAGTCATATTTGTGCACCCATGCTTGATAATATAAAAGGAGGACAGAAGTGCAGATTTACTTGGACTAGGGAAGCAGATGATTCCTTTGAAACATTGAAGAAGTGGCACAGCAACCAGTCCTTGCACTACTAGATTTTAACAAAATCTTTCAAGTAGAATGTGATGCAAGTCACATGGCCATTGGAGCAGTACTCAGCCAAGAAGGTAGGCCAATTGCATTTTTCAGTGAGAATCTTAATGATGCTAAAAAGAGGTATTCGTCATATGATTTGGAAATGTATGCTCTAGTCCAGTCACTCAAGAAATGGAGGCATTACTTGATGCCAAAAGAATTCATAGTATTCATAGATAATCAGGCTCTAAGTTTCATAAACAGCCAGGAAAAACTAAATTATAGGCATATGAAATGGGTAGAAACTTTGCAAGCTTTTACTTTCACATTGAAGCATAAGAAAGGAGTCAAGAATAAGGTAGCAAATGCCTTGAGTAGGAGAGCTCTAACAGTCAACTAGATTCAGTTGGAAAGTGTTGGCATTTATTCACTAAAGACCATGTATGCTGATGATGAAGATTTTGGAGAGATATATCATGTATGTACTTCTTTTGGAGATAAATATCATGCGAAGTTCTCTAAATTTTTGATCCAAGATGGATTGTTGTTCAAAGGTGGACAGTTGTGTATTCTGAGGTGTTCTATGAGGTTGAACATCATTAAAGAGAAACATTATGGAGCTAGGGCAGGCCTTTTTGGTTTGGATAAGACTCTTGATCTTGTTAGAAGACATTATTTTTGGCCAAAGTTACAATCAGATGTTAGAAAATTCATAGAGACATGTGTGATATGTTAGAGAGCAAAAGGAAGATCAACTAATGCAGGTTTATATCAGCCTTTATCCATTCCTTCTAGACCATGGGAAAGCATAAGTATGGATTTTGTGTTGGGTTTACCCAAAACCAGAAAAGGATATGATAGTGTTTTTGTTGTGGTGGATAGATTCAGCAAAATGGCACATTTCTTTCCATGTAAAACCACTGCTGATGCTTCATATATTGCAGATTTGTTTTTCAAGGAAATAGTCAGAATACATGGATTGCCATTGAGCATAGTGTCAGATAGAGATGTGAAGTTTATTGGTCATTTTTTGAGGACTCTTTGGAAGAAACTGGGAACAAATTTGTCTTTCTCATCCACATACCATCCTCAAACGGATGAACAAACTGAAGTAGTAAATCATTCCTTAGGGAATTTGCTCAAATGTTTGACAAAACAGCATGGAGAAAAGTGGGATAATATCCTATCTTAGGCAGAATTTTCCTATAATGATACTGTCAATAGGAGTACAGGGAAATCACCTTTTCAAATAGTATATGGTATGCATCCAAGAGAAATTTTGGAATTGAGAGATCTACCTACAGCAAACCCTATTAGTGCAGATCGAGAAGCTTTTGCAAAAGCCATAAAAGAGATACATGATCAGGTTAAGAACCAACTCCAACAAACTACTTTGAAGTATAAGGAGTATGCTGATAAAAAGAAGGATGTACAGTTTGATGTTGGAGATTTGGTATGGATTCATTTGAAGAAGGAAAGACTTCCTAAAGGTAAATATACCAAACTCATGCAGAGGAAGATTGGACCATGTCAGATTTTAAGAAAGCATGGACAAAATGCTTATGAGATACAACTTCCTTCTGATCTTGGTTTATCACCTATATTTAATGTATGTGATTTAACTCCATACAAGCATAATCCAGATGAAGAACAGGAACTACTATAGGATACATCAGCTGATGACATTTCAAAACATGATCCACTATAGTTGCAAAATATTTTAGACACACGAGTGGTCAAGAAGACCCAGAACAAAACATATTTGGAATATTTGGTGGCTTGGCAGGGAAAACCTAATTTAGAAGCAGTGTGGATAACTGAAGAACATATCAACAAACATGGTTCAGACCTACATACTCTCATCTCAAGTGGACTTGAGATTTCTTCTTCTGGGGAGTATGGTGCAGGAGCACCCCTTCAAAATACAAATTAGGTCTAATTATAGTATGTTTTACTCTATGATGTAATAAGGTCCATGTGACCAATTCTTATGTTTTAAGTTAATCTAGGATTGTGTGTAGACAGTTATAGTTTGTTATGCTAGCTGTCCTCTCCCAGCCACTTGGAAGCTCCCAGCTGCTGGGAATCAAGTCTGTACTACTCAAGAGTAGTAGTTATTTATGCCCTAGATCAGTTTGTTTAGACACAATTCAGGGATTGTGTATGAAAACAGAGACATTTGTGTTTGGAGATTTGATAGTGCAGTGGTGTGGGACTGGGAAATTAGATATTTGTATGCATTCCTGAATTTGAAATAAAGAAGATTCCATTGGTGTTGTTTATCTGATCTTCAATCTATCTATGTGATCATATTTCTTGTTTTATAGTTGAGATGGAATCATTCATCCATTCCATCAGTTGATTCTCTGAATCAGTGGAATGGACATGTACAATAGTTTAGTTTGCATTTTCATTTTTCTATTTTTACATTTCATGTTCTTGGGATCAAAATATTGCATGCAGTAAGCAAACCTAGCATCCTCATGTGCTAGGGTTTAGAAGGAAGAAATCTATGTTGAAATTGCTAAGGAAGTGGATCAGGTTGATCTCAGAGTTTTCTGTGCAAAATTTGTGAAGTTTTGTGGGTTTTGTTAAAATATACATTTGACGTATATACAGTGTTTGTATGTGACATTCAGTCTATGTGTATATTGCATTTGTATCTGAGGATCTTTTCATGTGTATCTATCATTTGCACATCAAGTTTGTATGTTGTGGATTTGGTAAAGCATCGGTTTATACAACCCATGAGTATATCACTTTTGTATCTCAATGCGCATTTTTTTATGTGTATCCTTCATTTGTATGAGGAGGGAGACCATCCGTGTGTAACGGCAGGTGTATGTTCGAAGTGGATGAAGGCATCGGCATGAGAAGAACCATCGGGTTGAGAAAGTTGTATTGAGCTAACAGGGAGCACTTTTACCAATCGGGGTGACAAATACAAAGTATCGCCGACGAAGAGTCTATCGGCATAAGCCATAGTATCAGCCGAGCAAAGTTGAGACTTGCCGATGTGGAAAGTCTTACCGATGGTGAGTTGATGGTCAGCACATCGACATGAGATATATTATCGGTGGAGGAATGAAATGTTCTGCCGACAGTGTTAGTCAAACCAATGCATGAAGTCTAAAGGTTCATCAGAGTGACCAAAGGTATCAGCATAAGTTTCATTGGTGTCACCGACAGTTTAAGTCACAGCGACAAGTGAAGTGCGGATAGTCCATCGGGGAGAGAAGAGTCATCAGTGAAGGGTTTCTAGTTTCTCCCGATAGGTTAAGTCTCACCAATGGTAGCGGATGTTAAGTGTATCAGCATGAGTTGGTAGATCAGAGAACAAAGAGAAAGTTACTTCGATAGCATGAGTCTTGGCAATGGACCGGCTGTCATAGGTAAGGACACCGAAAGGAAAGGTTGAAGTTTGGTGTCGACGTGAGGTGAAGCGTCGGGGAGACCTTCCATGGCTAGTCTGATAGCGTAAGTGTTGCCAATAGGCAACCAATAGCGAATATCGATTAGCGAGAGGATAACGATTGGCAAGAGTGGTAAGGGATTCGCCGACAGAGGACGGAGAGGTCTATTTCAGTGCGACATTAAAAATATCTTGTCAATATAAATAGTAATGGCTATTTTGTGGGTTTTATTGGGTTTTTAACCCTATTTATAAGCTTCTACTAGCCACTCTGCATCAAATGGTAAGGTCCATAATAGCCTCAACCATTATCAATCTATCAACCTCTCTTTCCATATCTCCATCTTTATCATTTATAACCTCAACAAATTGACAATTTGGTCTTATAGTGGGGTCCCTTCCCTTACTACTATTTATAAATCCTACAATATATTTTTGTATGCACATCCATCTATATACATAGGATGACCTCTATTCATTTCTTTTCCACTTTCCAATTGGAGATGATGTGTATACATATTTGAATTTAGACCATATGCTAACATGCTAGGCTTTTATTCTGCTAGCCTTCTCCATTCACCACTGTAATATGATCGACCATAATATGGCATTAATCTCCCAGTGGTTTGTTCTAAATTGTTTCTATGTTTAGATCCCACATGTACATTTTGGACAATAAAGAGGCCTAGATTCACTCCATGAATATTGGAGGGTTGTATCATGTAGCTGTATCCCCAAAATTGAAACACCTTATACACTCTAGGTAGTTGTTGATCACTAGGCCAAGCACAATATAGTCGATGATCAAATGTCTCTTTGTAAATTAATCTCAAACTTAGGGGCAAGTCATCATCTCCATCACATTCATTCTCATAGGATATTTAGTCCTCCTTCCCATTGTCTTTAAGCAAATTATGTATCTTTAAACCGGTTCTTGTTCTATTACTTGTTTTCATCAATTCCTCATCTTCTGAGCTGGTATATTGGCACATATTTTTGTTAGATGTATCATCTGATAAATGATCATTGCCCTCTAGGATGGAAGTTAGTGATCCAAGAAACTTTAAACCAAGAACTTTATCCTGCAAGTATCCATTAAGAAAAAAATTAGTTATTTAAATAATATAAAACAATGTTTAAATGAAGTATACATGTTATTTATATCAAATTGGAAAATTCCTTACCACAATTCCTATTGGATTGGAATCGATTGTAGGAGGCATACTACTGATTGTAAGCTCATCATATATGTAATGTCTTTGTACAATCGCTCATTGAATTGTTTCTTTCCACGACATACAGAACATCCACAAACAACAATTTTCTCAAAGTATTCATCCCATGTACTATAGTCCTAACCAACCTCTTGTTTAGTGCAATCATTTGTTATGTCTATAGGATCCATTGTCATATCCTCTTCCACCCACTGTCCTCTATTTTAGGGTTAGCTGACAAAAGATATCAATTAAATGCAAATAAAGATTAAACAGAGGAATGAAATACATAGAAATAATGATAGAGAGAGACAAGTTTTAACATGGTTCACCCAAACTCAGGATACATCCACCAACAAAGAGTCCAATATTATTGTCTAGTAAATCAAACTGATTACAACCAGCAATCCTTGCAACTCAATACCGCTGCAAAATTCTACAATACCTCAACGAAAACCCAAATCCTTAGCCAATTTTATCAAGCCTTATGTCAGTTAAAAAAATAGGGTTTTTGTATGTCTGCTAATAGAAAAATAACTCATGACACCTTTATAAAATAATAGGCAATTTTTGCTTTGGGGGCACTGCCCCAGCAACCCCCATTGTTGGCGTTGCCCCTAGACCCGCACTGTGGGCTCTGTCCCCAAGCCCCTGCTGGGGTGAATAAGCCCCCTGGGTCCCACAAGAGGGGCTCTACCCCCGTGCACTCCCCCGTTAAATAATTTGGGGGGAAACTGTGCCGATAAAAGTGGGGAAAATTTAACCTCCGAGTCTGATTAGGCTCCACATAACAACACTCTATGTGATTTTATAGTTTTAGGTCCATTTCCACATACATATCTTTTTCTTTTGCTAGTTGAATGCTCAAGCTCTACATTTGCTCCAATCTCCATCTAAAATAATCAACAACATGCATTAATTTATGTCAAGATTGGATAATACATTATAAATTTCAATAATATTGTGAAAAAAGATGGACGTATCACAAAATGCCATCAGATCATTTTTTCCTAAGTTAAGTCAAAATTTAAGTACCTGATGTCCCGCTTCATCTATTGTGTCCTCATTTGATATGACACGATCTGTTGCCATGGCCTCGTCTGGCCCCTATAATACACAACATAGTAAATAATGTTTAGTACACCAATTATATCATTTCAACGAATATGCTATCCAACACAAAAGCTCACTTTAGTCATATATTTGACATATTGATATCATGTTTTGGCCATCCTAATTTTCAAACTTTTCCCTTGATCATAGAATCACAATTCCTATGCATTTTCAACCAATAAGTTTGACCTCAGAGGCCTCATGGACAAAAAAATGACTTTATCTCCTCTATGTTGTAGCATTTGTGAATTCATAAACACCTTCCTCCTTTGGTTGAGGTTGCTTTCTCTTCTTACCTCTATTGTATCTACAAATTCCATTGTCATGTCTATTTCCACCCACTTTCCTCTATATGATTTAGTAGTTCTACGTCATCCACGTCCTCTCTCCATGGCCTCCTCTAGATCCTATAATACACAACAATGACAATAGTCACATAATAGTTGTGCACCAAGAGAATATTGTTGAAATTATCTTGTTAATATGCTTGCTTTTCATTAAGACACACTATGAAAAATAAAATAGGACATTGCAACATTTTGCTCTTCACAAAAAGTTTACACATGGAATCTTGACAACTAGAGCTCAAATCTTATGATTACAAGATGAATACAAATTCACATCAAAAGGACATTTATTTACAAGCTGACTACAAATAAAACCTATTACTAATAATTTTAGCTGAACATCCCTTCCATGGTCCCTTGTTATCCTAGATGAAAGAAAACCTATTACTAATAATTTTAGTTGGTTCTCTACCTTACACTTCTTCCACAAATTCATTAAAACCGTAGATATTTTCTCTTTGACAACTAGAGATTAGATTCCTTATTCTTGATTGAAACCTACTTTAGGATGGAATGAGGAGATCTAATCAAGGATAGATTGATGAGATCTAACAAAGTGTAAAAACATGTCAAAATATGTAATATATGCATGGATAAAGGCATTAGACAAATATATATAATAATACATGATGAATGATCTATCAATAATAAATTAAATAAGGGTGGGTTAGTGGGATCAAAGAGATTACACAAAAAAATCCCAAACCCTAATCAAGATAATAGCAATGAAACATAGATAAATAAGGGGTTCATCCAAGCCCTAATAAAGTCTACAACTTCTGAGAAAAATACATCATTTTGCACTAATAGGCGCTAAATTAGGCACACTTTACGCCACCTTTTGCACCCCAAAAAGATTACATTTAGGGCTAAAAGTCAGCACTAAAGTTGGCATTAACTATGCTGACTATAGCGCCGACTAATGAATTAGAAAATAAAAAATAAAAACTTCCCGTGTGAAGGAAGACATGAGAGGATAAAAATGTCGCGTAAAGGAAAATAGGAGAAAAAAGGAAAAAATGCCACGTGAAGGAAGAGATGAGAGGAGGGCGCCCTCTGAGGGATCGGCTATGAGCAAGTAGATGAGAAACCATAGGTAAGGTGACAATTTGTTTTTTTCGTTCCAACAAATATTTTTGTTTGGATTAAATGGAGAGGATTGTGAATATTGTTTTGTTTACAGGCGGATCATTCAAGTCTCATGTGGTTGCAAAGGAGGAGGGTAAAATTGTAGACATTGCATTATTTCCTTCACATCTGAAAGCAGTGAACGCATTTTTGAAACCCTAATTCCCTGGTTCACTTATCATTCCCATCCATACCTTTCTCTAAAGATAACTTTCTCGCTTCCTTCCTAAAAAAGTAGTTGAGTGCTTTCAAGATAAGTCATTAAATTGCATCTTCCCCACTACAGCCAGGTCCTGTTGGAATAGAGGTTGGTTGAGACAATACAAAGAGATAGGGCTTTTGAGACGAGGGTGAGTGAACTAAAATTAGGCCTGGAACTATAGATTCCCTGGACTGGACAAAAATAATTTGCCCTAGGTTGCCTCAAAATGTGAAGCAATAGAGGGAAGAGAGCAAAGGGAGTAGACTGTGGCCAGAATGAGGTAATTCATTATCAATTTATAGATTTGTAAATGTTTCCATTGTTTCTTTGATTTTTAGTTTTTAGTTTTTTATTTCTAAATTTAAAAGAAGAAATTTATTTTATATATATATATAGGGACATGAGACTGACAAAGATAAAGAGGCATTGTCTTCCATATTGGGGGTAGAGGCAATGAACAAATTGGATGGTGTGGACTTGGCAATGCTTGCCAAATACATAGAAAAATGATCTAGTAGAGCCCCTGCAACATTGCAACCAAATCAATCATGTCCAAGGGAATCAATTGATTCCCCATCCAGTCCTAGATTGAGAAAAATATCTAGGAGGAAATCAATAACAATAACCTCCAAGAATTTGGAACAAGGAGTAGAGACTTCCAATGTCCCAGCCACTCCTGGGACACAGACTTCTTCGACCACCACGCCATGTTTTGCATCTTGCATTGGTAGCTACGATACCAAGATAGAATACGACATGGTTTCAGGGGAAGTCTGAATGACAGATGCTAGAAAAATGTTTGTGAATAGGTTGAAGGAATCATGCCTTCAACGATTCAAAGACCATATACATTTGCCATTCTCAAAGACATCCATGCACCTGCAAAAAGTAGTTATCCATGACATGGAGATTGAATTTGGCACAGGTTGGTCTGTAAAGAAGATAAAGCTACGAATGTCTCAAAACTACAAGAGATTTTGGTGCAACTAAACAAAGAAGATAAAAAAATCTCTCTCGAGGTAAGGCTCAAAAAAAGGCCAATTGATGTAAGTGTGAAAGTATTGAAAGAGCTTGTAAAAGCATATGAGAAGTCTGATGCATGGAGGAAGTCTGGTGAGGAGAGTACGCGGGTATTTGAATTTGCTCATAAGATTATATCAAATTTATTAAATGATTTTTAAATTTTATTTGTGCATATTTAAATTGAATTAGTATATATTTCAAGACAAGGCCTCCAAGGCTAGGCTTGACAAACTTCGTGCCATGCATCACAATGGCCAGAAAGGTTTATAGGCCTTGATCTCTACATTTGTAAGTATATTTAATATGTTAAATGATATTTTATTTTATTTCCTAGGAAAAAGTAAATGATTTCATATTAATTAGTTTGACTAGTCCATGTGCCATGTTTTGACAGGAGGAGAAATATGGCCGGCATCCAAGGCAATTTGAAAAGGAAATATTACAAAGCAAAAAAGTGGACCAATTTTGTAATCTGGAAGGAAAACGAGGTATCAATAGTTAATTTTCAATAACTTAGTTGGATATTGTTGTGTTAATATGTCAATTTGCATTTCTTGTGTTGAGTTGTTTATTGATGCATAGGATGAGTTCTAAAGAGCTTCTCTGTTGGCCCTAGATCCCACTCAATTGTCCCATTATTTGTAGTCCTAGACATGTGCACATGTCCTCCTAGTTACCTTATTGCAGTGTTGAGATTTGAACTTCAGTCACTCTCATTATGAATTCACCTTTTTTACCTTTACAAAACAATCCTTGGACATTTTTCACAATAATTTTAATCCATAAATCTCAACAATTGTAAGGGCAATCACTTATATACAAACATGAGTTATGTGAATGGGCACTGAATCATCCACACATTTGTTTATATTGAATTAATGTATAGACAACAAATCCTTTATTGAATCATTAGGTGGTGATAGAACTTATGAAAATGATGAGTCCCTTATCAAAGGCACGTCATTGATATCTTTATCAAAGGCACATCATTAAATATTCCAACAGTTGCAACAATGTAGGGCAATCCTCTATCTTGTGATCAACATCATAATAAGTATACATTGGAAACTTTGTACAACTACGTTAGGTATGCCCAAGTTCTCCACACTGGTAGCAATAGATTCCTCTATTTCATACTCTCCCATGGCCTCCTTGATTTCCTCCATGCTCCATATATTATGGCTCCTAATAGCACAACACCATCTATTGTGGTTGTGACTAGGGTTGTGTGGTTGTGTTTAATTTTATTTTCCTCTTGCCTTGTGGAGGACTTGTACTACTTTGTAGGTGGTAGTGTCATGGGTGGATGTGTGACAAACCTTGCACTAGTAATTGAGAGGAACATCCTTTCACTTTTGCAGTAGTGGACAATTTCATGAGTCTCATGACATATGGTGCAATTAGGTATGTGTTGAGCAAGAGGGAACTATGTGGCATTAATAGCTTGAGCTCCCACCACTAGATAGTTTGTAGTTGTATGCCCCTTAATGTGACACTTTGTTCATCATAAACCACATTGATTAAAAGTTTCACTTGCAAGTTGTGCAATTTGCATGACCATTTTTCCATTTGTTCTTTTAGGCATGTAGTAGAATCATATGTTGGGGGCTCCCCTAATTCTTATAATCCCAACACAACTTTTAAGGAAACTTTTTAATTAGGGAGAGTGAGCTAAACTAGTTCATGTTGGATATGTGCAATTAGCCTACCAATAAATCATTCCTTCTAAATTTCAACATTTTATAGTTGGGTCAATCTTTAACACCAATTCCTTAGAGTGTTGATCATACCTACACACAATCTCTCTTGATTGTTGCCTTATTTCCTTTAATGCCATAATATTACGATGCACCATCTTAAGGCAATTGAAATTGGGAAGGAAATCTCTTAGCTGTTTATCAAGATCATTCTTAGTGCCATTAGGATCATAATGAGTATACTACTCTTGTGATTGCTTACAAAAAGTGGTTGCAATTAACCTAATCTTGTGGTCATTATCCACAACATTTTGTGTGTGCCATGCTATCTCATATGCTTAAGTTTGACGGGCTAATAATGAATAGCAAACCCTTGTTTGCCTACATCCTTCTTATGACTGATCCCATTTTGGATTCCTTATGAAGTCAGGGTGATTTGAAGGAAGATCAAAGTTGTACTCCTAGTAGATGTGTGGATAAAGAAACGGCTTGGCAAAATATGGAAACCTTTAGATTTTGTGATTTTTGTTTTTCCATTTCAAAAGTATTTGTTTTCTTTCTTTTCTAATGAACATTTATTCAGAAGCCCTTTCCTACACCCAAATCTTCAGTTTTAAACTCACTTGCATGGAAGATGCATTAAAGGTATCAATTATATATGTTCCATGATTTAAATCCATTATTTTGTGGTTCTCAGTATGACAGAAAGAAGGATGTTGTTGCTTCTTAGACTTCTTGCACACCTTGCACTAGGTCCATAGGCTGGTGGAATGGTATTCAAGAACACAATGGCTCTCATATCAGATTTTTTTGGTAAGGAATCAACTTAAAATGGTCTAAGGCCTAGCTTTCATTCCAACCTAGGATTCCATCACAATAATGTTATATTACAGTCTTCAGATATGTGTATAGTTTATGTGCATGGTAGCAACCATGTAGTAATAATTCCTCACACACCACACTGTAACTAAGATGTGTGAATGCCCTAAAACTATACAGGTTAAGTCCAAACACTATCATAAGATCATGCTTGATAAGATCACGGATACATCATAGTTGAGGTGTGGGTAGGACTTCCTTGGGGTAGGTAGGAATTCCTTAGTGTAGCCCTAACTGTGCATTGTAGTAGAATCATTATATTGACCATTCCAAGTTCAGACTAGTAAGGACAATGGAGTTTCAAGACCCTTTCCAGCCAAGGGAAGGTTGATATAAGAATTTTGAGCGACCTAGGGTAGTGACAGTCATATAGGACTAGGTTTGTGTTATGTTTGGAACCCATAAAGTCTTGAGGTATTCTTAGGAGGGTGATATGTGACTAGGGTATGAAGGCTAGGACTTTGTGACAAGGTTCGTTGGTCCTCGGCATTTAATCATGTTTTCATTTGTCAAATCCAAGGCTATGTCCTTGGCTATCTACAATTAGGAATCGTATAGTTGTCAGTCCATTTAACTAATTCTACTAATCTTATTTGCTATGGAAATTAAGCTGCTGATTTATCTGCTATGAAAGTAAATTCTGAGAATATTGGAAACAAAGCTGAAACAATAAATAGCTAACATTGATCTATTCTAATCCATTCAATTGAAGCATGAATTTATCTATGAGAAAACAATAACTATTTTCCTAAGTAGAATTTGAAACAAAATAATGAACAAAATAAATACTAGCCTCTTGTCTTGATGGCAGGAGTGGGTGCTTGCTCCTCACCCTCAGGACTGAAGACTAAGGCAATAAATCAATACAAGAATGTAATTTCACAATTCTTCTTCAGTCTAATCCCATCAGTATCCTTTTGTATTCATAAAAGTATCTATATCCAAATGAGATTACAATAATAATAATCTAAATATTTCTTCTGCTTCTACCTTATATATTTATATCAAATCCAGCGATGAGATATCATTTACTCTAACTACCGGTATATCTATGAGATAGAATCAATCTCTTATTCTATCAACTGTTTAACTAGAGAGTAAAATGATGCAATTGAAATAGATTTTAGTGTAACAACAGTCCCACTAAATATGGAGTCTTAGTTTCAAATAACAACTGGGCAGTGAGAACCTAAAATATAGGTACTTAATCAATTTGTCAAGAATTCATGCAAAATAAATAAAAGAGGATTTAAACTTCTAGCAGTTAACTAGAGTCTTCACTCGATTACTCAGGTGTGGGCTGAGTAATCCCTGGAGCACTCCAATTTCCACTGGAAGTGTTGACTAATAGCGACGCTAGAACTCTGTAGTGCATTAAGGAGGGCTCGGAAGGTGTGTACTATTTGTTTGCAGCTCTAGAGATGTGCTTATGATTTCTGTCCTGCCCTGAAGATGATTCACCCTTGGTCCTCTTATCTCAAAATCTCTCCAATCATATTGGAAAACATTAGAGATTGGCATGGTATCCTTCATGTTAGCTCTGGAGATTATTAGGACCATCTCTAGAGATGCTCAAAGTTGCCTTTGCCCAAACATCTGCACCTATAGCTTCAAAAAGAGAGAATTTCTACATATTTCCATTAAATTGTGTACATTAGTCCTTCAATAAAAAATCATGACTTTCGGTAATTCATCTCTCATTACTATAATTAGATCAAATCTTATCAATCTACTTTAGTACAATTATCAGGACAATGGAATAAGAAGGGTGGAAAAGAGAGGTAAAAAGGTGTATTATTATGGGTGCTACTTGGCACTCATCACTTTGTATGTAATCTTAAGTCCTTCTTTTGGATTGTTGGAAGCCTTCTTCACTGATACATAAAGACTGTCAAGACTACTATGGTAGTGCATTAGAGAGGCATTGAAATCATAAAGGAGATAAATGTTATTAGGCCATCACCCATTGGAGAAGGGATTGTCATAAAGAGCATGACAGTGTTACCTTGTCATAGTCACAAAGGGGATAGTCTTTGTGGTGGTAATTATAGTCACTAAATTTACATCCACCTTCCTAGGGTCTGCATAAATACTTGAAGTTGAATATGCCTATTTTAAAGATCTTGCCATGAGTATTTTCCATGATTTTACCCCCTAATGATCCAAAGATTGAAAATAAAGGTGTGGAAATTATTGACTAACCTTACTACCGTCACAGTCAATTTGCTAACATGCAAGACAGTCATGAGTTTTTTCTTGTTTTATTCAAGATTTATATAATCTTCCTTATTGATAAGATGGGGGTCTGCTATTCCCAAATTGTCTACAAAAAAATACCAATGGAGACCTCCCCAATCCTCATCTCAAGTTTCAAATGCACAATGAAATGATGGAGGACAATCATAACTGTCATAATAGTAAATTAGCATTTTTTCTCTCAAGGTGGCCCTTGAGACTACCAAGGGGATGGATATAGAGTTGAGATTATAGTTTTTGTTTAAAATCCTTGTGTCATTGACCTAATATTTATTTGTGGCAAGGATCTCAATAGTCTAAAGATTACAAATTGTTGTCAAGAAGGGACTATCATAGTTAAGTGTCGTACAGTGATATAATTTCATCTTGGTTAAGTATTGTATAAATCTCAAGCTATTTAGAATGCATGGGGCTATTAGGGTGTGTATCATTATATAGGTAACCATCAAGTGATTTCTTCAACCCAATCTTGGACTATATAGTACCTAGTGTGAAGAGCAAGATAGTGTTGTCTAAGAACCTAGTTATGGTCATATATGAGGGCAGTCTTAGCTATTGTAACCATATTTGGAATCCCTTGTTGTTACCATAACATATGTGACCTAAAACCATGACTCTATGAGTATGAGTTGTTTGAAACTCCTTTGTGAAGATCCCACTATGGGAATGAATCATAATTTAGTGTTAAGTAGGATTGCTGTCATTACAAAAAATCTAGGGCAGTCATTGTATCCTCTCATTGCCATCATAGAATTAATGCAACCATAGTTTTCAATACCAAAGAGATGGAATTGATGGTAACCATAAGGTCTGTGTTGACTAGTCTCAATCATCCATCCCTCAATGGTAAAAAATAATGTCCCAAAAGAAACATTAATGATGATACAAATGTAGACACAAAATAAGACCACTTTATATTCTTCTATTTTAGAGGATTGTCTCTACATTGCTAGTCCAGATTAAGGAAGACATGATTTAAGAGTTCATTGGATTTGATGGCTACAAGTCATTCGTCAAATCCACACAAGGTGGAATGGTCAAGTTTCTAAATGCTTAAGTCCTCCTTTGTTAGATGTTGTAGTTGCAACTGCCCTATTAGAGATGTATGCAAAATGTAGAAGCATAGACAAGGCACATGAATTGTTTGACAGAATGCCTCAAAGAAATATGGTCTCATGGACTATAATGATTGCAGGATATGCACAAAATGGATTTGTTGTAAGGGCTTTAGAAATTTTAAAGCAAATGCAATTAGCTGGTGTAAAGCCAAATTCCACAACCTTTGCCAGCATCCTCCCTACCTGTGTCAAAATGGGAGCTTTGGAATAGGGTATGGACATCCATCAATACATAAAGGATAGAGGAATTTTGTCAAATGTTGTAGTTGCAACTACCCTGTTAGACATGTATGAAAAATGTGGAAGCATAGATAAGGCATGTGAACTATTTGAAAGAATGCCTCAAAGAAATGTGGTCTCATGGACTGCAATGATTGCAAGATATGCACAAAATATGGAATCATAGACAAAAAACGTGAACTATTTGATAGAATTCCTCAAAGAGATGTCATCTCATGGAATGCAATGATTGCAGGATATGCACAAAATGGATTTGGCAAGGACACTCTCAAAATCTTTGAATTAATTAAGCACTCTAAAACATATCCTAACATTGTAAGCTTTGCTTGTAATCTAGGTGCATGCAACCATGCAGGTTTAGTGGATGAGAGTTGTACATACTTCAATCACATTTGTAACCCTTATTGCATTACACATATAGTTGATCATTATGTGTGTATGGTTGACCTCCTTACCCATGCTGGCTATCTGTAAGACACCCTAAACTTTATCTTTCTTTCTAAATCCCCAAATTTGCCCTATTCTTGCTCACATTGAAGACCTATGAGCAAGAATAGGGCTAACATTTTTTCTTTCTAAAATTAGCCGGATAACATATTGCTAACTTCATTTTTTTTTAAACAAAATAGACCTTTATCTTAAGGTTACTCATGAACCTTAAGATCAATAATTATTGAAAAAAACTATGCATTCATTAATGACATGTAAGAGAATTTAATCAACTTCTACTTAAAAACTCTTTAATGTTTCTGTCTAATGTAGGTTATTAGATTAATAGTGAAAAAGTACATACATGGACCAAGCAATTTGTGGCACTTAAGGTTATGTAATAGAATTTACAATTGATAGTTAAATTGTATAATAAATTTTTTTATGATCTTTACTAATGTTTATTAGAATTGTTGCATGTTTTACATCATTGAAATGACATATTAGCTATAACTTTTTTGAAATTTGATTATGGTATGTGCACTTTGATATGATGTAATATGATTATGGTTTCATTTCATATGTTGTAATATTAGATATATAACAAAAAAATAAATTATTGCTTGAAATAAATAATAACTTTTCATTTTAAATATTTTTTTTGCAGAACACGGATCTTACAGAAGATCAAGATGATCCTCATGATATAGATCCAGATTATGTTGGTTCTCATACAGATCACATGGTAGAGGATGATGATGACGTAGATATAAAAGACACCGAGGCTGATGATGATCATGATCATGATCATGATCATGATGATCACAATGGTGATGATGATGATGAGGCAGTTGCTTGTAGTAGCTAGTGACATTCATGATCATATAGACTGCATCATGGATCATTGCTAATATATCATTATGATGCCTCTTTCATGGTTACTATCATATGTATCATTTTCACGGCCTATAGTACCATATTATTGAGTTGTATCATTTTGACTTATATCATTTGGACATATATCATCTTGACTTGTATCATTTTGAGTTACATAATTTATCATTTTTACTTATATCATTTGTACATGTATCATTTTGACTTATGTCAACTATTGGACATGTATCATTTTGACATGTTATTGATCTACTAGAATATTTGACTTTCACTTGTTTTAGTTATATATGATGATGATCGTATCAGTATTGACTTGTCAATTTATATATATTGAAAGTGGTCGATGATTTTTGGATGGATATTTATTATGTATGATGATTTTAATTTACTGCTCAGGATGGATGTTGTCAAATTCAATTAAATTATAGATATTTGACTCACTTGTTTTAATTATAGATGATGATCATGTTATAATAATTATCTTGTTATTTAATCATATGAGTTAAATAATTAAATTACTTACTCTATAATCATATGAGTTATTTAAGAGGCATGACATATTTAACTAATTAAATTGAAATAAAACATATTAAATTAATAAATGTAAGCAAAACAAGAAGCATTTTTAGAAGCAAAAAAGGAAGCAACAATGGAAGCCAAACTAGAAGAAAACCAGAAGCAAAACTTGGTGTTATCTAGGAAGCAAAAATAGAAGCAATTCAGGTAACAAACAAAGAAGTAATAATGGAAGTATTTTTAGAAGTAACAAAAGATGCAATAATAGAAGCCATATTAGAAGCAACAAAAGATGCAAAAATGGAAGCAAAATTGGAAGCAACAAGCGACGTTATATCAGAAGCAAAATTGGAAGTAAAATCGGAAGCAAAACCAAAAGAAAAATTGGAATCAAAAGTGGAAGCAAAATTGGAAGCAAAACTGGAAGTAAACCTGGAAGAAAAATGGGAAGCAAAATTGGATACAACAAGTGATGTTATATCAGAATCAAAATTGGAAGCAAAACTGGAAGTAAAACCGGAAGCAAAACCAGAAGCAAAATTGGAAGCAAAACCAGAAGCAAACCTGGAAGCAAAATTGGAAGCATAATTGGAAGCAAAAGTGGAAGCAAAATTGGAAGCAAAACCAAAAGCAAAATTGGATGCAACAAGCGAGGGTATATCGGAAGAAAATTTGGAAGCAAAAATGGAAGTAAAATAGGAAGCAAAACCTAAAGAAAAATTGGAAGCAAAGGTGGAAGCAAAACTGGAAGCAAAATCAGAAGCAAAACTAAAAGAAAATCTGAAAGTAACACAAGAAGCAAAACCAGAAGCAAAATCGGAAGCCAAACTGGAAGCAACAAAATCTGGTGCTAAATCTTGCACCAAAATAAAATGTAGTTTGGCTTCGAGTTTTGTGCCGGAAGAAGTGTCCAATTCATGAACTCAAATGCACTAAATTCTGGTGATATTTTAGGTGCTAATTACCTCTTTTGTTGTAGTGCTTTAAGGCCAAGGAAGAAAAGACTGCTAGATCAGATAAATATGATGTGGAATCAGATGAAGAAGACTTTGCAAAACTTGAGGCAAAATTTGCAAGAAGAATAAAAAGAGGCAACAGAGGAAAGTTCAAAGGTAAGCTACTTTTCAAATGTTTCAATTGTGGTAAAATTGGTCACTATGCTTCAAGATGTCCTGATAGAGCTCTGAAGTTTAAAAACAATGAAGATAAAGGAAAGATGGTAAGAAAGAGTTATTATGTTAGAGATGATGATGGTGTAACTAATGATGAAACTAATTCTGATGATGGTAACAGTAGTGAATTCTTGTTTATTACACTTAGAGAAGAACCTATTTTTGCTAATCTTGCAAGCTGTGTGAAGGAAGAAAGTCCAAGAGAGTTGTCTGCATTCCATGCTGAAAAGGAAGATGAATGGATCATTGACAGGGGATGTTCAAATCATATGACAAGAGATAAGAGTAAGTTTTCTAAGTTAAAAAAGTATGATGGAGGACTAATCAGGTTTGGTGATGATGCAGCTGGTAAGATTTGTGGAAAAGGATCAATTACCTTTGATACCAAGCATAATACAGATGATATTCTTTATGTCAAGGGATTAAAGCATAATCTTATAAGTGTTGGATAAATGTGTGACAAAGGGTATAATCTTATATTCAAGGACAATGGGTGTGAGATAAGTAAAATCTATAGAACCTTAATTGTTGCTGGTAAGAAGACTCATGGTAATGTATATCATTTGAAAGGTACTAAAAATTGTTGTTTGTTGACCAAGACAGATGAAAGTTGGCTATGGCATAGGAGAATGTGTCACATTAACTTCAATAATCTAGTGAGAATAGCATTGTTCAAGCTATAAGAGACCTACCTAAGATTGTGAATCCCACCAATGTTATATGCAAAGAATGTTAGTTTGGGAAGATGACAAAGACTACTTTCAAGAGCAAAGAACAATCCTCTATTGGTTTGCTGGAGTTGGTGCATACAGACCTGTGTGGTCCTACAAGAACAAGAAGTCTGCAAGGTGAAAGGTATTTCATGCTTCTTATTGATGATTTCTCAATAATGACTTGGGTTACTTTCCTTAAAGAAAAAGCAAAAGCACTAGATAAGTTCAAAGCATTCAAATTTATGGTTGAAAATGAATTGGATTTGAGAGTCAAATGCTTAAGGTCTGACAGAGGTGGTGAGTTTACTTCAAGTGAGTTTAATGCTTTTTGTGAAGAACATGGAATAAAGAGACATTTGTCTACCCCTTGGACTCCTCAACAAAATAGAGTGGTTGAAAGAAAAAATAGAACTATTCAAGAAGCTTCCAGAACAATGATCAGTGAAGAAGACCTACTGGAAGTATATTGGAAAGAAGAAATACACACTATTGTCTACATTTAGAACAGAGTGCAAATCAAAGCAGAAACAAAGATACCTTATGAGTTGTGGTATGGTAGAACTCCTACTATCAAATACTTCAAAGTTTTTGGAAGAAAATGCTACATCAAAAGAGATGAAGAATTAGGAAAGTTTGATGCTAGATGTGATGAAGGCATATTCCTTGGGTACTCTACTAAGAACAAGCCCTAATGGTGCTATAACAAAAGACTGAGAAAGATCATTGAAAGTGCAAATGTGAAAGTAGATGAAGATAATCAACTAGATGGATATGAGTCAGATGAATTTGCTGACACAGAAAAGATTGAAAAAGGCAAAGAAAAGGAAGTTCAGACTGAAGTACAAGCTACTCTAGAAGAAGAAGTTCAAGCTGAAGCTCTGGTAAGAACTCCTAAAACTCCCAAGTATGTGCAAAGAGATCATTCTGAAGAGTGGATTATTGGTGACAAAAGGAAAGGTGTGATGACAAGAAATAGGACTGCAGAAGAACAAGTAAATCTCTATCTACTTTCAAAGGTGGAACCAAAAATAGTAAATGAAGCATGCAATGATGAATATTGCGTTAAGGCAATGAAGGAAGAATTGATGCAAATTGAGAAGAACAAAACTTGGGAACTTGTCCCTAGAACTGCAAACAAGAATGTGATTAGAAAAAAGTGGGTTTTCTAGAACAAACTAAATGAAGTTGGAGAAGTTGTGAGAAATAAGGCAAGACTTGTGTGTAAGGGCTACTCACAAGTGGAAAGAATTGACTATGAAGAGACCTATGCTCTGGTGGTAAGAATGGAACCTATCAGACTGTTTTTGGTATTTATAGCACACCAAAATTTCAAGCTATATCAGATGGATGTGAAATATGCCTTCCTAAATGGTGAGCTAGAAGAAGAGGTCTACATAGAGCAACTAGATGGGTTCCATTTATCAGACAAACCAGACATGGCATGCAAGTTAAAGAAGGCCTTGTATGGATTGAAGCAAGCTCCCAGATCTTGGTATGCAAGACTAGATAAGTATCTGTTGCAGCAAGGTTTTAGTAAAGGATTCATAGATAGTAATTTGTATATCAAGGTAAGAAAAGATCAAATCTTGATTATTGAAGTCTATGTAGATGATATCATATTTGGTGGAAATGAAGAGATGTGCAAGGATTTTGCAAATGAAATGCAAAAGGAATTTGAGATGTCTATGTGTGGTGAGATGAACTTCTTTCTTGGACTTCAAATCAATCAGACAGATAAAGGTATTTTCATTTCTTAATCAAAGTATGTCAAGGAATTGTTGAAGAAGTTTGGAATGGAGGATTCTAAACCAGTATGCACTCCTATAGTTATTGATTGTAAACTAAGCAAGCATGATGAATCTCCTAAGGTTGATCAAAGAAAATATAGATCAATGATTGGAGAACTACTTTATCTGACTGCTACCAAGCCAGATATCATGCATGCAGCTTATCTTGTGGCTAGATTTCAATCAGATCCCAGAGAATCACATGTGATGGAAGTAAAGAGGATATTCAAGTATTTGAAGGGTACTCCTGATCATGGCTTGTGGTATCCTAAGAACAATGATTTTTCTTTAAGTGCCTATACAGTTGCAGATTGGGCTAGATGTGTTGATGACAGGAAAAGCACAAGTGGAGAAGCATTCTTCCTTGGAGATAGGACAGTATCCTGGCATATCAAGAAACAAGAATTAGTCTCCTTGTCTACTGCAGAATCAGAATATATTGTTGCAGTATCATGTTGCACTCAAGTGTTGTGGATGAAACAAACCTTGAAGGATATCAAAGTTGAGTATGATGGGCCAATCCCTATTCTTTGTGATAACACAAGCCATAAATATTTCAAAGAATCTAGTGATGCATTCAAAGACAAAGCACATTTCAATCAAGTATCACTTTTTGAGGGAGAAAGTTACAGAGAAAAAGGTGAAGCTTGAGTATGTGCCTACAAAAGATCAAGTTGTTGATATATTTACTAAGGCTCTTCCAAAAGGCACATTTGAGTATCTCTGGCAGAAATTAGGGGTCATTGGCCCTCCTTCCTTGAATTAGATGCATAAGAAGATGCATCACTCCAGTATGCTTCAAAGGAGATTTCTCCTTTTTGGACTGATGTTGGAGGCTACCTCTCAGGGGGAGCAAGTAATGGTTTGAGATGATTGTTGCATTCAAGGGGAGTAAAAGAATGATTTAAGATTGATTAGAGCAGTAGTGTGCAAGTATGTGTAGTAGAAGAGATGTGATACCCTTTGCCATTGATGTCAAAGGGGGAGAGAGATCATGTGAAAAAATCAGGGGGAGAAAGAGTTTAGATGTGTAAAAGAAAGGGGGAATCCTGATGCAAAAGTGTGTCTTGATGGAGGAACATGTTATTTAGTTTTTCAATCATATGTTTCCATAAATGACAAAGGGGGAGATTGTTGCAAGTATGTGCTAACTGGTGTTGTCATTGGTGCCAACTGTATTTTCTAATATTGTTGATTGTTGATTGATTGAAGAACACTATCTGAGTATTTTTCTCCACATTTCCTTTATATTGAAGACCAGAGTATGAGCTTTGGATATGATTTAGATAAATGTTTGAAGATGCTAAATCTAGAATTTGGTGGTCTAGAAAGTTGTGCAGAAAAAGTTCTATTCACCAGTTTGAAGACTATACCTAGCAATGTTTGCAGAGTGACAGGGAGATAGTATTTTGCTCCACATTTCTCTGTGCATTAGAATTTGATCTGGTAGTTCTATACTTAAGCTTATAAGATCCTTAGCCATCTTGATTCCAAAAGATTTGTTATTTGGTGCTTCGGCAAGCAAGTTACTGATTAGCAGAGTTTGATAGTGTTTGTTGAGAAGTAGTATGTGATGTGTCTTCAAGTCTATTATCTTCAAGTGAAATCTATTACAGTTGGATTTATTGTCTGTCAAGTGATTCCATGCTATTTGTAGATGTCTCTAGAATATATTGAAGGTGTGTGCTTGATCCACAAGCTACAATGAAGATCTTGGAAACATGTATCTAAGTGTTGATGTTGTGCACTAGTTCTGGCTGACCTGGTTAGTCACACTTGTTGCAAAGGTGATTCATAGATTATGGAAGCGTGTTGTAGCATGTGAATATATATTTGGGTTTGATCTAAGCCATGAAGTGTTCCTCTTTCATTCATTTACTCCGCAAGTTTGTTTAGCTCTAGTCCTAATTTGATTTTTGTATGTATGTTGACCTTGGAGATAGTTCCAATGGTTGTAGATTGTAATGCCAACCTTGATGTACATTCCAAGGTTGATGATTGGTATAAATGTATGTAATGAATTCATGAATGAGGTGAAAAGTAGCGAAGATGTGAAGATAAAGTGTGGGTTGTAAAAGCAGAGCAAAGCAAAGGAGATATTGTGCTTCAATGGAGCTAAACTTAGGCATGGTGTAGATACTCTATATCAGTTCACCCCAGCAGTGAGCCAACCCTCAGTAGTGAGCCACACTTTGGCAGTAAACCTTTCATTTGGGCAGTGAGCCCCTTTGGAAATGAGCCTCTTTTGATATTCGGTATTATTACTACATTATTTTGTGAGCTAACACTCACCGTGGTTTTTCCCTTTTTAGGGTTTTCCACGTAAAAAATAAGGATTTCATGTGTGTGTGGTGTTGATGTGTTCATGTTTTTTATTCTTCTTTTCATGTTTAATCTTCATGACATAATAAGGAATTAAATTAAGTGAATGTGAAAGTGATTTTGGTTAAAAAAAGTTAAAGTTTTGATACAACTAATTCACCCCACCTGTCAGTTGTCTTGTGCCTTTCAACATAAACTACCTCAACCATCAAGTCATACATATAGGCATGGGGGAGTTTATTAAAACAAGGTCTCTTAACTAAAATCATAAATTTCCACTCCCTACATTCCAGAGTGTGATAAAAGCCAAGAAACTAATAACTAAAAAAGAAAGAAAGAAGAGTCCAAATGAAATTGAGACTCTTGTTGTAATAGAACTGGAACATGGATTAGTTGAATCAGTCACATTAGACTCCTGACTGCAACAGAATTCTTCTCCTTCAATAATATTTATTAATTTTCATAATAATGCATAATCATCTTCATCAAGTGCCTCCATGTTGTAGTTGTTGCACTCAGTTTATTCTGGAACCTCCCCTATTCTATTGTCTGGGAACTCTTTGGCTGTGGGTTACACATTACAGTTGCTGCAAGCTACAGTCCATCTCCTCCAGCTGCAAAATTAGTTCACAAAACATGCACACAATACTAACAACCATAGCTAAGAACAGATATCCTTTACAATCTATACATTCCCACACATAATCATGTAATATTCATCATATTATAACAATATTTCCATATACTTAATAATCATTTTTGGGTTTGCATAATGAACATAAGAGATAGCATAATATAGGAATATGTATAAGATAATGTCTGAGAATGTCTATGAACTTGGATAAAACCATAAGAAAACTAGCCAATAACTAGACTCATCATTTCCCCCCAACTACCCATTTGCTTGTCCTCGAGCAAATTAACTAGGGCTAGAGGTTGTAGTGCAAAGTGATTTCCCTAAAGTCTGTGATAGCATCCACTCCTTCAACCTATTCAAAATAAGAGCCTTTATGACATGCCAATCTGTTAATCATGGTAACCTCTGCCTTCTCACACTCCACATTCTTCTTCCCTATCCAATGTGGTACTAGGTACAGAAGCATTGGTGGATGGAAGGTAAGTGGCACCCATTCAAGTCCTTGTCCTCTGGTAATATCCATATATTTTCGTACTCTTTCAAACATGGCCATAAAATTATAAACAGAGTGGTGTTCTTTTCTCTGCAACTCATGGGTTAAATTGTTCCATCTTTCTTGTACAAACTAATAAGAATGGTGGATGAGTCCAACAGTTAAATGCTACATTCTTTCATAATCCTGTAGTCTCAAGTTCATGATTTTCCTACCTACACCTTTATGATCCAAAAGTTGTTTCCATTCTTCAATGATCAATTCAGGGTTTTTAGATACTCTCCTTATTGGAAGAGCAATTGATTTCTCTCTCTCCATATATGCTTGCATAATTTCACCCCTCAACTTCTCATTTCTAAAATAGGATGCTAGTTCCCTTAATTGTAAATCCCCCACAAAACTTAATGGGTTCCATTCTATGTCTTCAGGCACAACATAGTTATGCAATTAGTACTCACATAACTAATCCTGTTCTTCTGGTGTGGCATCAGCAAAAACTTTTAGAAAAGTCATTTTTCCACTCATAGCAACTGGCTTGTTACTAATCAACTTACTAAATTGAAAACTTAAAAACTTTTCTAGTAAAAACAAAGCATAGGTTGTGGCTGGAGATCTGCATTTAACAATTTGGGTGGCCTTATCTACTACCTCTTCCATCCTGACTGCTAACCTTCTCAATTCAATATCTTTCCTCTCAAATGCCTGAGTATGCTCTGCAATAATTACTTCTTTTTCTTTCTTCCATTCATCCTCTCATTTAGCAAAATCTTGATTAACTTTCCATAGTTGGTAACCTAGGGACATGATTGTATGACAAGTTGGGGTTTTTGTGATAGGGGGTCTCTTTTCCTTTGCTACTAGTTCCTTATTTCCTTCTACAACTATTGCTAGTTCTGCAAGTATATCTAATTTTGACCCCTGCCCATAAATATTTGTTTTTTCCTCCAATTCCTGAATCTTTGCTTCTCTTTCCTTATCCCTTTTCTCATATGTTTTGACCAGTTCCTCTAGCTACTTGATCCTTTCAAAAGCTTCTTGTAATTTTTTTCTGACATTTCTTTCTTCTAGCAATAATTCTTCATCTCTCAAAGACTGTTCAGTACCATCCCCTATGGATTCATAACCCTCACCGTCAAGGTTAACTAGGGTTTTCTTTCTGGTTTTCTTTGAAACAAAAAAATCCTTTGATTCTGATTCAGAGGTGGTGGATATATACCATTTTCTTTTTATGGGAACTTACGCATTTTCAGTCACATTGGCCTCTTGTTTAGGGCCAGTATCCACTGTCACAACACCTCTTTTTCTTCTCTTGGTTTCTCAATACCACACCTCATAACACCTTTCCTTTTGTAGGTGGTGTGAACACCTTAGTTGTGTGGGTTTCTTCTTTGGCATTTTTCAAGGTGCAAAAGAAGAACCACCTCTTTCTTTCTAGTTTTTGGTGTTGGGAATTTTACTAGAAGATGGGGTTTGATGTACCTCTTCTTCTACAGGTTGATCAAATGTATGTGGTGAATTTTGCACATCTTGCTCCCATGTTTCTCCTTTGTTGCGAGTTGGTGAAGCAGTAGGTGGAACAAGAGGAGTTTCCCCTAAAGATGTAGCAGGTAATTCTATATGTCATGGTACTGTTGGCTCCTCAAGAATATCGTTAATTTTTCTACAATTCAAAAATCATTCCCAGGGCACCTGTGGGTACTGAACCCTAAGGCTCCTTTTCACTAACAAGGTAATCAAACAATCATGTGATAGAGCTGAATTATTTAACTTGTGTTGGTATTCATACCCCATTATTTTTAACAAATTATACAGAAAATTGTGTACATTGACTATTCTATTATGATGAAGGTGCTCAATAGCTTAAGATGCATAGTATATAGAAGCGACTGTCTACCATCACAAGTAATGTACTTAATAATGTGAACAACATAAGAATCCCATATCCATGGAAGTAATAATCTCTTAGTACCTTGTGATGTTGAGTCAAGGTTTTCCCTTGCCTCGCTGAACTCATCCCTAGCAGCTACTGCATTTGCCTTGACAGGGAATTCTTCTCCATTCCTAGGTAGACCAGACACTTCTATGATTGCATTCTCTAAAGCATCCACTTTCAAACCCTTGATAGTGGCTTCATCATGGTGTAATGTGGCTGCAAATTGCCTTGTCATGCCTTCATTATATTTTGTGAGCTTCAAAAAGTAATCTAGCCATCCTGCTCTTGTGAAAATTGGCAAGACTAACTCATCTTCCAATATTAGCTGATGTATTATTGGTTCCCTTCTAATAAGATCACCTCCCATGCTGCCAATTTAACTCAAGGTTCAAAAATATTTAACAATCCTCTGCTTAACCCCTATTATACTTGCATGTACTTCAAATTTAACAACCCTCTGCTCAATCCCCTGATATACTTGCATGCACTAAGCTTGAACCAGCCTAAACTAACTCAGGATTTAGGAAGTTGACAAGACAAAAGGTTATAGATGCAGGAAGGCCAAAGGAAAGAGGTTGTATTTGTCTATGTTTTAGTGGCTTTTAGTGGCAAGCAATATTTTTGTTTTGAACAAATACTATCTCCCCCCAACTAAAATATAGAAGTGACCTCACTTCAATTTGTTGGACGAGACAAAGGGAATGATTATAGAGTATGGAAATAAGATTAATAATGAGAATTATGCTGAATTAAATGTGAGTTCATATCAAATGTATAGGAAATCTATGCCAATTATGGAAGGTTAGTATGTGTACCTGTTGAGGTGAAGTGAATGGAACTCCAAGTGTGTGAAGCTTTGTGAAGAGTGTCCGCAGCATGAATGTGATTAGACGTCAAATCTATTGCAAGTATGGGCCTAACTAGTGTTGTCGTTGATGTCAACATACTCATGTTGCATTGATGTCAAGGATTGGATGAGCTATGTGCTGAGGATATTGAGAAAATTAGCCCTATCGGAAATAGAGGACATTGAAGACAATGAATTTCTATGAAGCAAAAATCCCAGTTAGTTGAAGATTAGAGTATATGCATCAAAGGGTTTGCTAATATGTGTCTGAAGGTGCTCCAGCCAAGATTTCAAAGATCTGTATGAATATTTGGAGAAGTTATGGCCATATGAATAAAACTAGTTCTAGCAGCTATTTAGAGGTGATAGATTGGCACAAATAGGTCCGGTGAGATCTGAAAATGCAATATCTTGTTCTGTGTATCTAGTGGCATGTTTAGGAAGCTAATGTGAATTGACAACGTAATTCGTCCGTGCCTCAGAGGTCCACAAGCAATCTTTCTAATGTGATAGTGATGACAGACTGTGTTCTTGAGGTTTTGAATGAAGATATGAATGATTACAGTAAGCAGAAGTGGTGCGGATGTTCTTGGTGATTCAAGCAAGCTTGTGGGAGTCTCTAGATTGTGTCCAGTTCATGTTGGTGGTCCGCATTGAAGATTGAGCTCGTAATTGAAAATTTACCTTCAAGTGATGGTGTTCTTCCTAATCTTGGCCAACAGGATGATTTGCGCATGTTGCGGATGATCTTGAAGATTTTTTGTGAAGCATGGTGTATTCCTTGAAGAAGATTGAAGTTCTAGATATGTGTGACCGATAGTGTAGTAGTGTGCATGAAGCTTTTATAACAAGTCAAGTTGTATTTTTGTAATTTCTCTGTAATAAAATAAAGTATGTGTTGTGCCGACTTGGATGATCATTCCAAAGTCAATGTCATGTATAAATAAGATTTGTGAAGTCATTTAAAAGTATCCTTGTCGTGATGAGAAAGTAATAAAGAAGAGGAGCAAAAAATAGAGCAGAGGTGTTGAGCTCAAATGGAACTATCTCAAGCATGGTGAAGATGCTAATCTCTAGTTCAAGTATGTAATATTTATATTCTTCTGTAGACAATGTGTCTCCTGTAGGCAGTGGGCCTCTTGTGAGCAGTGTACTCAGGCAGTAAGCCGTAATTGGCAAGTGCCATTTTATTCTTCTTATTCTTTTAACAAAGAATACAATCTTGGGTTAGTCACCCTGTGGTTTTTCCCTTAACCAGGTTTTCCACATTAAAAATATTAGTGTTATATGTGTTGAATGTGTTTCTACTCTTGAGTTATTGCATTATGCTTCATGATTGAATCTTTGTTATGTTGCTGAAATATAAGTAAGTTTTAAGTGGTTAAGAAACAGAAGTTTGGTGACAACTGATTCACCCCCCCTCTCAGTTGTCTGTCCTAAAACCAACAATTGGTATTAGAGCTAAGTTCCTCTAGAAAAAGCTTGACCACTTGAGGAGATCTAGGATGTTGACCTACAAGAAGGATAGTCCAAGGTTTGATGGAACAAACTTCACTGCTTGGAAGAACCACATGGGATGTCACTTACAATGCATGGGATATCAGTATTGGAACATAACCTCAACTAAATATGTTCCTCCAAGGAATGGGCCAACAACTATAGATGAAGTCAGGGATGCAGAAAATAATCTGAGCTAAAGAAGCCCTATTGAGTGCCTTGTCTGATACAGAGCTGACAAATGTTATGGGATTAAAGACTGCTTATGACATTTGGACAAAGCTTGAAAATATATATGAAGGAGACAAGTATCTTAAGTGTGCCAAGTTGCAAAGTTTGAAAGGAAAGTTTGAAAACCTAAGGATGAGTGAAGATGAGAACATCACTTTATATATGGAAAAAGTAAATGAGCTTGTTTGTGGCATCATATGTGCTCGTGGAGTACTAGATGAAGAAGAAATTATTGCTAAAGTTCTTAGATCTTTACCTCCTGCATATAAACACAAGGTCGTTACTATTAAGGAAATTAGATCTTTAACAACTATCATAAGGGATCAATTGGTTAACAAGATATCTGCATTTGAGTTGGCTGAGTTTGGTGATGCACTTCCCAAGACTAAATCTCCTTTCAAATCTAGTGCCTTTGCTAAAGGCAAGCAGAGATATGATCCAGGGGAAAGCTCCTCAAGAAAATCATTTTGGTATGAGAAAGCAAGGAAAGATCTGGAAGAGGATGAATTAGAAGCTGAACAACTTGAAGCTGTCATTGTAAAAAGACTGCCAAGAGGATCTAGTAAGTATGAAGGAAAATTACCTTTTAAATGCTTTGCCTACAATAAGATTGGTCATTTTGCCTCAAGATGTCCGGAAAGATTTTCAAGGCCAAACCCTAATAGATCAAAGTTTCAGAAAAAATGTTACTATGTTTAAGAAGATGATGATGGAGTAACAGATGATGAATCTGAGATAGGAAATAAATCTGGAAATGACTGGGTGTTTATTGCCATCAAGGAAGAAGATCCGATGTCTATTGAATCTGTCAATCATAAGATGATAGAAAGTGCTCTGGTTGCTCAAGTTGAAGAAAAGGATGAATGGGTTATTGACAGTGGCTACTCTCACCATACGATTGGTGACAAGAGCAAGTTATTAAGCTTGGAAAGACATGAAGGTGGAGTTGTAAAGTTTGGAGATAATTCTGTTGGCAGAATTAGAGGCAGAGGAACCATTTCCTTTGATGGAAAGAACAAAACTAGTGATGTTCTGTATGTTGAAGGTCTGAAGCATAATCTTCTCAATGTTGGACAGTTGGTGGACAAAGGCTATGATCTCTTATTCAAAAATGGAAAATGCAAGATCTTTGAAAGCTCTATAACTGAGATTGCATCCGGTACATAGACAAAAGGTAACATCTTCCACTTGGTTGGTACTAGAAAAAGTTGTTTATTTGTTCAAATTGATTAGAGTTGGTTGTGGCATAGGAGAATGTGTCATGTAAATTTTGATAATATCATCAAGATAAGCAACTCTTATGTTGTAAGAGATCTTCCAAGACTGGTGAAACCTACTAATAGTTTGTGCAAAGAATGGCAGTTGGGTAAGCAAAACAGAGTCACATTCAAAAGTAAGGAACAATCTTCAACCAAATTGTTAGACTTAGTACACACTAATCTCTATGGTCCGGCAAGAATCAAGAGTCTGCAAGGAGATAGGTATTTCATGTTGTTGATTGATGACCACTCTCAAATGATGTGGGTAACTTTCTTGAAAGAGAAATCTAAAGCACTTGAAAAATTTAAAGTATTCAAGGCTATGGTAGAAAATGAAACTGGCATAAACATAAAATGCCTCAGGTTTGATAGAGGTGGAGAATTCAAATCCAGTGAGTTCATATCATTCTATGAGGAAATTGGGGTAAAGAGATAGTTATCTGCTCCAAGGACTCCACAGCAGAATGGAGTAGTGGAAAGAAAGAAACAAACCATCCAGGAAGCATCTAGAACCATGATGATGGAAGCAAATGTCCCTCAAATCTACTGGAGAGAAGCTATATGCACTACTGTCTATACTCTTAATCGAGTACAAATCAGAGGCAATACTAGTAAGACTCCTTATGAACTTTGGTTTGGTATCACTCCTACTATGAAATATTTCAGAGTCTTTGGTAGTAAATGCTATATCAAAAGAGATGAAGACCTTGGCAAGTTTGATGCTAGAAGTGATGAAGGAATATTCTTGGGATATTCTACTCAAAGCAAAGCATACTGGTGTTATAACAAGAGATTGAGAAAAATTGTAGAAAGTGCAAATGTAAAGGTTGATAAAGGCATGGAAAATCCCTCAAGTTATTATGAGTATGAAGCAAATGATCAAAATGATGTCTCAGATCAAGGAGAACTAGTTCCAAATCTAGTTCAAATTTAGACTGATCCAAAGAATCCTGAAATACAAGAAGAAGAGACAAGTTTGCATGAACCTATTCAAGATTTAGAAGTGCAAGAGCTTCCCAAAACTCCCAGGTATGTAAGACTAAATCATTCTGAAGACCAGATCATAGGAGATAAAAGCAAAGGTGTTCAAACAAGAAGAAAAATTACTTAAGATTCAGTGAAGTATTGTCTAATTTCAAAGATTGAACCAAAAACAACAAGTGAAGCATGCAATGATGAAAGTTGGGTTAATGCAATGAAGGAGGAATTGATGCAGACTGAAAAGAATCACACTTGGGATCTTGTTCCCAAACCTAAGGACAAAAATGTGATTAGGACTAAATGGGTCTTCCGGAATAAACTAAATGAAGATGGTGAAGTAATAAGAAGCAAAGCTAGATTAGTCTATAAGGGTTATTCTCAAGTAGAAGGAGTTGACTTTGAAGAAACCTTTGCTCCAATGGCAAGAATTGAAGCAGACAGATTATTTCTTGCTTTTGCTCCCTTCAAAGATTTCAAGGTGTATCAAATGGATGTCAAGTCTACCTTCCTAAACAGTGATTTGGAAGAAGAGGTATACATTGAGCAACCAAATGGATTTCAATTGTCTGATCATGAAGATATGGTCTGCAAATTGAAGAAGGCATTGTATGGACTCAAACAAGCCCCAAGAGCCTGGAATGAAAGATTGGACAAACATCTTTTGAAGATTGGCTTCAACAAAGGTACTGCTGACAGTAATCTGTACTTCAAGATTGATCATGAAAATATCTTGATTGTTGAAGTATTTGTTGATGATATCATTTTTGGGGGAAAAGATAGTATGTGCAAGACCTTTACAAATCAAATCAAAAGTGAATTTGAGATGTCTATGTTTGGGGAAATGAATTTCATCTTGGGTCTACAAATCACTCAAACAAAGAAAGGAATCTTCATATCTCAGACCAAATATGTGAAAGAATCGTTAAAGAAATTTGGGATGGAAGATTCAAAGCCAGTGAATACTCCCATGGCAACTAGATGTAAGCTGAGTAAAGATGATGAATCTCCTAAGACTGATCAAAAAAAGTACAAAAATAATGATTGGAGGATTGCTCTACCTCACTCAAACTAGACCTGATATTATGAATGTTGTTGGTCTTGTTGCCAGATTCCAAGCTGATCCTAGAGAGTCTCATGTCATGGCAATCAAGAGAATTCTCAGATATCTAAAGGGAATAGTTGAGTATGGTTTATGATATCCTAAGGATCATGATTTCTCTCTTCACGCTTACACTGATGCTGATTAGGTAGGTGATGTGCATGACCAAAAGAGTACCAGTGATGGTGCATTCTTTTTGGGTAAAAGATTGGTTGCTTGGCTTAGCAAGAAACAAGAGGCAATATCTCTATCCACTATAGAAGCAGAATATATTGCCGTGGCAGGCAGCTGCACTTAAGTATTATGGATGAAGAAAATGTTAAGAGACATCAGAGTAGAGTATGAAGAACCTATCACAATCTTCTATGATAATTCAAGTGCAATAAACATATCAAAAAATCCAGTGTTGCATTCAAAGACAAAACATATATCCATCAAGTTTCACTTTTTGAGAGAACAAGTGAACAAGAATGAAGTTAGACTGGAGTTTGTGTCCTCAAAGGATCATACTGCAGACATTTTTACTAAACCTCTACCTAAGGACTCTTCTGAGTATCTTAGGGAGAAGTTAGGGGTTATTACCCCTCCAGTTCTGAATTAAGATGCACTGATGTGCATCAATCTAGTGGATCCCACAGTCATAGCTTGTGATCCGTATTGGTGTTAGGTAGCTGCTACTCAGGGGGAGTAGTCAGCATGATTCTGAAGTATGAGAAGTGGTTGCAAGTATGTGCCCTTTGCCATTGATGTCAAAGGGGGAGAGAAGACATGTGAAAAACAAAAAGTGGTTGTTGATCAAAGGAGGAGGAGTAAAGGAAGAAAAAACATATGAATGATTGCTATTGATAGGGGGAGCTATGTCAGTCAGTGAGGAGAAGTTCTTGTCTTGATGGTTAAAATAGTTTTTCACATCATATGTTTCCATCAATGACAAAGGGGGAGATTGTTACAAGTATGGGCCTAACTGGTGTTGTCATTGATGTCAACATACTCTTGTTGCATTGATGTCAAGGATTGGATGAGCTGTGTGTTGAGGATATTGAGAAAATTATCCCTATCAGAAACAAAGAAGGATAGTGAAGACAGTGAAGCTCTATGAAGAAAAAATCTTAGTCAGTTGAAGATCAGAGTATGCGCATCAAAGGGTTTGATGATATGTGTCTGAAGGTGCTCCAACCAAGATTTTAGAGATCCGCATGAAGATTTGGAGAAGTTATGGCCATATCAATAAAAATAGTTCTGGCAGCTATTCAAAGGTGACAGAGTGGCACAAATAGGTCTGGTGAGATCCAAAAATACAATATCTTGTTCTACAAATCTAGTGGCATGTTTGGTAAGCTAATGTGAATTGACAATGCAATTGGTTCGTGGTTTGGAGGTCCACAAGCAATCCCTCTAATGTGACAGTGATGACCGATTGTGTTCTTGAGGTTTTGGATGAAGATGCGAATGATTACAGTAAGCAGAAGTGGTGTGGATGTTCTTGGTGATTCAAGCAAGCTTGTGGGGGTCTCTAGATTGTGTCCGATTTGTGTTGGCAATCTGCATTGAAGATTGAGCTTGTAATTGAAAATTTACATTCGGGTGATGGTGTTCTTCCTAATCTTGGCCGACCAGATGATTTGTGCATGTTGCGGATGACCTTGAAGATGTTTTGCGAAGCATGGCATATTCCTTGAAGAAGATTGAAGTCCCAGATATGTGTGGCCGACAGTGTAGTAGTGCGCATGAAGCTTTTATAACAAGTCAACTTGTATTTTTGTAATTGCTCTGTAATAAAATAAAGTATGTGTTGTGCTGACTTTGATGATCATTCCAAAGTCGATGTCATGTATAAATAAGATTTGTGAAGTTATTTAAAAGTATCCTTGTCGTGATGAGAAAGTAATAAAGAGGAGGAGCGAAAAGCAGAGCAAAGGTGTTGAGCTCAAATGGAACTGTCTCAAGCATGGTGAAGATGCTAATCTCTAGTTCAAGTATGTAATCTTTATATTCTTCTGTAGATAGTGTGTCTCCTATATGCAGTGGGCCTCTTGTGAGTAGTGTGCTTGGGCAATAAGCCCTAATTAGCAAGTACCATTTTATTCTTCTTATTCTTTTAATAGAGAATACAATCTTGGGTTAGTCAACCCATGGTTTTTCCCTTAACCAGGTTTTCCACATTAAAAATCTTAGTGTTATATGTGTTGAATGTGGTTCTGCTCTTGAGTTATGCTTCATGATTGAATCTTTGTTATGTTGCTGAAATATAAGTAAGTTTTAAGTGGTTAAGAAATAGAAGTTTGGTGACAACTAATTCACCCCCCCTCTCAGTTGTCTGTCCTAAAACATACAAAATCATTATTATGGGAGATAGAATCAATGACATGTTGGCGCATGTGAATGAGTTGAGGAAGCTTGCATGCAATGATAGGATAGATGGCAGCTACATGCACTAGAAAAGTGGAGTAAATGCTAATGGAGTGCAATTAACTTGGCACAAAATTGGAATGTTCTGACAGATAGCTACTGCATGTACCTTCATCAACAGGTCCCGAGGTGAACTGTGGCAGCTTTTATTTTGCTTTCTATAGTCCCCTAGGGCATTGTGAAGTGGTCTCCATGAAGATTGTGGGACTAGTGCTATGTGTGCATGTGAAGAAGAATAAGGAATTGTACCTGAGTGACCTCAGGAGGTGAGCTGTGTATCTCATTTGCTGACTCACTGTGACAATCGGTAGTGTCTACTGTTGAGTTTATGTCGGTATCAAAATTAGGGATTGGACCATAGAAATGCATTAGAGAAAGAAGAAAATCATCTCATTTTGTTGGCTTTGTGTATAGCTTCAATCTATGATAGTTAACTAGCAATGAGAATTTGATTGCATCTATGGTCTACAATTTAACTGCTCCATTGGGGAATACCTGTTGTATTTCATAGGGGCCTAACCATCTAGATTGCAGCTTGCCCTTATATTCTTTGTATTTAGAATCATACAATAAAGCCCAGTCACCCACATGGAATTCTTTAGTCTTGATAAATTGATCATGCCATTTAGTCCTTTGTTTATGAACTATCTTTGTATGATGGATAGCCTCCATTCTTATTTCATCTAGCCCATTTAGAATATGTAGCCTCTCTTTTTGTCCTGTTGTCAAATCCATGTCAAGTTCTACTATTGTTCTAAGTGTCTTATATTCAAATTCAATTGGCAGAACTATTATTTTTCCATACACTAATTCATAAGGTGTAAAGCATGTAGTTGTTTTCCATATTGTCCTGTATGCCCACACTGCTTCTGGTAATCTAGCTGCCCAGTCTTTTCTATGAATTTGCATTTTTTTGGTTAGAATGCTTCAATCTCTCTGTTTGTAACCTCCACCTGCCCATTGGCTTGGGGGTGATAAGGTGTTGACTTTTTATGTCTAATTTCATATTTTTCACCATTGCAGAAATGAGTTCAAAAGTGAACTGGGGACCTTGATCAGTTACAATTTCTCTCTATAGTCCATATCTAGTAAAGATGTCTTCATACAAGAAATTGGATACATTTCCATCTTTACAAACTGTAATGCTTTGACTTCAACCTACTTTGTTAGATAATCTGTGTAAACCAAAATATATTCCTTGTTATTGCATGATGGTGAAATTGGTCCAATGAAGTCTAGCCCCCATTTGTCAAATGGTGCTACTGCCATCTGTGGCTGCAAAGGCATCTCATCTATCCTTGTTGGTCTACTCATTCTCTAACATCTGTCACAGCTCCTTGTATACTTTATTGAATCCTTATGGAGAGTTGGCCAATAGTAGCCTGTTTTTAAAATCTTAAGTGATGTCCTTTTGGCTGCAAAGTGACCCCAACAAGGCTCATCATGGAAGTCTTTTAGGATGTCAAAGACCTCATCTTCTCTTATACATCTCCTCATAATATGATCTAGACTGGTGTAGAATAGATAACCAACAATCTAGGAGTATTGAAAGCTTTTATGTACCAGCTATGTTTTTTTCTCTAGGAGAGAAATGTAATGGTATATGCTCGACCACTAAGTAATTTGCAATATCAGCAAACCATGGTGTGTGTATATTGAGAGAAAACAAATGCCCATCTGGAAAAGAGTCATCTACAACACATTCTTCTAATTGTGTGGGAAATCTAGACATAAAATCTACCACCACATTAGCTTTCCTAGGCTTATCCACTATTGTTATATCAAACTCCTGTAGTAAGAGCAACCATCTAACTAGTCTACCTCCAACCATAGGTTTGTTCATTAAGTACCTAATTGCAGTATGATCTATGTGGATAAAGACTAGATAACCAGTGATGTAATGCCTAAACTTGTTGATGGCATAGACAACTGCTAATATCTCTTTCTCTATCATAGTGTAGTTAAGTTCTACTCCTTGTAAGTTCTTGTTGATATAATAAATGGCATACTCCTTAATACCTTCCTTTTGTCCCAATACAGCTCCTATAGCAAAATTTAGAAGCATCAGTGTGTATGTGGAAAGGTAATGTCCAATTTGGTCCTCTTAAGATAGGTGCTTGTGTCAAAGATGTCTTAAGTGTCTCAAAAGAGTGCCGACATTCTATGGTCCAGTCAAATTATATGTCTTTTGTGAGCAGAGTAAACAAAGGTGCTGCAATTTTATTGAAGTCCTAAATGAATCTCCTATAATAGCCTGCATGGCCCAGAAAGCTCCTGACATCCTTTTGTTTATGTGGCATAGGAAGTGTAGAAATGATCTCAATTTTATGGAGATCCACTTGAATTCCTTCACTTGATATAAAATATCCTAGAACAATCCCTTGAGTCATCATCATAAAATATTTCTCATGACTCAATGATAGATTGTGTTCTTGACATCTTTTTAGAACTTTCTCTAGATTACTGAGTATTTTTTCATATGTTTCTCCATAGGTGGTGAAGTCATCCATATAGATCTCCATGGAATCATGAGCATAATCTAAGAAGATACTTAGCACTGCCCTCTGGAAAGTGGTTGGGGCATTACATAATCCAAAAGGGAGAATAAAATAAGCATAAATACCCCAAGGGCATGTAAATGTAGTCTTATCCTAGTCCTCTGGAGCTATTTTTATCTGGTTATAGCCACTAAATTCATCTAAGAAAAAGAAATACTTTTTACCTGCTAAGGAATCAAGTACTTGGTCAATGAAAGGAAGTGGAAAGTGATCCTTTCTAGTGGCTATGTTTAGCTCCCTATAGTCCACACATACCCTCCATTTGCCTCCTTTATTAGGGACAATGACTAAAGGTGACACCCATTGGCTATCAGAAATAGGGTAAATGAAGCCTGCATTAAGTAATTTTTGTAGCTCAATTTTAACTATTTCTCGTAAGGCAGGGTTCATTCTCCTTTGAGGTTGCCTAATTGGCTTGAAACCATCATTTATGTAGATCCCTTGCATGCATAGGTCTAGATCAATTCCCTTCATGTCCTTGTGCCTGCAGCATAGTGTTTACGGAATTCTGTTGTTCTTCAGTTAGGGCATTGTTAATAATCAACATTTTACCTAGCATGAATTCCAACGTTTTTGACACTGATTGCACAGATGAAAGGTCATATCCACTAATGTTGGGGACACATTCCTATGGCACTAAAGCACTAGTAGAAAAATAGAAATAAATGACTAAAACAACCACCAAAAATTGGTCATGTGATCAGTAGTTTGGTCACGCGACCATTGGTAGTTTATTGTCAGTCATTTATCTCGTGACCAAATTATGACCAAAGAAATTTTAGTCATTAATTTGGTAGTATATTTAGTCATAAATTTGCTAGTATATTTAGTCATTAATTTGGTAGTATATTTAGTCATCAATTTGGTTGTATATTTGGTAATTTGGTAGTATATTTAGTCATGTGACCATTGGTAGTTTATTGCCGGTCATTTATCTCATGACCAAATTTATTTAGTCATTGTAATCATTAATTGCCGTCAATTGGTAGTATATTTAGTCACTGATTTTTGTCCATTGGTAGTATATTTAGTCATTTGTATTAACTAATTTCTGTCCATTGGTAGTATATTTGGTCATTTTAATCATTACTTTTCCATCAACTGATCATATATAAACAACTAGTACATGATAAACATTAACTATGCCATTTTTTGTTGATAAACTTCAACAAATCTGCTTAAAGGATTGAAACAACAATGCTAGAAAATAATTCACTATATATTCAAACTATATATAAAATATGTTACAAAGAACTCGTTTATCAACAAATCTGCTTAAAGGATTGAAACAACAATGCTAGAAAATAATTCACTGTATATTCAAACTGTATATAAAATATGTTACAAAGAACTCTATATATGGAGTTTTCAAGACAGAATCTTTCTGCAGTATGCAAACTACTGATTTATTATGCTTTTAAAACTGAAAAAAACTAAAAGTAAAGCTAAAAAGCCATCTGTGTGAATGCATGTCTTTAGTGATGCCATTGTTGCACATGGAGTGGGCTATAACTGCATCTAGAAAACACTGGTTTTGCATTTTCTCCTTGCTCTGTACTTGTCCACAATCAAAAAACTCAAAATTTGTTAATATTTTTAAAAGATTTATGAAACTTTGAAATATGAAAAACAAAGTGGGATGATAAGGAATTTTACATAAATATAGGCATATATTATGAAAGTATTCAAGAAGAAATGCATATACAGGTCTGATAGTCAAACTCCATAGTTCATTTATTCATATTTGATTGAAACATAGTATGATCTATGCAAAGGTAACCCCCAGTCATATACAATTTCAACTGAACAACATTGAGGACTGATGTTCAAGTTTGACTCACACAAATAATGCTACAATAATGTGAAATTTACTAATAATTACTAATCTGTCTGTAGCAGCAAATGACTTTAAATGCATTGACTGTGAGTAAATGCATATTGAATGTCTTTAAATACAAGTACATGGCAATATTCACATGAAACTTGTATGAAGTCATCTCATGGCAAGAAAGGAATGGGTGTGAGTTGACCAAATTTTGAATTTCAACTTTCGAATTTCAGGGGTTAGATCTATAGGTGTAGGATTGATCTTGCACCCATTTTTGTATTGCTGACATGACTTACTCCATCACTCTAAAATACAATAAACCATAATTTACCCAAAGAAAGCACTAGCATATAAATAGTCTTCCAATATTAAAGAATTCTACAAACTGAATGCACTAATACTGAATGGAACTCAATAGCAGTAATGCAATAAGATCCACCTTACACTATATGTATCTTACACACAGATACGGCAATAAAGACTAAAGAAGATTGAAAGATAGGAGGAAAACCAACAAATGGTACCAAAGAAGTCGTTAGTCATGACAAGAAAGAAATATGCATATTCAAAAAAACTCACTTACATACCCTCCTTCTTGGTCTTGTGCTTCAGATACTTTCTCAAAATATCATCCACTGTTGGGTTACATGGAAGCTTAACCAACTGTAATCAAAACAGTATGAACTATATATAACTTTGATGCTAAACAACCAAAACACCTAGACCATCACATACTAATCAAAACATAAGCATGTCAATTCTGGTAAAAATATTCTAGTAAATGGTTGTGAAAGTCTAAATGATACATACTGCTCAAAATATAAATTGATTATACATACTAGACTCAAGTTATAAAGATATGCACAAAATGGATTTTGTAAGGATGCTCTCAAAATCTTTGAATTAATTAAGTACCCTAGAACATATCCTAACATTGTAAGCTTTGCTTGTATTCTAGGTGCATGCAGCCATGCAGGTTTAGTGGATGAGAGTTGTACATACTTCAATCACATTTGTAACCCTTATTGCATTACACCTACAGTTGATCATTATGTGTGCATGGTTGACCTCCTTGCCCATGCTGGCTATCTTTAAGACACCTTAAACTTTATCATTCAGATACCCGTTAAATCTATACTGGTTGTATGGATGTGTTTTCTTGGTGCATGTAGATCACATATGAATATAGGCTTACGAGTATTTACAGCAACATTGCTTTTTGATTTGGATCCTAAAAATGCTGCACAACTTATGTTCTTCTCTCAAACATCTATCCAGAAGTGGGCAGGTGTGGTGAAGTAAGGAGATTGATGAAAGATAGAGGAATTAAAAAAATCCCCAAATGCAGTTGGACAGGCTCTTCCTGCATCACCGGGGAGTTTATAATAATTATTGGTCATTACTAAGGTTATAATATATATTACTAGTGCAGTCATATAGTAATAAATATATGGTTAATTATTATATATATTATATTCATATATAATATACAAACTTAAAATACATATACTATAATATATTTATCCACTTATTAATATTAAATATATCAAATTGATTAATATGATATTAACCAATAAATTATGTAACAGTGGATAAATAAGTTATAATAACCATATATTATAGCTAATAATATAATTAATTATATAATATATCAAAATAATTAATATTATATATTATTTAATAATATATATAATACCTAATATATGACAAATATTAATTATAGTTAATAAATAATAATATTACAATATAATTAATAAATAAGTATATAATTGATAATATATTATATTTGTATCATTAGATTAAGGTTATTATTAATAATCCTATCCTATTAATTATCAATTATAATATTTTATAATAATTATTATATAATATATTGATCATAATAATGAGTTATATACCTAATATCAATAATATATTAATCTGAGTAATATATGTGTTATTATGATCAATTAATATATTAAGGTTTTAGATGTCATCTCATGGAATGCAATGATTGCGAGATATGCACAAAATGGATTTTTTGAAAAGGCTTTAGAAACTTTCAAGCAAATGCAATTAGCAGGTGTAAATCCAAATTCCACAACCTTTGCCAGCATCCTCCCTGCCTGTGCAAAAATGGGAGCTTTGGAACAGGGTATGGACATCCATAAAAGCATAAAGAATAAAGGAATTATGTCAGATGTTGTAGTTGCAATTGCCCTGGTAGACATGTATGCAAAATGTGGAAGCATAGAGAAGGCACGTGAACTGTTTGAAAAAATGCCTAAAAGAAATGTGGTCTCATAAAATGCCATGATTGTAGGATATGGACAAAATGCATTTTTTGAAAAGGCTTTAGAAACTTTCAAGTAAATGCAATTGGCAGGTCTAAAGCCAAATTCCACAACCTTTGTCAGCATCCTCCCTACCTGTGCCAAAATGGGAGCTTTGGAATAGGGTATGGACATCCATCAAAGCATAATGGAAGGGGGGTTTTGTCATAAATTATAGTTGGAAAAATGTGGAAGTATAGACAAGGCACATGACCTGTTTGACAAAATGCCTCAAAGAAATGTGGTCTCATGGAATGCCATGATTGCAGGATATGCACAAATGGATTTTGCAAGGATGCTCTCAAAATCTTTGAATTAATGAAGCACTCTGGAGCATTACCCTATTCTTGACTCTCAAATGCAAAGAAGAAAGGGAAGATTCAATAAACTACATGAATCAATAAGGAAAGATTCGCTTATGCTAGCTTGCACCATACACAGTGTGTACTATCTCTATATTGAGGAACACAAACCTGACAGAATGACCTCAACAATGGAGACAATGGTTAGATTATTTTTGAAAACCATTCAATGAAATCATGAGATATAATGCACAATGATTAGCATGCTTACTTTTTCTAGGAATGCCAACATGTATTTTTCAGTAGATGGCATGGGGAAACTTTCTTCTACTTTTGGCATTTTTGGAGATTCCAATTTTTCTGTGCATTCAGGATCAAAATCTTTTCTTACATTACCATCTTTTGTATGTTCCTTAGTATGATTTCTACTGTTAAATGTATCCTCACTTAAAATGTATCCTCACTTAAATTCACCAGCACTCCTCCACATGTTCCTTCAACATGTTTGATATTCACTCCATCCATGGAACCACATAATGGAATCATTAGAATGTTTAGAATACAAGATATAATTTTATGAATTACCACTAATGTATCAAAATTAAGTATATTAAATCTAATGAGGATAAGTTATCTTTCTTAAATCCTAGCATTCCATAGTCCACACTACTTTTGAACTTAAATCCTAATTCTGGATCTAGAATAAGATTTGTAATCAACTACAAAATATCCAAGACTTGTTGATGATGTTTTTTTCTAAATATGCCATCCAAACAATAAAAATTTTCAATAAAATTGCTTTCATATTCAAAAAGAATAAGCATTTACTAATAAATACAAGGCCAACTATAGAAAATAGTTTTACTAACATGTACTTCAATTCAGTGATAATAAATATAGAACAAATGTTCATAAAGCAATGAATATACAAATCTTTAATGTACTTGTGGATTGTGATCCTTAAGTTAAATTTTGGATTTATGATGGATTAGTAAGGCTATGGAAACATAGATCATTGTGGGTAATCACACCTACCATCCCATTTCCTATATGTGCATGGTGGACTGATCTCCATTCACTAGTCTTGTATAATCTGTGAACTAGTTCTAAACATACTAGAACCATGTATTGCAATCACAAATAATGAAGCTGTTACTATTCCTATAATGTGGAATTCTTAGCTCTGTACATGATAAATACACGTTGCTTGCGGATAGTACCTGTATACATCCAATGAATGTTTTATTTCATTATCAAGTTCTTTGCTGTAAGAATAACCAACTTGTTAGAAACATAGTAATTACAATGGCAACAATAGGCAAAGATCTACCTGAAGCATAGAAAGTACTTGATACCAAAAGTGGCTCCCACAAAGTTGTCTCTAATTATCATGAAGAAGGGTCGATGAATAATTGCTCAAGTCAAGACATTTGTCCTACTCATGATCAGACCTAATGAAGAATAGAAGATCGTGACAAATACATGTGCTCGCCTATATGAAATAAGTGATGAATGGACCATTGATGGTCATGAGAGATGGGTTCTTGTGAACTGCTACTCATGAAATATGGGTAGAAGAAAATTGACTCAAAACTAGTAGTTGAATCCCAATAAATCATCACACAGTATCAACACATTATTATAAGTGGATTTGGAATTTGTCACATGCTATGAATAGTGAAAGTCAAGATTACACATATTCTAACACAGACTTGATTACCTTCCACTGTGATTTCATTTCCAAAAAAAATATCAATGGAACAATTACTCCTGTAAAATTAATTTTGAAATAATGGATCAAGGAAATCATATTAATGTGTTTCCCAAATTCTGTTGATCATTCCTTGATATAAATGTTTTGAATGGGGTAATTTTGCCATGTTTAAAAAAAACACTTGTATTAGCAACTAGGTAATCCAAGTAAATTAACCAAGTGTATAGATTTACCATATTATTGAATAAGTTTTGAGCCTATTTTTTAGTATGTGCAGGTTACGATAATATGATGTTCAATCAAGAAGGTTGCCATGGGCATACTACATTCTAGATGGTAGCCAAGCCACTTTTTATGAAACAGCTATTACTAAGTCTCTCTCTCTCTAATATGCAACCCAAATTCATCAATTCAAAAAGTACAAGTTTCTACAAGATTAATGTCATGGATAAATACATAAATCAAAGTAAAATAGCTTAACTACCAACAAACAAATAGTAGATTTTCCAAAATCAAGTGTGCCTTCCTAAGTATAACAATTTAAATCTTTGCAATTCACATTCGATATACTAAATGTCCGCATCAGAGCATATGAGAACATAAAAAATAAAAAATAAAGGAAATTCAGATTTCTAAGAAGCTTTTCAAAAAAGATTAAATCAATGTTGCATAGCAATATTCAAAATTAAAGCAGGTTTTCAAATTAATTTCTCCATTAATAAAGGTGCTCATTGCAATGGGAGATGTTAAGAATTTTGTTTTGATATAATCCAGTACCCATTTAACATAATTCTACCTAGTTGTCCATTACAAAAAGTTGCAACCATGCGCATTTACATTGCCAATAAAATAGACTATTTCATTCTAATTAAGTGGATGAATGATACTAACCTCATTAAACAACTCAGAATCGTCCATAGCATGCAGATCCAAGAGCCCTGCTTCAAACTCTCCCCTTAACTCGGGTGTAAGGAAGCCATCCATTGCTGACAATCCTGCGGAATTCTGAGGCATAGGAGTGGTCGGATCAGACCCTAGATCCCCACCTAAATTCATGTTTTTGAACATCCTATAGAGTTTATGCTTCTCATCCATCGTTTTCCCACCATATCCCTACTCAAATATTTAACAATCCTAGATTCTTTAGTGCCTGAAGATGCATATCAATTCTTATGGAAACTTGCACACTTGAACAAATTTATCTTGTTATTTCACCAAAATCTATGAAGCACTTTGATATTTCAAGGAAAAAAGGGCATTTGAAAAAAGTTCATTTTATCTATTATCATTTTGGGATTAACTGCATGGGCTCTGGGCTTGGAGTATCCAACACTCAGGGCATTCCTTTAATAATCCATCTTTCATGAAAATAATAACACACACTAGCTCAGGGGTAACAAGCAACCTACCTATGAGAAGAACCCAGGAAAGGAGCTGTGATTACTAGTAGTGGATGTTGCGACCTTTAAGATTTGCTCACCCACCTACTACACTATGATGAACCATGGCAGCAAGGGCCTCATCCATAGCAAGAGTAAAACATCTCGATCGAATGAATGCAATTTCTCAATCTCGTAAAGTGTTGGCAAGGAAAATAGCCAGGAAGTGGACCATCATGGATTAGTTACAGACACGAAACAAAATAGATTTTGAGCCTTTCCGAGTTAGGGTTAGATGGGCACCAAAATTTTAATTAAATTTTAACCATTTTATGCGCCCATCATTAACATTTTGTAGGTTAGAAATGAAAAGCCTCCATATTATTAAATATATTATATTATTATGTAATATTATAATATAATATAAATATTATGTAATATTATAATATAATATTATATAATATATAATATATATTATATTATATATAATATAATATATATTATATAATATATAATATATATTATATTATATATAATATAATATATATTATATAATCGTCCGATAAAGGGCTAGATCTTTAGGCAGACATGAGAGGTCACATGGAGGGGGTAGAGATAGCCCCTAGACATTTTATGTGGGCTGGATCTACTTTCTGACAGTCAGAAAGTACAATTGAAGGCCTTGGTAGATGTTGGCAAGGTGGCAAGTAATGATGTTTTTGGCAGGTCAGGGCTGGAAAGTCACTTCCCCGAGGTTTGTGAATCATTAATGGGCATGTTGTGTGGTGGCTAGTGTGCTAAGATAGATTGAAGAGCCAAGATAATCTAGCTCCACTCGTGGGAAATGTTTGAGCTTTCTCTCCCTTTATTCCTTTGGTCTAAGCGGACATTTATTGCCTTGCCTTGTATTGTCTTTGAATTCATGGTGTTGGTGCTTGCATGAATATTCAGGTTTCAAACATTTAAACCTGTAGGCCCCTTCATAAAAATCAAAAAATTCTAAGTCCCTCGGCCTCTTGGGTTGCAAGCATGTATCTTTGTATATGCATTGGTGTTTGTATGTACATTTGAATGTACAAGTGCAGATATGCATTGGCACGCCCAAAAAAATAGTCAAATCAGCTTCCAAAGGTAAAAAATTGATTGTATGAATCTTTGTATGCATATCGGGCTATACATTGCAGGCATGTTCTATCGCAGATTCTCAAAATATTTTGTGCTTGCATGTTGGGTTGCATGTATGTTTTGTATTATATATTCAATATACAATGACTAAATACAATGGAAACATGCAAAGTCAACATACAAAAGGGGCTGATATACAAGGGGTGGGGTCCTCACATACAAATATCAATGTATATTTTCCTTGTATGTTTGCATTTGTATATGCGATATACATTGGTTATATACATTCGTGACATACAAGCTGGACCCGATTTAAAAGTCGAGAGTGGTAAATTCAGTGGTGGATTCTGTAGCTTGTATGTTAGGTGCTTGTACATTCGGACATACAATGAAGAGATACAAAGAAATATACAAGCGGGTATGGTCAAAGTCAATAATGTTCAAATGCATGGTGGGCCCGCATGGTTGTATGTCCCGATTGTATGTACAATATACAATGCAAAAGTACATGGTGCACATACAATCTGGATGCGAAGGAGAATTAATTGTGTCAGATTTCAGGTTGGGGTCCACGGATTGTATGTTGCACATTGTATGTGCGATATACAATGAAAGATACAAAGGATGAGATACAAGCCATATTTCAAAGGTAATTTCAATCCAATTGATAACTATGCTGGAATCCGTGTTGTATGTACATTGCATTGTATGTGTGCGATATACAAGGCAAAGATACAAAGAAGAAAACATATAATGCCCGGACCCGATTGAAATTTCAAATTGTTTTTTACGGTTTTGAAGTCTGGAGGTTGTATATTGCATGTTGTATGTGCAATATACAAAGTGATATACCAAGAAAGGAGATACAAGCTAGACCTGATAGATAATTTAATATGCTTCATAATGGTTTGGGGTTCGCGGCTTGTATGTGGCAGTTGTATGTATGTGTTTTTGCATATACATTGGGGAAAAAGGCAAAATGGAAGGGGGAAAAGTTAGCGATAGCAAAAAGACACCTACATGGCATGATTTAATTGGTCGGTGACTTTTTGACAAATTTTGAGGCCACAGATCTCAATGATAGGAGGGAGATCAACGGCCCTGTTTTGAACACCTAAGGAAGGTGGGATTTTCTATGTATCTGCATCAGTTTGACTGGGAAACTTCAGAGCATGAACCATTGTTGCATCCCGTGGGTAGGTTGGCCATTAATGGTGATTTACAAAGGTATGGGTCTAATTGACCGGCTAACTACCAAATTTGTGAAGAAAACCTCCAGTCGGTGGCTCACTTCCTGAGTTCACCTGCTCTTCCCTCCTTGTCTCTCCACTACATTGATTGTTTTGGGTGCCATTCTGATGGTGCGATGTATCTGGTGAAATTTTGAAATGACCAGTGTAGTTAATGCTGAGTACACATTCTTGGTTTATAAGAGAACTGTGTTACTCATTTAGGTGGTTGAAGACTTGGGCATTTTGGGGGGAGAAATAACAAAAAAATAGAGCATTTTCTTGGCTATTTCTATCTCTGTTGGAGTTTATGAGTTGCATTTTGAATGTATATTGCACACCTTTTCAGTTTCATGTCATGTTTCTATGAACAATGCTTTGTGCATGTGTTTAGCTATTTGTCTCCATTTGTTGTATGCATCCCTTCTTTTGAATCTAGTTGCTAAGGGTTTCTTAGATTCTCGGAAGAAGAATGTATGTCAGCTAGGATATTTGTAAGTAGAGGCAGCTAAATACTCAACCTTGGGTGGTGTTTGTAAGGCAAATACCAGTTCTAACCCCTTGAAACTTGAATGCCAATGCAAACCATTCACTTGTATACGTCTAGTTGACTCCTTGCCATGAGATAGGCACCAGTCTGCCCTTGTGAAGTAGTTATGATCCAAAACGCCCTATCTTGCATCTAAAACATAAAAAAAATCATTCCATATTTCCAACCTGTTAGTTGTAGGAGTAGGATTAGGAACCCTACATACTCTCATACCTAACCAGTTAGATAAGTTCAAGAACAGTTCCAAACTAGTGACTTATCACCCAAATCTTGGTCATAAAATGAGAGTATTCTACCTGTTCTGAAAAGCTAAATCTTTGTGTCATTGGGTGAGTCAAGTTTAAATCTTTAGCTATAGGGATACCCCCCTTGGTGCAGCAGAACTAGAAGTGAAGGGGAGGCAGCTCATGCAACCTCCTATATTAGTTGGTTGAATCTGTCTATGCATTGGAATTGGCAAACCCTCTACCGATTTGGAAAGAAAACCAACACATGGATTATGATCAAATTGGAAATAAAAAAGAATAGAGGAGTAATAGTCATTTATTTAGTCATTTTTATTTGTCTAACCAATTATTTAGTTGTGTTTTTTGCCTGATGACCAAATTAGTCATTTATTTGGTTATTTATTTAGTCATTTCAACCGATGACCAAATTAGTCATTTATAGCTGTGTTGCGAAAAAATTTGGTCACATGACTAAAATTTTTAGTCACCTGGTCATTTATTTGCAATATTTCTACTAGTGAAGAGTGGAAATTTTGGGATATTTCTTTTGAGGAATTTGCAGGTATGATGTTATGCAGTGGATCTTGTAGACATGACAGATAATCTTGTTGTTGTGGGTCCCTACTGTAGTTATTTTGTATGATGTCGTCAATTAATTCATCCTCATCTTGGTTTGCCAATAGGGGACTGTGTTCAATGGTCATGAGGGTTTGCAAGGAATAGTGGTCTTCTTCTTCCAAGGTAGGCCATATAACTTGCTCTAGATTTTCATGAGGTTGACCTATGAATGCATCAGTTGTTGCTAACCATGGTTTGCCTAAGATAAGTGGATATCCTGTAAGGTTGACCTTTGGCTGTAAGACTATGAAATATGTAGGATACTCCTAGGAATCTAATGTTATGACTATGTCCTCAATGATCCCTTTAGGTTTTATTGTTGACCTATTTGCCAACTGTAAAATAGTTTGTGTAGGCCTGAGGTTAGGTAGCTGAAGTAACTGCATTGTTTCCTTAGTCATGACATTAATGGTTGCCCCTAAGTCAATCAAGGTATTTTTGATAAGGGTCCAATTTATCTTAACATCCACTATTGGACTTTTAGGGTCTGTGTATTTAGGGACAATTATATTCCCTAGCATAATATCAGCAAGGTTCCCTAAGACATGTACTGTCTGAGGATCCTTCCTTTTTCTCCCTGGCTTTTTAAGGCAAAGGTCCCTTACTGTCTTGGTATAAATTGGGATATCCTTGATAGCTTGAATGAGGGGGATTTCGATACTAACATTCTTAAGTTGACTCAATAGATATGTCTTAGCTTGGGTATGATGTTTTGCAATGGCTAAATGCTCAGGGAAAGGAGGCTCTGGACTTGAGATAGTTTTATTTACCTGATTTGACTCAGGCTCTAGGGGTGAATTGTCTAAAGCTTCAGTTGTAGGTTCCTCATCTACCATCTTAGTGATTTGAGGGGATGAAGGCCCATCTAGTGTTTTCCATGACCTAAGGTGGACATCACTCACCTATACCCCATAAGTGGGGTATTGAATAGCCTCATTAGTGTATGCCTATTGGACATGCTTGTTATTGGGGTTAGGTACAGGTTGGGCAGGCATTTGTAGTGCTCTTGATGGGTTAGATGTTGGGTTTGATGGGTTGGGCATAATAGCCTATTGTTGTGGCTAAGAAGGCAACAAAGGTTGTGGGTAATTCATATTTTGGTTTTGCCACTGCTATCCCTTTTTCCATTGTGGTTTCCATTGACTTTGTTGTACTGGCCATTGAGGATTGTAATTGGGACCTTGGAAATTTTGTTGTGGCCATACATTTGGTTGCTACTAGTTCTAGTTTTGCTGAGGTTTTTGCCATTGTTGAGGGTTTTTCCATTGGTTTTGGGTATTTGACCAAGGCTATGGGTTCCAACTAGAAAAATTATGATTACCAACTAGAAATGATGCATTGAAACTTAAAGGGTCTTATGGCATACTTGTCTTGGTTTCCATGGCTTTCTTTGTGCAACATAGAACAATTGCCCATCTTCACTTTCAAATGGTTGAAAATGTGATTTCTCTGATTTGTCTTCTATAATACTGGCCACCATTTTACACTTGCAATTGGCTTTCCTTTGTCTACAGTTGGGGCAGTATTCAGTAAGTATTGCTTCAACCTCCTCCTGCTTCTTCTTCAAATGTAGAGTGTCCAACTGAGTAGCTAGGTGACTTATAATATCTTCTTTCATGTTGGTCAATAGGTTGCTCAACTCCACCCTTGAAATTAAATTAGATGTCTTGCCAATGGTAGATGTTCTTTCCCCCTTATCTTTTTGGTAAAGGACCTTGATTAGTTCCTACAAACTTTGCAGATATCATCAAAGGTTAATTGAGACACATCTCCTACCCAAATAAGATTAAGAGCATCCATGCAGTCATCATTGACTTCTCTCAAAAATACAAGTTTTAGGGATTCATCTAAGAGTTGATTCTGTGGGTTTTTCTTTAGGTAGAATTGGAACCTTTCTACATAATCTTCCAATGGTTCATCCTCTTTTTAAGTCATCCTGAAAATGTCATCTCTTTTCCTATCAATTCCTCTATAATAATCTTGGTATTTCTCCAAGAATTTTGTTTTCATTGTGTCCCAATCTGGAATAGCATCTTTGCCCAGTCCCATAAACCATCTCAGAGCAGCATCCTTTAAAGTAGCAGGAAATAGCTTGATCTTATGAGCATCAATTGTGTAGTCATAGCTTCTACATAGGAAATCAAACTCAAACAAGAATGTATCTGGATCCTCAATTGCCAAACCATAGAAGACTGGCAATGCTGAAGGAGGTATATTCTTTAGAGTAGTAGCCCTCTCTTGGTTGGTAATTGGAAATTCAAAAGTCACATGTTCTGGTGGATCATCCACTGCATCAGCCATTGTTTGGAAGGTCCTCTCTGTATTATCAATAGATGTTGATGAGAGGGAAAATTCTTCTTCAGTAATACCCTCACTTGGATCACTGTAGTCACCAATATCTGCTCTAGCTTGTTGGTTTGAAGGGAGAAACTTTCTCAAAGTGTCTCTCTGCCTCCACATACAATAGGTATGAATTTGTATAGCAATGGCTCCTACACAATGTAAGTAAAATGTGTTGGTATTTGGAGGGATGAAACCTAAGTATCCTATTTTCTGAAAGCAAAATGTTTAAATTAGGAAAGCTTGGAAATCACAAGAACCGATCTCTGAAAGTACCACCATCCCCAGCAATAGTGCCAAAAATGTAGTGTCCTTACTATGTCTAGTAAACTTGGTGACATTCACACAATTCAAAGGAAAAACCTAACTAAACAGTCCACTTGAACCTTTGGAAATACCTTCATTGAATTATCAACTAGGGATAGTAAGCTTGTGATGGTACTGGCACTATATGTGCTTTCAAAGATTAAGACTACCTAACTCATCCTAATATAGTGTTACACTTGCTAGGAAATCTCAAAACTGCATAATAGTAAGGAAAGTAATGCTGATGGGTACATACAATAGAAGACTGTAACTAATTATTATCAAGGAATGAATGCTAAGGGTTAACTTAATATTGATAATCTAACATACACTCTACACTCCAGAGTACAACAAGTTGAAGCAAACTAGAATAACTCAAGAATATAATTGATCATGCACTTATGAAATAACTGGTATAGTAATGATAACATGTAGGAAATGAAGTGAGGGATAGTTACCTTGAGTGGCCCTTGCTCAAGTGATTGTCTCCACTGATCTAACTCAAATTTAGTTTCTTAGATTGACACAATCATACTAATTCCAAATCATTCATTGCACAATCTTTACAATATCACATGAGATTCTGCTGGAAGATTTTATCCATGAATTCATCATCAAATAAAAATTGTCTATGTAACTAACTAGAAAAGATCTAGTAACTATATTTGCAATTCAAACAAAAACTAACTTCAAAACTTAAACTACCTCAACCACCGAACCATACATATAGGCATAGGGGAATTTATTAAAACAAGGTCTCTTAATTGAAATCATAAATCACCACTCCCTACATACCAGAGTGTGATAAATGCCAAGCAACTAATAACTAACAAAGAAAGAAAGAAGAGTCCAAATGAAATTGAGACTCTTGTTGTAACACAACTGGAACATGGACTAGTTGAATCAATCACATTAGACTCCCGACTACAACAAAATTCTTCTCTTTCAATCATCTTTATTAATTGTCATAACAATGCATAATCATCTTCATCAAGTGCCTCCATGTTGTAGTTGGTGTGCTCAGTTTCTTCTGGAACCTCCCTTGCTCTGTTGTCTAGGAACTCTTTGGCTGTGATCTACACCTTACAGTTGTTGCGGGCTACAATTCATCTCCTCCATCTACAAGAGTTAGTTCACAAAACATGCACACATTACTAATGACCATAGCTAAGCACATAAATCCTTTACAATCCATACATTCCCACACATAATCATGCAATATTTATCACATTATAACCACATTTCAATATACTTAATAATCAGGTTCAAGTTTGCATAATGGACATAAGAGATAGCATAATATAGGAATATGTATTAGATAATGTTTGAGAATGTCTATGAACTTGGATAAAACCATAAGAAAACTAGCTAATAACTAGACTCATCATCCCTCACACTAGTTCGGATAAAATCCTTTTTGACCCTTTATTCATTCCCATCTAGAATCTTCTTCTAATGGAACAAATATCATGTTGCCTCACCAATGTGGGGTAGGAAACCATAGGCGTGGTGGTTGGTAGGTAACTGGAAGCTAGGGAAGTGCATTTTCTTGAGCTAGGTTAATGTAATGGTGTGCTCTTCTCACTACTGCATGATAGTTGTGCATTGAATGTGGCTCTTTCTTGCATAACTCCATTGTGAGCTCCTACCATCTGGCCTCGTTGGATTCAAAGGATTCCTTCTCAATATTTGTGACTACTTCCATGAACATAGAATGATCAATCTTTTGGTCTTGTCATAATTTCCTTGCTAGTGAGGAGATATTTATAAAAAAATATCCAATTTTCTATTACTTCATTAGGATCCTTGGCTTGTCCTCTAACCCACAAAGAAATAGATTTTTCTTGCTCCTTATACCTCTACATTTGAATGCTTCTATTTCACTCATTTCTTATAAAGGAGGCTAATGTTTTAAGCTAAACATCACCTATATATGGAATTGGGTTCCACTTTGAGTTTCATGGAACATCCAAATCATGAAGATAAAATCCATATAGTTGGCACTGAAGTTTAGTAGTAGATGCTTGATATATCCCAAAGAAGGATCTATCTATGCTTACTTTACATGGGAGATCACAATAAATCTACATGAACTGGAAACTAATAAATTTCTCTTTGAAGAACATAGTGTAAAACCTAGCACGATGATGGCATTGTATGATTTGTGTTTTCAACCCTACCATTTGTTCAATTTTCTTTTTCAGCTTGTCAATTTCAACATTCTTCCCCTCAATTTCCTCAGCAAATATTTAATCCATTTCTTTCTTCATTGTTGTCCATGTTTTCTTCATAAACTAAATTTCTTCATCCATTTTCCATAACAACTCAAGGGATGGCCCATCTATTTGTGTAGCCATTGATTGAGATTCCTAGAAAATACCTAAAGCATAAGGGAGATTATAAGCTATGGGATGGGTTCTTGTACATGCATGTTGTTCATATCCTCCCTATTTCTTGTCAATTTATTATGTAGCCAATTGGGCTAAGTTATCCATCTCACTTTCGCATTGCTCGTATGCCCTAAACTACATTTCTAATTGTTCAATTCATTGCAAAGCAATTTGTAAAACATCACTTGCCTCTACCTCCTCAAGAATTGATTCTTCTTCAAGATTTAAATCAGAAAACTCAGAGGAGGGAGTTGATTCTTTTTCAAGGTCAAATCCAAGGCTATTGGTAGTATTAGAATGTTTGCCTTCCTCCTAAGTAGATGGATTTGAATGTTCCCTATTGAAAAATAGTTCCTCCCTCTTAGAATCAATATCTATTTCAAGAAAGACTATGTGGGAGGCTGATAAAACAATATTTATTTTTACCCCTTTTCCTTTTGAGGCATTGTGAATGCCTTGGGTGATTTTGGGTTGGAATTGGGGCAAATTTATGCCTCTTCATATATGGATTAGAGGGAAAGGAAGTTGTCTTTTGCTTCCTTTTAGGTTTGGATGATGAAGTGATGGTGGTAGTTACAAGATATTTTAGTGATGTGGCTTAGTAAGGGGAGAGTGATTCACATACAAGGGAAGACATTTGATGGCTAGGAGATGCTACATGCTCATGTGAAGATGTTGCAGGCTCATGCAAGGATGTTTTAGGCTCATGAGGAGATGTTGTATGCTCATGCAAAGATGTCACAAGCTCATGAGGATTTACTATAGGATTATGAAATGAAGCTACATGTTCTTGAAAAGTTGTTGCCAGCTCTTCTTCCATATTTTTTCCTTTTTCTTCCTATGTTGACAATTTCCTTTTTAGCTCAGAATCTTTTGTTTCAAGGGTCTGGGTTGTCTAATTCTTAACTTCCTGCCTTGTGGCCCAACATTTGATCTATTTTAGCTCCAAAAATTATTGCCATAACACATTTGGAAGCTACTCATTTAGACTCTTTTTAACAAGCAATTGAATCAAGTAGTCATATGATAATGAGGTAGACCAACCCTTCTGATATTCTTTAGACATCCTATTCAATAAATTGAACAAGAAATTTGGAACATTGACCTGCCTACGATGATGAATGTGGCTCAACAATTTAAAATGTACATTATATAGGAAATATTTCCTACCTTCCCATGTGACGTATTTGATAATGTAAACCACTACTTGAGCCCACAAGGGTGGCAATGAAAGGTGATTGGTCCCTTGTGAAGAATGGTCATGTTGCTCCCCTGCTCAGGCAAACTCCTTCCTAGTTGCAGCTACATTGCCCCTTTCTAGGAATTTCTCACCATCTATAGGAAGCCCTGTAACTTCCATTAGAGCTACCTTTGATGAGTTTACCCTCAATCCTTTCATAACTACCTCATTATTGGCTAATGTTTGTGTAAATTGGCAAGCAATTTTATAATTAGAGCCATCCAACTTCTAAAAACATTCTACCCACCTTGCTTGCTGAAAAATGGGTAGGTATTTCTGAGCATTCAGGAGTGCTATATGATATGTTGGCTCTCTATGAATGATGTCACTACACATCTTATGCTTTGGATTTTGTTGAGTCGTAAAATGTACACACTAGCATTTTACATTTAATTTAGCACCTAGGTGGACCTAAAATGTTTACACTTGTTAATTAAGACCTATTACAACACCTTTTTGAGAATCAAGCATGTAATTCTTGATCTCGACACACAAAACCTAGAAAAGTGATTATAAGGTAGGGTTAATGACACTTTAAGTGCCTTATCCTGAGAGTTTGGGGCTAATGGACTAGGGTGCCCAAGCGCCCTTGTCCCCTTTTTATCCCTAGTCTAGATTATGGCTTATCAGCTTGGGACCTCTTAAAAGGTTCCCAAGGTCGGCCTCATGTGGTTTAATTCTCTAGAAATCAACAAGAATGCATATAAAATAAAGTTAGTTTATTCATTTGAACATCTCTAAGCAATCTCTAACTTCTTGAAGGTTTCTTATTCTCTCTCATATTCTCTACTCTTCTCTAAAGCTCTCTATTATGGATTATTGTTGCAGCACTAAAATATTGCAGGTCTTATGAAGATCCTTCTACATCTTTGGGCTACACCAACTTCTTGAGTCAAGTTGTGATGTTGCTTCAAGCATGCTAGGGTTTACATGCTCATGGTGACTTCTTTCCTTCATGCTTTATGCTAGCATTCCATTCTACTTCAGATTTACCTCTGCCCTCCTAGGGCACATTCTCTTTATCAATCATCTTTACTATTGTGGAGGTGGAAACACCATTCATGGAGCTTGAATAAGGAAAGCTCCTAAATAGCACCCAACCATCTTCCTTCTTGTGTGTGTAGATCAGAAAAATAAGTTTCAAGAGTTGAATTCTGGGAAGAAAATAAAGCTTACTGGTACATACCCAATGAAGATTGCAATTTTTGTAAACCCTAATTTAGTACCAGGGTGCTCAAGTGCCCTTGTCCTGGGCATTTTTACCTTTGGATTCAGATTCTGATTAAATACCTTATCTATGTTGTCCATTTGGTTTCTAGGTTTCCACTTTTGACAGTCTGTTTTACTCTGATCTTTGTCAACTAGGGTTTCATGTCTTCATTCTAGCTTGATTGATTGGATTTGGTTAATTTCTTCTCTATACATAAAAAGGACTAAACTATTGTAGTTTATCTCTCCTTCTTGGGTAGAAACCAGGCTCGGTTTGTGTCTAAATGTTTTGTAGAAGAGGGTTTGACCTAGTTTGATATATTGAGCTAGTCTCTCTTTTCTACTAAACATTTTGGTGAACCCATTGTTTCTTGCACTTTGGCATCCTTATTGCATCAGATCTGAGCTATTTTCTTCCCTAGATCTGATTATATTACACTCATTCATCATTTTCCATAGTTATATAGCTTAATTTTGTACAATTTTATTGTTAGGGTTTGAAAAAAACCTTGCATTTTTAGAAAATCTAGCTAGTCTTCAACCTAGGGTTTGTAGATTTGTGCATTGTTTCAGATCTTGTTACATTATTGGATTGATTAAAAGAGATTTAATTTTATAAACCTTATCATCCTTGTTTATTTAGGACATTCTTTCATTTGTTTTGCATTGGAAAAAGTGAAAAAATAAAGCATTTTAGGCTTAGAAAAAGGCATATTTGTGCATAGTTTTCATTACATATGTTGTAGATCATCATAGAAAAATTTAATTTTATGGTTTTTGCATCATATATTATTTAAATTATAGTAGATAATCATTTCATGGTGTTGAATCTTGCATTTAAAAATCTAATTTGCTAGGGTTTTATTGAAAAAAGTTGCATTTTTCAAGAAACTAGTCAAATTCAAAACCTAGGGTTTGAAATCAAGATCTTGTTTCAGATATTTCTATTATTATTTACATTTCAAATTGGATCTTGAATTGTTGTATCATGTCATAAATATCATTTTCTTTCAAAAATAATTCTTGCATTGAAAAATTGTCTTCAAAATCTAGCATTTTGATAGTAAACCCTAGCTAGTCTTACATTTAGTGCATCTTTATCAAAGCAAAGTTTTGTAAATATTTGTTACATTAAAGTGGATAAAACATTTAGGTGTCATAATAATTCCATGGATATACTCTCTAAAGAATATGATGGTGACTTAGCTTTTCCTACTTCACCCTATGCTTTGGATCCCTCTCCCAAAAATGAATACATTTTGGTGCAAGAGGATAAGATTGTTGACATACTCCTTAATCTCTCTTCTAGAGATAAGGTTGAACATACTACTACTTCTACCATAGCACATGATAATTGTTAAGGGAAAATTGGAGTAAACATGAATAATCAATATATTAATATCAAAATACCCAAAACTCAATAAAATATAGAAACAAAGAGATCAACCAAACAAAAGATTTTCAAAAACCTTTGCAAACCTCAAAGCTTCATAGCTTCCATTGGTTGCCTATCTTAATTGATCTTGTATGTATGAATAAGGCCATCAGAGAGTGCACTTCCTTGCTATTCCAAGATTGTCAATGGAGAATGGCTATGATAATTTTGCCATGAAGATGAGCTTCACAACAATGATAGTAGTATGGTAACAAGTGTGATCACAAGAAATGAAGGAATTGGTGCCAAAGGCGCACTATAATTCCTATAGAGTAACAATACTTAAAGATTGGATGATTGTAATGGAAGAATAGGGTTCAATTTATAGACTTGAGAAAGAGAAGATCAACGGTATAGAAAGAATGAGAAGATCAACAGTATAGAACGGTTGAGGAACGTGCACGAATAAGAAAAAGACAAGTGTCACACAAAAGTTGTTTTGTTTGAGTTAACTACTTTCTTTTCTAAAGATAAGACATGCTTTTCATAAATTAGAAAGTTTTTTTCTAATTTAAGAGATATTGATAAAAACAAGGTTGATTGAGTAGATAACTCAACTTGAGATTTGCTTTTGCATGATTTGAGAGAAATTAAAGAATAAATTATTTAATTTTGTGTGCATGAAGAAGAAGATTTATTTTTAGAAGATTTAGAAGATATTTGAAGAATTAGAAGATAAGAAAGCTAATTAAATAAATAAATTTATTTAATTGTTTGTGCATGATTTGGAAGAATAAATAAAATATTTGATTGTATTTTATTTTTGGAGATTAAAAGGATTTAAATAAATTTGATTTGTTTATTCAAATTTGGAAGGATGATTTTGACTTAATTAAATAATTAAGAATGATTTAATTGTTTGGAAGAATTTTAATTAAATAAAGGATTTTATTTAATTTTGACTTTAGAAGAGATAATTAAATATTTCAATATTTAATTAACTTAAAGGAATATGAATCAAATAAATAAATTTGTTTATTTATTTATTGATAGAAGAATTAGAATGAAATAAATATTAAGAATATTTACTTAGACCGAGTTGTGTCATTTTTAGGCGTATACAATAATTCTATGGATCATCCTATTGATCTTCTTTCTTTGGTTGAATGTTCAAGTACCTTGGATATCACTAAGGAAGTGAAGACCCTTGATTTTCCTCCTTTGATTGAATGTTTAAGTACCTTGGATATCACTAAGGATGCGAAGACCCTAGATATTTCTCTTTTGGTTGAATGTTAAAACCCTTTGGACATCACTAAGGATACAATCATCAAAAATTGTCTTAACAAAACTTCACCCTCCCTTCATTCCAATGCTCTCCCTTCAAAGGATGAAGCATTAGTGGATGAGGAGCGATCTCTCACATTAAATCCCTTGGGGAAGGATGTTGAGCTTACTCAAAAAGAAAACAATGTCAATTCAATCATCATTAATAGACTTATTCCACCCACTAAAGGGATAGTGAATAAGTGTACTAATGTTCCTAAAATCATTGTGCATGAGGCACCTAGTATGCCTCCTCACTTCAAACCGATGATTATAGTTCAAGGTGATCCAACACCACCTTGACCTCTGGGTTACATTCTCAATTATACAAAACAAATTACTCAAAGAAATCAAGATGTTCAAGATGTGTCATGGCATCACAAGATTGCTCACATGTATAGCACTTGCAATAAAAGTAAGCATGCACCAAGTGTGCCCATTTCTCTTACACCTTCTCAACCTATCCTACCTCAAGAACCTCATCTTCCTCCACATATTGGTAACGAATATGATCTTGTTGAGCAATTCTGCCCTACTCCGACTAAGATCTCTCTATGGGATTTAATACAAACATCACCTACATACCACAAAATGCTCCATGAGGCTCTACAAAAGGTAGTTGTTCCATCTTGTATTAGAATGAATGATGTAGCATCTCTGCTTAGTTGTATGCATGCAACAACATCAAATATATCATTTCAATAACATGAATTACCTCCCATAGAAGTTCAAAACCAGTATGAATCTCTTATGATATTTGTCATGATTGGTAACGCAAGGATAAGACACACTTTGATTAAAGGTGGATTAGTTCTCAATGTTTTTGGAATAGATTTGTTACATAAACTCAATATTGATACATCTCTCATCAAACTAGATAAAATGAGCATTCGTAGCTTTGATAATGTAGCTACGCAATCACTAGGTACCATCACCTTAGATATTAAGGCTAGACCTATGACACTACCTACCCTTATCCATGTCATGCCTAATGCTCTTTCATACAATCTTATTCTTGGTAAACTGTGGATCCATGCCATGGGAGTAGTCCCATCTACCCTTCATCGTTCAATAAAATTCATTTTTGAAAAAGAAATTCATACTATTAAGGTTGATCCATTTCTAGAAAGTTTCTTACAAACAGAAATGAGACATCAAATTCCTTTAAGTGATTTGATCCCTTCTTAAAAAAACTAGTATTCTCCACTGCTAACAATAGTATTGGTCAAGATAGTGTTGGTCCTTTGAATGCATTTTTTAGTGATGATTGGGGTTCATTAGATTTTACACCCTCCTTTGTGGGTGAATATAAAGTCTCACCCTCACTCCCAAAGACCTCAAAGGTAAATGAAATTTCTTCAACACAATCTCCTACAAAGTTTAAACTCAAGATTAATGATGATGAAACCTTTAAAATAGATGAAGATCCACCTTATTCTACATAAATAGCGGCCATTTATGATAAAGTACCATCTAATTCTAATGCATTTCTTGGTAGTGATGAGGTCTCTTTAGATTTCAACCCCTTCGGGATGGTTGAAACAAAGTTTGACCCTCCTCACCATGATAAAATGTATGATCCTTCTTCAACACATTTCAACAAATATGGTCATATGACCTCTGCTCTTCCTTTGAATTTAGAGAAGCATTATGGGCATGGATTCAAAATTGCTTATAAACAAGAATACAATGGAAATGGGTTAGGATGTAAAGAAAAAGGAATTAAAGAACCCGTGGAACTAACAACGCACTTGTCTAAAGTAGGTTTAGGTTTCCAACCTTCTCCTACATTCTCTCCACCATGTTCACAACAAAAAGGATTGCTTCCTATACCACATAAATGAGCCTGTAGGATGGTAATCAGTTCATTGTGTTGTTGCATGGTCAATTGGTTGTCAATGTTTAGTGACCTGCTAGGAGAAATTTCAACCTATTTTATCAAGGATGTCATTGAGGCAATGTTTAGACATGTATTAAGACTGCAATTGTGAGGCAATATGTGATGAAATATGCAAATATCAAATGCATAGTTTAGTGAGTATGCTATAGAAAAGATATTATGTAGTGGACAAAACACACGTTATTCAATTATTCAGCCATGGATCCATTCCATAGTTGTTATGTATGATGTTGGAGAGTAGAGTATCTTCGTCCTAGGTTTCTATCAAAGGGATTTTATTATGTCCATTAATGTTTGAATCAATTATTGGTCATTATCTTCAAGATCTATCCATACTGGATGTTCTAAGTCAGCAAAAGGTTGTGCTAGGGGATATAGAACTAGCTTCTTAGTTACATTCCCATTGGAAATTATCATATTTCTTGATGTATAGCCAATAAATGCATTGGTTGTTGCCAACCATGTTCTTCCTAGTATTACTGGGTATCCTCGTAGGATGGCCTTCAGCTGCAGGACCATGAAGTCTACTAGATATTCCCAGGAATCTAGTGTAATGACCAAGTCCTCAATAATTCCCTCTAGTTTGACAATTGAATGATCTGCTGATTACAGTACTATGGGGGTAGGATGAAGATCAACAAGTTGTAAAGTTTGCATTGTCTCTTTGATCATTACATTAAAGGTGGAACCTAAGTAAATCAAAGTGTTTTGTATAAGAATGCCATTAATACGAACATTCACTACTGGGCTACTAGGGTCTACATATTTTGGAATGACTACTTTTCTAATCATAATGTCTACAAGTTGCCCAATGACTAGGGTAGTTTGTCAGTCTTTATGCTTTCACCCTAGTTTCTTTATACATAATTCTATTATGGTCTTGGTGTAAATTGGCACATCCTTAATTGCTTGAAATAGAGGAATTTTGACACACATCCTTCAGTTGCCCTAAAAAGTCAAATTCTGGTTCAGGTTCTTGTTTTGTTGTGGTCAACCTATTTAGAAATGGGGAATTGTGGTTCATGGTTTCTACCTTCGATGAATTTGACTTAGGATTTGATGTTTTATTGTTTTCCTAGGGGTTAGTGTCTATGGTTGGATTCTCCATGGGGAGTTTCATGATGATTGGCATAGTTGGTCCAGGAAGTAGCTTCCCTAAGTGAAGTTATACATTACTTACTTTGATTGCATAGGTTAGGTATTGAAACACTTCGTTAGTGTATGCTAGTTGAGCCAACTTATTGTTGGGGTCAGATGTAGGTTGGGTAGGTAACTGAGTGGCTCTTGGTGTTGTAGGGGTAATATTGCTTGGCATGATGGCTGGTTGTTGAGGCAAGGGTTGTGGTTGTTGTTGGAATCTAACATTGGGGTTAGACCAATTATGATTTCCCCACCATTGTTGCTACCATGCATCATGTGATTGTTGCTACTGGTGATTTTTAACTTGTGACTGGTATGGTTGTTGTTAGCATCCCCCTTGTTGAGGTGTTCAATTAGGTGGAATTGAGTTTTTCCAAGCTAGAGGAGGCATGTGGTTTCATGGAGTATTGTACTAGTTTGAAGCATTTGAAAATGAACTAGGAAATGAAGTATTATATGACAAAGGATCCTGAAACATACCTTGTCGTGGTGGCCTTGGTTTACACTATGCTATGTAAAACACTTGTCCATCTTCACTTTCTAGTGGCTTAAAATCTAGTCTCTTATGCCTATCTTCAGCTATGTTGGCTACTCACTTGCATTTACAATCAATCATCTTTCATTGACAATGGAGGTAGTGACAGGTTTCCGTTAAGTCCTAACACTTTAGTTGAAAGATGTTTCAGTTTTTCAATTGATCAGTGTCACTGTATGCAATAGGGGATTGGTTTGGACATCTTAAATTAGTAATGGTTTTCTAAATTTTTAAGGAAGCTTTTAACAGAATAAACCTAAACTAGAAAGCATACAATTCAATCTACAAAGCATTTGAACTTAACCTATATTTGCATATAAACTCTAGACTAGGAATCAACACATAAACTCTTTAACTAAGAATTTGAAAGAAATAGGCTAATCTAAGAAAGTAGGAAATTCTTTAAATCAAACTTGCACTAGCAACTGGTCTTTGAACTTCTGCACCTAAGCAGGAGCTCCAAAAATTACATCAGAACATAGAGAACTTCAAAGACTTTCAACTTAAGAAAAATAACTGAACACAATATCCTGCAAGGTCACAACAACACTATCCTACCATAAAACATTTAAACAGAAGGTTATACTAACCTAAAACAAAAATATTCACATAACAGAATATAAACAACACAATCATACAACATTAAGATACTTATCTACTCCTAAATCCTTCAAGTGGCTATCTCTCTGGAGATCTTCTACTGGTTCAAATCACATTCACCATTTAACAGCTCCAAAATTCTATTCGTATGCTCATTACTTAAAATAACATTACTCAGAACAAAACTTGATTGTCTTCATTCATAGCATAACATAACATAACTAAACATAACTATCCATCCCATATATATGTTTTGAGGAATAATAATATAATCTATACTACCAAAATCCTAGATACTCAGGTGGCTTATTAATGCCACTAAAAAAGCCTTTAACAAGATAAACAAACTTTAACTAAACTAGCTATCTTTTAAATACAACATATTAAAGGCTCCAAGTGGAGCTATAAAAAATCATTTAAGTGCTTCCAACAATATAAAATAATAGTGTTTAGGGTAAAAATTGGATTGTTTAGTTTTTAGTGTTTAGATGTTTGAATCCTCCTTTCACCCTATACATTCAAGGATCTAGGGTCGAGTGGCCAGGCACTATCATACCCTAGGTCATTGTGAGATGTAGGGAAGCTTGGATTAGGGTGTTTAATTATCAAATTTCCTTCTCTTATGCTTAATTGACAATTAAAACCCTAATTTTGCAAATACAACTATGAACAAAAGAATAATAGAAAAAACTCTTGCAGACGGAAGCAAAATATCAAATCACAGAGTACCTATTTTCAGGGTTACGAGGTAGAAAAGTTGGGGACAAAAGAGCAGGTGCCCAAGTCCAATGCCCTACTTTTTGTCCAAATCTGGAAACTCAGTCTGCAACTCTTCCCTGTTGTCCTAGAGTTTTTCCCATCACAGAAGTTGGAGGACTAACGAGCGGGCGCCTAAGTCTAGGTGGTTTTTTTTCCTTCTATTCTACAATTTTGACACTACAAGATGCCTTCCTGCAACTTCACTTTTCCTAGCTCCGCAACCTGTAACCTGCAACCATGAAAACATTGGGAGGGGGTTGTGGTGTTTAGAGGCTTGCCTCAGTCAAGCCCTGGAGGACACTTAAGTCTTCAAACACCATTGTCAGATAAAGAGTGCATGCCCTTGTGAGGCAGAGGCAAAAGCCAAAGGAAATGATGATGAAAACACATTATAATGTCACCTTGTAGTGAAGATATCATGGGAGGAAGATGCTCTTCATTCCATGATGAAATAGATACTCAAATCTGCAAACACAAACACATAAACCACACAAATATGCTCTTGTAACACAATCAAAGCCTTGAATCACCTTGAAAACACTTGAACATCACCATTGCCATCTAGTTTACAAATGAATGCCTAAACATGCTTTTATATGTAACTACAAACACTCCCACCAAGATTTTCATAATTCAAACTTATTGTATCAGCATAGGACCCAAATAATGGTCATAAACTGACACCCAAAAATTAGGACTACCCCAAAATAGGGCACGACTAGGGCACGGGTGCCCAAGTCCTCCCCTCCTATTTTGGGTAGGGTAAAGCTCAAGGGATCCTCCTAGGTCCCATTTGTCATGTTACCTAGGGCTCATTCCATCGGGATGCCAAATTATGAAGTAATATGTCCTAAATGCATGCAAAAGACCCGAGAGCTAAACCTTATGAGGGAAAAGCCCCCAAGGGGAAATTTTCTAACGTTACATTTAGCCCCCACTTTAATGCATGTATAAATGTGAGGCCAATACATGCATTAAAGTAAGGTCACAAACACATCAAACACACTAATCATGGAGAAGACATGCCAATCACATAGAAAATAGTAACAGGCATGCAAAACACAAAGAAGATAGTTATAGTCACGCAGAACACAAAGAAGACAATCAATGAAGATAGAAATGATATCTTTTCTTTTCTTTTTTCTCATATATATGAAATGCAGATGCAAGTACTGGAAAGTAAACAAACCTCCCATAATACATGATGCACTCATTACATAGGTCTTTGTATATATGGGACAACACACATTCAAGACATGCAAAACCTCCCAAAATGTAGGAAGCATGACCCTAAGGTGCTGGTCTTTATACTACATATAGGGCAACAAACATGCCACACAAAATAAGCATGCCAAAACACACAGTTGAAGACACAGAGAAAACATGGCAAACAAGTGATGGTGTGTTCCCTATTTCTAGGCTCATCACCATCTTAGGCACATTACAAGCACACACCGATGATTGGGCTTCGCTACAACAATCACTGAAGACACACTTAAGGGTTGAGTTAGTCACAGAACCGCTCCCCACCTCTACAGAGGACTTTTGAAAATGATAGGATGATGCAATCTTCTCTAAGAAATACACCATCCCTGCCTCTATAGAGGGCTTAAGATAAAAAGGATATACATGATATCTCACCTCCATAGAGGGCTTACATGATTGATTGATTGATTGCAAACAAACTCAAGATAGATGATGCACTCATCACGCAGGTCTTTGCACCTAAGGACAAACACATAGCTAACATCTACACAGACATCTTACCTTATATATGCCCCCACCTTAAGGTGGTTGATATTAGTTATCGATATCAAGCACATTAAGGTAGGAATAAAACACACAAGGGAACACAAACTTTCGCAAAGCCCATGCTCCCCGAAGGTGACATGTACTTTACGATCACCAAATGTTCCCACAAACACATCCCTATAAGAAACATGTTAGTGTCTACAACATCATGATAAACAACAACATCAACACATATGATTAACCACACAAAGAGCCAAGGTTATACTACGAATTCGGAGTTCGAGGATAACCATGGGGCTATATCACAAAGCTCTCTGAATTGAGTACCACCAAGGCTAGATTCAAAGACAAATAAAGGTGCACAGAGCAGTAGTATTGTTAAGGTTTGTAAATGCGATAGAAACATCATCAAAGTTACTTTGCAAAAAGCACAAGTGCTTCCACTAGCCAAGAATCGAATAAAATATACAACCCCATCATCATATTAGGAACTAAGTCCATTTTTTGATTGCTCTCAAAAGGGACACTAGGTCTGCATCAGTATAAATGTTTGTTGTCATCCACCCACTAGATAGAAATACTAGAGGAAGGGAAACAATAAATAAGAGAGGAGAAACAAGTGTCTTAGGGACAGTCATGTAGGAGGGTGCCCCCAATGTCACCAAATGCAACGCTATGTCCGTAAGACACAACACACAATAATGAAATCAGAGAGAGATGCAATATAGAAGAATGATGATACAAATAGAATAAGGTCACGACAGAGGCAGTCTCCTGGTATCTTGAACCTTATGGGAGAATCTGAGCTCATCCTAGGAGGCCTAAACAACACATAACACATCACTGGGGAAGCACATCATGAGATAGATAAAGGTTTAGAGATACTTACCTGTAGGGTCTTTCGGGCTAAGTCTTATCATCAAGTAAATCATCATCATCTTCCCACCACCAAATGCTAGAGGAAAGTGGGACATAATGTACCATATCCCAACTCTTGTCTTTCTCATCATGTTGTTCATTGTTAGGATCATGTTTGTTTGGTTAAATGTTAAGATCAATGTTTTCTTGTTGAGATGCAAGGTAAGCTCGTCACCTTCTCTTTCTCCTTTTTGCATGTTGACATTGTTGTGCTTTACGACTTAGTTTTTGTTAACATAGGGCTTTTCTTTGTCATGGATTTTTGTGTTGTAGAGGAAGAAGTACCAATATCAAAGTTCATTTGCTAGGTGGAATGCTTGCTTTTTGAAGCTTACTAGCATGCTTATTCTCTATCCTCTTAGTGATGTCCAAATGACTTGAATATTCAAACAAAGGAGGGACATTAAAGGTCTTCTCTTCCTTAGTGAAATCTAAGGTGTGTGAACAATCAACTAAAGGGAGGAGGTTGGTGGGATGATCCACAAAGGTAGGAATTTGATTATTGTTAAATGAATGCTCATTTTCTACCCATGGAATGTTCTTTGTTAAAGGGAGTTCTTCATTCACTAATGCTTCATCTTGGCCAGGGAGAGCAGTGGAATTACTAAAGCTATCCCTAGTCTTCTCATTTGAGTATTCAGTTACAGGGGAAGTAGGATAACTTATGGGATCATCATCAGCTCTTTCCTTCCTACTCATGGAGAAGAACTCAGTTAAGCTTTCTAATATCATAGGATGTTCACTCATGAGGGTTAAAAATTGGTCAAAATCAAGATCTTTGATAAATGCATGCAAAGATACCATTGAAAAATGACATGAATGTGCCATTTCAATGTAAAATCATATTTTGAGAAGCTTTTCAAATTGATGCAAAAGACAAGTGCAAAACTATATGAAAGAATAGCCTTAAATGCTTGATTTTTTATGTTTTTTCAATGCAAATGAATGAAACAAAAGGTGTTGTAAGGATTTTGATCAAGGGAAGCAAATTATATGTCTAATATTAGTCCAAAATAGAAATATGATCCTTCTCAACACACTCTTGATGTAAATCCAAGATAATACCAAGTCAAACTATAGTGAAAATATGTCGAAATAGGCACTTTTTCACCAAAACTCAATGCTAAGGAGCATAACAAAGGGTGTTGTGAGGAAAGTGATGATGGAAAACAAATTATATCAATAATAACAGCCACTTAATGTCAAAATACCCAACACAACATGATTTTAATGCCACTTAAGGTTAAACCCTAGTGAAATATAGCAAAAATAGGCTATTTTTCACAGTTTTTCAATTCCAAGACCTAGAAAAAGAGGTGTTGTAATTAATTTCAGGAGGTGCAGAAAATAAAATCAATGATATTAGTCACCTAAATCTATAAAATTGATCACAACATGCTTAGAGTGCAAACTAGGTCAAACCCTAGGGCAAAAATAGCAAAAATGTGTAGTTTTCACCAAGTTTTCAATACAAGAGCCCGTTAAAAGGCTGCTGTGAAGATTTTTATGAGGGACAACAATTTATTACCCTGATAAAAACTAATTAGTGCAAAAATACCCTTCACAACATGCCTATGGTGCAAGTTTAGAGAGTCGATAAGGCCAAATTTAGTGAAAATCGGTGTTTTTGAAGCCCTATGATGCAGAGAAAAGGATAAACTCAACTCCCTTAGGACATATTTCACAAAAATGGGTTTCAATCAACACACTTTACAAGGCTATCACTCTTTAAGGCAACTCTTCCTTCACAAAACCCTTGTTTCATAATGTCAAAACTAAGATTAAGGCATAGAACTGATTGTTGAATCTTCAAACAACATTAAAATTGCTATCTCAATCCCTTTCACCAACATGAACAATTCAAACATAAGAAGTTTCAATAGTGGACTGTCCTAATCCACAACTAGTCCTATTTAGATCCCACCAATAAACAACTTCACATCTCCAAGCCCATTTCACTTCACCAATGGCACCAACAAGTGCAAGTATATCTATAAAACATAATTATACCATTCCTCCAAATATGTATTTAAGATACTTCAAAAAACACTTATACTATATCTTCATTTTGGACTCCAAAATATGACTGTCAACAAGACTACCTTAACAAGACAGTCATCTAAAAGGATTCAAAAAAACTTATGATTCATCCAAACCCAACTGGAAAAGTCTCTCAATACACTTTATCAACCATTTAAAACATTAAAACCCATGATGGACTCATACAACACAAACAAAACTCCATAAAACATCACTATGTACTAGTTTTACTAGTCTTTTTCTCCATTTATAGACCTATGGCTTCGTGATAATTGCCCCAAACCACTTCTTCAGACTCTGCAACCTTGAGATCTTTTAAAACACACCTAAAACTTTCTTCATACCACTTTATAGGGAGATCCACCAGAAACATGATGAGAAATACAATTTTAAATGTTTATTGTTAACCTAAGTCAAGGTTTATGACTGATTTCTGAAAATCCACAATATCTAACTCAAAATAGCATCAAATTGCATGAAACAAAATGTAAAAGGAAGGTGATTGAAATAACTATTACTTACAACCATTTAAACATGATTCCTACCCGTACAGGGCTGTACAGCATCAGAAAATAGAGAAATTCTATCTCCAATCACCCACACTTCTTCAAATGTACATAAGGCCTTTTAAAGGCATTTCAACATGTCTCTATAACTTCTAACTACCTCCAAACATAACTAACTAATGTAACTCTTTACTTTCCTATGTTGCATTTTTGTAACTAATGACTTTTTTTACAGTTTTATGACATTGTTTTGCAAGTATGAACTAAAAATGACTTTCCCATGACCAAGGTAGAATATAATGACCCTAAAACATTATTAATGGCCTTGATATTTCCCTCTTACATCAGTATAACATCAAAATTGACTTGTCCTTCAAACATTTCATCATAGAAGTATGAAAATACCATGGTGCTCCTGCACCACCCTAGGTTTGAGATTTTGGCACCAAATGCTATATGAATGTTTTGAAGTCTAATTTATGATGAAAATGAAATGTTCTCAGATCTGAAGATGAATTCCAAGCTTTAATATGCAAAATGTCAATGCAAATCTAATGAAAATGCATGAAAATTGCTAGTTTTTTGTTGAAATTTTCTATGCAAAAATGCAAATTTACACTAGAATGCAAGACTACAGCCAAATTATAATTTTAATGAACCTCTAAAATCAGTAGAAAATTTTGAAAGAAGATTTTGCCTACTGACCCTAGATTTTGGAATTACTAGGTTTAATTAAAAATTATCAAAATTTCTACAAAAACCTAGCAAATTAATGATGAAAATGCAATGCAAATTATTGAATTTTTGTTTTTTTCTATATTTTATATCAGATCTGATGCAAAAATCATGAATTAGGAAAATTCAGAAAGAATTGATGCAATTTAGTAAGCCAAACAATGCAATTTTTTTGAATTTTTCAAAATTTTCAATTTTTTTGAATTTTTCTCAATGCGATAAAATGAATGACTATATGAATGAATGAAATCAATCTAAATCTAAAGAAAAACACTCATCAAGTTGTAATTTAAGTCCAAAAACATGGGTTCACCAAAATGTTTAGGGTAAAAATTGGATTGTTTAGTTTTTAGTGTTTAGATGTTTGAATCCTCCTTTCACCCTATACATTCAAGGATCTAGGGTCGAGTGGCTAGGCACTATCATACCCTAGGTCACTGTGAGATGTAGGGAATCTTGGATTAGGGTGTTTAATTATCAAATTTCCTTCTCTTATGCTTAATTGACCATTAAAACCCTAATTTCGTAAATATGACTATAAACGGAAGAATAATAGAAAAAGCTCTTGTAGACGGAAGCAAAATATCAAATCATAGAGTACCTATTTTTGGGATTCTGAGGCAAAAAATTTAGGGAGAAAAGAGCAGACACCCAAGTCCAATGCCCTGCTTTTTGTTCAGATCTGGAAACTCAGTCTGCAACTCTTCCCTGCTATCCTAGAGATTTTCCTGTCACAGAAGTTGGAGGACTAATGAGTGGGCACCCAAGTCCAAGTGGCTATTTTTTCTTTTGTTCTGCAATTTTGACATTTAAGATGCCTTACTACAACTTCACTTTTCCCAGCTCCACAACCTATAACCTGCAACCATGAAAACTTTGGGAGGGGGTTGTGGTGTTTAGAGGCTTGCCTCAGTCAAGCCTCGGAGAACACTTAAGTCTCTGAATACCATTGTCAGATAAAGAGTGTGTGCCCTTGTGAGATAGAGGTTAAAACTAAAGGAAATGATGATGAAAACGCAATATAATTTCACCTTGTAGTGAAGATATCATGGGAGGAAGATGCTCTTCATTCCATGATGAAATGAATGCTCAAATCTATAAACACAAACACATAAACCACACAAATCTACTCTTGCAACATAATGAAAGTCTTAAATCACCTTGAAAACACTTAAACATCACCATTACCATCTAGTTTACAAATGAATGCCTAAACATACTTTTATATACAACCACAAACACTACTGCCAAGATTTTCGTAATTCAAACTTACCATGTCGGCATAGGACCCAAATAACAGTCATAAACTGACACCCAAAAATTAGGGCTGCCCCAAAATAGGGCAGGACTAGGGTGCGAGCACCCATGTCCTCCCCCCAATTTTGGGTAGAGTAAAGCTCAAGGGATCCTCCTAGGTCCCATTTGTCATGTTACCGAGGGCTCATTCCATTGGGATGCCAAATTATGAAGTAAGATGTCCTAAATGCATGCAAAAGACCCGAGAGCTAAACCTTATGAGGGAAAAGCCCCCAAGGGAACATTTTCTGATGTTACAAATAGAAACCATTAGGTGGTCAGATGTAACAAAAGACCGAAGTCCACGATCATGTATCTCTTAAATTTCTAGCACTCTAGAATTCCAGCATTGCTAACTCTAGTTGGCATTCAAGTCTGTTCCTCCACTAAGCCATACTCAAAAACCTACATAAATACATAGATCTTTTCACAAAATCATGTCAACATTAGTGACAAACTCTAATCAATTTAAAAACAAATATTGTACATCATTCTTTCAAAAATAAACAAATATTACATATAAGACTAATAAATTGGCATGGTTTAGGTAGCTTAGTGGCATAGAAAGGGTCATATGGTTAATGATAAAAATGAGGTTATTTATACCTCATCACCCTCCCCTCTCTAAGGTTGAGTAGGTCCTCCTGCTCTCTACTGAGAATGGATCCTTTGCCTCTCTGCTTCCCTTTTCATGTTAAGTTCATCAAACATTGTACTAAGATCATACATGTCCCCTACTTCTTCATCCTAACGGTCAGGATATTTGAGAAAGCCCTTATGTAATTTTATTCTCATTTTCCATGCATGAATATCTCTAGGGTCTTGTTCTATAGTAAAACAAACTATGGGTGGGGGCTATAAGATCAAAGGGGTATGTACCTCATGCCTATCCACTTAGTCTTAATTTATTGTAAAATATCTGTCAAGGCTTCTTCCCTCCTGTATGACCACCTGAGGTTGGTTACAAAGATCATCTCTCTTCTCTTTAGGTACATTGGCAGAGGGGTATATCATTCCTCTTAGGCATTCCATGCCCTAGTTATCAAGTTTGGCCCATTAATGCTAAAGTCTTTAAAACAAATTCTCAAACTTTCAATGTATTTTTCTTGCATAGCCTCATATTTCGTAATCCTTTTGAATTGAGTTTTGAAGGCAAAGGGCTTATGATGTGGATGCCTCATAAGGAACTTCCTACTATCCTTTTTGCCTGTAGATATTCCCTGGTTCTCTCCTACCAATTGAGCTAATTTTGTAGATTGGACATAAAGTCTCTGAGTTGTACCTCTCCTACAAAGAGCTTAATGAAGAAATCGTCGTATTTTTCCAATAGAAGATTATGCACAAAAAATTCACATAACAGATTTTGTTGAGCAGGGGGTGATTCTTTAAATGTCTCTAAGAACTGCTTATCATTTGGATCATGAGGTAAATTATAGGAGATTCTAAGGAGTTTCCATCTTAGCACTTGCTCATTGAGGAACATCAAATATAACCTAGATGGTTTCCAACAAGATAACAATAATTCTCCTATTTTACATGCATCTATTTTTGCCTGATATAGTCTATCATAGGATTCTTTTAGTAGTACTAATTCTTTCTTAAGTCAGGCATTTTCAATTCTAGCTTGTCTAAAAAATTATCTTTCCATCCATTTTCTCAGTAGGGGAGGAATGTGTACTTGGAACCATTCCATCTTTGTTGGTTCAGTCTATATTTCCTTAGACTCCATGACTAGTTTGACATTTACTTCTTGCAATTCTTGCTCCAATTCCACAGTTTGGCTAAGGGCTGCATTAAGTTCTTGTTTATACTTTTCTTATCTTTCTACAAAGGCTTGAAGAAACACTACAAAATTATCAGTCAAATTCTTTATCTGTTCATCCTTTTTAGACAAGTTTGTTGAATGTTCCTTGCCTTTCTCCCCAAACTATTTCAACTAGGACTAAAAATCTCTAATGATTTTATCTTTCTTTTCTAGTCTGGTTCCCAAATCTCTTACCTCATGATCTCTTTACTATAGGAGTTCTTCCTTTTTATCAATATCTTACTTCTGTACACAAATCTACCTATCACTATGTTGCAACTTCTCTCTTAATTGTACAATTTCTTCCCTTAACCTATTCAACTCAATTTCCATTTGATCATGTTTTTCATTTTCTATATCTCTTGAAAGAGGTGAGCCAAGCATTTCTATATTTTGGTCAAATACATATCCTTCATTATTTTTTCTATAGGGCCTTGCTCTGTCATCTATATCATATAGTAGATGTGGTTGTTCATTTGGTATTATTGTTTCAAGCTCATTTCTATCCAGTGGTTGTTTGGACATTGAAATTATTTCCATAAAATCTTGTTCTCGTGCTTTAGTTTCTTTAATATTTGTAAGGGCCAGATTATGTTCATCTACCTTCTCTTTTTCTTTCTCAAGTGGGGGATTTTCTTTTTCAAACTCATGAGTGTCAATTTTTCCAAGGGTTTCATTTTCACTTTGTTGTCTATCCCGCCTCTTCCTTTTTGGGATAGGCGGTTGCTCACTCGCAAAAGAACAACTGAAGTCCATATCTAATCTTTTGCTTCTTCTTAGAGGAGGAGGTCTTTGCAATTTTTCTTTAGGCCTCTATTTTCTTGTCCTAGGAAGGCTTTTTGGTTCATCTCTAGAATCAACAAATTCCACATTCTCCTATTTTTCTGGAGTCTCCAAAATATTATGGGTCCTAGGGGGTTCATCAGTCTCTAAAGGGTTTAGCACATGTTCTGACGCCTCACCTTTAGGAGCCCCTCTGTGAAACTAGGGTTTAGGAGAAGGCTCCCTAGGGTTTCTTATGGCTATTCCAGATGATTCCCCCCTCTCAAAGTGCCCTGTGGGTGCTAGGGTTTCAAACTTTCTAAGAAAGCTCTGCCATCTTTCATATGTTTTCCTCTTTTTTAGCAGTTGGTATTTGCAAATTAAAGAGGTGATGCCATGGTGTTTCAATGGCCCAGACCTAATTTTATATCTTTCTATCATATGAATAAGGGAATTATACAAGAAAGAAGGAAGGTTGATTCTTAATTCATGTTTTTCAGCATCATGGCGCAAATGAGTGAGCAGACAAAAAGGGGGACCTACAATAGTAGCACACTGGCTGTCACGAGTAAAGTATTTAATAATCCATGTGACTGTCATTCTCCATGGTTCTACTATTGACATTCTCTGAAAACCCTAGTTGGTTGCAGTTCCCCTTCCCTTAAGAAAAGTTCTAGCATTTTCTGAAAAGAAATGTTGGTTGATTCCTGCTAAATCTACTCCTTCATTTTTAACACCAGACAATTTAGAAATGATTCAAGTACTTACCTTAAATTTTCTTCCTCATACAATGGAGGGCCCATTGGAGAAATTCTCAACAAATTCATCAACCGGTTCCGCATTGTGTCCCTTGGATTTCTTAATAAAGTCCAGCCACCCTTCTTCTTGAAATAGCTCTAAAATCTTCTGTAGGGCCAACAGCTTCTTTGTAGAATTAGTTTCTGGTTTCCACTTCACCCCCATACTAGTTTCACTGATAACCCTTGCTGAATTCTTTACTAAACTACTATGATAACAAAGGTGACTAACTATTTAAGCTGACTGAACTGAAGGATCAAATGAAAACCAATTTCACGGATAAGTGTATTTGTATTAAAAAACAATAGTATGCACCTTTGCAAACAAGTGATTTCAAACTATACCCATACTGCAACTTAGGGCACTTTGAGCATAAATAGTACTTTTATTTTGTTCTACTAAAATCGTGTTCAAAAGAAAACTAAAAAGTAAAAATCAATATGGGAAACTAGCAGAAAATATTTTGTATAGACCACAAAAGCTTACTCTTTCTTCACTGATGTAGTTCTCTTGATGGTTGCTTTTACAATTCATTTATCTTTTTTCCGAATGCTTTACTTACTAAAGTTATGTGGTAAGACACAATCTTCTACCGTCTAGCCGTAAAAAAAATGTACACTCTTGGATTTGCTCCCATCTAATGCATGTTTATAATGATCAAAGGATGATGACTATTCTTGATGTAAAACTAGGAATAAATGAATGTCAATGAAAATATTTACTCTACAAGAACAAAGAGAATTGAAAACAAAATATAGGAACCTATTAATACCTTGCCATCACCATTCATATAAAGGCATGCATACTTACCTATAGGCCAAACAATATTCAACAATCACCAAAATTAAGATGCCATATGATAAACAAGAAACAAAACAATTGAACTTTGGAAGAATAAAACATGAAAGTTTTGATGATTGTCACAAGTATTGTGTACTTTAGATTAAACTTATCCATAATTTAGGAAGAAAAAAATGAACTTACACCTCTCCCTTGATTCATAGGAGAGTTTACTTCTTGATATTGGATTTTCCTTTCTTGAGTGGTTAGCAAAATATATCATTCACCTCTCAAATTTTGCAAAGAAAAAAAAGAGTTTATGCCTCTTCTTCCTTTGTTAGGAGAATCTATGCCCTAACTTTGCTACACTTTGTAAAAATGAGATCCCAATATACATGACAATACACCTTTAGATTCTCACATGAACACTTATTCTAATAAAGGTGTTACTTCTTATGGTTCCAAGACTAGCCTTCATTGTGAATATTGTTTATCTTCATCTAAATGGGTTAGTCACTATGGAAAATGATATATAATTTTGCAAAATCTTGGATACAATGGAAGAGGGTTAAGTTTGAAACAACAACATATCACCAAACCTATCAAAATTCTTAAAATGAATTATAATAAGGGGATAGGATATTCATGTGCCATTAGTAGTAACATAGATCTACCTTTGGTTAATCATGTTTTAGTCTAGATGAGAATTATATGAACATACTCCCTCCTCTTGACACTTTTGTAAATGATGAATCTTTCATTGAATACTTGAGTATTAATGATTTATTGCATCTAATTGCACCTAACATGATACATGTCTACATCATATGATGCTAATCCTACATAATATGCAATGCAATCTTACTTAGGTTGAGGACTAGGGTATGGATATCACCAAATTTATCATGCACAATTAATGTAGGTGTCATTTGGCTTTTATTGTCATTATCCATTTGGAAATTGGGTTCATCAATTCATGGCTTCGACCAGTTCTACCAAATCCATCCTATAGGCTATCTTGTATCACATCATAATTAGGTTAGCAATATTCATGACCAAGCGAGTTAAAATGTATCTCAAATCACTATTTTGGATGGATAACTAAACCATAGATTCTAACTGCAAATCATTGTCATGTCTATAACGGCATAAAATAGAAATGGACTAGTTGAGTTTCACAATGGTGATCAAGCCACCCATGTACCTTCCAATCAACTTTGAAAGATGGTACTATCAACAAAGAATTAAAACCTCAAGGCTTCATGATGATATTACATCATGAAATCATTTATGAAATCAAATTTGAAATTGGTTGTGATGTTTATTGTGAAGAGAGATGGATTGTAGAGAATTGAACAAGTGCAGTAAACAAAGGCAATTATGAAGGGGAAATGGAGTGTTGTGAGACATTAATTTTCCTTCTAAAAAGGAATAGATTCAGAGGGAGTTCTAGGAAAACACTGAGTGCAAAATATGGATCACTTCCTATATTTAATAATTGCATATAGATTACTAAGCAAAGTATATTAATAAGCCATTCTTGAGAAGATATATAGGTGCACATATATAAAAGAAGAAAAGTGGATTAATAAACATTTTTGAGAAAATATATAAATGAGTGTATAGATCACACCATGTACGACCCAGCTCTTTTCTTTTATGTGGATAGTTTAGTGATAGGCATGCATGACTATGATACTTATGTTTTGGATGATTTGTATTATTTGATTATGTTGATACTCTTTTCGATAGATTTATATGGTTATGGTACTTGTAGATTTGGATGTTATGGATTAGACCTCATATCCTCACCTCTTTGAGGGCTTCTAGGAGGAAGCATAATCTTAGGGGAGGAGGATGTAAGGCCTACCTATTCACTTAGATATTTTATTATACTTTTATGACATTTTATTTAGTGGACTATATTCTTTTATTATTGTGTTGGTACTATTATGCATAGAGTAGAGGACTATGGAACATGTGGATTTGAACATTTTATATGTTTTAATTTATGGTTGAGAGTATTAGACTTATATGATTTGGAGAATTGATTGTTAGAGCAATTACATGATTGGAATACTTATATGTTTGAGTGATAGATTTATTTTAAATTAAATTATATATATATTGAAATGTGAAAATTAGTGTTGTTTAGTTAAATTGATTTTTATGAGAAATGACTAGTTAATATTTTAATTATATGTTTACTTTAATGTTGCTTTGGTTATTTCTACCAAGATAATCTGATATTCAAAAATTGAGTTTTGTAAGGGGTGGCCAAGGTAATAGAATTCAAAGATCTTTCCAAGAACATCTTGTGTTAACTCCCTAGATCAAGGAGTATATTACCTTGTAGATTGAAGAGAAGACATCTTGGTGATAGCACTGGATTTCTAATTTCCTTCTCCATCTAGTTGATAAAATTTGCTAAAGCCTCATCCCCTGTAATATTCTTTGCCCTCTTTTTTCCCATCATCTTCTTGGCTGGTGCCTCCTCCATAATCATCTTCCATCCCACCATCCTGTTAACATCTTTCCTACATAATTGGTGATGCAGGACCCCCGCCAACACCTTCTTCCCTTTCATTCCATCCCTGGAAGCCATGACCCACAGTACCTACCCTAACCTCCTACCAGATGTGATACAAGGAGACACTGAATGAGAACAAAGGTGAAGCGAATGACGCCTTTACCAACCTACATCATCCAACTTACTACCACCCATGCCACCCAAAATCATAATGCCCCCATCCTCAAGCACATTTGAACATCTTACACATATGGTTCCTAAGGGTGTCATTGATGTCAACTCTGTCATAAGGTTGTCATTGATGTCAACAATATCATGTGGTGATGGATGATGTTGATAAGGGAGATAGATGTGCATATGATGGTGATGTTCATGGATGTTTGATGGTGTTCATGGTTGGATGCCATGCCCTGTCTAGTGATTGAAGAGAAGACATATTAAGATGGGAATTAAAAGTTCATGGTTGGATGTCATGTCATGTCTGGTGACTAAAGAGAAGACATATTAAGATGGGAATTAAAAGTTCATGATTGGATGTCATGTCCTATCCAGTGACTATAGAGAAGACATACTAAGATGATCAGATGTGTTGTTGTCATTGGGGAGATGTTTCTAATAACCTAAACCATGGTGTATGCTCTCTCCTGTTGTTCCTAAGAATGTATATGTCATGATAGAAGGAAGTTTTAGCCTCTGGATGTTGGTGAAAGTTTCTACTATAGAAAGACTACTTTGTAGACTGTTTGGGAGAATAGTCCACATTTTCATGCTATTGATGTTATGCCTCTATGGATTGAAAGATAGCTTCATATAGTGCCTATTCTTGTATGTTCCAAGTTTCATGTTGTTTGGATTATCGGAAGAGTGTTTTTCAACTAACAGTTTGAAGATAGTGTGTTATAGTGTGTTTCGAATGGCTACTTGATCTCAGAGTACATGTTTGAAGGTATGTGGCACAATGTCTTTATTGTGCAGAGTTAGAGATGTATCTAAAGATGTTGTATGAGTCATGAAGACTCATCTGGAAGATTTTTATGAAGATCTTTCTTGGTTCCAGTACCGCACAAGGTTTTCAAGTGGTTGTGACCGTTATGCTTCAAGTTTCATGTTTTCCTACTTAAGGTCATCCTATTTCAAATGAATGAAGCATGCAGATGGTTTTATTTGAAGGATGATGCTGTAAAGAATGTTTAGTACTAGGTTAAGCATGTGTTTAGGTCAGCAAGGCAAGTTTCTTCTCTTGGAGTAGCGTGTAGTTCATAATAGGGTCTGTTCTATGCATGTTTCATGATGTGTTAATCTTTGGCCGACTTGTAAATTGTAATATTCTTGTTGTATTAGCTAACTTGCAATGTAATCAATGTAATATCATTTATATATTGTGAACCTACTTGATCTAGGTGAGGCATGATTGTGAAAATGAAAAAATGAAAAAGTGAAGAGTAGAATATAAATATTATATGCATTGTGATGTGCAACTGAGGGAGAAAGAACAAAGGTGTTAGAGGCTATCCTAATTCATCTTAAAGACTATTTTGTGACAGGAGGGAAGTGAAGAGTGTGCCTAATTGATCCAATCATTAGAAGAAGCATAATTGATATCATCAAAGGTGTGAGCTTTAATGTCAGTTTTCAGGCAGTAGAAGGACTGTCATACTGTATTCATTTCTGAGTTTCCTCTCAGTTCATGGAGTAGTTTCTTCCTTGGGTTGTAGCCCTAAAAAAAAGTTTGTAGGGAGTTGTATCTTCCTTGGGAGTGACCCTAAAAACCTTTCTTCAGGAAGTAGTAGGTTCCTTGGATTGTAGCCCTAAAACAAAGTTTGCAGGGAGTAGTTGCTTCCTTGGGTTGTTGCCCTAAAACAAAATTGTAATCTTGAGCTTTATATATTGTGAGTTAATCCTCATCGTGGTTTTTCCCTTATTGGGTTTTCCACGTATATCTGGTGTTATGTGTTGATGTGCATTATGTTGATCTTTCATGTTTATGTTGATGTTGTAATGCTTAAGTTTTAATTTGCTCCAGAGGATTTGTAGTTTGTTTAGATATTGATTAACCCCCCCCCCCCCCCGCTCTCAATATCCTGGTGTGTTCAACAAAATGGTCTATCAACCTTCCCACCTCCCTTAAGCATTTAATTGATCTCACCCATTATTGGGTGGTGTATGTGTTGTAATGTATTGGTCAATTTTGTTTATTATTTTATTCTTTATATTGTTGGTGAATTAAATTAATTTTATTATTTTGAATTTGCATGGGTAATTCTTGTGGATAATTGATTTAATTTTAAAACAATACTCTTTTTTTTAATTTATTTATGGAGAAACTTTATTTTGTTTTATTGTTTATTTTAATTATTTAAGTTGTTTTAATGGATTTTATTAAAACCTTATTTTTGTTTTAATAGTTTTCTTTGAGAGATTTATTGTTTTTTAAAATTATTTTTGAGGAAAAAAGAGGACTTTTTGGTGGATGATTACTTATTGATTTATTTTTGTTTTGAATAGGAGTTTTTTTCATTCATTTGGGGATCTCTCTTGAGTTTTGGTTTTTGGGAAATGGAATTCTTGAAATTTTGGTGAAGAAGACTTGTTTGGGTTTTTGGTGAAGAAAAGTTTGATTAGAAATTTGGGAAGGTTTTTGGAAGAGTACGAGATTTGGAAAGAATCTTGCCATTTGTGTGCTTCTCCTAACTTGGAGAGTAGAAGGTAGGATCTTATCTTCTATGGTTATTGTGAATGTATATTTTTCTGAAAGTGATTATGATTTTAGGATGATTCATGTTTTTGGTTATTTTTGTATAGGTTGGTTGGAAGTTGTTCTTCCCTTAAGGGTGAGAACCTCCTATGTGTTAGGGTTTGAGAGAGGTGAGAAGCTTCTCTTGGGGGACTTTATGTAGTTGGATTTTGTGGAAAACGTGTTGATGATTTTTTGTAGTTGGGTTTTGTGAAAGAAGTGTGAAGAATTTTTGTAGTTGGGTTTTGTGAAAGAAGTGTGAAAACTTTTTGTAGTTGGGTTTTGTGAAGAAGTGTGAAGAATTTTTGTAGTTGGGTTTTGTGAAGAAGTGTGAAATTTTTTGTAGTTGAGTTTTGTGGAAGAAGTGTGATGGATTTTTGTAGTTGGGTTTCATGGAAGATGTGTGATGGATTGAAGAAGAATATGTGAAAAGAAGTTTATTTTTGTCCCCAAGAGGGATGATCATCCCTTCTTTCCCCCTTTGAAGAATCCATTTGGATTCTTAGTTTGTGTGTCATGCTATGTGATTGATTGTGTTTGTGTATTTGTATGTTTTTGTCAAACTGAATAGTCAATGTGAAACCTATGATCTTGGAAGATCTCCTAGCTCAGGGGTGGGTTGGTTATCCAATCCTATGGTAGGGAGGAAAGCATGCCTGCCATCCATGTTTGATGTGTGCATGATTTTTACACAAAGGTTGAAGATACTTGTGTTGTTCAACATATGTCAAGAGCTTGAAGCTATTCCTTGTGAATCATTAAGTATTTAAAAAAATAATAGAGAAATCTAAAGCAAAAACAATTAGATTTCAGATTGTTCAACTATAAAAAATAGTATGTTCTATCTTCAATAATTGTTTTTAGAAACTAGGTTCTTCTGAAACTTTTAGAACAAGTGCATAATTAAGTTTTATAAATCATATAAAAAATTCATCAATACCCAATATTAGATATCAAGATAAAAAGCATTTGTGACTGTATGTATGTGTTGTTATAAATTGTTTTGAGAAAAATCAGTTTGTTGCATCTTAAATAAATTTCTTTTTATAAATTGTGTTTCTTTGATATTTTTATTGAAGATATGCAGCCTAGTTGACTAAATCCTCACAAGAATTCAGACATACCCATATTCTCAATTATGAGATATGTATGAATCATCAATTGTTTATCTGTTCTCTTGTTTTGATGATTATTATTGTATATGTGATTATATATATATATATATATATTAGAAAAATATATTGAAAAGAATTATTGATAAAATATTTATGATATTTATAGATCTATGTGTTACCTTTTTGACACATTTTAAAATTTAGAAAAATATTATGTTTTAAGAAAGTTATAGCTTTTACAACGGAAGACTTATAAAATCAATCTATAGAAATAAGAAAAGTATGTTTTGTTAAAGCAAAAAAACAAAAAGTAGATTAAAGAATTAAAAATATATATAAATAGATCTTGCTTTATTTCTTTAACAAACAAATTACTTACTTTCTTTATTAGTAATTAAATTTATTTGTTTAAGCTTGCTTATTATTTTGTTTAAATAAATACATAGTTACGGTAATGGATGAAAAATTAAATATATATTAATCTTGTTGTATCATTAACTGGGGACTTTTAATGGTTAATTGATATTTAATTTAAAGAGTTATTTGTAATCGAAATGTTTTATTATTATTTTTAGTTTATTTATTTGCATTATTTTTTTTTTTAGATTGCAAGAATCAAGTAGCCCTCCTATAAACTGCACTGTGTTTGGTAAACTTTTTTCACATGACCGGTGATGCTGGCATGACACGCCCTCCGGTACCACAGGGACAAGGGGAGACTAGACTTCGTGACCTTCTTTACCGCAATGGAATTTTTTAGCCAATCGAGCCAAGGCCCCCGCCCCATTATTAAATTTTGTTAATAATCATTAAAACTATTTAATTCATTAAAAGAGTAATTAAACCGTAAACATAATTAATAGATAATTTAAAAATAAATTCTCTAAATTGGACTTGAGTAGATATGCAAGTCTATTAAATATTGTAATTATGTTTTCATTTGTTTTATGATGAAAATGATTAAATTAATTTATATAATTAATAGATGACCGCATCCGTTTATGAAACTAACCTCTTCGTAAACCATATTTGAATTATGTTTTAATTTTTTTTATAACGTAGATTAGTATAAATGTAATTTCAAATATTAGTTGAAAATATCGTGTCATGGTCACAAGAAGACTTCATTAGGTAAACCTTGTTATTTCAAAAGCAATAGTTGTTGTTAAATTTAATACATTTAGTTTAAAAAATATTCATGTTCATGTGCCTTTTTGTACACGTGTGTACTGTTGGTTTTAGGACAGACAACTAAGAGGGGTGGGTGAATCAGTTGTCACCAAACTTTTGTTCCTTAACCACTTAAAACTTACTTATATTTCAATAGCATAACAAAGATTCAATCATGAAGCATAATGCAATAACTTAAGAGTAGAAACACATTCAACACATATAACACCAAGATTTTTAACTTGGTGTTGGATTTTTCCAAACTGGATGCTTTTTCCCAGTTATCTCTACAAGGTAGCCATCATTGATCAATAGGATTTCTGGGCTAGGGGCCAATAGTATAGGAGATAGACTCTATAAATATCTCCTCTTCTTCTTTAGGCTCTGCAGAACCAAGGGGGGTATTCCCTTTTCAACATCTATAACATGTCATTGTAAACCTACTTGGACATTGATACAAAGTAGATAAATCCTCACTTGTGCAGACCAAAACTGTAAAATAAGTGTAAAGGGGCTAGCTTTGGGCCTATGCTCAGTTGTAGACAGAGGATTTTGGGTCCTAAAACTACTTCTAATATCCTAAAGGCTTATACTTGAAGTTTGAGTTTGTATTTGTATTTGGATGCAAAACTAGGACCTTGGGCTGTAACCTAAATACAGGACTGGAACGGTGCTTATCTCAAGGCTCGGAGTCAATAGACATACACATGTGAATGTACACATAAACTTGGATCAATGACTGGGTCTCAAGGGAATTGTTTAGTATCTGCCTTACAGATACTTCCCAAGATTGAGTATTCAGTTATCTTTGCTTACAAAATCCTCACTGCAAAATATTATTCCCAACACTTAACCTAAAACATTTAATCTACTCCTTGAGCAGAAGTAAAAGACTAAGCATTCAACATAGCAAACCCATGTCACAGAATCTTAAACACCCCTTAGCTGTTTAGATTTAGAAGAAGAACACATTCAAATTGGAGACAAATAACAGAACACATGCAATGAAGCATTACTCATTTAAATCAACATGAAACCAATAAATTTATGCATAAAACATACAACATGAGATTCATAAACTCACAAAACACCCAAAAAATAGAGCCACCAATGAAGTTGTACCTTATCACAGCACCAAAATTTGTCCAGTTTTCAACAACAACAAATGAGTAACACAGTCTACCTTTTATAGCATGGCTGTGTACTCAGCAATTATTTACATGGCAATTCAAAATTTGCCAGATACAATGTATTATGAGAAATGGCACTTCAGAACATCAATGCAGCAGGCAGAGCGAGAGACGAGGAGTAGTTAGGTTCGAGCCCTGTGCCACCGCTTGGGGATTTTCATCCTTAGTCAGGTAGGTGGCACGTCCATCATCAACCCATGCCTCTATAATTTTGCAATCAATGGTCGACCTACCGATGTCCTGTGGAAACGTAGCAAACTGCGTGCTTTGGGAGCCTTCCTGCCAAGATGCCACTATGCTATCGCTGACTTTTCCATCTATGAGATCCATTATCCCACATTCACCCCGTAGTGACCCCATCAATACTTTATATACCAAGCCATGAGCAAACTTAATGTCGTGCACTTTTGCCTTGCACGACCTGCGATCTAACTGCTAACAGCCTGTCACTCAACTCCTATCGATGCCAAACCTTCATCGTTGTGACACAGACCATTGGGGCAACCAAAAATCCTTCCATCGACACACCCTATCACACCTGTTGATGATTACAATATACAGCCTTCTAGCCCTCCTTCTAGCGCCAGAAAACTGTTGATGATTACAATATACAGCCTTCTAGCCCTCCTTCTAGCGCCAGAAAACTGTTGATGATTACAATATACAGCCTTCTAGCCCTCCTTCTAGCGCCAGAAAACTGTTGATGATTGTTTTGATGCAATCATAACAATAAGTTAAAATTCACATATAATGAACTGAAACTATACTTGAAAGATAAGAAGGAATCATTTGAGATTCAACTAATCCCAAGTCTACAATGGTTCAGTTGGTCAAGTTCAGTTGGTCAATGTGAAGCTGTAATGTTCAAGGGGCCTTACGTAGTTTAGAGTTTCTTTGGTGGTTTACTGGACTAAGAATATGCAAAAGAATCATAGATTTCAACAAGTATTTTGTTCATTTGCATACAAGTGTTACTGTGCTGCAAGTTTTAGATGGTTTTTCTTGAATTATTGCAGCTTTCTTCTTTATACATTTATGAAAACTGTCTACTTTTAACTCTGTTATGCATGTTTCTTCAAATTTGAGACAATTTCCTTTAGATTTCTATGTTTTCAGCTAAATATTTCAGATGGGTTGGGAAAAGTTAGAAAGATCTAATCTATACCTCATTAAATCTACCGAAGGATCTAATTGTTCTGTTATGCACTATGTAAATACCACAGTAATTTGATCAAATCCACAGTAAAAAACCTTAAATGCAAGTTCTGAGCATTTTCACAAACATAGATTTAAAATTGCAAGCTCTCAAAGAAAATATTTCAAAACACAAAGAAGAGCAGGAGAACACTCAGAAGATAGATGCAGAACTCCAGATTCTATTGTATTAGAAACGAATAGTCATACATGATTTACAATGTAGGAATGACTCTTAGTTTCATTGATCATACTACAGAGAACTTACAAGCTTTACAGATACAGTAAGGCAGCCAGACATTCCACGCGCACCTTACTGCAGACAAACAGGCGACCTCCTTCTTCTACTTCTAAATTATGCTAAGCTAACTCACTGTGTGCTCCTAAAAATCCCTGTTGTAGCCCCTGTTGTTTTCCTAAAATCCCTGTTGTAAAGCATTACAATGTAGAGAGGCACAATATAAAGACTCTCTGATTGTCCTCACTACAGCAAAAAAAAAACCTAACTGAACCCCTGGTTCAAACCCCTGGTTACAGCAATAAATACAGGTGAACCAGCTCTTCCAAAATATCTCTGAGCAGTGTCAAATCTGGGCGAAATATTACCCCTTCTAAGAAGTTCCGGCAGCTTGGCAATAACTTTTGTTTGTCTGTTGCAGTAATACCTTCAGCTGCAACTCTGTCCTCCATTGGTTTGGCCTTGACTTCTTCGCACTTCATCTTTACTTCCTGCTCCTGAGATTGGATTTCCTTCCTCCATGATGTCACTGTGATCAAGTTCCAGCTGCTTCCTCAACTGCAAGCCTGCAAGACAAGACAAGCAATAAGTATCAAATTTTCTAAATGAACAGCAAGAAACTTAAAATAATCGTTTAGATCATGGTGACTATGCAAAATTGTGGAAATCAGGTCCCAAAATTAGCAGAAACTGCGTTCAAAATGTACACAGACTATTCAAAACCCATCGGGTCAACTATCGCTGACCAAAAAATGCTACTAGCAGCCAAAAATATAGTTTAAAATTTCCATCGCATTCCATCCTTCCCGCCCATCGGCGTGACTATCACCATCGGCACGCCCCAAAATTCCTTCGCCGATGTTCTCCGTTGGGCTGATGGCCTTTTCTATTGTTTACCCTTTCGCTTTCTCCCATCGGCATGTCTTACATTATCGGCGCGTCAAAAAAAATTCTGCCGATCATTATGGTTTGGCCGATGGCCCTTTTCCTTCGTTCATCCTCCATTCGGCAGGTATTTCTCTTCATCGGCAAGAGTTTCGCTATCGGCGAACTCTAAAACCCTTCCGTCGATCACTCTTTTCTTACCGATGTCCCCTTTGCTCATCCTCCATCGGCGTGAGATCGCCCATCGGCGAACTCCAAACCTCCTGCGCCGATGCTACTACTTTGGCCGATGTTCATTTCATTGGCGAGAGTTTCACCGATGTCAGTTGTTAGTTCCATCGGCGAGAGATTCGCCATCGGCGAATTCCAAATCTTTTCCGCTGATGCCCATACCTTGGCCGATGCTCTTTCGTCGGCCTGACTCCTGCCGACGACCCCTTCGTTGATTGCCATCGGCGAGAGATCGCCCATCGGCGCCTCATGATTTCCCTTCGCCGATGGCCTTACCTTGGCCGATACCTTTATCGGCGAGAGTGCTGCCGATATCATTCATTTCATATTCGGCCAAGTCCTTTTCCACTTATCGACGTGACTTCGCCCATTGGCAAAAGCCCAAAGCACTGCTCCGATAGCTAATATTATGCCGATGACAATGTCATTGGCGAGAGACTCCATTTCGGTGGAACACTCCAAAACTCCACCGATGACAACTGTTATGCCGATGACATTACCCTGGTTTTGAATCTGAACCCTTGAATTTGAACCATTGAATGTGAGATACAGAGTGGAACCCAGACAAAATTGCCCATGACCTGGAACCACTAACTATGAATATTTCAAAATTTAAAACGAATGCCAACAAAAAGGCAAACAACTGACTGTTTATCATGCAAAACCTGATAGTACATTTTACCTAAATGATCATAACTTGCAAGATATGATGAATTTTACGATGGTTCAAAAAGCAACCCTGGCTCATTTTTCGCAAGGAATCCAACCATATTATGCAATGGTACTAAAAATGCATTTTTCCATATTTTTAACAAGGTTTGCAAATTTGACTCTCTTTTCCCTTTACCACCAGACAGAACAAACACAAGCAGAAGCAAAAAGCAAAGCAACAGCAGGGGTCCCTATTTTGCTAAGGAGCAAAATGGGGCGTGTTGTGAACATCACAATAACACCGACTGCCACATCCTAACTACCTTTTCAGCTAGATCCGTACCATCGGCATGCTTCTTGTTTGCTCACCTGATACGTCAAAGACCCACTTTGCGAATCCCATTGGCAAGAAAACCACTGTTGGCTCAATGCCCCGTTGTCCACCCGATGCACCCTGTGACTCCGACAGCATCCCTCCCATCGGATGGACCATCACAGTCGGCAAGACACCCTAAAGCCCAGCTGATAACCCAAGTTACACCGAACAACAAGTGATCAGGAAGACAACAAGCATCGCCGAGACCACACAACCCCCCGCCGACACCATAAGTCACACCGAAGACCCACTTCGTGAATCCCATTGGCAATCGGAGAAACATTTAGCTTAGCCGCCAATGGCAACTATCTTGGCGATGAAATGAACATACCACCGTGAAAAAAAAAATCGCTGAGACAAAGATGCACCCATGCCGACGGACCTAGAAAACTTTAGGGTTTGAAATGAAGAACGCCTACTAACTTTTTCTTGGAACCCTAACTCCATGTGAGCACCACCATGTGAAAAACCTAGTTAAGGGAAAAACCACAAGGTGACTAACCCAAGATTGTATTCTATGTTAAAAGAATAAGAAGAATAAAATGGCACTTGCCAATTAGAGCTTACTGCCTGAGCACACTGCTCACAAGAGGCCCACTGCCTACAGGACACACACTGTCTAAAGAAGAATATAAATATTACATACTTGAACTGGTGATTAGCATCTTCACCATGCTTGAGACAGTTCCATTTGAGCTCAACACCTCTGCTCTAGTTTTTGCTCCTCTTCTTTATTACTTTCTCACCACGAAGAATACTTTTAAATGACTTCACAAATCTTATTTATACATGACATCAACTTTGGAATGATCATCAAAGTTAGCACAACGCATACTTTATTTTATTACAGAGCAATTACAAAAATACAACCTGACTTGTTATAAAATCTTCATGTGCACTACTACACTGTCGGCCACACATATCAAGGACTTCAATCTTCTTCGAGGAATACGCCATGCTTTGCAAAACATCTTCAAGATCATCTGCAACATGTGCAAATCATCTAGTCGGCCAAGATTAGGAAGAACACCATCGCCCGAAGCTAAATTTTCAATTACAAGCTCAATCTTCAATCCAGACTGCCAACACAAACTAGACACAATCTAGAGACCCCCGCAAGCTTGCTTGAATCACCAAGAACATCTGCACCACTTCTACTTACTGTAATCATTCGCATCTTCATCTGGAACCTCAAGAACACAGTTGGTCATCACTGTCACATTAGAAGGATTTTGTGTGGACCTCCAAACCATGAACCAATTGTCTTGTCAATTCACATTAGCTTCCCAAACATGCCACTAGATCCCCAGAACAAGATATTGTATTTCTGGATCTCACCGGACCTATTTGTCCCAATCTGTCACCTTTGAATAGCTGCCAGAACCAGTTTTATTCATATGGCCATAAATTCTCCAAATCTTCATGCAGATCTCTAAAATCTTGGCTAGAGAACCTTCAGACACATATCAATAAACCCTTTGATGTGCATACTCTGATCTTCAACTGACTGGGATTTTTGCTTCATAGAGCTTCACTGTCTTCACTGTCCTCTGTTTCTGATAGGGCTAATTTTCTCAATATCCTCAACACACAACTCATCCAATCCTTGACATCAATGCAACAGGAGTATGTTGACATCAATGACAACACCAGTTAGGCCCATACTTGAAACAATCTCCCCCTTTGTCATTGATGGAAACATATGCTGTGAAAAACTATTTTAACCATCAAGACAAGAACTTCTCCTCACTGACTGACATAGCTCCCCCTATTGACAACAATCATTCATATGTTTTTTCTTCCTTTGATGCTCCCCCTTTGATCAGCAACCACTTTTTGTTTTTCACATGTCTTCTCTCCCCCTTTGACATTAATGGCAAAGGGCAAATACTTGCAACCACTTCTCATACTTCAGAATCATGCTGACTGCTCCCCTTGAGTAGCAGCTACCTAACACCAATCTAGATCACAAGATATGACTATAGGTCCACTAGACTGATGCACATCAGTGCATCTTAATTCAGAACCAGAGGGGTAATAACCCCTAAGTTCTCCCTAAGATACTCAAAAGAGTCCTTAGGTAGAGGTTTAGTAAAAATATCTGCAATCTAATCCTTTTAGGGCACAAACTCCATTCTGACTTCATTCTTGTTCACTTGTTCTCTCAAAAAGTGAAACTTGATGGATATATGTTTTGTCTTTGAATGCAACACTAGATTTTTTGATATGTTTATTGCACTTGAATTATCACAGAAGATTGTGATCGGTTCTTCATACTATACTTTGATGTCTCTTAGCATTTGCTTCATCCATAATACTTGAGTGCAACTAACTACTGCTGCAATATATTCTGCTTCTATAGTGGACAGAGATATTGCCTCTTGTTTCTTGCTAAGCCAAGCAACCAATCTTTTAACCAAAAAGAGTGCACCAACACTAGTACTCTTCTAATCATCCACATCATCTACCCAATCAGCATCAGTATAAGCATGAAGAGAGAAATCATGATCCTTAGGATACCATAATCCATACTCAATTGTTCCCTTCAGATATCTAAGAATTCTCTTGATTGCCATGACATGAGACTCTTTACGATCAACTTGGAATCTGGCAACAAGACCAACAACATTCATAATATTAAGTCTAGTTTGAGTGAGGTAGAGTAGTCCTCCAGTCATTGACCTATACTTTTTCTAATCAGTGTTAGGAGATTCATCATCTTTACTCAGCTTACATCCAGTTGCCATGGGAGTATTCATTGGCTTTGAATCTTCCATCCCAAATTTCTTCAATAATTCTTTCACATATTTGGTCTGAGATATAAAGATTCCTTTCTTTGTTTGAGTGATTTATAGACCCAAGAAAAAATTCATTTCCCCAAACATAGACATCTCAAATTCACTTTTCATTAGATTTGCAAAGGTCTTGCACATACTATCTTTTCCCCCAAAAATGATATCATCAACAAATACTTCAACAATCAAGATATTTTCATGATCAATCTTGAAGTACAATTACTGTCAGTAGTACCTTTGTTGAATCCAATCTTCAAAAAATGTTTGTCCAATCTTTCATACTAGGCTCTTGGGGCTTGTTTGAGTCCATACAATGCCTTCTTTAATTTGCAGACCATATCTTCATGATCAGACAATTGAAATCCATCCAGTTGCTCAATGTATACCTCTTCTTCCAAATCACTGTTTAGGAAGGCAGACTTGACATCCATCTGATACACTTTGAAATCTCTGAAGGAAGCAAAAGAAAGAAATAATCTGACTGCTTCAATTCTTGCCACTGGACCAAAAGTTTCTTCAAAGTCAACTCCTTCTACCTGAGAATAACCCTTATAGACCAATCTGGATTTGTTTCTTATTACTTCACCATCTTCATTCAGTTTATTCCAGAAGACCCATTTAGTCCCAATCACATTTTTGTCCTTAGGTCTGGGAACAAGATCCCAAGTGTGATTCTTTTCAATCTACATCAATTCCTCCTTCATTGCATTAACCCAAATTTCATCATTGCATGCTTCACTTACTATTTTTGGTTCAATCTTTGAAATCAGACAATACTTCACTGAATCTTGAGCAATTTTTCTTCTTGTTTGAAAACCTTTGCTTTTATCTCCTATGATTTGGTCTTCAAAATGTTTAGTCTTACATACCTAGGAGTTTTGGGAAGCTCTTGCACTTCTAAATCTTGAACAAGTTCATGCAAACTTGTCTCTTCTTGTATTTCAGGATTCTCCAGATCAATCTAAATCTGAACTGGAGTTGGGACTAGTTCTCCTTGATCTGATACATCATTCTGATCATCTGCTTCATACTCATAATATCTTGAGGGATTTTCCATGCTTTCATCAACCTTCACATTTAAACTTTCTACAATCTTTCTCAATCTCTTGTTATAACACTGGTATGCTTTGCTTTGAGTAGAATATCCCAAGAATATTCCTTCATCACTTCTAGCATCAAAATTACCAAGGTCTTCATCTCTTTTGATATAGCACTTACTACCAAAGACTCTGAAATATTTCACAGTAGGAGTGATACCAAACCAAAGTTCATAAGGAGTCTTACCAGTATTGCCTTTGATTTGTACTCGATTAAGAGTATAGATAGCAGTGCTTACAGCTTATCTCTAGTAGATCCGAGGGACATTTGCTTCCATCATCATGTTTCTAGATGCTTCCTAGATGGTCCGGTTCTTTCTTTCCACTACTCCATTCTACTGTGGAGTCCTTGGAGCAGATAACTGTCTCTTTATCCCATGTTCCTCACAGAATGATATGAACTCACTAGATGTGAATTCTCCACCTCTATCAGATCTGAGGCATTTTATGTTTATGCTAGTTTTATTTTCTACCATAGCCTTGAATATTTTAAATTTTTCAAGTGCTTCAAATTTCTCTTTCAAGAAAGTTGCCCACATCATCCGGGAGTGGTCATCAATCAACAACATGAAATACCTATCTCCTTGTAGACATTCTGATTCTTGCCAGACCACAGAGATCAGTGTGTACTAAGTCTAACAATCTATTTAAAGATTCTTCCTTACTTTTGAATGTGACTCTATTCTACTTACCCAACTGACATTCTTTGCACAAACTATTAGTAGGTTTCACCAGTCTTGGAAGATCTCGTACAGCTTGAGAGTTGCTTATCTTGATGATATTATCAAAATTTACATGACACATTCTCCTATGCCACAACCAACTCTAATCAATTTGAACAAATAAACAACTTTTGCCAGTACCAACCAAGTGGAAGATGTTACCTTTTGTCTGTGTACCGGATGCAATCTTAGTTCCATAGATTTCAAAGATCTTGCATTTTCCATTTTTGAATCGGAGATCATAGCCTTTGTCCACAGCTATCTAACACTGAGAAGATTATGCTTCAGACCTTCAACATATAGAACATCACTAGTTTTGTTCTTTCCATCAAAGGAAATGGTTCCTCTACCTCTAATTCTGCCAGCAGAATTATCTCCAAACTTTACAACTCCACCTTCATATCTTTCCAAGCTCAAGAACTTGCTCTTGTCACTAGTCATATGGTGAGAGTAGCCACTGTCAATAACCCATTCATCATTTTCTTCAACCTAAGTAGTCAGAGCACTTTCTATCATCTTATGATTAGCAGATTCAATTGGCATTGGATCTTCTTCCTTGATGGCAATAAACACCCAGTCATTTCCAGATTTATTTCCTATCTCAGATTCATCATCTATTACTCCATCATCATCTTCTTGAACATAGTAATATTTTTTCTAAAACCTTGATCTATTAGGGTTTGGCCTTGAAAACCTTTATGAACTTCTTGAGGCAAAATGGCCAATCTTATTGCAGGCAAAGCATTTAAAAGGTAATTTTCCTTAATACTTACCAGATCCTCTTGGCAGTCTTTTTGCAATGAGAGCTTCAAGTTGTTCAGCTTCTAATTCACCCTCTTCCAGATCTTTCCTTGCTTTCTCATACCAAGATGATTTTCTTGAGGAGCTTTCCCTTGGATCATATCTTTGCTTGCCTTTAGCAGAGGTACTAGCTTTGAAAGCAGATTCAGTCTTGGGAAGTGCATCACCAAACTCAGCCAACTCAAATGTAGATATCTTACCAACCAATTGATCCCTTGTGATAGTTGTTAAAGATCTTCTTTCCTCAGTAGTAGTGACCTTGTGTTTATATGCAAAAGGTAAAGATCTAAGAAATTTAGCAACAATTTCATCTTCATCCAGTACTCCACCAGCACATCTGATGCCACATACAAGCTCATTTATGTTTTCCATATATAAAGTGATGTTCTCATCTTCACTCATCCTTAGGTTTTCAAACTTTCCTTTCTAACTTTGTAGCTTGGCACACTTAACATTCTTGTCTCCATATAGATTTTCAAGATTTGTCCAAATTTCATAAGCAGTCTTTAATCCCATAACATTTGTCAACTCCATGTCAAACAAGGCACTTAGTAGGGCTTCTTTAGCTTGAAGATTATTTTCTGCATCCCTGACTTCATCTATAGTTGTTGGCCCATTCCTTGGAGGAACATATTTAGTTGAAGTTATGTTCCAATACTGATATCCCATGCATTGTAAGTGACATTCCATGCGGCTCTTCCAAGTAGTGAAGTTTGTCCCATCAAACCTTGGACTGTCCTTCTTGTAGGTCGACATCCTAGATCTCCTCAAGCAATCAAGCTTTTTCTAGAGGAACTTAGCTCTGATACCAATTGTTGGTTTTGGGATAGACAACTGAGAGGGGGGTGAATCAGTTGTCACCAAAATTTTGTTCCTTAACCACTTAAAACTTACTTATATTTCAGTAGCATAACAAAGATTGAATCATGAAGCATAATGCAAGAACTCAAGAGCATAAACACATTCAACACATATAACACCAAGATTTTTAATGTGGAAAACCTGGTTAAGGGAAAAACCATAGGGTGACTAACCCAAGATTGTATTCTCTGTTAAAAGAATAAGAAGAATAAAATGACACTTGCCAATTAGGGCTTACTACCTGAGCACACTGCTCACAAGAGGCCCACTGCCTATAGGAGACACACTGTCTACAAAAGAACATAAATATTACATACTTGAATTGGAGATTAGCATCTTCACCATGCTTGAGACAGATCCATTTGAGCTCAACACCTCTGCTTTGCTTTTTGCTCCTCTTCTTTATTACTTTCTCATCATGAAGGATACTTTTAAATGACTTCACAAATCTTATTTATACATGACATCGACTTTGGAATGATCATTAATGTCGGCACAACACATACTTTATTTTATTACAAAGCAATTACAAAAATACAACCTGACTTGTTATAAAAGCTTCACGCGCACTACTACACTGTCAGCCACACATATCTGGGACTTCAATCTTCTTCAAGGAATACAACACGCTTCGTAAAACATCTTCAAGATCATCCGCAACATGCACAAATCATCTGGTCGGGCAAGATTAGGAAGAACACCATCACCTGAAGGTAAATTTTCAATTATGAGCTCAATCTTCAATGTGAACTGCCAACACAAACTAGACACAATCTAGAGACCCCCACAAGCTTGCTTAAAGCACCAAGAACATCGACACCACTTCTTCTTACTATAATCATTTGCATCTTCATCCGGAAGCTCAAGAACATAGTCGGTCATCACTGTCACATTAGAAGGATTTCTTGTGGACCTCCAAACCATGAACCAATTGCGTTGTCAATTCACATTAGCTTCCCAAACATGCCACCAGATCTGCAGAACAAGATATTGCATTTCTAGATCTCACCGGATCTATTTGTGCCACTCTGTCACCTTCAAATAGCTGCCAGAACTAGTTTTATTCATATGGCCATAACTTCTCCAAATCTTCATGCGGATCTTTGAAATCTTGGTTGGAGCACCTTCAGACACATATCAGCAAACCCTTTGATGCGCATACTCTGATCTTCAACTGACTGGGATTTTTTCTTCATAGAGCTTCACTGTCTTCATTGTCCTTCTCTATTTCTGATAGGGCTAATTTTCTTAATATCCTCAGCACACAGCTCATCCAATCCTTGACATCAATGCAACAGGAGTATGTTGACATCAATGACAACACCAGTTAGGCCCATACTTGTAACATGTACATGTGGGCATTAAATTTGGTATCAGAGCCAAGTTTCCAACACTTTGGGAACTCTAGGGATTTGTTTGGGTCATGTTGTTGTATGTATCTTTGTGCTAGTGAATGTTGAAGGATGATTAAGATGGTGTAATCAAGGCATGTTTCTCCATATGTGGATTGGATGTATAAGTATTTACTTTTGAGTTTAAGAGTTGATGGTGAGCTATTCTATTGATGTGTAGGACTGAATTAGGAAACATTTTAAAACATTAAGCATTTTGAAATGACTTGTGTTTTAATAGATGTTAGCATATTATATGATTGTATTGCAAGCCATAGCATAGGATGTTCAGAACCTTTATGATTTGATTATATTAAGGCATCTACATTTGAGATTACTGGGCTTATGTGTGTAGTGTCTTTACAATGTTTGGTAAACTTGGTGGTAATCACTCAATTCAAAGGAATCTCCTACTGAACAGTCCACTTTAGATTCTTGAAAAGACCTTCATCAAATTGTCAACCAAGGTTTGTAGACTTGTGATGGCACTTACACTGTATGTGCTTTCAGGGATCAAACTATCTAACTTATCTACTACATCAAGCTACTTATTAACAAGAGAAAGTAATGTTGCAATGTAAGACTGTAACAACATATTAATTAAGGAATGAATTCTAATTTTCTAATGATAATTGTTCCTATCCTCCGAAGTATCATAAGTTAATTGAACTAAGCAAATCTAAGAATCTAATTGATCTTGTATTCATAAATTAACTGCTACAACAATTATAATATAAAAGAAATAAAGTGAAGGCCAGTTATCATGAGTGGCCTTGCTCAAGTGACTGCCTCACTCCTTAAACTCAAATCTAACTCTTTAAGATAGACACAATCATATTGATTCTAACATACATTGCTTAATCTTTCAAATCACATAAAATTTGGCTAAACTGTAATTGTTACTAAATTTTGTTCACACTAAATTTAGTTAGACCTAATTGTAGTTGTTTCAAGAGGAGTAAAAGAAAACTTTAAAGTTATTGCATTCAGTGAATAGTTGATGTCTTGATAAAGCAGAAATGAAGATCAGTTGTCATGATAACCCATCAGTCCAATCAGGATTGTTGAATCATCATGACAAGTGAATAAGAATGTCAAGAAATCAAACATTCAAGGAAGACAGTTGATCTAAACTACTTTATCTTTCAGGAGTTATAAGACAATTTGATTATTTAGTTCATCATAATTGAAAGCAAGAAAGAAAGATATCCATTTGAACTGTCATTTCATGTCATATTTGGAACATACATTCAGTTTCATTTACTCTATCCTATGCATTGATTGAAAAGAAACATACATACATCAAGTGCATAAGATAAATTATCTGATCATGTTTAAAAGAAGTGTTTAAATGTGTCCCACACAAGTCGTGGGAGTGACTAAACTGAGCAATGCAGACATATGCAAGCTATAGATCTGATGATAAAAGAAACGAGGAAGAACACATGATAAAATTAAATATCCATCATTGCCTAAGCAAAGTTGATATCTTCTATTGGTTGATGTACTTGTTGATGGTTGATCTCATATCTTCATCTTTAGCTCCAATTGTATCAAGTGTACCTACAAAAAATTGGGAAAAACCATGTTAGAGCTTCGGATATTTAACATTATCATATGCTTTTATCAAACAAACATGTCAACTTGTCACATCATGCATCTCATATGAAAGAGTCAATCAGACATGTGCCATAAATCAGAATATCATGAAGAGGATCAATCAATTCCATCAGGTATTCTTTTATGCTAACTTGTTTGTTCACTGTGTAGGTATAGGAAAAGTAATGTTGTTGATTTGAAGACATTAAAACATGTGGAGAAAATGTGGCTCACACAAGGGTTGAGCCTAGCATGTTCCCTTTTCTATTCATTTGGAAAGGATACCAGAATAAAGATAGGATGCATCATTCAAAGATATAGCATGCATCATAGAATCAACTTACAGAGAAAGTGTGTCATCATGATCATGAAAGGGAGTAGTTGCTCCTATAAACTATGTTCACATTGATTGTAGTTGATTAAAATAGATCAGATATGTTCAAAGTAGTTGAGTCAACTTGACATATTGCAGAAAAATAGAAATGCAACTATGAAAGGTACTTTTCTTATTTATACCATTATTAAAATACCTTATTGTTGTCATTTTTCATGCCACAGTTTCATAAAATCAGACTTAAGATATGACAAAAGCATGAAAATGAAATTAAGGACAAACTTGTGATCAAACAGAGTATCAATTTGCAAAGACATTATCAAGATAATCCCTATCTGTAGATGTTCATAATGAAACATAACTCTCAAATTCAATGTTGATACATAGGCCATTTAGGATTGAGAGTTCTATACATAATGAACATTTGCAGATTAGTGTGAACAATCATGTATTAAATGTTCAGGGATTGAAATGATAAAATCAAATAATCAAGTACAGGAGACAAGTATAGGTATGATTAAATGATTATCTTAGACAAGGACATATGCCAACTAAGTCTCATGTGCATATCAAGAAGGGTATACAGGCTACAAGAGCTATCCGACGAATAGAAATCTTTTAAATGCATGTAATTATTTTCATATTACATGATTAAATACCACAAATAGTTGACAAGTGCAGTCACAGTACAAAGACATGTTACAGATGTTCAAATTACTCAGTTAGGTGAAGTTCAAAGAAACAGAATCATGTCTCTAAGATGCAGGGCTTTTTATCATTTGAACAGTTACAAGACAGATCATACTATGACAGTCATACATGAAAGATAATACATCAAATGAAGGAGACATATGTATGCTACATCAGATTACATCAAGTACAAGTGAGTAATTATCCATGATAGATGATAAGAGTATATGATAGGTGGCAGACATAGAAGATCCAAATAATAAAGCTACAGAAGATCAGATGACAAGCTACAGTACCATGTTCAAGACAAGAAAGAAATACATGTTACAACCATACTTCTAACTAATACTGACTGATACAGTGAAGAAAAAGAGAGAAGATACGTGATATTTAGTATACAGGAGATTCCTTATGCACAGAAAATGAGGTAAAAGAACAACATCATAAAGAGCATCTGACAGTTGACTAGATTTATGCCAAAGGAGAAACCAAGTTCCATGTTCAGGAGAGAAAAGAGCATACAACTACAAAATATTTTTGAATGAAGAATAGGATGCATAATATGCTACAAAAGGTTCTTAATACTTAAAATAAAATGGTAGTTATCATTGCCCAGAAATGTCAAAAATAAATATACTGAAGAGTTACAGAACCAAGAAAATCAAATCACCAGACAAGAAAAAGTAATTTCTATGTTTGGAATTTGAAACTCTTGTTCCAGATTTTGAAACCTCAATTTCGTTCTTGTATTTGCAATAGAAGGTACACTAAAGCATGACAATGATGGCCGTAATAGTTATGCAGGTTTTGCATGCATAGATGCATGCACAGAAGGAGTAAACCCATTTGAAAAAATTTCAAAACCCTAATATCTTTTTGTAGTTACGGTCAAGAGAAAATGATACAGTGTGTCAAAATGCATGGCCGTGGAGGAGAGGAAGTTCCTATGCACATTAAAGAGAAACCCTCTTTTCATATTATTAAAAACTCTCGAGTTTTGCACCAGAAGTCAAAGAAAAAGCCACATAACACATACACTAATACGGCCATGGCAAAGAACAATTATTTTCTTTACAAATGAAATACCCATTTGAATTTTTACAAGGAAACCCTATCTTTTCCAAGTCACCATGACAAAGAAGATACAGGAATAAGGAAAAGAAACTTGCCAGTATATTTGCAGAGGAAGGAGCATGTATGGCTGCGACCCCCTCTTTTGAGGGTTTTTTTATCAATTTTTGCCACATTTGTAAAGTTTAAACACATGAAAATCAAAAGAATAGTGTTAAACAATTGCAGAGAAGAAAACAGAGGTATGGCCATCACCATTAAAGCAAAAAAAACTACAGAAAGAAAGAATAAAAGCCAATCAAAGTTGAAGATGCCATACTCACCAAGTTCTGCTAAGCTTTTTTTTCTCAGAAAATGCAAGATTTTCGACCACAGAGGGCAAAGAAATGTAGAGGAAAAGACCAGGAGTCTTCAAACCCTTATCAGCCATGGAGTAGTTGCAGAGTGAGTCAAAGAGAATAAAAAATGAAAATGAGATTGAGTTTAGGGTTACTCACTACTTTTGTCGAAGCTTCCTTTCATTTTTTTATTTTTGACTTTGAAAATTAGAGAAATCATTTTTTTATCCAGAATGCATCGGGGTCAAGACTTGAAAGGTAAGATCCCTAGTGATTATTGTATGGAGAGGCCAATAAGTAATTCTTGCTTTGTCTCCAAAATCAAATAGAGGTTGATATTATTAGAAGGTAAGGCTTATGCCTTAAAAATTTTCAAAACAACCTTTTATTCCTTGTAGTTGACTATGCATATAGTCGAAGATCCTCAAAACCAAGCATGTGGTTAAATATACCTTTGTCTCTTGCAATCAAAGATTCTTCATAAAAAATGCACAATAATTAGTGAGGTGACAAGAGATTATCATTAGGGTTTTGTCATTGCATGAAAGAGATTCTTGAAGAGAGAAAGGTATTTGCATGAAGATAAATGATTTGTTTTCAAAGATGCATATAAACAAAATAATGCAAGGCGGCAATGGCTTATGTTTGAGTTTATTTTTTACATAATGGAGATTGTATGGGCAAGTGAGGTGGTACTTTTTCTCACATGGAGTAATAAGGCAAAGGGTGTTATGATTTTCTCCTTAGTGCATGTGGAGTGATAAGGAATATTGTCTATGCCTAAGTGTTATCATGCATTTTTACATTGTAAATGGAGTGATAAGGATAATTTTTTGCCTTAATACATGTGTCACGCAAACTAGGAGTTTTTTTTCTCACATGGAGATATAAGGGGGTTTTATTTTCTTCTAAGTCCTATTTTTGCTCAAATCATGCAAATTAGGCAAGTGTAATTGGAGAGATAAGGGAATTATTTTTCGCTTTCATCATACACGATTTTGCAAATAAATCAATGTAAATAAATAATAAAGTAATATTCTTCAAATTAGTTTATTATTTTTCACAAATTGTAAAATTAAAAATAGTGCAAATTGTAACTAACAATAGAGTAATTATCCTAATTACTTTATTATTCACTCACATCAATTTTGCAAAAGCAAAATCATGCAAATTGATGAGTTGAGTTAACTGAGGCTATTTGGGGACTTTTTGCATGATTTGGGGAGCAATTTGAGGAGTTTTGGTGAACTTCTTGGTCAAACATATCGAGAGGATCAACTTGGAGTTATTTTTGCTCAATTTGTGGCAGTTTGGACCCTTATTTTTAGGGATTTCTTGGTTTTCTCGTGGATCACTTATGAGAGATTATTTTTAGAGAGGCAATTAGCTACACTTTTATTTTGCCTGCCTCTTGGAGAGAGCAAACTATATATTGTAAAGCAAAACTTAGGTTTTGCTAGTTCTTGCATTCTTTTCTCTTTTACACATTGAAAGACAAGAGGTTTTGTAACTCATTTTTTGAGTTCTTGCCTTTTTGCTCTTTACACTTTGAGAGAGAAAGAGGTTTTGTAACTCATTGATTACAGATTTTATAGAGATTACAACAGGTTACAGGTTCAATTTCTTTGTTCTTCATGCAATATTTTCCTTTATTTTTCATTGGAATCAAGTGTTTGACTTTCCATTGATCCTACTTGTAGGAGTGATTTGATGAAATTTTATTGTGTTTAATTATCAAAACCTTTAAAATTATTGTCTCATTCTTACTTGCAAGTGTTAAGCATAGTGATATCACATGTCTTAGGTTGTGTTACTAAAAATAGTTCTTTCATGTTGTGAAAAATCTTTTTCCTTCATAAAGAGTTTATCTACCAGCCTTCCTTAGAAATATTTTTGTGATATTTATGCCAAGATTGGATTGTGTGGGTTAGATTTCTTAAATATATTGCAAACTAGATTTGCATTTGTTCCATCCTTATTAGGTGCATCACCAATTTTTATAGCTTTGTCACCATATAGTTTCCTTCTTACTCTTTTCCAATTCAAAAATCATAGTTTCAAATTGAACATTTTAAGGGAACCAGCCCATAATCTAGAGGTTCAAATTCATTATAAATCACCCACAGCCTGAGTTTGTCCCCATGTTTCGAAGGATTGCAGAGTTTCACAACTTTGCCTAAGGGTACAATCTTCATCGACAACAGTTTTTGGCACGTCCGATGGGACTTTGAACTGATTTTTAGTTCAATAAAGAACTTATTTTTTCTGCTGATTTGGTATGATCATCAGATTTTACAGCCTTTTAGAGGTTTATTTTTCAAGTACCTGGCAACTCTAGCTTTCTGGTTTTGATAGATCAGACTTTGCAACCTATGAAAAGAATTTCATGAGATCAAGTCCAATTTTTTCCAGCTCTTTGAATGAGTAAGCATGTCTACCTTTCATGGAAACATGTCATATCATCCATCATATCATGAAAATGCTGCTAACCCACCATCTTATCAGCCATATCAGATTAGCCATGCTATTGATTTCAACCCAAATTCTATGGTTTCTCAAGGAAACCAGCATGTTCAATATGGTTACCACCCATCCACCCTTGCTCAGCCTTCTTGGCATCCTACCTATGCTCATAACTAGTCCCAAAATGATAATTATATTCCCAATCAGCATACTTTCTCTAATGATCAACCTTGGTACGAAACCAGCATGAGCATTAGGTAGATTACTTTGGATTATTAGAGATGGATGTTAGAGCTCGAAAGAGAGAATGAATATAACATATAGCAAGAAGAACTAGATTATCAAGCCTATCTTCATGAGCAGGAGTTGTAGGCACAAAGGATACAGTTTGAAGAAGGTCTCGGAAGGGAGATAGCAGCAAAAGAGGAGATGATGAAGTTTTTGCTTTCACAAATACAAAGGCAAGCAACCCAGACAGCTACATTCATTCCGGATCAGCCTGTTTAGGATGAGGTTAGTATGTATCAAATTCCAAGTTTTAAGAACAGTAAGCTTCCTAATCCTCCTGAGATCAAGATCCCAAACTTTAGAGACCCTTTACCATTAACAGAGCCTATGATGGAACAATTTAAATCTGTTATTCCTCATGACCAGCCACTTCAAGAGCCAAAAACTCAAAAAAATCTCCAAGTTTCCCTATCAGATGAATCTGATTGTCCTATCACTATTTACCTTTATAAAGATGGACCTATTGTCTTTCAAGAAAACCCACTCATCATGAAGAAAGCTGGGAATGTAAATTTATTACATGCAGCTATGGAGCATTACTGATTAGAACATCAAAAGATTGAATAAGAGCAAAAGGTTTTAGAGCCCAAGCCAATCAAAATTCCAAGTTTCAACCCAGCAGTTGAAGTTTCTTGTAGTCCTTCTTATCCCACTAAATTAGAAAAATTAGATGTGGAGCAAGATGTTTTTGTTGTGTTTACTGTGTTCCTAGCTAAAAATAAGCATAATTCATATGAAGAGGACGCCAATTCAAACTTGACACCAAATCCTTTGTATTTTGATTCACTTGAGAAGTTTTCTAATGTTGTTTACAAGATAAATGAAAGAAGGATGCAGATATTGGAAGGGCAAACTCTTCAAATGCAAAGACAGGATGCCCATGTTCTAATGGAGAATAAACCTAACAAGGAAGAGGAGTTGATTTCTTTATTTGATCAGCTACCTAGTTTCATTGAACCAGATTTAGAAATAACTGAACAGTAGGGAGATACAGGTAATGATGACAGTTTGTTGATTCACCGAAGACAAAATAAGGATAGTCCTAATCTCGAGAATGAGGATAGTCATGAAAACATTAGATGTTTGGAGCTTGAATTAGATATTCTATTAGCTGATCCCAGAATCGTTCAAAGATCTAATAGTTTTGATGAGTTATTAGCTATCCTAATGGAAGAGGGTGATTCATTAACAATAGAGGAGGAATTGATATGGTAGGACATCATGCAAGATGAATGTTCTGAATAGTAGATTGAGCAAACTCAAATAGTTTCAGTACAGGAAAGTCAGTTGGATGAAAGCATGTTTTCTAATATTATAGAGGTTTTTTGTTCTAACATAGATAATGATTTGATACCATGTAAGATAGCAGTATGTGATCAATAGGATCAGGCCAAAGAGACGAGCTTTTATTCATTTCATTCATATGAGCTAACTGTTTCAAATCAGATTGAAATTGTAACTAAAAACAGGACAATAGATCTCAATAAGGAAACCAGGAGCATCAACCAAGGATACATCATTACAAGAGGATGCCCAATCAGAGATATGGTTGTCAGAGAGCTAGATAAGCATGTACAGATTGCTGTTGTACCCACAGAGTAGTTTTCAGCCTTAGAACAGCAAAATCAAATCATCTTTTACCCCATGAAAGAGGTTTACATGATCAGATTCAGCTGCTGAGTGAGTTTGTCTATATTTTCTATGAAGCATTGCAGCAATTTATTAAGTATCTCCTTGTACTTCATCTAATTTTAGCTGCTCATAGGCATGTGAATCAGTGTCCCTTGTTGAGAAAGGGAAGTTATTTTAACTAAATAGTTAATGGATTTGTTTGACCAGTACCTTTGGCTGGTTAGAGTAGGATAGAATAGAATTTTCCATTTAGTATTTTGTTTCCAAGAAGTGCTTTTGCACATGTTGCTAGCTTTGTCTTAAGCAAACTAGTTTTAGTTTCAGTTTTAGTTTTATTGTTGTTGTGGTTTTTCAATCAATTTTGAGTTGCAGAAATTTTTCAAAAGTTCAAGGCAGAAGAAGAATCATGTGCCCAATGGAATTACAAGGTTACTGGATATAAGTTGTTTAGCAAGTAAACACCCCTAAGAGGTCACCAAAAATGTTACTAAATTTAGTTAGACCTAATTGTAGTTGTTTCAAGAGGAGTAAAAGAAAACTTTCAAGTTATTGCATTCAGTGAACAATTTATGTCTTGACAAAGTAGAAATGAAGATCAGTTGTCATGATAACCCATCAATCCAATTAGGACTGTTGAATCATCATGACAAGTGAATAAGAATGTCAAGAAATCAAACATTCAAGGAAGACAGTTGATCTAAACTACTTTATCTTTCAGGATTTATAAGACAATTTGATTATTCAATTCATCATTATTGAAAGCAAGAATGGAAGATATCCATTTGAACTGTCATTTCATGTCATATTTGGAACATACATTCAGTTTCAGTTACTCTATCCCATGCATTGATTGAAAAGAAACATACATACATCAAGTGCATAAGATAAACTAACTAATCACGTTTAAAAGAAGTGTTTTAATGTGTCCCACACAAGCCGTGGGAGTGACTAAACTAAGCAATGCAAACATATGCAAGCTATAAATTTGATGATAAAAGAAACAAGGAAGAACACATGATAAAATTAAATATCTATCATTGCCTAAGCAAAGTTGATATCTTTTGTTGGCTGATGTACTTATTGATGGTTGATCTCATATCTTCATCTTCAGCTCCAGTTGTATCAAGTGTACCTGCAAAAAATTGGGAAAAAACCTGTTAGAGCTATGGATATTTAACATTATCATATGCTTTTATCAAATAGAAATATCAACTTGTCACATCATGCATTTCATATGAAAGATTCAATCATACATGTGCCATAAATCAGAATATCATGAAGAGGATCAATCAATTCCATTAGGTATGTTTTTATGCTAACTTGTTTGTTCACTGTGCATGTATAGGAAAAGTAATGTTGCTGATTTGAAGACATTAAAACATGAGAAAATGTGGCTCCCACAAGGGTTGAGCCCAGCATGTTCCCTTTTCTATTCATTTGGAAAGGATACCGGAATAAAGACAGGATGCATTATTCAAAGATATATCATGCATCATAGAATCAACTTGTAGAGAAAGTGTGTCATCATGATCATGAAAGGGAGCAGTTGCTCCTATAAACTATGTTCACATTGATTGCAGTTGATTAAAATAGATCAGATATGTTCAAAGTGCCTGAGGCAACTTGACATATTGCAGAAAAATAGAAATGCATCTATGAAATGTACTTTTCTTATTTATACCATCATTAAAATGCCTTATTGTTGTCACGTTTCATGCCACAGTTTCATAAAATCAGACTTAAGATATGACATAAGCATGCAAATAAAATTAAGGATAGACTTGTGATAAAACAAAGTATCAATTTGCAAAGACATTATCAAGCTAATCCCTATCTATAGATGTTCATGAAACATAAGTCTCAAATTCAATGTTGATACATAGGCCATTCAGGATTGAGAGTTATATACATAATGAACATTTGTAGATTAGTGTGAACAATCATGTATTAAATGTTCAAGGATTGAAATGATAAAATTAGATAATCAAGTACAAGAGACAAGTACAAGTATGATCAAATGATTACATCAGACAAGGACATATGCCAACTAAGTCTCATGTGCATATCAAGAAGGGTATACACGCTACAAGAGCTATCTGAAGAATAGAAATCTTTAAAATGCATGTAATTATTTTCATTTTACATGATTAAATACCATAAATAGGTTACAAGGGCAGTCACAGTACAAAGACATATTACAGGTGTTCAAATTACTCAACCAAGTGAAGTTCAGAGAAACAGAATCATGTCTCCAAGATGTAGGGCTTTGTATCATTTGAACAGTTACAGGATAGATTAGACTATGACAGTCATACATGAATGATAATACATCAAATGAAGGAGACAAATGTATGCTACATTATATTACATCAAGTACAGGTGAGTAATTATCCATGACAGATGATAAGAGTATCTGACAGGTGGCAGACATAGAAGATTTAAATGATAAAGCTACAAAAGATCAGATGACAAGCTACAGTACCATGTTTAGGACAAGAAAGAAATACATGTCACAGCCATACTTTTGACTGATACTAATTGATACAGTAAAGAAAAAGAGAGAAGATACATGATATTTAGTATACAGAAGATTCCTTATGCATAGAAAATGAGGTAAAAGACCAACATCATAAAGAGCATCTGACAGTTGACTGGATTTATGCCAAAGGAGAAACCGAGTTCCATGTTAAGGAGAGAAAAGAGCATACAACTACAAAATCTTTATGAATGAAGAAAAGGATGCATAATATGTTACAAAAGGTTCTTAATACTTAAAAGAAAATGGCAGTTATCATTACCTAGAAATGTCAAAAATAAATATACTGAAGAGCTACAGAACCAGGAAAATCAAATCACCAGACAAGAAAAAGTAATTTCTGTGTTTAGAATTTGAAACTCTTGTTCTAGATTTTGAAACCTCAATGTCATTCTTGTATTTGCAATAGAAGGTACAGTAAATCATGATAATGATGGTCATAACAGTTATACAGGTTTTGCATGCACAGAAGGAGTAAACCAATTTGAAAAAATTTCAAAACCCTAATATATTTTTGTAGTTACAGTCAAGAGAAAATGATACAATGTGTCTAAATGCATGGACGTGGGGGAGAACAAGTTCCTATGCACATTAAAGAGAAACCCTCTTTTCATATTATTAAAAACCCTCAATTTTGCATCAGAAGTCAAAGAAAAAGCCATAGAACACATACACTAATACAGCCATGGCAAAGAAGAAGTATTTTCTTTACAAATGAAATACCCATTTCAATTTTTACAAGGAAACCCTATCTTTTCTAGGTCATCATGACAAAGAAGATATAGGAATAAGGAAAAGAAACTTACCAGTATATTTGTAGAGGAAGGAGCATGTATGGTTGCGGCCCCCTCTTTTGAGGGTTTTTTGTCAAATTTTGCTACATTTACAAAGTTTAAACACAGGAAAATCAAAAGAACAATATTAAAGACTTGCAGAGAGGAAAATGGAGGTATGGCCACGGCCATTAAAGCCAAAAAACTATAGAAAGAAAGAATAAATGCTAGTCAAAGTTAAATATGCCATACTCACCAAGTTCTGTCGAGCTTTTTTGCTCAGAAAATGCAAGATTTTTGACCACAGAGGGCAAAGAAATGCAGAGGAAAAGACCAGGAGTCTTCAAACCCTTGTCGGCCATGGAGTGGTTGCAGAGTGAGTTAAAGAGAATAAAAAATGAAAATGAGATTGAGTTTAGGGTTACTCACTACTTTTGTCAAAGCTTCCTTTCATTTTTTTTATTTTTGACTTTGAAAATCAGAGAAATCATTGTTTTATCCAAAATGCATTGGGGTCAAGACTTGAAAGGTAAGATCCCTAGTGATTATTGAATGGAGAGGCCGACAAGTAATAATTGCTTTTGTCTCCAAAGTCAAATGGAGGTCAATATTATTAGAAGGTAAGGCTTATGCCTTAAAATATTCAAAACAACCTTTTATTCCTTGTAGTCGACTATGCATATAGTCGAAGATCCTCAAAACCAAGCATGTGGTTGAATATACCTTTATCTCTTGCAATCAATGATTCCTCATAAATAATGAATAATAATCAGTGAGGTGACAGGAGATTATCATTAGGGTTTTCTCATTGTATGAAAGAGATTCTTGAAGAGAGAAAGGTATTTGCATGAAGATAAATGATTTATTTTCAAAGATGCATATAAACAAAATAATGCAAGGTGGCAGTGGCTTATGTTTGAGTTTATTTTTTACATATTGGAGATTGTATGGGCAAGTGAGGTGGCACTTTTTCTCACATGGAGTAATAAGGTAGAGGGTGTTATGATTTTCTCCTTAGTGCATGTGGAGTGATAAGGAATATTGTTTATGCCTAAGTGTTATGCATTTTTACATTGTAAATGGAGTGATAAGGATAATTTTTTGCCTTAATGCATGTGTCATGCAAACTGGGAGTTTTTTTTTCTCACATGGAGATATAAGGGGGTTTTATTTTCTTCTAAGTCCTATTTTTTCTTAAATCTTGCAAATTAGGCAAGTGTAATTGGAGAGATAAGGGAATTATTTTTCTCTTTCATCATGTACGATTTTACAAATAAATCAATGTAAATAAATAATAAAGTAATATTCTTCAAATTAGTTTATTATTTTTCAAAAAATTTAAAATAAAAAATAGCGCAATTGTAACTAACAATAAAGTACTTATCCTAATTACTTTATTATTAACTCATCAATTTTGCAAAAGCAAAATTATGCAAATTGATGAGTTGAGTTAACTGACGCTATTTAGAGACTTTTTCGATGATTTGAGGAGCAATTTGAGGAGTTTTGGTCAACTTCTTGGTCAAACATATGGAGAGGATCAACTTGGAGCTATTTTTGCTTGATTTGTGGCAATTTGGACCTTTATTTTTAGGTATTTCTTAGTTTGCTCATGGATCACTTATGAGAGATTCTTTTTAGAGAGGTAGTTAGCTGCAATTCTATTTTTCATGCCTCTTGGAGAGAGCAAACTATATATTGTAAAGCAAAACTTAGGTTTTGCTAGTTCTTGCATTCTTTTCTCTTTTACATATTGAAAGACAAGAGGTTTTGTAACTCATTTTTTGAGTTCTTACATTTTTGCTCTTTACACTTTGAGAGAGAAAGAGGTTTTGTAACTCATTGATTATAGATTTTTTAGAGATTACAACAGGTTACAAGTTCAATTTCTTTGTTCTTCATGCAATATTTTCCTTTATTTTTCATTGAAATCAAGTGTTTGCCTTTCCATTGATGCTACTTGTAGGAGTGATTTGATGAAATTTTATTGTGTTTAATTATCAAAACCTTTAAAATTATTGTGTCATTCTTATTTGCAAATGTTAGGCATAGTGATATCACAAGTCTTAGGTTGTGTTACTGAAAATAGTTCTTTCATGTTGTGAAAAATCCTTTTCCTTCATAAAGAGTTTATCTTCCAGCCTTCCTTAGAAATAATTTTGTGATATTTATGCCAAGATTGGATTGTGTGGGTTAAATTTCTAAAATATATTGTGAACGAGACTTGCATTTGTTCCATCCTTATTAGGTGCATCACCAATTTTTACAGCTTTGTTACCATATAGTTTCTTTCTTACCCTTTTCCAAATCAAAAATCATAGTTTCAAATTGAACATTTTAAGGGAACCAGCCCATAATCTAGAGGTTCAAACTCATTATAGGTCACCCACAGCCTGAGTTTGTCCCCATGTTTTAAAGGATTGCAGAGTTTCACAACTTTGCATAAGGGTGCAATCTTCATCGACAACAGTTTTTGGCACACCCAATGGGACTTTGAACTAATTTTTAGTTTAATAAAGAGCTTTTTTTTGTTGTTTTGGTATGATTAGTAGATTTTATAGCCTTTCAGAGGTTTATTTTTCAAGTACCTAGCGACTCTAGCTTTTTGGTTTTGATAGATCAGACTTTGCAGCCTATGAAAAGAATTTCATGAGATCAAGTGTAGTTTTTTCTAGCTCTTTGAATGAGTAAGCATGTCTACCTTTCATGGAAACATGTCATATCATCCATGATATCATGAAAATGCTGCTAACCAACCATCTTATCAGCCATATCAGATTATCCATGCTGCTGATTTCAACCCAAATTCTATGGTTTCTCAAGGAAACCAGCATGGTCAATATGTTTACCACCCATCAACCCTACTCAGCCTTCTTGGTAACCTACCTATGCTCATAACCAGTCCCAAAATGACAACTATATTCCCAATCAGCATACTTTCTCTATTGATCAACCTCGGTACGAAACTAACATGAGCATTAGGGAGATTACTTTGGATTAGCAAAGACAGATGTTAGAGCTCGAAAGGGAGAATGAATATAACATGCAATAGAAAGAACTAGATTATCAAGCCTATCTTCATGAGCAGGAGTTGGAGGCACAAAGGATACAGTTTGAAGAAGGTCTCAGAAGGGAGATAGGAGCAAAAGATGAGATGATGAAGTTTTTTCTTTCACAAATACAAAGGCAAGCAACCCAGATAGCTACATTCATTCTGGATCAGCCTATTCAAGATGAGGTTAGTATGTATCAAAATCCAAGTTTTAAGAACAGTAAGCTTCCTAATCCTCCTGAGGTCAAGATCCCTTACTTTAGAGACCCTTTACCATTAATAGAGCCTATGTTGGAACAATTTGAATCTGTTATTCCTCATGACCAGCCACTTCAAGAGCCAAAAACTCAAGAAAATCTCCAAGTTTCCCTATCAAATGAATTTGATTGTCCTATCACTATTTGCCTTTATTAGGATGGACCTATTGTCTTTCAAGAAAACCCAATCATCATGAAGAAATCTGGGAATGTAAATTTATTACATGCAGATATGGAGCTTTACCGATTAGAACAACAAAAGATTGAATAAGAGCAAAAGGTTTTAGAGCCCAAGCCAATCAAAATTCCAAGTTTCAACACAGGAGTTGAAGTTTCTTGCAATCCTTCTTGTCCCACCAAATCAGAAAAATTAGATGTGGAGCAAGATGTTTATGTTGTGTTTACTGTGTTCCCAGCTAAAAATAAGTATAATTCATACGAAAAGGATGTTGATTTAAATTTGGTACCAAATCCTTTGTATTTTGATTCATTTGAGAAGTTTTCTAATGCTATTTACAAGATAAATGAAAGTAGGATGCAGATATTTGAAGGACATAATTTTTTAATGCAAAGACAGAATGCCCATGTTCTAAGAGAATAGACCTAACAAGGAAGAGGAGGTGATTTCTTTATTTGATCAGCTACCTGGTTTCATTGAACCATATTCAGAAATAACTGAACAGTAGGGAGATATAGGTAATGATGATAATTTGCTAATTCATAGAAGACAGAATAAGGATAGTCTTGATCTCGAGAATGAGGATAGTCATGAAAACATTAGATGTTCTAAGCTTGAATCAGATATTCTATTAGTTGTTCCCAGAATCCTTCAAAGATCTAATAGTTTTGATGAGTTATTAGCTGTCCTAATAGAAGAGGTGATACATTAACAATAGAGGAGGAATTAATATGGCAGGACATCATGCAAGATGAATGTTCTAAACAGCAGATTGAGCAAACTCAAATAGTTTCAGTACAGGAAAGTCAGTTGGATGAAAGCATGTTTTCAGATATTATAGAGGTTTTTTGTTCTAACATAGATAATGATTTGATACCATTTAAGATAGTAGTATGTGATCAACAGGATCAGGCCAAAGAGATGGGCTTTTATTCATTTCATTCATAGAGCTAACTATTTCAAATCAGATTGATAGTGTAACTGAAAATAGGATAGTAGATCTCAATAAGGAAACCAGGAGCATCAGCCAAGGATACATCATTACAAGAGGATGTCCAATCAAAGATATGGTTGTCAGAGAGCAAGATAAGTAGGTATAAATTGCTGTTGTACCCACAGAGTAGTTTTCATCCTTAGAACAGCAAAATTAGATCATCTTTTTACCCCATGATAGAGGTTTACATGATCAGATTCAGCTGGTGAATGAGTTTGTCTATATTTTCAATGAAGCATTGCAACAATTTATTGAGTATCTCCTTGTGCTTCATCTAATTTTAGCTACTCATAGGCATGTGAATCAGTGTCCCTTGTTGAGAAAAGGAAGTTATTTTAACCAAACAGTTAAAGGATTTGTTTGACCAGTACCTTTGGCTGGTCAGAGTAGGATAGAGTAGAATTTTCTGTTTAGTATTTCATTTCCAAGAAGTGCTTTTGCACATGTTACTGGCTTTGTCTTAAGCAAACTATTTTTAGTTTCAGTTTCAATTTTGTTGCTACTGTGGTTTTTCAATCAGTTTTGAGTTGTAGAAATTTTTCAAAAGTTCAGGGCAGAAGAAGACTCATGTGCTCAATGGAATTGCAAGGCTACTGTTTCTAAGTTTTTTAGTAGGCAAACACCCTTGAGAGGTCGCCAGAAATGTTACTAAATTTTGTTCACACTAAATTTAGTTAGACCTAATTGCAGTTGTTTTAAGAGGAGTAAAAAAAACTTTAAATTTATTGCATTCAGTGAACAGTTGATGTCTTGACAAATCAAAATTGAAGATCAGTTGTCATGATAACCCATCAGTCCAATCAGGATGGTTGAATCATCATGACAAGTGAACAATAATGTTAAGAAATCAAACATATAAGGAAGACAGTTCATCTAAACTACTTTATCTTTCAGGAGTTATAAGACAATTTGATTATTCAATTCATCATAATTGAAAGCAAGAAAGAAAGATATCCATTTGAACTGTCATTTCATGTCATATTTGGAACATACATTCAGTTTCAATTACTCTACCTTATGCATTGATTGAAAAGAAACATACATACATCAAGTTCATAAGATAAATTAACTGATCATGTTTAAAAGAAGTGTTTAAATGTGTCCCACACAAGCCATGGGAGTGACTAAACTGAGCAATGCAGACATATGCAAGCTATAGATCTAATGATAAAAGAAACGAAGAAGAACACATGATAAAATTAAATATCCATCATTGCCTGAGAAAAGTTGATATCTTATGTTGGCTGATGTACTTGTTGATTGTTGATCTCATATCTTCATCTTCAACTCCAGTTGTATCAAGTGTACCTATAAAAAATTGGGAAAAAACCTGTTAGAACTCTGGATATTTAACATTATCATATGCTTTTATCAAACAAACATATCAACTTGTCACATCATGCATTTCATGTGAAAGAGTCATCAGATATGTGCCATAAATTAGAATATCATGAAAAGGATCAATCAATTCCATTAGGTATGTTTTTATGCTAACTTGTTTATTCACTGTGGAGGTATAGGAAAAGCAATGTTGTTGATTTGAAGACATTAAAACATGTGGAGAAAATGTGGCTCCTACAAAAGTTGAGCCCAACATGTTCCCTTTTCTATTCATTTGGAAAGGATACCAGAATAAAGACAAGATGCATCATTCAAAGATATATCATGCATCATAGAATCAACTTGTAGAGAAAGTGTGTCACCATGATCATGAAAGGGAGCAGTTGCTCCTGTAAACTATGTTCACATTAATTACAGTTGATTAAAACAGATCAGATATGTTCAAAGTGCCTAAGTCAACTTGACAGATTACAGAAAAATAGAAATGCAGCTATGAAAGGTACTTTTCTTATTTATACCATCATTAAAATGCTTTGTTGCTGTCATGTTTCATGCCATAGTTTCATAAAATCAGACTTAAGATATGACAGAAGCATGCAAATGAAATTAAGGACAGACTTGTGATCAAATAGAGTATCAATTTGTAAGGACATCATCAAGCTAATCCCTATCTGTAGATGTTCATAATGAAACATAACTCTCAAATTCAATGTTGATACATAGGCCATTCAGGATTGAGAGTTATATACATAATGAACATTTGCATATTAGTGTGAATAGTCATGTATTAAATGTTCAGGGATTGAAATGATAAAATCAGATAATCAAGTACAGGAGACAAGTACAGGTATGATCAAATGATTACCTCAGACAAGAACATATGCCAACTAAGTCTCATGTGCATATCAAGAAGGGTATACAGGCTACAAGAGATATCTGAAGAATAGAAATCTTTTAAATGCATGTAATTATTTTCATATTACATGATTAAATACCATAAATAGCTAACAAGTGCAGTCATAGTATAGAGACATGTTATAGGTGTTCAAATTACTCAACCAAGTGAAGTTTCGAGAAATAGAAGAATGTCTCCAAGATACAGGGCTTTGTATCATTTGAATAGTTATAGGACAGATTAGACTATGACAGTCATACATGAAAGATAATACATCAAATGAAGGAGACAAATGTATGCTACATCAGATTACATCAAGTATAGGTGAGTAATTATCCATGACAGATGATAAGAGTATCTGACACGTGGTAGACATAGAAGATCCAAATGATAAAGCTACAGAAGATCAGATGACAAGCTACAGTACCATGTTCAAGACAAGAAAGAAATACATGTTACAACCATACTTCTAACTGATACTGACTGATATAGTGAAGAAAAAGAGAGAAGATACATGATATTCAGTAGACAGGAGATTCCTTACGCACAGAACATGAGGTAAAAGACCAACATCATAAAGAGCATCTAACAGTTGACTGGATTTATGCCAAAGGAGAAACCAAGTTCCATGTTCAGGAGAGACAAGAGCATACAACTACAAAATATTTTTGAATGAAGAAAAGGATGCATAATATGCTACAAAAGGTTCTTAATACTTAAAAGAAAATGGCAATTATCATTGCCCAGAAATGTCAAAAATAAATATATTGAAGAGCTACAGAACCAGGAAAATCAAATGACTAGACAAGAAATAGAAATTGAAACTCTTGTTCCAGATTTTGAAACCTCAATGTTTTTCTTGTATTTGCAATAGAAGGTACAATAAAGCATGATAATGATATCCATAATAGTTATACAGGTTTTGCATGCACAGAAGGAGTAAACCCATTTGAAAAAATTTTAAAACAATAAAATCTTTTTGGAGTTACATTTAAGAGAAAATGATGCAATGTGTCTAAATACATGGCCTTGGAGGAGAAGAAGTTCCTATGTACATTAAAGAGAAACCCTCTTTTCATATTGTTAAAAACCCTCGAGTTTTGCATCAGAAGTCAAAGAAAAAGCCACATAACACATACACCAATACGGCCATGACAGAGAAGAATTATTTTCTTTACAAATGAAATACCCATTTCAGTTTTTACAAGGAAACCCTATCTTTTCCAGGTCACCATGAAAAACAAGATACAAGAATAAGGAAAAGAAACTTACCAGTATATTTGCAAAGGAAGGAGCATGTATGGTTGCGGCCCCCTATTTTGAGGGTTTTTGTTAATTTTTTCCACATTTGCAAAGTTTAAACACAGGAAAATCAAAAGAACAGTGTTAAAGAACTGCAAAGAGGAAAATGGAGGTATGGTCACGGCCATTAAAACCAAAAAACTACAGAAAGAAAGAATAAATGCCAGTCAAAGTTGAAGATGCCATACTCACCAAGTTCTGCCAAGCTTTTTTGCTCAGAAAATGCAAGATTTTTTACCACATAGGGCAAAGAACTGCAGAGGAAAAGACCAAGAGTCTTCAAACCCTTGTCAGCCATGGAGTAGTTGTAAAGTGAGTCAAAGAGAATACAAAATGAAAATGAGATTAAGTTTAGGGTTACTCACTACTTTTGTCGAAGCTTCCTTTCATTTTTTATTTTTGACTTTGCAAATTAGAGAAATCATTGTTTTATCCAAAATGCATTGGGGTCAAGACTTGAAAGGTAAGATCCCTAATGATTATTGTATGGAGAGGCCAACAAGTAATTCTTGCTTTTGTCTCCAAAGTCAAATGGAGGTTGATATTATTAGAAGGTAAGGCTTATGCCTTAAAAATTTTCAAAACAACCTTTTATTCCTTGTAGTCGACTATGCATATAGTCGAAGATCCTCAAAACCAAGCATGTGGTCGAATATACCTTTGACTCTTGCAATCAAAGATTCCTCATAAAAATGTACAATAATTAGTGAGGTGACAAGAGATTATCATTAGGGTTTTGTCATTGCATGAAAGAGATTCTTGAAGAGAGAAAGTTATTTGCATGAAGATAAATGATTTATTTTCAAAGATGCATAAAAACAAAATAATGCAAGGTGGCAGTGGCTTATGTTTGAGTTTATTTTTTACATAATGGAGATTGTTTGGGCAAGTGAGGTGGCACTTTTTCTCACATGGAGTAATAAGGTAGAGGGTGTTATGATTTTCTCCTTAGTGCATGTGGCGTGATAAGGAATATTATTTATGCCTAAGTGTTATCATGCATTTTTACATTGTAAATAGAGTGATAAGGATAATTTTTTGCCTTAATGTATGTGTCATGCAAACTAGGAGTTTTTTTTCTCACATGGAGATATAAGGGGGTTTTATTTTCTTCTAAGTCCTATTTTTGCTCAAATCATGCAAATTAGGCAAGTGTAATTGGAGAGATAAGGGAATTATTTTTCTCTTTCATCATGCACGATTTTACAAATAAATCAATGTAAATAAATAATAAAGTAATATTCTTCAAATTAGTTTATTATTTTTCACAAATTGTAAAATAAAAAATAGTGCAAATTGTAACTAACAATAGAGTAATTATCCTAATTACTTTATTATTCACTCACATCAATTTTGCAAAAGCAAAATCATGCAAATTGATGAGTTGAGTTAATTGAGGATATTTGGAGACTTTTTGCATGATTTGGGGAGCAATTTGAGGATTTTTGGTCAACTTCTTGGTCAAACATATGGAGAGGATCAACTTAGAGCTATTTTGCTTAATTTGTGGCAGTTTGGACCCTTATTTTTAGGGATTTCTTGGTTTGCTCATGGATTGCTTGTGAGAGATTATTTTTAGAGAGGTAGCTAGCTGCAGTTCTATTTTTCATGCCTCTTGGAGAGAGCAAACTATATATTGTAAAGCAAAACTTAGGTTATGCTAGTTCTTGCATTCTTTTCTCTTTTACACCTTGAAAGACAAGAGGTTTTGTAACTCGTTTTTTGAGTTCTTTCCTTTTTGTTCTTTACACTTTGAGAGAGAAAGAGGTTTTGTAACTCATTGATTACAAATTTTATAGAGATTACAGCAGGTTACAGGTTCAATTTCTTTGTTCTTAATGCAATATTTTCCTTTATTTTTCATTAGCATCAAGTGTTTGTCTTTCCATTGATGCTACTTGTAGGAGTGATTTGATGAAATTTTATTGTGTTTAATTATCAAAACCTTTAAAATTATTGTCTCATTCTTACTTGCGAGTGTTAAGCATAGTGATATCATAGGTCTTAGGTTGTGTTACCGAAAATAGTTCTTTCATGTTGTGAAAAATCCTTTTCCTTCATAAAGAGTTTATCTTCTAGCCTTCCTTAGAAATATTTTTGTGATATTTATGCCAAGATTGGATTGTGTGGGTTAGATTTCTGAAATATATTGTGAACGAGATTTGCATTTGTTCCATCCTTATTAGGTGCATCACTAATTTTTACAGCTTTGTTACCATATAGTTTCCTTCTTACCCTTTTCCAAATCAAAAATCATAGTTTCAAATTGAATGTTTTAAGGGAACCAGCCCATAATCTAGAGGTTCAAACTCATTATAGGTCACCTACAGCCTAAGTTTGTCCCCGTGTTTCAAAGGATTGCAGAGTTTCACAAGTTTGCATAAGGGTGCAATCCTCATCAACAACAGTAATATTCATAACTCATAATTTAAATAACATTGTCTTCATACTCTAGAAAATATTTAGATAGATATTTCTATGGTAGAATAAAAACTTAGTCAAACTGAACTTAACTAACTAACTTCTACCTCAACCACTGAACCATAATATAGGCACAGGGGAGTTATTGAAATAGGTATCTTAACTGTAAGCATAAAACACCACTCTACATGAACTAGAGTGTAATGAATACTAATAACAATGACCAGAAAAGAAGGAAGGAAGTGTCCTAACAAAATTAGAACTCTATGCTGAAATAGGGGAATATAGATTGATTGAATTGGTCCCATTAGTCTTCTATTTGTAACAGAGTCCTCCAAGCTTCCAATCATCTTTATTGATCACCTATCACGATGCGTGATTCTCTCCATCAAGTGTCCTCAGGCCGTGGTTGCTGCACTTAGTCAAGACTAGAATATCCCCTACTCTGTGCCTAGAAATGTTGTGACTGCGGGTTGCATCCTGTAATAACTAGGCTCATCACACCCCCAAAATATCCTTTTGCTTGACCTCAAGTAAATCACTAAGGCTGTAGGTTGTAATATAGGGTGATCTCCCTAAAATATGCAATAGTACCTACTCCTTGAGTCTGCTCCAAATAAAAGCCATTACTGTATGCCAACCTATTCATCTTGGAGACCTCTACCTTCTCACACTCTGTACTCCTCCCAATCTAATGTGGTACTAGATATAGGAGCATAGGGGGTTGAAAAGTAAGTGGTATCCAACTTAGTGCTTGTCCCTTGGCAATGTCCATTTATTTCCTGACCCTTTCAAACATGGCCATGAAGTTGTGGACAGAATGGGGTTCTTTCTTTTGTAACTCTAGAGTCAAGCTATTCCACCTATCTTGTACATGCTAGTGAGAATGATGGATGAGCCCTACTGTCAAATGTTGAATCCTGTCATAGTCCTGTAGCCTCAAATTCATAATCTTTCTCCCCACACCCTTGTGCTGTAAAAGTTTATTCCATTCTAGAATGATAACCTCAGGGATTTTAGATTCTTTTTTTATTGGAAGGGTAATGGATTTTTCTCTTTATGTGTAAGATTGCATAATGTCCCCTCTCAATTTCTCATTTATGAAGTAAGAGATCAGTGCTCTTACCTAAAAATCCCCTACATAAATTAATGGATTCCATTCAGTAGCTTCAGAACAACATAATTATGTAAATAAAATTCACATAGCTAAGCTTGTTCATCAGGTGTGGAAGTAGCAAAAAATTTGAGGAAGGCCATTTTCTCACTCATGTCAACTGGTTTATTGTTGATCAATCTACTGAACTGGAAACTCAAAAAAATTTCTTGAAGAAACAAGGCATAGGTCCTAGCTGGTGGTCTACATTTGACAATCTGAGTAACTTTATCTGCTACTTCTTCCATTCTAGCTGCCAGCTTCTACAACTCTATATCCTTTCTTTCCAATGCCTTAATGTGGTTTGCAATCATGGTTTCTTTTTCTCTTTTCCATTCTTCTTTCTATTCATAGAAATCCTGAGTAACCTTCCATAATTGATATCCTAAGGATACAACTGTATAGCAAGTTGGAGTTTTCACAATAGGGATTCTCCTTTCTTTGGTCACTAATTCCTTATTCCCTGCAGTTACTATGGCTAGCTTTGTGAGGGCATCTAGTTTTGATCCTTGATCATAGGTGTTAACCCTTTCTTCCAACTCATGTATCCTTGCCTCTCTCTCTTTGTCCTTCTACTCATATGTTTTGATCAATTCTTCTAGTTGTTTTATTCTATCAATAGCTTCCTGCAGTTCTCTTCTTATATTCCTATCTTCAAGAAACAATTCCTCATCCTTTATCGATTGTTCATCACCAACTCCTGTACACACATATTCCTCATTATCAGGGTTGTTTGGGGTTTTCATCCTAGTTTTCTTAGAAATAAAAATTTCCTCTGATTCAGATACAGAGGTACTAGACACATAGCATTTCCTTTTGATGGGGGTTTGTACATTTTCGGTCACATTATCCTCTAGCTCTACTCTACCACATCCTCCTTCTCTTTGTTGCAAGGTGTGACCCTTGGTCTCCTTGTTCAGCACTGTGCTTCAATGGTTTGCAACAAGGGCTTAACCGCCTCCCATGCTTATTAAGTCAAGTGGTTGTATAGGGCATTAAAAGGTTGATCTTTTGGTGCAACGACAACTAACAATGGGTATCAGAGCCGAGGTCACAGGTTCAAACCCTGCGCTTGTGCTGGGGGGATTGTTGCATGTTCAGCACTGCGCTACGGTGGTTTGCGACAAGGGCTTAACTGCCTCCCGTGCTTGTTAAGTCAAGTGGTTGTATCGGGCATTAAAAGGTCAATCTTTTGGTGCAACAGCAACTAACACTCTTTTCCAGGTCTCTCAATAGCACTCCTCATAACACCTTTCTCTCTAAGGCGATGTGAACGCCTTATTGGTGTGGATTTCTCTTTTGACCTCTTTGCAGGCTTAGAAGAGGAACCACACTTCTTTTTCCTAGTTCTTGGTGTTTTGGTGCTAGGTATCTTACTAGAGGATGGGGCCTAATTGGTCTCTTCTTCTGGGGTTTGATTCTCTTCTTCTAGTATAGGTTGATTAGATACTACATTTGGCACAATTGGCACTTCCTGTTCTCCTATCTCCTCTATGCTATGGATAGGTGAAGCAGTAGATGAAACAGGGTTTTCTCTCAAGGATGCAACAGGTGAATGTTTTGGTGATGCTGGCTCATTAAGGATATCATTGATATTTCTGCATTTCAAGAATCATTTCCAAGGCACATTTGGATACTGCATCCTAAGACTTCTCTTAACTAACAGAGTGACCAGGTAATCATGGGATAATGATGATCTTTTTTATTTCCTTTGATATTCATAGCCCATTCTTTTTAAGAAATTGTATAGGAAATTTGGCACATTAACTACTCTATTATGATGAAGATGGCTTAACAATTTGAAATGGATAGTGTATAACATAGATTTCCTACCATCACAGGTGAAGTATTTGATAATATGCATGGCACAAGCAACCCACAATTCTGGAAATGATAGCCTTTTAGTACATTGTGATGTAGATTCCAGTTGCTCCCCTTCCTCACTAAATTTGTCTCTTGCAGCTATTGCATCTGCTTTGATGGGGAACTCCTCACCATTTCTGGGTAAACCCAATACCTCAGCAATTGCTACTTTTGAAGCATCCACTATTAGACCTTTTATAGTGTCTTCATCATGGTAAAGTGAAGCTACAAATTGCCTCGTTATACCTTCATCAAATTCTATGAGTTTCAGGAAGTAGTCAATCCATCCTGCTTGTGTTAGGATTGGCAAAGTTAATTGGTCTTCCAGTACTATATTATGCATTGTAGGTTCCAATTTGATGATGTCTCCTCCCATATTGCCAATTTTGAATTCAAATTCACCACAATCCCTTTCTACAACCCCTCTGTTATATCTACTTACTCTTTTAGTTTCAATAATTGTGTGCTTCCAGTAACCCCCCTGTATATTCCCTTGATGTATGATACTAGCCTGAACTATCTAACCAGCTTAAATTGACTCAGAACTATGGAAAATTAGAAATTTTATCATAGCATATAATTTAGCAAAGTAGTCATAAAAAAATGAAAAAGAGGTTGTATTATCTATATTGTGTTGTATAACTGATAATGGCAAACAATCATTGTTTTGAACAAAAACACTATCCCTCCCCCCAACTAAATTCTTGAATTGACCTCAATTCAAGACTGTGTATGGCAAGGAGAAGGATGAAAGTATATGGATATAAGATTACAAATGATAATTTTGGATTATTAAATGTGAGCATATAAGGAAATATTGAAATATCTGTGTCAAATAATGGCAAGTTAATATTTGTACTTGGTGAAATGAGATGAAATGGACTTCACGCGAGCAGAGGATTGGAAAATGTGTCTGCAGCATAAGTTCGATCAAATAGAACTTATTATTATGAGAAATGGCAGAATGACACTCTGGTACAAGTGAACACGTTGATGTAATTTGCATGTGTTAAGGGAAAATTGGATCAACAATGAATATGCAATAATAATCAATATCAAATACCCAAAACTTCAATGAAATAGTGAACTAAGGAATTTCAATAACAATGAACAAACAATCAAGCAAACCTCCTTAATTCGAAACTTCCATTGATCACCTATCACAATCATTCTTGCATGTATGAATGATGCCCTCAGAGAGTGCACTTCTTTGTTATGCTTCAAGAATGTCAATTGGGAATGGCAATGATAATACCATAATGAAGAGGAGCTTCACAAGGATGATAGTAGTGTGTAGTAACGAATGTGATCACAAGCAATGAAGGAATGACATAGATGCCTAAGGTGCGCTGTAATTCCTGTAGAGTAACAATACTTAAAGCTTGGATTCTTGAAATGGAAGAATGAGGTTGTACTTACAGACTTGGGAAGGAGAAGATCAACGGTATAGAAAGAATGAGAAGATCAATGGTTGAGAATAGTTGAGGAACGTGCAATGAATAAGAAGAAGACATGTGTCTTGCTTTCTTTTTCATGAGAGGACTTTCTAAGAATAGAAGAATGAGTTAAAGCAATTAAAAGAATATATTAATCAGTTAAGTGATTTAAAACAAGAAGAAGGTATCTGCATGAGAATAAGAAGATATTTTGCTTTATTAAATATTAGGAATATTTAATTGCATGTGCAAAAAGATTGAATTATATTTAGAGATAACTCAATTTAGAAGAAAAATACAACTTAAATAAATATTTGATTTATTTAAATTTAGAAGAATGATTTGATTTAATTAAATAATAAAGATTTATTTAATTGCTCGGGAAGAATTGAATTAAATAAAGGATTTTATTTAATTGTTAGAAGAATATGAATCAAATAAATAAATTTGTTTATTTATTTATTGATAGAAGAATTAGAATGGAATAAATATTAAGAATATTTATCTAGACCGAATCGTGTCATTTTTAGGCATATACATTTTGCCCCTCTTTGATGCAATGCAGTTTATGGCATTGCTTCAAAGAAAAGATAGTCTGACAATGATACATGCCCCAGTTTGCCCCTGGTATAGGTTATGATGATAGGATGCCCCCTCGGGAGATTGGATGGGAAGAAGGCAGAAGGATGTGAGACGGACAATCTCACGAAAATGAAGGGAAAACTTGGTTAGGGTTGAAGAAATTTGTTGAAGAAAGAGCTAAATGATATGCGGTGTAAGAATAGAATGATAACACACACAAGCAAGTAAGCAATTATGCACAAATGATACAGGAACAAACAAGGTATTGCCCCTATCAAGTGGTAAACCAACGATATACAAGAGTGTTGTCATGGCGGGGAACGATATATTCCTAGACCAACATGATAGGCGTGTTGTCATGGCGGGGAATGATAGATCCCTAGAGAAACATGAAGGATAGTGTCTGGTTCCAGGAAATGAAGCATGTCGTGTAAGACGCATTTGTTGGTTTGATTTCGACAATGTTACATCCTATATAAGACAATTGATTAATTAACTAATTGAGTTGGTTTACAACCAGACAAGGATCAAGACCACTGATTGTGATTGGATCATTTTTGCAAGATTGAATTGACTTGATTGATATGGATTAAGGATAGACTTGCATGGGGATCATTGCTCAGATTGACTGGATTGAGAAGAATGGATCACAACGATAGATAGAATTTTGATCGATAGAAGAATGACTTGATAGAAGAACTCACAAGCTTTGACTTTGTATTGTTACTCTACATTGTTTGGATCTTTTATTGCATGGGGTATGGATGTATGGATGTATAAATGGATGCATGATGAATGCTTTGATTTTGACATCTGGATGGTGCAAGTATTTTGAAGTGCTTATTTCATCATTGGGCGATTTTTTTGGTACTTTTTCAAAATGTTGTAAGTTAATACAAGCATCTAGGTATAATTTAACTGAGATGACCTGAGTATTGCTTACATGGATTTTGATTTAGCAAGTTAATACAAGCATCGAGGTATAATTGAACCGAGATGACCTGAGTATTTCTTGCGTATCAACAAACAAGGATTACCCCCTTTCATGTTAGACCTTTGATGTCCTCGATGATCTTTTGTCGATCATGTCTTTAGACAAGGCTTCACATTACTAGAGTTTAATCCACAAACCCCCATCATAGCATCTCTAGCTTTTGGCATCCTTGAGTAGCATACAAAGGCATGATAGCAAAAATTAGGACTCTGTATTTTAACCATGTTTCCAATCCACAAAACATACTTTCATTTAGATGTGTTTGTTTCTTGCCATAATTTGGGTAAAACCATTTAGAAGGCCTTAGGTGTTTGTTTGCTTTGCATTGGATAGGTTAAATGTCTTGCGTCATGATTTCTGCTTGAAGAGAATGGGTTTCACTTGCGCTTGCCTGCTTGGTGAGAAGATTCCACAATCCTTATTGGTGAGACGGACCCTAAGGGACTGACCTAGTGCCTCGAGGGCTCATTGCTAAATGGTCTTGCCTATGTGACGATGCAGAAGCAACGTAGTTCAGGGTAAACCCTAACGAACCTAAGACCTAGGTGATAGAAAGTGGCATGGACTCAGATAGGTAGTAGGACTAGACATGGGATGGATGGGAGAATGGAGCCTCGGGGGCACATTTGAGAAATGGCCTTACCTACGTGACAACGCAGAGGCGACGTAGTTCATGGTTGACTTTGATGGACCTAAGATATGGATCAAATGAGACATGATATGGAACAAATATGGATCAAACAAGACACAATATGGAACAAATATGGATCAGACAAGACATGATATGGAACAGATATGGATCAGACAAGACATGATATGGAACAGATATGGATCAGACATGGAATAGATATGGATCAGACAAGACACGATACGAAATAGACATGGATCAGATATAGAACAGATATGGATCAGATACAGAACGGATATGGGACATATATGGATCGAATGATACTAATGACAAGGAAACACCATGGATAGGTAGATGTATGGGTGATAAAGAATAGGTAGAAGGAATCAAGGATGTGATCTCCAAGGACTATGTCGCATAGGAATAACTTGCCCCATTATAGGTAGATACTTAGGACTTTTCATGGCAACACTTATGACAATAGGAGGATAAGAGGATAATGAAGGATTTGCTTGGTTTGGGAGGGATAAGGTAAGTCAAGAGACATCTAAAACATTTGTCAACATTGTGCCCCCAATCTTTATCAAGACCAAAGAAAGTAGAGGAATGGAAAATTAGGATGGATAGACTGGATAGTATAGGTATGTAATGGATAGAAGGATAGGATAGGAAATGGTATGGAAGGGAACTGATAGGAGAAGAGTGATATGCTGATGAGACAAGTTGCCCCCCAAGTGTAGGTGACATAGACGATCAACTTACACATGACACCTGTTTGACAGGTTTTCATCATGATACTTATCCAAGGCACCTGTTTGCCAGATTTTCACCGTTAGATGAAGGGATTTTTCTTGACTTTTTTTTTTTTTGAGATTTGAGAAGGTGGAATACAGAAGAGAAGGACCCAAGTGCCTGGTTCCATGAAAGGTGATAGTCCCACTAGAAAGATGTTGTCACATGGACCATGTCGAGTGCTCTCATAGATGTTGGTAGGAGATTGCATGACAGTGAGATGAAGAAGGTAGATAGCGGATTGTGGAAGGTGCAATAGTGGATGATGATGTGGAATATGGAGGAATTATGCAAGGATGGATGAAAATTCTATGAAAAAGTATGGACCATGTGAGTAGGATGGGGAAGATATGTAGGATACTATTGGAAGGAAGGGGAGATGGAGGTATATGGAAGGGAATCGTGACCAGCGGTTGCACATACCGTAATAAACATTAAAGCTAGTGATGGGAAAGTAGTGTAGGAAGCAACGGAGACTTTTGCTTGTAGATGAATGACTTAGGCATGTAGGGATCCACATAGACTGAGTATTTTGCTGATTTTTTCTTGTCATGTGGGATGGAAGATTTTGAGACTTTTGGATGGAATGGGAGAAAGTGGATGGTTGAGATTCTTGAGAGGTAGATGCCTCATGTAACTTGAGGGATTTTTGCTTAGGTACCCAAACCATTTTGTTTTTAGATAGTACCTGTGAAGGTATGGGTTTGGGTGTATGCAACTTTTGTGTAGCTTTTGGAGTAATCATTTGTTGGATGCAGACCCACACCTTTTTCAGCTTGGCATATAGGTGTGTGGGTGTATACAGCTCTTGAGAAGGATGTTTCTTTGATTCTTGGTTTTTATATCCTAGGTTATGAGGACTCTTAGGATTTTTGACTTTATAGGTAGAGGCATCTAGATTTTTGCTGTGAAATTCCATTGGGATAGTGGAAGTGGAGTTGGAGGAAGTTCTTTGTTTAGACAACATGTGCATTTGTTGGCCATGATTGGGATTCTTAGAAGATTCATAGATGGATGGATAAGGTGTTGAGAGAAGTGGTGGTAAAATGCAAGGAGGGATATTAGGAGTTGGAAGTAGCGGAGGTAGATTCGATGGTGGAAGGTGTATGGTCACATGCTTTTGACAATTGTAGGATGATGATGGAGGAATGGTGACATATATTTTTAGGATATGAAATGATGTACGATGGAAAGTGGTGGATTTAGGAGGAGTGGAGGAAGTACCAACATCTTGAGATTGTTCACCTTAGGGTATGTATCTAAGGCCGTATGAAGGAGGAGGAACATTAACATGGATGGGCTCCAAAATACCTTGTTCGTGAAGGCCTAAGCCTTTACCTTGATAGTTCATATGTTGGAGTATGCAGTGGACAGTGGGATTATTTGTAGGAGGAACACTATACACAATTTCTTTATTGGATGTAGAAGATGAGATAGAGGATAATGGTTGCTAGTGTTGTAAGGAGGAACACTCATGCATGAAGGCAGTAAGACCAAGGATATATGGTGGGGGATTTGCAGCATGGTCGATAATGGATGGCAGAGGAGTATTTTTGGTTTGATCTTCTATGCTTGCTTGGGAGGCAAGTGTCTCATCAAAGGACGAGGAAGTTGTCGAATCTTGGATAGGACTAGATGGGGTTATAAGCTCAGGACCATGGAATGCATAAAGTGGGCTTAGAGGATCATCATGGTCTTCTTGATCATAGATAGGCTCGTGATCGTAGATGGGATCTTGATCATAGATAGGATTTAGCGTGATGGAATTAAGGTGCTCTTGTATAGGTTCATCATCAACAATAATATCTTGATCATAGAAAGGATAAAGGTTATGGAGGGGTTGGAATTTGATCTCTTGTTCATGTATAGGATCAAGTTGCTCATAGATAGCTTCTTCATCAAAGGTAGTATCTTGATCATAAAAGAGATATAGGTTATGAATGGTTTGAAATTGGATTTCTTGCTCATGTATAGGTATAGGACCATCAAAAAGATAAAGGTTATGTAAGGGTCAGATGGGAGTGCTTTGATCCTGATTTAGACAAGGAGTTGATGTTTCCACATGTTCTAAAGTGTGCTCTTGACATAACGCTTGAGGTGCTTGAATTGGAGTTGAGGTAGAAGATTCTTGGATAAGCCCTTGGTCAACAACATGAAGGTGCGACAGACCTTGACTTTGGTGCATGGTAGGAGGTTCTTTAATATGCTCAAGGGGTTGTAGGTTACATGAAGAGGTTAGAGTAATGGACGTGCTTAAGGGTTCTTTGATAAGGTCAAGGGCCAGAATTTGGAGACATGGTTGACTCTCTGCTAGTGGCCCTTGGATCACATCATTGGTAGGTGTATGGGTAGAGGAGTGAGGCAATAGAGGAGTGGATTTAGAGTTCTCCATAGCTTTTCTTTTGCTGTGTAAATCTGAAAAACATCTTTCCCAAAAATCATCTAAGGCTTTTTTAGTTGTCCATTTAGAGCTCAGGGAACTCGATGGCGGTGTTGGTGTAGGCTTGGTATGCTTTGGGGTATGTGTCTTAGAAGATGGTGAAGGAGGACTAGTAGATAGAGTGGTATACAATTTCCAACTTGAGGTGGTGCTTGCCTTGTCATGAGCATCATTAAGATGGGAAATGGATGTATGAGCTTGGGGCGAGGCGTAGCTAGTACTGACATGTACAGCTTGTAAGATTGCCATTTCTTGTTGTATGACTTGGAGTTCTTGAGCAATTGCTATACGATCTTGGGATGAGGCATCGAAGTCTAATTGCTCTTCTAGGTATTGGAGTTCTTGAGCAATTACTTCTAATTGGTTTGTCATTTAAATAGAAACTGACACAAGAATGAAATGGGTACCTAGAAAACCTAAAATTTTTCTCTCAAAGATTGTGCAAGTGCTCACTGTCACGCATGCGCCAGAACAGATGCGCTGCAAAAATTGGTAAATGTGCTGGAAGTCAGGACATATGTGTCACACTAGTAAAAGGTACATGCACTATAATAGACAGTAAAAGCACTACAAGTCAGTACAGATGCACCGCAGGTCGGCACAAATGCGCAGCAACAGAGGACAGATGCGCCGCTCTAGTTTTTCTTAGTATTTTTGCATTTTTTTAGAATTTTTTTGATCTTTTTCGTACTTTGGTTGCAAGAAGGACTTTCTAAACTGATTTTCTAAAATTATGGCAAGAAGACACAGCAAACACAAAGAATGTTTTTATGGTTTTTTATTTTTTTGTGATTTTTTTAACTCTTTTTGGACTAAAGGAAAAGCAAGTACAATCCTAGGCTTCAAATGGATTACAGGGGTTTTTGGCCACTAGAACAAAGGATGAGTAATAAAGGCAACCGTTCAAGTAGTTATACATATGGCAACACTACTCTTCGTTATGGAGTTTCCCAGCCTGAAAGGGTTGCACCTTGGAGGGTTTTGGGGGAGGTTGGTTGTTGGTATAACACAACTTCACTCGTTGTTTGAAGCTTTTTATCCAAACACAATTTATTTATAGTGGCTTGGAAGGGCTTGGTGTCTAGCCTGTTACCACTTAGGGTCATTCCTACTTGGACGAACGATATCCAAGAGTAGGCCCCTCTAAAGGAAAAACACATGCAAAAATGATATGTTTGGCATTTTGGTCACCCAAGATGGGGGAGAGCATAGGCCTGGTATGATTCCCAAAACACAGTATACGGTGGTTCTTTTCCCCTAGTTAAAATGAAAAAAAACTAGATGAGCTATCTACTTGGGCAAGCACATAACTTTGAAGTGATTAGCAAGATAGCAATGGTCCAATTTTAACCGAGATAGCAATGATGAGTTCAATTTTATCCATGTAGCACAAATTGTTAACTTTGAAATAAAGGTCAATTGAGATAGCAATGGTTCAGTTTTACCCAGATAGCAATGACGAGTTCAATTTTATCCATAATAGTACGAGTTGTTAACTTTGAAGTGATGGTCAATCAAGATAGTAATGGTTCAGTTTTACCCAGATAACAATGATGAGCTCAATTTTATCCAAATAGCAATAACTTTGAAAAGATAGCAATGTTGCAATGCAAGATAGCAATGATTCAATTACCACTTTCCTAGTTAAAACTACGTGAGATTTGCATGAGCATCAATTTTACTTTCCTTTTAGAAATTGAAGTGTGAGCTAACAAGTGCAACTATATGAATCTAAACCAGTACCTAGCTTGCAAAACAGATCAAGAGAGTTCTTGCAAAGATGTCAGTGTTAGTAAAAATCTCCTAAAAAACCCTAAAATCACTACCTACAATAGAAGTGCCACTTCAGAGACTGAATGCACAGAGACAGTCAACAGAACTGCCATAATGCATATGCACTGCAACAGACGATAAAAGCACCAAAAAATAGTGCATATGTGCTTCAATAACAGATGTGTTGTCTCAAACAATAAAAGAGTTGCAACAGATAATATATGCGCTATAGTAACGAAAGCATTGTGACAAGTAACAAATGTGCCTAAATAGAGAGTATATGCGCTACGGAAGTGTATGCACCGTGACAGGTAACAGATGCATATTAGGAAGTGACGGATGCGTTGTTTCCTCCTATGTACGGCTTTCTAAAACACAAAAACTTAGTTTTTGGGTTAGATTTGGGGCTAGGCCCCATGGTGGGTGCCAAAAATGTTAAGGGAAAATTGGATCAACAATGAATATGCAATAATAATCAATATCAAATACCCAAAACTTTAATGAAATAGTGAACTAAGGAATTTCAATAACAATGAACAAACAATTAAGCAAACCTCCTTAATTCGAAACTTCCATTGATCACCTATCACAATCATTCTTGCATGTATCAATGATGCCCTCAGAGAGTGCACTTCTTTGTTATGCTTCAAGAATGTCAATTGGGAATGGCAGTGATAATACCGTAATGAAGAGGAGCTTCACAATGATGATAGTAGTGCGTAGTAACGAATGTGATCACAAGCAATGAAGGAATGACGTAGATGCCAAAGGCGTGCTATAATTCCTATAGAGTAACAATACTTAAAGCTTGGATTCTTGAAATGGAAGAATGAGGTTGTACTTATAGACATGGGAAAGAGAAGATCAACGGTTGAGAACAGTTGAGGAACATGCAACGAATAAGAAGAAGACGTGTCTTGCTTTCTTTTGCATGAGAGGACTTTCTAAGAATAGAAGAATGAGTTAAAGCAATTAAAAGAATATAATAATCAGTTAAGTGATTTAAAACAAGAAGGGATTTGCATGAGAATAAGAAGATATTTTGCTTTATTAAATATTAGGAATATTTAATTGCATGTGCAAAAAGATTGAATTATATTTAGAGATAACTCAATTTAGAAGAAAAAGACAACTTAAATAAATATTTGATTTATTTAAATTTAGAAGAATAATTTGATTTAATTAAATAATTAAGAATTATTTAATTGCTTGGGAAGAATTGAATTAAATAAAGGATTTTATTTGATTATTGGAAGAATATGAATCAAATAAATAAATTTGTTTATTTATTTATTGATAGAAGAATTAGAATAGAATAAATATTAAGAATATTTATTTAGACCGAATCGTGTCATTTTTAGGTGTATACATTTTGCCCCTCTTTGATGCAATGCAATATACGGCGTTGCTTCAAAGAAAAGATAGTCTGACAATGATACATGCCCTAGTTTGTCCCTGGTATAGGTTATGATGAATGATGGCTACATGCTCTTGAAAAGTGGAGTGCATGGCACGAAATTTTAATTAACTGACAGATAATTGCTACATGTGAGTGGATGGCTAATTGTTGCATGTTCGCTTCCAATAGGTCCCAATGTAATATGATGGCAACGTGGAGTTGTGGCCTTCAACAGGTCCCTACAGCTTATTGACTTGGTCTTCATGAAGATGGCAGCATTTGTGTTGTGTGTACATGTGAGGAAAGGAAAGAAATTATACCTAAGTGACCTTAGGAGGTGAGCTATGTAGCTCACCTGCTGAGTCACTATGATAACTGACAGGGTCATCTTCTATGTTACTACTAGGTGATGATATAGCAGTATCCAGCTCATGGTTAGGAATAGAGCATTTATTTAGAAAATCATCTCTATTTGCAGGCCTGGTATAAAGCTTTAATTGAAGGCCATTAACTAGTAGTGAAAATATGACCTCATCTATTATCTATAGTTTGACAACTCCATTGGGAAACACTTGGTGTACTTCATAAGGTCCTAACCATCTAGATTGCAATTTTCCTTTATGATCTTTATACTTTGAATCATATAACAGAGCCTAGTTGCCCACATGAAATTCTTTTCTTTAATATACTAATCATGCCATTTGACTCTCTGCTTTTGAACAATCTCTATGTGGTGCATAGCTGCCATTCTGATCTCATCTAATCTATTGAGAATATGGAGTATTTCTCATTATGCTACTATCAGATCCATGTCAAGTGCTAGGGTAGTCCTCGGTGTCTTATACTCAAATTCAATTGGTAAAATTGTTGTTTTACCATACACTAACTCATAAGGTGTGAAACAAGTTATTGTTTTCCATGTGGTTCTATATGCCCATACTACCTCTGGTAGTCTGGATGCCCAGTCCTTCCTGTTAATGTTCACTGTCTTGGTTAGAATATTCTCAATTTCTCTATTTGTAACTTCCACTTTCCCATTGTCCTGAGGGTGATAGGGTGTGGACTTCCTATGCCTAACGTCATATTCTTTGACCAGTGTTGAAATGAGTTTAGAAGTGAACTGGGGACCTTGGCCAGTGACAATTTCTCTTGGTGCTTCAAACCTAGTGAAAATTTCTTCATACAAGAATTTGGCTACATTCCCATCTCTGGCAAATTGGAAGGCCTTGACTTCAACCCACTTTGTCAGATAATCAGTGCAAACTAAAATGTACTCATTATTAGAAGCTGGTGAGATTGGCCTAATGAAATCTACCCCCCACTTGTGAAATGGTACTAGTGCTATCTAGGGATGCAAAGGCATCTTATCTGATCTTATTGGTCTTCCCATTCTCTTACATCGGTCACAACTCCTTGTATACCTGATTGCATCCTTATGAAGAGTTGGCCAATACCAGCTTGTGGTTAATATCTTGAATGATGTCCTCTTGGATGCAAAGTGACCCCCACAGGGCTCATCATGACAAGATTTTAGGATGTTAAAGACCTCATCTTCTCTTATGCACCTCCTCATAATATGGTCTAGACCAGTGTAGAACAAATAACCAGCAATCCAAGAATATGGAATGCTTTAATGCACTAATTGTCTTCTTTCTCTTAGGGAGAAGTGTGATAGTATCTGCCCTGCTACCAAATAGTTAGCAATATTAGCAAACCATGGTGTATGTAAAGTAAGAGCAAAAAAATGCTCATCTGGGAAAGAGTCATCCACAACATCTTCTTCCATTTGTGTAGGCAATCTAGACAAAAAATTTGCCACCACATTAGCTTTTCCTAGTTTATCAACTATTGTTATATCAAACTCCTGTAGCAAGAGAAACCATTTGACTAGTCTACCCCCAACCACATGTTTATTCATTAAATATCTAATTGTAGTATGATCTGTATGGATAAATACCTGGTAACCAATTATATAATGTCGAAACTTGTTGATAGCATAGACAACAACCAATATCTCTTTTTCTGTGATAGTGTAATTGAGCTCTTCTCCTTGTAAGTTTTTACTGATGTAATAAATAGCATACTCTTTATTACCTTCTTTATGTCCCAATACAACTCCTATAGAAAAATTAGAAGCATCAGTGTGTATGTGGAAGGACAATGTCCAATTTGGTCCTCTCAAGATAGGTGCTTTTGTCAAAGTTGTCTTAAGTGTGTCAAAAGAGTGCTGACATTTTGTGGTCCAGTCAAATTCCATGTCCTTTGTGAGCAGAGAAAACAAAGGTGCTACTAGTTTGCTAAAGTCCTGTATAAACCTCCTATAATAGCCTGCATGGCCAAGAAAGCTTCTGACTTCTTTTGGTTTCTATGGTACAAGAAGTGTAGAAATTATCTCAATTTTATTAGGATCCACCTGAATACCATCACTAGATATAAAGTGTCCTAGAACAACTCCTTGAGTCATCATCATAAAGCATTTTTCATGACTCAATGACAAATTATGCTCTTGACATCTTTGCAGGACATTCTCTAGATTACTGAGTTCTATCTCAAATGTGTCTCCATAAGTGGTGAAATCATCCATATAGATCTCCATAGAATCATGACCATAGTCTGAAAAGATACTTAGTACTGCCCTTTGGAAAGTGGTTGGGGCATTGCATAACTCAAAAGGAAGGACATAATAAGCATATGTACCCCAAGGGCAGGTAAATGTGGTCTTATCTTGGTCCTCTAGAGCTATTTTTATCTAATTATAGCCACTAAAGCCATCTAAGAAGGAGAAGTACTTTTTACCTGCTAGGGAATCAAGTACTTGGTCAATGAAGGGTAGTGGAAAATGGTCTTTTCTAGTGGTTGTGTTAAGTTCACTGTAATCTATACACACCCTCTACTTTCCTCCTTTCTTAGGGACAATAACTAAAGGTGATACCCATTCACTGTGAAAAATAGGGTAAATAAAACTAGCGTCAAGGAGTTTCTGAAGCTTAGTTTTAACTATGTCTCTTAAGACAAGATTCATTCTTCTTTGTGGTTGTCTTATGGGCTTGAAACCATCATTTATGTAGATCCTATGCATGCACAAATCTGGATCGATTCCTTTCATGTTATTATAATCCCATGCAAAAGTTGATGCATGTGCTTGCAATATAGTGTGCAATGAAGTCTATTGTTCTTCAGTCAGGGCATTGTTAATATTCAACATTTTTCCTGGCATGATTTCTAATGTTTTAGAATCTAGATGGATAGATGAAAGGTCACATCCACTGATGTTGGGAACACATTCTCGAGATAGTAGAGAGTGGAAAAGTTGGGATAATTCCTCTAAGGAATGTGCAAGTATGGTATTCTGTAATGGATATTGCAGACATGATAGATAGTCCTGTTGCTGTGGGTCTCTACCACAATGGTTCTGTATAATGTGGTCAATTAAGTCATCCTCATCTTGGGTTGCTAACAAAGGGTTGCATTCTATCGTCATGAGAGTTTGTAGGGAATAGTGGTCTTCTTCTTCTTCCAAGGTAGGTCATATGGTTTGCTCTAGATTGTCATGAGGTTGAGCTGGGAGATAAAGGACCAATTTCTTTGTGACAATCCTATTTGAGATTATCATGTTCCCAGACCTACAACCTATAAATGCATCTGTTGTTGCTAACCATGGTCTACCTAAGATAAGTGGATAACCTGCAGGATTGACTTTTGGCTACAAACTATGAAGTCTGCTGGGTACTCCCATGAGTCAAATGCTATGACTATGTCTTCAATGATCCCCTCAGGTTTCATTGTTGACCTATCTACCAACTATAAAATATTTGGTGTAGGCCTCAGGTTTGGTAGTTGAAGTAGTTACATTGTTTCTTTAGTCATGACATTGATGGTTGCCTCCAAGTCAATCAAGGTGTTTTTCATGAGAGTTCCATTAATCTTAACATCCATTACTAGACTGCCAAGGTTTGTGTATTTAGGGACAGTTATGTTCCCTAACATGATATCATCAAGGTTTCCTAGGACATGGAATGTCTGAGGGTCCTTCCTCCTCCTCCCTGGTTTCTTAAGACAAAGGTCTCTCACGGTCTTAGTGTAGATTGGAATGTCCTTGATGGCTTGGATAAGAGGTATCTTGATACTAACATTCTTAAGTTGACCCAATAAGTCTATCTTTGCTTGGGTTTGATGTCGTTGAATGGCTAGACATTCAGGGAAAGGAGGTTATGGATTTGAGATAGGTTGATTTTCCTGATTTAATTCAAGTTTGAGAGGTGAACTGTCAAATGTATCAACTGTGGGTTGTTCTTCCTCCACCTTAGTGATTTGGGGAGATGGTCTAGCTAATGTTTTCCCTAACCTGAGGTGGACATCACTCACCTCTACCCCATAAGTGGGGTATTAAATAGCAGGCTTATTATTGGGGTTAGGTGCAGGTTGGGCAGATATTTGTGGTACTCTAAGTGGTTGAGTTGTAGGACCGGATGGATTTGGCATAATGGCTTGTTGTTGAGGTTGAGGAGGCAGTAAGGGTTGCGGGTAATTCATGTTTTGGTTTTGTCATTGTTGTCCTTTTTACCATTGTGGTTACCATTGGTTTTGTTGTATTGGCCATTGAGGGTTACAATTAGATCCTTGGAAGTTGTGTTGGGGCCATACAATGGGTTGCTATTGATTCCAGTTTGGCTAAGTATTTTTCCATTGTTGAGGGTTTTGCCATTGGTTTTGATTAGTTGGCCAAGGCTGAGGGTTCTAATTAGAGAAATTTTGATGACCTACTAGAAATGATGTATTAAAAGTTAAAGGATCTTGTGGCATACCTTGTCATTGCTGCCATGGTTTCCTTTGTGCAACATAGTATAGCTAGCCATCTTCACCTTCAATAGGTTGAAAGTGTGGTTTCTCTGACTTATCTTCTGCAATACTAGCTACTCATCTGCATTTGCAATTAGCTTTTCTTTGTCGACAATTGGGACAATATTTAGTGAGTATTAAATCAGATTCCTCATGCTTCTTCTTCAAGTGTAGAGTATCCATTTGAGTGGCTAGATGACTGATGATATCTTCTTTCATGTTGGTCAATGGGTTGCTCAATTCCACCCTTGAGACTGAATTAGATACCTTGCCAATGGTAGATGCTCTCTCTCCCCTTGTCCTCTTGGTGAAAGTCCTTGAGTAATTTTTGCAAACCTTGCAGACATCCTAAAAGGGTAATTGAGATATATCTCTTGTTCCCATAAGATTGAGGGCATCCATGCAGTCATCATTAACTCCTCTCAAGAATACAAGCTTCAAAGATTCATCTGAGAATATATTATGTGGATTTTTCTTGAGACAGAACTAGAATCTCTCTACATAGTCTTCCAATGGCTCATCTTCTTTCTGGGTCATTCTGAATATATCATCTCTTCTTCTATCAACCCCTCTGCAATAGTCTTGGTATTTCTCCAAGAAATTTGTCTTCATTGTATCCCAGTCTGTAATAGCATCCTTTCCTAGTCCCATGAACCATCTTAAAGCAGCATCCTTCAATGTGGTAGGGAGTGGTACAGTCAAAACTCCTACACATGACATCAAACTCAAACATGAATGTGTCTGGATCTTCAGTCACCAAGCCATAGAAGACAGGCAATGCTAAAGGTGTTATATTTTTCAGAGCAGCATCCCTTTCCTGATTGATGATAGGAAATTCAAATGTCACTTGTCCTGGTGGATCATCCACTGCATCAATCATGGTGAGGAAATTTCTTTCTATATTATCAGTAGATATTGATGAGAGGGAAGATTCTTCTTTAGTAATAGCCTCGCTCTGATCACTATAGTCACCAATATTTACTATAGCTTGTTGGGTTGATGGAAGGAACCTTCCCAAAGTGTCTCTCTGCCTCCGCATACAATGTATATAGCTTTGTATGGATCCTTCACAATGTTAATAACCTTTCTGGTAGTTGGTGAGGTAGAACCTAAGTACCCTATCCTTGGAAAGCAAAATGTAACTAAGAAAGATGAAAATTAACAGGGACTAATCTCTGAAAGTAGCACCATCCCCAGCAATGGTGCCAAAAATGTAGTGTCTTTACAATGTTTGGTAAACTTGGTGGTAATCACTCAATTCAAAGGAATCTCCTACTGAGCAGTCCACTATAAGTTCTTGAAAAGACCTTCATCAAATTGTCAACCAGGGATTGTAAACTTGTGATGGCACTTGCACTGTATTTGCTTTTAGGGATGAAACTATCTAACTTATCCACTACATCAAGCTACTTATTAACAAGAGAAAGTGGGTAAAAGTACAAACTTGTGTCACACTTTGGGCCAACTAAATAATTTTGGCTGAGTATAATTTGGTCGAGTCAAATTCGACCGAGTTACATTCGACTAAATCCACATGGTGATTGTTTGGCACCGACGTGGCCCCAAAATCTAACTATGTTTCGGTCGAGTAGGTTTTGGCTGAATCCATTGAATATAAAAGCAAAAAAAAAAAAAAGTGGGCATGGATATTTTGTCTATTCGGCCGAATTTCTTGCGTTTGGAGACTGCTTGCCCGAGACTGGAGCCTACAAATCCCTGCCAAACCCACATAAGATCCTATTATGAACTCTTCATTCTGTGCATTGTTTACATTACTTTGAAAAGAATTGTTTTTGTTAGGGTTAAATTATGTTGTGCTTTTTTTGTTTGTTCTATATGTTACCTAGTTAGTTTTGTTGTTTTTTTTATGTTGTGGATACTTTTCTTGTATTTTGACATGCAAATTGGAGAAATTTAGTTAAATTTTTATAAATTGTTTTAAAACCCTAGCTGCCATGATTAGTGACTATTCAAAGTAGGGCAAAAGTAGTCCAAAATTGTTTGGCCAAAATGGTGTAGGGTTTTAATCAGAGATAGTCAGTTGGCTTAATCTTCCTAAATGACTTGCGTTTATATAAGCTTTTGAAAACCCTAGCCGCCATGATAAACCCTAGCCATAATTATACATATGCTAGCATACTATATAACTCTAGGTATGAGTGTTGTTTCTGAAGCTGCCACATATTCTTCTTTTGTTGATCCAATTTTCTTAAAGACAAGACTCATGCCAATACTCAATAAGAAGAATAGGTAATCATATTCAAACTTGGCTAGTGTTATGCAGATCTTTAGTGGAATTGAATGTTGGAGAACAATGTTTCCTGAAAATCCCAAACTTACTGAGAAACAAGGGTCTCCCTTGGAAGACTATCATGTGTTTTTTGTTGTGAGAAATGATAGTCATAAAATATCCCTTCGGCATCCTCAGTATTGCAACAAATCCTAGAGGTTGTAAATTGGATTGAATTCATGTTTTGAGAGTTCTAGGACTAGGAAGGGGTCTCATAAATCTACTAAATAGAGCCTTGTCCTTCAAATCCCATACTACATAGCTATGCTCCATCTCATCAATACTGAAAGAGAGTTCAAGAAATCACATTTTTAGGTAGTTCCCATTTTCTTTTTTGAAAGTAAAAAAGGTTTAACTATTTTTTTGAATGCATGCAGTTGAAAAAAACCTAGATTTGTATTGCTCTTAGGAGCATTGTTGACAATAATTTGAGCAAGATGATATTGAAGACACTGGCAACGAGGCCATTGCCTCTACGGGGAACATGACTATGGATGGAAGTCTTAAGAAATATATTTTTTATATCAATAGAGAAGGGAAAGTACTTGAAATAATTATGGCAGTATGGTTGTGCACTCGAAATGAGAGTTCATTCACCTTTAAGTATCTCTTAATTTCTTGATTATTTGTGAAAGAAGAACCTAGCCTACAACATTCAACCATACCATTATGACCCCCATGCCTAGGACATTTACATAAGTCTAGCCCATCACTCACTGTGTGCAGCATAAAACATAAAATACAACATCAATATTAGTAGTAGGTTAGAATTTGCAACATAATCCATAACATTGTTACTTGTTTTCTTATTGGAGTTTAGTTTGTTGTGGATTGATTGCACCAAATATGTCATACCTAGATTTAAGGGCTTAATTACATGTGCATACTAACAAACCCATACAATAAGGTGAATTTGTTTGAACCTAGTTTTTTGGTGAATAGTTGCACATTTCTAACAAAGCAAAATATCCCTATGATTACAAAGCTAGTGTTATGGACACCAACAAATTCAGAAATAACATTTAAAGACACAAGATCAACCTTGTAACATCCCTCATCTTGGAGACTATAAGATCTAAATTATCTCAAAAAAAATCATATTCATGATCATGGAAGTACATCCGAACACCTCTCCCAACTTGTTGAATACATTACACTAGTAACTATGTACTAATCAATGGGTTTTAGTTTGTACTTATCCTTATGGATCAGTTAGATAACTTTCTTCAACCAGTGAATGGATTATTGTTGTTACCAAACTATTCAAAGGTTATTTTAATGGCATTATAAATATCATTTCAATTGCTAGCTAGTGATATATTTTTCTGTGTATGTGACTTATTTGTATGGGATTATATCATATTTTAAACTCATAAATATAATGCTTTTAAATTTTAAGAATGGTTCATTCAAAGTTTTCTCATTGTATTTACCAGATAAGATATGTAAGTATGCCTATTCTAAGCATTCACTTAATTGTAAACCTTGATTTCTGTTATAGGAATTTGAACATAAACTTCAATCCCTTGTACTGTAGCAAAAAGAAAGAAAAAACTCTTCTAAATGTCTTGTTAGTTAGTGCCTTCGCCATATTTTGAAATTTTGGTGCATTGACACCATTTGGCACATTGACTATGGCTGAAAAAGAGTTATGCATATATTTAGAGATCTCCAAGATTGTAAGCAACATTTCATAAACAAATTCACAATTTCAGAAACATTCACAATTTGTCTCTATCATTTTTAGAGTTAACTTTTTGTTAATATGTAATTATGGTTTAGCAAGGGTTTTGAAAGGAGGAAGATATTTTTTTGTTTTAATTAAATGTAGATCTATCTCTTTGTATTTATATGTAGATCTATATCTTTGTATTTATATGGAGATCTATCTCTTTGTACATTTATATATACATATGGTTGATGATGAGGGATCTCATCATTCTACAAGTCTCAGCAGGAAGCTGAGGCTAGGACAAATTTTTATAATGATAGCATTAATAGATTAGAGGGTGCATCGAAATGTTTGGATCACACCATACACAACACACCCAATTTGGGTAATAAAGAGATTAGTAATTATTCAGCAGGAGATCAAATGTATGATTGACACAATTCAATCATACAATCCATATGATGACATAAGCACTAAGGACTTTTATAGGTCTCTTGCCAGGACTGTAACTAGCAATGAGAAAATTAAATCTATTTCTCAGAGAGTTTCATTGCATGATGTGCATACCATGTTCCCTTATTATATGGGATGAGATAAAGTTAGAGGATATATGGTTACTAGGTGTACAGATGCACTAGTTGCTCCATTTATATATCCTAGATGGTTGGCAACCAATCATAGATGGCTGCATAATGATGAGTTGCCACTTTATTTTTGCAAATAATTATATGCTGAGTTCCATTTAGGATTAGATGTGGATTATACATCTATGCCTGCACATGTTGGACAGGGCAAGGGGAGGTTTATTGACAAACCTCAATTTAGACGACTAGATTTGGAACTGCCCATGAACAAGAGGACTTTAGTTGTTCCAAACCTTTTGGTTCTTCCAAAACATTTGGAACTAGCAGCAGTAGGAGATGCAGTAGTCACACCGACTAGATCCCATCTTTTTGATAGTATGGCCACAATTTCTACTCAAGTAGATCAAATGTCATTTGATCGTATAGGGAGATACTTATTACATCCATGGATTAGCCTTCCTCCCACTAAGGTTACATCTGTGAATTATGACCCCTACATTCATGTAGACCTACCGTCACCGTCAGATGTGGCACATATGAGTGACACCACTTTATGTGATGTGTGTTTAGCTTCCATTGCTGATGTACTATCAGCATTCCAGTTTATCAGTGACGAGTATGGGATTCCCTTAGATGTTGTATTGAGTCATATTAGATGACATTTTGGTAAACAGTTAGGTCAGGGTGAGGTGGCTTCAGAGGAGCAGTATATTTCAAAGTAGCCTACAGCCCCCACACAGCATCGAGCTACACATGATGTACATGGCACATACAACACACTTCTCTTTGACACTGGTCCTTTACCTAATACAAGTGTCCCTAATGTGACCATTCATTCTTGTGATAGCAGTGGGATCGGTAGAGTGTTCGAGGATGCGCAGGTACTTGAATAAGTTTTATATTTTACGTTCTAAAAATTCACATGTATATATTAAATAAAATTGACTTTAAAGTAATTCTCACTATTCATTAAAATATTGTATTTGAAAATTTCTAGCAATATGTGGATTTGTCACGCTTTGGCGATTTGGAGCATCCAGAGGATCTTGTGCATGGTAGATTTGAGGTACATAATATATAATATATATAAATTACTTGATAAATTCAGACATGTATGTTGAAAGTACAAAACTTTAAGATGACTTTACATATATATATACACATGTACATTAAATAAAAAATTATGTGTAACTTTCTTGTGTAGGGAGGTGGATTAGGACAGGGATCGAGACAGGGATCAGGATAGGTATTGAGAGAGAGATCGGGACATGGATCCACACAGGGATCAGGAGTGAGAAGAACCTCCTGCAATAATTTAATGAAAAATGCATGAAATAACATAAATATATAAATAGCAGAAACACATAAGGAATTTATTGATCATAGACCACTTCGAGGGGGCAACCTCCTTTGAGCAAGATCAATACAATAAATTCGTGGATGCCTTCATTGACCTCAACATGTACTTATATACTAAGTCTAATCTAAACAACTATTACTTCCCATGAATGTGGGATAATACAATATACTCACGGGATGATTTACAAAGCATGTGTGTCCAAAAGTAACATACTAACAAAGTAAAGAGAAGGGTTAAACACGGGTTCCTAACATCTCCTCCCTCTTAGAAAAGCTTTGACCTCAAAGATTAAGATGTGGAAATTGTTACTGAATCTAAAGGAGTGGTTCCCATGTAGCATCCTCTGGTTGCATTCTGTGCCATTGAATTAAAACCTTGGTGATGGATCGGGAGTGAAGCTGATGAGTGCACCTGTCGAGGATTGCCTCCAGCTCCAAAATGATGGATCCTTCGTTATCCAGTTCTGGTAAAATAGTTTGTGCTCTGATGTTGGTGCCAAGAACTTTCTTTAGACAAGAGACATGAAATACTAGATGAACACGGGAAGGAGGAAGCTCTAATTTATAAGCAACTGACCCAATCTTCTGAAGAACCTTATATGGCCCATAGAACTTTAGAGCCAGCTTGTGATGCCCTTTGAGTTTCAGGTATGATTGCTTGTATGGCTGTAGATGAAGAAAAACCATATCACCTACTTGAAAAGTGCGCTGAGAATGGTGCTGATCAACTTGTTGTTTCATTCAATTTCTTGCCATGTGAAGATTGTCTTGTAAGATGCGAAGAATTTGATCCTAGGTTCAAAGAACCGTGTTGACTGCCTGAACTAGTGAACTACTAGAGGTGTATGGAAGGAGCACTGGTAGTGCCTGACCATAGATTGCTTCATATGGAGTCATTTTAGATGTAGTGTGGTAGGAGGTATTGTACCACCATTCAACAAGAGGGAGCCACTTTGCCCACTAATGCTGTTGTTTTAAGGTGAAGCAACGAAGATAAGTTTCAAAACATTTGTTGATAGTTTCAGTCTGACCCTTTCTTTTTGGGTGATACCTAGAACTCATCTTCAATTTGGTGCCAGTGTGTTAAAATAATTCTGTCCAAAAAGGACTGGTGAAAGTTGCATCACGATTTGAGACAATGGAAGAAGGTATGCCATGAAGATGGAAGATCTGGTCCATGAAAATTTGTGCGACTGAGGAGGCGGTATAGGGATGGCTGAGGGCACAAAAATGACTATATTTGGAGAGGTGATCAACCACAACCAAGATCATTGTCTTCCCTCCAGATTTAGGGAGCCCCTCAATGAAATCCATAGAAATATCTACCCAAATCCATGTAGGGATGGGCAAGGGTTCGAGCAATCTAGGAAGGAGTGTCATTTCACCCTTGTTATGTTGGTAGGTATCACATTCAACCACCATCTGTTGAATTTCTCTTTTCATTCCCTTCTGAAAGAAGTTACACTATGCTCACTCATAAGTTTTGAGGAACCCAGAGTGCCCTGCCGATGGAGAAGCATGGAGTTCATAGAAGACAACCTGTTGAAGATCTGTGTAGTATAGTAGAAGGGTTATTGGCCAACTATTGAATGATTTGAGATAATGAAGAGTCATTGACATAGCCTTGCTAGATAGATTCCAACCAATTTTGAATAGACATAGAAATAACTGAAAGAGAAGCTTGGTCGTCAAATGTGCAAGAAAGAGCATCCGCCACAATATTGTCCTTAGCCTTCTTCTAAGTGATCTCATAGTCATAACCCATGAGTTTGCTGACCCATTTTTGTTGTGCTGGGGAGGAGACCCGTTGTTCCAAGAAATATTTTAGACTCTGGTGATCAGTCTTGATGCAAAAATGATTCCCTAGTAGGTATGGCCGCCACTTCTGTACTGCATGCAAAATAGCCATCATTTCCTTCTCGTATGTGGAGAGTACTAAATTCTTGCCAGAAAGGGCTTTGCTGGTGAACGCAATGGGATGTTCATCTTGAAGGAGAACAACACCAAGTCCATTGCTGCAAGCATCACTCTCAATAGTGAAGGTCTTAGAAAAATATGGCATAGCTAGAACAGGGGTAGTACACATAGCTTGTTTTAGCTTTTCAAATGCACACTAAGCAACATGTGTCTAGGTAAAAGCATCCTTTTTTAACATAGTTGTTAATGGAGCTACAATCTTCCCATAATCCTTAACAAACTTGCGATAGTAGCCAGTCAGCCCCAAAAAATCACGGAGGGTCTTGACCATCTGAGGATGGAGCCAATTTTTTATGGCGTTTATTTTTGCAAGATCCACTCGAACCCCTTGGGCTGAAACAATATGCCCGAGATACTCCACTTCCTCCTGGACAAAAACACATTTAGACTGTTTTGCATAGAGATGATGATCAGAGAGAAGTTGCAGTACAAGATACAGATGTTGGAGATGCTCAGCCCATGTTTTACTATAGATGAGGATATCATCGAAGAAGACCAGAATGAATTTTCGTAGGTAGGGCTGGAATATTTTATTCATCAATGCCTGGAATGTTGAAGGAGCATTAGTGACGCCAAAGGGCATGACCAAAAACTCATAGTGTCCATCATGTGTGTGAAAGCCATTTTAGGGATATCATCCTCATGAACCCGAATTTGGTGATACCCAAAATGAAGATCCAACTTGGAGAAAAAATAAGCACCATAAAGCTCATCAATAACAGGAATCAGAAACTTATCCTTGATTGTGATGTGATTAAGTGCTCAGAAGTCAATGCAGAGGTGCCATGACCCATCTTTTTTTTGGACAAGAAGAACTGGTGAAGAAAAGGAACTGGTACTAGGGTGAGTAATACCTTGCTTCAATAAGTCTCGAACAAGCATCTCAATCTCTATCTTTTGGTGAAATGGGTAGTGGTAGGGCCTGATGTTGGGAGGAACCCTTCAAGGAAGGAGCTGAATATGGTGGTCCTCTGGTCGTGAGGGTGGTAATCCCACTGGTTCAACAAAGACACATGCATACCTATTCAAAATTTGTTGTAGATCAGGAGTAGTGGAGACCACTGATGGTTGCATCTGAATGGGATGGAGATGAGTGATGACACCATGTGAATTCATCTTAAGAAGTTTTTCCATGCAATGTGAACTTATGATGCTAAGAGACCCCGGTTGTAAGCCCTTCAATGTGTGTTTTCGCCCATTGTATGAAAACTACATCCAAAGTTTAGCAAAATCCCATAAGATGGGTCCAAGTGTGCATAACCATTGGGTTCCCAAAACCACATCACATTCACCTAAGGGCAAGGCAAACATCTCTGAGTGTAGGTTATAATCTTCAATCGAGATACACACATTGCAACACTTCCTTTTGCAATGTAATGTGCCCCCATTGGCAATCATGACTTCAAAGATGGAGCAAGGATGGACAAAATAATCAGCCTATTTGGCGATCCAAGGGTTAATGAAGTTATGAGTGCTACCAGAATCAATGAGTATTGTAAGAGGGAGCTTCTTGAAGTAACCCTTGACCTGCATGGTTTGTGGGGTGGTGACTCCTACTAAAGCATGGAGAGAGATCTCTGGTTGGTCTTCCTAAGAAGCAGGGTCAACAAGTGGTTGCTGAGTTTCGACATGATCATCTACTGTATCCTGAGCATCTACATAAACTTCAGTTTCAGGTGGAGAATCCACATCCAAGAGATAGAGCTTTTGCTCAACACATCTATGTCCCCGAGTGAATTTCTCATCACAACTATAACAAAGCCCTTTTTTCCTACGTGCCCACATCTCTACTTTAGTCAAATGCTTGATAGGAGTTGTTCTAGGAGCTAGCATTATTTGAGGTCTTTAGGAAATCATATTTCTGAATGGAACAAAATTAGATTTGGATCACTTTTTAGCTGTGATCTTGTCCTTCACCAACTTTGCCAACCCTAGGGCTTCCATCATTATGCTGGGACATAACATTTTAACCTCAGATCAAATTGCATCCTTCAGACCACTGACAAAACAACTCCTAAAGAATTCATCAAACAATCCTTCTGTGTGATTGACCAATTTTTCAAATTATGTCTGCTATTCTCTCACAGTGCTTGTTTGGCAAAGTTTAGTGAGTGCTCTTATGAAGTCATCAAAAGCACTAGGGCCAAATCATTGCAAAATGAGTTTGCAAAAATCCGTCCATATTGGCTCTTCATGAGCCTTGATGTACCAACAGAAGCATTGAAGGGCTTCATGTTCCAAATAAAAGGATGCAAGTGGGATTTTGGTGACATCAAAAGTATTATGCAGACTGAAATATTATTCTGTCCAGTATATCCATCTAGTCGGATCATCACCATTAAAGTGATGAAAATCAAGCTTCGGCCCTTGAAAATTGCTGGAAGAAGAGAACCTAGAGGCTGTAGAAGACTCTAGCTATCATCTATTGTTCATGGTTGAATTTTAAAGATTGAGGCCGAGAATTTTTTCATCCAGATCTTGGAGTTTGGTCTTGAGGGCTACAAGTTCATCCTCCATGTTTTTTGCTCCTGTGTGAGTGACAACCATAACTAGGAGATATTTTTTTCTGGAAATGATCTGCCAACTGCTCTGGACGGATTCAATCTATGATTTGTCGGTTGTCAATAGATATGGGCCCCAAGTATGTTTAGCTTCCTAAAGGTCTAAGGGAGTCACTCAGCCACCAATGCTGTCTAATAGCTTGCGTGTTGGGGCAGTACCCCTCACTCCACGGCTCAGGTAAAACTGATAACCAGTTTGCCACAAACGACATCTCTTGGTTTACCTCACGGATGAGAACTGGTCAATCAAGTAGGGGCCATTGCCCTTTTCGTTGGCAAGTCCTCTCAATGGGCCAGTGACTTCAGGGTTCCTATGGTACTCCTCACAATGAGTTTTAGGGCTATATGCCTAGGCACTTCCCATAGTTAAGTGAATAGGGATATTCCTTGATCCGAACCTGTAATTGAAATGAACAATACAGATACGAAAAAGAAAGAACTACTGTAATAATCACAATGCCTGGAGGCCATTGTGAAATTTTTTTTGGCAGAAATTCTGCCTAGTGAGCCCAAGAAAGCGCTCTAATACTAGATGAGAGGAACCTCCTACAACAATATAATGAAAAATGCATGAAATAACAAAAATATATAAATAGCAGAAACATAGAAGGAATTTATTGATTGCAGGCCACTTCGAGGGGGCAACCTCCTTTGAGCAAGCTCAATATAATAAATTCGTGGATGCCTTCATTGGCCTCAACACATACTTATATACTAAGTCTAATCTAAACAACTATTACTTCCCATGAATGTGGGATAATATAATATACTCATGGGACGAATTACAAAGTATATGTGTCCAAAAGTAACATACTAACAAAGTAAAGAGAAGGGTTAAACATGGGTTCCTAACAGGGAGAGAGATCTATCCATAGTCATATTAGACATCCTCCTCTTTGACTTATTTTACATGCAGACACATGATTTGTTATACATTTTATATTACATGGTTTGTCACATTATGGTTCTTAGATCATGATCTTCACACATGTTATTTACATTTTACATTATTTTTTCACATTATGGTTCATCTTATTATGTTTTACAGTATACATATACATTTTACATTATGGTTTCACATTATATACATGCATTTTACATTATAGTTTCATATTACGGTTCTTAAATTGTGATTTGTCACATTATGGTTTGAATATATGATTTCTTTAATGACCTGTCTAATTAAAATCTAACATTTTTGGTCTCATTTTTAAATACAGTAATATATAGAAATTCTTGAAGCTAATTAGGGTTTTGAGTTGGGAAATTTTGTATTTTGAAATTGAAGAAATTTTTAAGCTTCCATTAATAGTGAATGTAATTTATGTGTGTCATTATTTGAGTTAATTTTGTTTATTGTCTTATGAAGGATGGAACATGTTTAGAGAAATCATGATAATAAGATGAATATATCTAATTTTATTAAGAAGTTGAAACAAAACTAGAATCTATATGATATGTCTATCATTTGATTGCTATGAGTAGATAGAATCAATAATATGGTGTTGTGTAGTTTACACTATGTTTAGGATTTATATTGTTCTTTTACATGCTTTTTGAATTTGATGTATGGTGTTAATGCTTATGAATAGAAGTATTAATTTGTCACAATGTTAGAATTTTATGACCTAGCAGACAAGTGTCTGAGAATGTTTAAACTCACTATACTTTGTGTTAGTTCAAATTTGCACCTATAGAAGTGAATTGGCAAACATACTTAAACCTATCTCCTCAAGAATGAACTAGCATAAACTAACTGTTTGAATTTACTTGCCTTGGACTTTTGATATTTGAATCTCAATAAGGATTGGTAGTATATAGAAACAACTTTAAAGGATCTATTGAATTACAAGCCATGTTCTCCTAATCAAACCCCTAAGATAACCAATTTAATACCTTTGGAACAATGATCAAAGACATCAAGCAAACAAGTAATGTGCGTAAGATGATGTAATGCTTTGAATTTAAATACCCTCTTGATGACTCATTAAATTTCTAGTGTTCTTCCATTGTTTCAAATAAATAAATGAGTGTATTTAAATACAATAAAATAACACACAAATGAATGCAAATGTGTATTAGGTGTTGACAACGACTAATGAAAAGGTCAACATAACTTAGATTTGAATTTTAAATTTTAAAAGTTTGAAATTCAAATATATGACTACATAAATGTCTTAGGTTAAGTGTGCACCCGCAAATCTAATCTAAGATTTAAAAAAAAAAAATTTAAGAAGAATCTCTAAAAATAAATAATGATGGGATCTAGATAAAAGAATATCATAAACTAAATTTATACAAGAACATATATCAATTTGGAGCTATTTTATTTACTTAAAAATTATTTTATTTAACTTTAGAACTATTTTATTTACTACGTACATGTACACATAAATTTTATTGTATAATATATACAATATCTAATAATTGACTCTTATATATTCCTATTAAGTACAAAGTATATTATTTTGTAAAATTTCAATGATAATTTTTAGTCACTCTTTATTTAAAAATAGTACTAATAAATATCAAACAAATTGCATTCATTTATTAATTTGTGATGAACAATAAGATTTTCTAATCATAAACCCAAATAAAAATAAATAAAACCTCAAGATAAGGAGTGCATAAGAATTAGAGGAGAGGTGTTTGAAGGAAGGAATGCAACATCAAACACTCCATGATGTTCCAAAAAATATATATCCAATTAAATAGATGTGGATTTAAATCAAATTACTAACCAATTAAAAGGGGAAAAATGCAATTTGGATTCAATTCTAAAGAAAATAGAAACAAATTATATGACATGCCAAAACTCATAATTTCTATGCAAACATAACTTTTGTAAATATTAGTATGTTTTTAACTAAATATTATATATTATATAAGGTGTTTATTGTGCATTCATTTATCACTCAATCACATTCAAGTTTGATATGATTATAATTTACATATAATTCTAGGAGTCTTTCAAATTGGAGCACTAGAAGGAATTTGAGATCGCATCATCATTATGTCTACGGTTTACATAACTAAAGATTGTTGTCTTGAATCATTTACATGCTTGTAAAACTAGTCTTTCTAGGGGTTGAATTAAGAGAACTTAACCCTATAAAATTCATAGCCTTAGCAATGTATTTTTAAATAGCACTAGTGCCTAATGATCAACAAAAGGAAGAGAATTTAATGAATTCAAAAGGAGTGTACACAATACTAGATTAGATATGTAGATCTTAAGATAGATATGTGCCCATGGAAATGACATAGTTCCATGGGATCAATTCAATAGAGAACTGTAAAATTACTATGATTTTGAGGTAAAGCATAAATAGAATATACTTTTCCAATCCTGAGACATTTAGAATCTAGTGTTTCATCAATGTTATTCTTCCACATGAGTTCTAGGGCTAAGTGTCTTAATGTCCTATACATTTAATTTTGTAATTAGCATTTAGTTGATTAATTTATCATTTCCATAGCTAAGTATTGCTAAATCATTTAGGTTAATTTATGTTGAGTTGTGTGCATTTATATTTAATTAGTCTCGATTAACATTAGGGAATAAGTGTGAATGAGAAGAGTATAACCCTGTTGAAAAATAGAAAAAATGTATTTTCCTTACTCTCCCTCATGAACATTGGTATATATTAAATTCTTAAATAATTCAAATTTATAGTTTCTGAGTTTATTATGAACCTAGAATGTTTTTATATTAAATTTCAAATGTAGGAACTCATATTAAGGGATGATTTTTATTATTATTTTGATTCTTCTGAGAAGATATCCTGACCTAGGCCATTTATTTGACTCAATTAACTAGGATGACTCATATTTTTTAGGATTTATGTTTTTAAATTTAAATTTTCATATATTCATCAAGAACTAGAATAGGAAATTTAAATTAAGGGTCTGGACACCAAAATGTAGGAAAATGAAACATGCGGGCTACAATTAATTGATGACCTGTCTAATTGGATGATTAAGAAAAAAATAACAATCATATTTGAATTTATCCACTTGCTAAGACAAAAATATATAAATTGTGAAAGAACTATTATAACTTCTTTTCTTTTTATTCAAATTTGTAATGATGAAGATTCTATGATTCATATAAATTCAATCTAATTAGAATAAAAAATGTGTTAACTAACATATATTGTGGAGCATGTGATGGATTTTGGACAAATATCTAAACTACACATGGGACTATATTAAATTAATCATTGTCGGTTTTATAGAGGTAGGAACCAATAAACAAATCTACTAACTTACCATGTTGTACCTAGTAAATAGCTCTAGTGCTAATCAAACTTAATTAAAGATAATAAAATTAAAACTTACAATTTTTGTTGGATCTAATAACATTTGATGAAATAATTTAAGCATGACTTCTTCATTAAACAAAATTACTAGATCACCACATTTGATTTAGCTTCATGGGCTACTAGATCACCACATTGAATAAAATTATTTGAATTCAACATAAAATAAAAAGATTTTAAAATTTAGGTCCAAATGTTACATGTATATATATTGTCATAGAAAATATATATATGTACAAAAATAGCTTAAAGTTCTTGGTACATATAATTTGGATCCTCTCTATCTTTTATTATCTCTAAAATCTTTTCATGATCTTCAATAGGCAACCTCCACCTTTATTTGGCACATTCTCTTTTTGGTAAAGTTTCAAGATTTATTCGTGTTGCTATAACTAAGTGACTATAATGTAGAACCTTTTGACCTAGCATATAATCAATAAATATAATACCATTTGTATCTATCTTTGTTTGTTGATAGTATGTGCCTTCAATAACCACTGATCCAGTAGGATACTCTTGTCCATCACCATCTGTCATTGATTCTAACAATTTGCATTTTGGTTGTGTACATCTTAGTAGATAGTAATCTACACCTTCTGTATTGTCATGATCTAGAAGAAAAACAAAAATATCTCTTGTACACACACCATGTAGTAAACCATGCTCAACTTAAGTAGAATATAAATCAATTGTACAAGTTAAAATTCAATTTAAAAATTTAAAATTTTCTTGTAACAACTAAATCTAATACACATTCGTAATTAGCTGAATACAAAAGATCATAGACATCCACAATGTCATTATCTTCAAAAGGGTTCGATGTGGCCACTAATTGTTTTATTTCCCATTCTGAAACATACCCATCTCTAATATTCTCACATTGTAGAGTATTTGCATTGTTCTCAATGCAATCAACACAAAAACATGATTTTTCTCACTTGAATTACAGGAAGCCTGCTATGTCCTGCTATCATGATTTGATGCAAACTTCTGATACCAGTGATTGTTTGACAATTAGTAATAGTTGATTGATCAATATTTGTATTAAATTTCAATCATCCAATTAAAAAGTATATAAAATTGAAAATTCAATTCATGTACACACATTGAAATTTTTTAAAAAAATTATTTATGTACCTTTAACTTCTCAAAGATAGTGTGTGTTGTATATTGAGTCATGAACAACAAAATGACTTTTGCACCATTCAACAATTTCATTTGCATTCCTTATGGCATTACTTGCAAGTTCATGTTGGTGAAATGTCAGGTTAAGAGGTTTTCTAGTTGAAACGAAAATACGATCTCAAAAAACATAATTAGATTTTTTTAAAATCCAACACTCAATATTGAAAATCTGCAACATTGGATATATCAAAACCACTATTGCATAATGGTAAGCTTCCACTTCTCAACACATGCAATATATTGAGACACCTTTTTCCTAACAGGTTTAAGTTCATTTAAAATATAAGAATTTAAATTTCTAGTTCGTATGGTGTTACCTACAAGTTCATGTTGTCGAAGTGCATGCTTCACACATGCTCCAGCCCCATCATGCTCTCCTTTTCCATGTCCACTCTTATAGAAATTCCACATAAATTTTATGTTCCATTTAATATGTTGTTGGCTTAACCAATTAAAAGCTTTTGCAGACTTCAATTGTCCTGTGAAGTTACAATCAATTTCAAATTTAAAACCAAAATAGTTTTAAAAAAACTATATACATACCTACAACATATAAGTAACTAAACAATTCAAGTCTACAAGTTAATTACATAAATATATATATATAATTTTAAAAAAAAATTAAATCAACACTTACTAGCATATCCATCAGACCATATCCAATGTTGTGAAGCATCTATTTGATGTCGTCTTAGGTCTTGAAAAAATATTGCAAAACAATGGGCTACATAGCTTCTATCATGACCTGTATCATCACTAATATAAAAGTGAACCTCTTTGATAATAATTCATTCAACTTTGCTACTTTGTACACTATCCACATGTTCTTCAGCATGCCTATAACAAACTTATACAAATATTGCAACTTCCTCTGAATGATAATATTGACTTTGAATCTCACTTTGGGGACTAAATGTATAGTTCTCAGAGAAATCAACAATGGAGAGAATACAACCTGGTGGAAAGCAATTCTTTGAGTCACGAAATTGCTTAGCTTACCATCTAGCACCATGACAATGTTCAATATGTGGATATATGATATTGCAAAATTTATTCCTAAACTCATTGTAAGACAATACACTCTTTTTGAGAATAATTTTTCTGCTCTCAACTACTGACTTTGTTGAGTATTTCTCATAGTCAAATCTCTTCCACATAACTTGCATTGAATGATCAATATTGTCAATCTATATAAGATTCTTCAAATTTCTACGATCATTACATATATTTTTTATACACTGCACTTTGAATTCATCTGAATCTTCTAATTTTTTACATAGAAGAGACTTCACAAATTGTGTTGTACTTCCAGGCACGACTATATTTGGATTAATTCTGCCATAAATTTTTTGACAATAGGTGTAGATGAAATTCGACATGATTTCAACAAGTCTCACGTACCTTATTTATATGTACAAAACTTGGTCGTAGTCTCTCAAACATCCTTTGACAAATCTTCACATCTGAAAATTCTTGTTTGAATGCTTCAAAAAGTTCACTTTGTGTTGTATCTATAAAATGTTTTGGATGTGAAATTTTTGTACCATCTTCACCTTTTTATTTGTATAGTGCCCCTTCTATTGGAAGAAACATGAGAATGGCCGGTCCAATATTCAATCACTTGTTCCTTTACATCTTCTAAGATTCTATCTTTTCAGGGAACCCTGCAAATATTTACCCAATTATTCTCAATATTTCCATCCAATCTATTTCTCTTTGCAATATATCTTTGAACAATTCTTCTAGAAACATTTAGTAATTGGGAAATTGCTTGAACTTATCTTCTATGTGATAATTTCTTACTAGAAATTACAGTCATTAATGCTCTACATGCAACACTTAAATCAACAGCTCGACTCTTGCTTTCAATAGAATTCACTGCTTCTTGTAGGTTTTCAACTATTGTTTGTTTTAATGAACTTGATGACTTTTTCTTATTATCAACCCCTAACAACTCTAAAATAGGGGTCATCTCTTTCCTCCTAAATAACTTTGCAAATAACTATGCTCTTCCAATTATAGATTTATTTTCAAAAAAATCGTCCCATATTCTTTTAGAGTGTAATTTTACTATGCTTTCAGATAACATATCTTCAGATGAAATATTATTGAAAAGAGAATCCTCATCCATCTCCATCATATTTTCCATACCAAGGATAAAATTTCTGTCACCACCTTCAATTTGTTCTGGTACCTGTACTCCTTGGTCATCAATAATTTCCATGGGTTGTTCTTGAGTAGATGTTCCTTCATCGACATTTGTAGTATCTCTTCTTCGATCATACAACCTTTTTCTTATTTTTTTATTGCCCATCACAAATTGCTCAAATTTGAATTCACCTGCATACAAAAATAACACATACAAATAATTAATCTCTATTTTTGAAGATCTAGGTCTACATTTAATAAATCAATTATACATTTTAGATCATGGTACCTAAGAATACAACTCTGCCCCTGTTGAAATTAGTGTTTCTTTTTTCTCCAAATTTCTATAATTTAATAATAAAAAAATCCAAAAAAGCCAAAAAAAGGTATAAAAAAAGATTTTCAATCTAAATTAGTTTTAGATCATGGTGTTTTTGAATATGACTCTGCCCCTATTGAAATCAGTCTTTTTTTCTCTAGATTTATTATAATTCAGTAATTAAAAAAGCCACAAATTCTAAAAAAAAGGCATTCAAATAGTTTCGGTCGAATGGGATCCGGCTGAATCCCATTCAGCCGAATCTATCTAGGTGGCATCCTACTTAGCAACCAAGTCACCATTTTTTCAAATTTTCTGAAACTTCCAACTTCTGCTAAATATTTCTGCAATCAAAATTATTTTAAAAAGAAAAAGAAAAATACCTTTTTGTAGAGCTCGCAGTGTTGAATCTGGATATATATATATATATATATATATATATATATATATATATATTTATATTTTGAGTAATTTTAGGATATAAATATTTGACGTCACTGAAAACTATCAAATTCAGGTAAGTTTGACTTTAAAATGTTATTACGAGAAAAATATAGATCAAAAATTCAATTTTTTTCCATGCCCTAGATATTGGAGTCACCTATTTGGAAAAAAACAGGAGAAAATACAGTTTTTTTCTATTTGTTTCTTGACGTCAACTGAACGTCACTTTTTCTTCAAATTTTCAGCATTACAAAATCTGTTCTTAAATTGATAAAAAAAAAATCAAAACAATTTTAAAAAAATCTAAAAAATTATAAGAATTTAAACTTCAACAAGAGATCTACATTTTCTTAGTTTACATCATTTTGAAACTCAAAACATAAAGACCACTTTTATGTGGTCGAAGTTGAGAATTTTTTTTGATGTTGGCCAATTCCTTTATAAAGTGTGACACATGTTTGTACTTTTACCCAAGTAATGCTGCAATGTAAGACTGTAACAACAGATTAATTAAGGAATGAATTCTAATTTGCTAATGACAATTGTTCCTATCCTCCAGAGTATCACAAGTTAATTGAACTAAGCAACTCTTAGAATCTAATTGATCTTGTATTCATAAATTAATTGCTACAACAATTATAATATACAAAAAATAAAGTGAAGGTCAGTTATCTTGAGTGGCCCTTGCTCAGGTGACTACCTCACTGCTTAAACTCAAATCTAACTCTTTTAGATAGACACAATCATATTGATTCTAACATACATTGCTCAATCCTTCAAATCACATAAATTATGGCTGAACTGTAATATTCATAACTCATAATTTAAATAACATTGTCTTCATACTCCATAAAAGATTCAGATAGCTATATCTGTGGTAGTACAAAAACTTATTCAAACTAAACTTAACTAACTTCTACCTCAACCACCGAACCACAATATAGGCACAGGGGAGTTATTGAAATAGATATCTTAACTGTAAACATAAAACACCACTTTGCATGAACTAGAGTACATAATGAATACTAACAACAATGACAGGAAAAGAAGAAAGGAAATGTCTTAACAAAATTAGAACTCTCTACTGAAATAGGGGAATATGGATCGATTGAATTGGTCCCATTAGTCTTCTAGTTGTAACAGAGTCCTCCAAGCTTCCAATCATCTTTATTGATCACCTATCATGATGCGTGATTCTCTCCATCAAGTGTCCTCGGGCCATGGTTGCTGCACTTAGTCAAGACTGGAATCTCCCCTACTCTACACCTAGAAATGCTGTGACTGCGGGCTGCATCCTGTAGTTGCTACGAGTTACATTCCTTCCTTTTTTAGCTGCAAGGTTAGTCCATGAACATGTTCAAAATACTAACAACCATAATCAACACAAACATTCTCAATAATCCATACATTCCCACATACAACATACAATTTCATCATATCATTATCATATCTCCATATACTTAATTAACCAAGTTCAAGTCTGCATAATGAGACTTGAACTTGGTTAAACAGTGTCTAGGAATGTCTTTCAACTTGCATAAAACTAGAAGAAAACAGGGTAATAACTAGGCTCATCAATGTGCATAGATTTGTATGGTTTCCTTGCCATTTTAATGCAATAGTGATTTTCAAATTTGAAAGAGTATTAGGTGTTACCTTAATAAGAATTTAGACACTATCTCTTAGATATTCTCTCGCTTGTGTAATTTTGGCACTAGGCTTGTGTTTAGGTTATTATGTATGTTCTTACTTATGATAGGCATAAGTTATCCAAGTATTGAGGTTAAGACCACCATACACCTTCTCCCCTTTGAGTGGCTTGTTATAATCACGAAGTGATTTTTGTGAAACAATTTTATCTAACAATTCGTTTTCATTCCTATTTTAGATATGTTGTGGATTATTTAATCGAATTGTAACCAGTAGTATGAAAATTTCTTTCCTACCCTTAGCTACTTAGCTAATTTAATTTGATATGTTCCTTTGCCTTAGGAACTCTTTTGTTTGGACTTTCAATTGAATTTAAATATTTTACTTTGGTGGCCACACTTGAAATTTTATTATGAGATTTGATTTAATACTTTAAACCTTTTCAAAAATTAATGGTTATTGATTTTTAAAGCTTTTGTTTTATTGATACTGCCGATAAGTGTAAAGTTTTTCATGTATTAAAATTATACTTTTCAAAAGGAGCTCCTAGTAGGTTGTATGGGGAGATGGACGGAGGTGGCATGAGAATTCTTGTAGACTTAAGCCTAGTAATAAACTAGTCTAGGATGGTCAATTCTTTTCTTCTTAGATACTAGACTGTGTACCCTCTTCATGACTTGTCACTTCTGTAAGTTACTCTTTTCTCCTCCTTGAGGGCTTCTTTCGATAACGTAGATTAGTATAAACATTATTTCACATTCTTTTCAAATATTAGTTGAAACTATGGTGTCATGGTCACAAGAAGACTCCATTAAGTAAACCTTATTATTTCAAAAGCATTAGTTGTCGCTAAATTTATTACATTTAGTTTTAGAAAAAAAATCGTGTTCATGTGTCTATTTGTACACATGTGTACAAGTGGGCATTACACAACAAACATATAGAAAGGTTGTGATACAATGGACATAGGGTGCATTGAAGAATGAACCTGGTTTAGTAAGATTGTGGTGTACAAAACATGGAGTATATTCGAGCATGAACCAAGTTTAATGACGTTGTGGTGAGATGAGCAAATATTCAAGCATAAGCAAAGTTCAATGAGGTTATGGTAGTAGCATACATTCAAGCATCATCCAGGTTTAATGAGGTTGTGGTGTAAAGAGCATATATTTGGCCATGATCCAAATATAATGGGTTGACATAAGCTTATCCAAGTACATTAGATATCAATTTAATAATTTTTAATGAAAAACTACCCCACATCTTGTTAAATAAAGCCCATAACCTCGTTGAATATCTAGCAGAAATATTACTAAAATCGTAACATAATTTTTTTTAATATTGTAGAAAAATACTTAAAACCCTTCAGAAATGAACAAAAAAAGCATATGCTGACAAAAACTCAAAATTCTAGCAAAAGAATAGTCAATAAATTGGAAGAATTTTGCATTTTTCTTTTTGAGAAGGGCATCTGTAAAGGGTTGCATTGGAGGGATTAGCTTTGATGGCTTGAGGGTAAACAACAACCAACATATTCAACAAAATGCATAAAGGATTCACACAATGTTAACAACAAAGCTTATCTCTAAGCACACATAGTTCTTTGCTCTCATGCTTTTATTGCTAAGAGTAGGTGCCCTGCTTTTAACACCACTACTAGCATTAAACACATTATATGTAGTGCCCCTCATCTCGTCGTCCATCAGATTGATGTTTGCTTAGACTTTATGATAGTGTCTTAGACCGTAGATGATGGATCTCTTGTTATCTTGTTATTTCATTATGGACCTAATTGTGATGATAACAGATATTGATGTTGGAATAGGTTATTTTATGTTTTAGAATTTGATAAATAAACTAGATGTTACAGATGTTTGATGTTAATTGCGATATTGGATTGTAAGAGGATTAAAAGTTTTATGTTGTTGACTATTAATCAGAATCTTGCTCAATCTAGTTACATGTTTATACATAAACGTGAATGGAACAGTGTTGTATTACTTGCTCTCGAGTACCCTACACCACTGCGATTTCCATTCACTATAGGACTGCATGTGATGTATATATATCTTGTTATGGTTAACCGTGCGTTGTTGCAGGAATGCAGGTACTAGGCATCGACTCCACCTGATTACAGGTCTGAGCGTGCCTTCGCCAATGGATTAGTTGGTTGGAGTTAACGTGAGGTCCCTAGTCAGTGTTGTCTGGTCGTCAGTTTACCCTTATGGTTATTGGTTGTCATTCGACCATGTCTTGCTGTCAGGTAAAACTGTACCTTGGAGTCTAATTAGTTCCGAAGGTGTCTAAGTGTGTATGGTAGTATTGTGCTTTAATTAGAATTATATTACGGAAAGTATAATGTTGATAATTAAATGTATTGATAAAAGATAATATTGAGTCGATAGTTGTTAATTATTGTCGTAAATAAATTATTATTTTATTAGTAGTATAGTTGTTAAATAAAGATTGTAAGAGGTTTTGTATTATTTAATATAATATTATTTGCAATAAATATTTAAATAAATAAAATAGTTGTAAGTTATGTTGTAATTAGTGATTTACAACTAAATTAATAAGATAAATTAATATATAGTTGTACAATTATAGATTGTTGTAATGTTATAACTTTATTATAAAATATGCTTGGTCGGCTCTAAAGAAATTAAATGTTGTCAGAATTGTGTGTTAGTATTTAAAAAGGAATAACCTCTTGGGAGTATGAAATTAAATAAAAGTCTTTCTCGAGGAGGGTGTTGCACGGGATTGCGTGCCGAGTTCCTTGGATCAAGGAAGGAATTGTGTTATAAAAGAGAAGCTTGTAGAGGCAAAGGGGGGGCAGAAGATTAGAGGAGGAGAACAGAGTAATAGATCAGGAAAAAGTTTGGAACTACAGTACTGAAATGGATTTTGTCATATTGACACTGCTGCCAGGTTCCTCTAAATGCATAATTCCTTTCCTCTGATTCTTTTTCTAAATCTTTTTCTGAATTTGCACTTGTCGATGATGAATGCTATATTAATTTCGAAACAGATTCCTTTTTGTTTGATTTGCCTTCTTCAAACTGCCAGGTATTTCTGTAGTTCTGTGGTTATTCTTTGTTAAGGACGGGTTTTCATGGTGAACTGTAGGTCTGTACCGTAAACATAGAATCATGCGTTCTTTTCATTTTTTTTTAATCTCTCATAATGAACAGTGCTTTCAATCCTAGAACCAGCCGAATTGAACCCGAGGAAATTGAACAAGGGCATTACTTTTAAACCAGGAGTAGCATCTTTGTAATTGTCTTCCAGTTAGTTCTAGATGAGATCGCCACCAATCTCTTTGATAACTGATTCGTTCTTCTTAGGTGGAGCCATGTATACATCAATGTATTGATTCTGCAATCCCAGATCTCAGTTGCTAAACTTGTATATCGAGGAACAAACTTCTTATATGCTCAGAGCTTTCATTTAGCGGTAGGAAAATGCGGCTTAGTGCACAGATGGCTTAATGTCTCCATCTGCATTGGCTTAGAGTTGCTAAAGTTTCCTTGTTACCATTCGCTGAGGTTATCAAATTCTGTCTAATGACATTTCGTTTAACTGGAAACCAGAAAGTAAGTAAACTCTGGGGGTCCACATATACCTCGGGCCAGTTATTATAAGTAGCATCGAACCCTAATGTTTAGGAAGAGAATGGGATTAGATAGTGGATCGGCTGTCTAAAGCTATATAAATGATACCCTTCATGGTGCGGTGAGAGCAAGCTTATTAACATCGCATGAGTTGGGGTTTCTAATATGAAAGAGTGGCATTACAGATACTCCCGAGCCTTCATTTTTATATGATCTTTAATCCCTTGAGGTCGCATCTTTACAACCAGTGCAGATCTAGTAGATATCTTAATGATAAAGGTCAGGGTACTTTCAATATGACCGCGCCATCTTTTAGGCTTCGAGGTTCTAGTTTTATAAATTGAAATGATAATTCTTTTGAAAGTGTTATAGCTGCTGCAGCGTATATCATGAGCCATGCTCAGCAAAATACACATGAAATAAATATGCTAGAAACACTCAAAGGCAAGTGTTGGGACTAAAATTGTGTGGATGCAACCACCTTGTATTTAATGAAATGTACCAATAATGCTAAACTGAAACTAATAGTGTGATATTTCTAGACTGCAGCAGTGTTCTAAGTGTTCTAAGTGTTCTATGTTTGCACAGCTTTAATTTCTCTTTACCTGCGCAACCATATATTCAAATTAACCGGATGCTGGTGTCAAATTCCTCTTAGTGTTGGTCTCCAGCTAGACGCCGCTTTCTGTATACTAGCAGCTAGTGCAATCATCACCACACAACTACCGCAGATTTAACTTCAATGAATTGAAAGGTATAGGATTCGTAGACAATGCTATTGGTATACACATGGCCAAATTAATTTCGGCGTGTAACGGAGAATGCACTCTCCTTAAATATCATCCATTCCAACGGTCAATCAGTCAATAGCAATTTTACACCTCATTCACAACAAAAAGTGCATGATATTTGGAATAAGGAAGAAGAGGATAGAATTCACAGGCAGACTGTAAAATGCAAGCCGAATAATTGTGTCTTTTAAAGGAACCTTGGTAATTAATGTTTTCCAGCCCTGATCTAAACCCTACGCCCCCCAAAATAAAAGATTTACGCTTTACATTGGTTCCTTGCGTTTAGTTTGTTATCAATGTTTCCTACCTTTTTGTTAGCGCAGGTTCATACAAGCCAGGTTGAATGTATCTGCTGGCTTGTATTAGTCTGAATTTTCTGATCTGTTTATGAATTATATCTTAGTATTAAGTGCCTGAAATCGGTCTGGGGAAGAGAATAAGGAGAGTTCAATCAAACGAATTTGTGATAGTGAAATTAGAATATTCATGTTATTTTTCATTTAGTTTTGTGTTTACGAAGATGTTTTAATGTGATATCGATACATGATATACTTGTGTTATATTTGGCTCACAACACAATTCCTCTTCATCATTGTTCCACCTGTATTTACATTGATTTTTAGACATTCACTCCCTATCTCAAGATTACCACCTTATCCTTGCAAATCATTATGTGCGGTTCAAGATTGATCTAGGTTAGTCTTGAGAAGCACATGTATGATCCTTAAATTCCATTAATCTCGCCGTGTAAAAAAGAACGAGCTAACGTATGAGAAAGACTGCCATTAAACTTTGTAGAACAAGTCTTCTGCATGTAACACAGTGTATTCTTCTGCAATTATTGTTCTTCCTTAGCCCATTATATACGCACAGCAGTTGGAAATGTAATAAGGAAATTAATGATACAGTTATTTACTTATTCTCCGATGGAAGGTATTTGCGATCCCATGACTCATAGTATTCACTATTATTGTTTTGTCATTATAATTATTAGTATTTTATTATTATTACTATTAATATTATTATTAATGTCAGCTCAACAATATATATATATATATATATATATAAATATTTATATATATAAAAATTATAGTTAAATGTTCAACTAATTAATAAAACATCATTTTTGCAATTCTATAGTCGGATTGGTTACATTATACGACAGATTAAATAGATTAAATATGGAATTAGTTATAGAAAGAGATTTAAATTAAAGTATATTTACATATTGGAGTTAAATAATAGACCTATGCTATTGTGCGATTTTTGAGTTGCTTAGTATATCGTGATTTGGAATTGTATAATGTGAGTGAAATGTTTATGTAACAGTCTAATTCGTCAAGGGTTCATTTCCAGAGGCCAAGGTTGTTGTGTTTCGACTTCATGTAATGTGTTGATAAGTGTCCTGAGTTATTGAAGTCATGTCGCCTTTTGTTATGTATAAGGAATTTGGTTATGGTGTAGTGGAAGAATGTAAATATTCTGAATGCAGCTTGATGTGTAGAAAGGCTCTTCATGAATGTTGTGATTGATTTATTTATTTGTTGGGATGTTGTGTTGGATTAGACAATGGGGAGACGTCGGTATTCATGAAAAAGTATTTTTCTTATGAGTTACTTCATTGGAAGCCATGAAAAATGTATTAAGAGTATGTCCTTGTAATTGAGATGATATGCAAGAAGGTAAATGCCTTGCATTATTACATGTATATGTTCATATCAGAATAATGGTTATGCAAGATGGTTAATGCCTTGCATGGTTTATGTATCATCGTCGTCATGATGATGTTTGCTATGTTTGTTGAGTAGGGTCTTCTAGATGCAGGTAGGGGAGTGGCTTTCAACGTGGGGCCGGCGCCCAAAGTGGCAGTCAAGATAACCCGTTGGAAGTAGATTAATCAAGTGATAACCTAAATAATGAATTAGGGGGTTGGGTAGTTAAGCACACTAAACAAGATAAGTGGATGCCTCACTCATGGCTCAAGTGCTTGTTTAGGCTTGAGATGAGATGAGAAGGCCTGGAATGGCAAAATCAACTACCTTGTCCTCATGAAAGGTATGTTGATTCCGCATGAGCGTTGTATGGGGGCCGGGAGTCGGGAGAGGCTACCAGGACAACCCAAGATGGGGGCCGGGGCCTAGGAAGGCTTACCAGGACAACCCATGACAAGCCATGTGATGACACTTCTCCCTACTGCAGCCTAGCAATCCCTAGTTGTACTCTCCCCATTCGTTATGTGTTGCCTCTGGAAGATAAGTTGTGTTGTGTTGTTATTGCCATGTGTTATATTGGCATTTGATCATTCTTTGTTCTTGTTTGTCTTTTGTCTACCTGACTGTTATTGTTTGGGACCTCATGTTAACTCCTAGCTCGGGGGGTGGACCTTAGGGTTCCACATGGTCGGGTGGAAGAGCTATTTTATCCATTGGTTATTCTTCATCAAGTTCATATGCAGAAAAGATTTGTTCCAGTTGTACTTGTCCCGTTGATGAAGATACATATGTATAATCTTGTGCCAGATTTGTGTAACAGAACATTCATTATCTATGTAATTTTGATGTAGTCTACAAATGGCAATGTAATGTTGTCATGATGTACTTATATGAAAGCATTTCAGTTATGTACTTAATCATGCAGATTCTGTTATTTGATGATATGCAATGAATATAAATAAGTTATTTAATTGATGCATTGGATTCAGATTAGTTACTGATGTATGTTAAGTTATGTTAGTTGATTTGTTAAGTAATGTAGCCTTGAATCCTTAGAGAATATGTCGTAGTTAGTTATGTTAACATTTTAAAAAAAAAAGTTCCTGTTTCATGTAGCATAAATGCATATTTCTTTAAGGTGTTCAAGGTGGGCGTTACATTATATAATCCCAAGGTAGAACAAGACAAGGTGTACACATGCGAATAAGTCTGCAATAATACAACTCTTCCTCAAATTAAAAAATTGATGGACACAAAAGTGAGAAAAATTTTATCATAGATTTTGCATATCAATGAGATTTTGAGCCAAATTTGGTGTGTTCGCGTACTCATGACGTGGGAGCCCGATTATGAAATGTTCGGTAGTCAAAATGAACAATAAAATAATATTTGCATTCATTACATGCATACAAGTAAATAGGAAAAAAAACATTTAATAAGACAATAGGAGTCTCTAGTACAAACTAATGAAATGGCTTTTTTTGGAATGAAAATATTAGACAATAGGAATCTCTAGTACAAACTAATGCAATGATTTTTTTTGGAATGAAAATATTTAGCAAACGTACAAGACATTGAATGCTTCTGGATTTAACTGTGTTAGATATTTTTCCTCAACATTTAAATTACACTCAGTGATCCATCATGAGATGATAGAGAGCCATTCAATCCAACATTAGAAAATGTAGTCAAACATGTTTTAATTCTTTATTCTTTAATCACATTAAAAAATTAGTCAAACATGTTTTAATTCTTTATTCTTTAATCTCAGTAGATCATTCATGTCCATTTTAAAGAATGTATAAAATGAAATCTACTAAAATAGATTTGAAAACACACTTCTTAGGTATCGATAGAACAAGTGATGGTGTAAAAACTAACGTTTTTCGTACCATAGTTTGATGCTGAGTTGTTGCGTGAGGAAAAAAATAACTACTGAAGAGACAAAATTATGACACCCTCCAATAAAGTAAAAGGAGTCGTCTCCCCCAAGTAATGAAAAAGACCAGAGGAAAATTTCACTAACATCATATAACTATGAAGGAATAACATTGGTCTTCTCCATATGTAGAGAGGATTAAATTTGACAATTTATCCTGTTGCCATGCGAGAAAGATATGATGCCCCATTTTACCCAACAAAAACAAAACAGTAACAAAGATCCATGAATAAACAATTCAACTTGGGTATCTGGAAATGTTGGTTGAATTAAAAAAACTGGGGTGTCATGCTCTCCAATCCAGTCGTGCCTGGTCTTCAGGAGGCGTTGCACGCTTTACAATACTTTTCAGGAATTTTAGTTGCGAGTTTACACTGGAGTGCACTCCATCTCCCTTGCGTGATCCTACCTACTACTGCAAGAATGAAGGCTTTGTCAGGACTCATGCTTAGGATTTGTACAGGTAAAGGTATGGAGGAACATGGAGTATTGTGAAGAAAATTTCATTAATTTCTTGGATGGCTGACAGACAGCCTTCTCATGTAATGTCTGCTCCTCACTCAATTCAATGAAAATTTGATGGTTGTAGTACAGCGGTACAACAAGGCCAAGGCTTTTAAGGCTAGTTTATTCAATTCCCAAGGGCACCCAAATGATCATATTGTGTTGCAACCTTAAAAAATCAGAGAAAACAGGGCCATTTGATGAGAGCGCGCACCCAATTGATAACCTCTAAAATTAGAGAAAGAAGTTGCATTTGGGTATTTGGAAAATGAGAGACAGAGCACCTAGATGATCATATTGTGCCACCGACCTCAAAAATCAGAGAAACAAAGGTTATTTTTGGATTTGGGTATTGGAAAAATGAGAGAATAAGCTCCGGGATGGTTATATTGTGTTACCAACTTAAAAAATCAGAGAAAAAGAGGGTGTTTTTGGATTTGGGCATTTGAAAAATAAGAGACACAGCACCCAGATGTTCATGTTGTGCCACCAAACATAGAAATTAGAGACAATAAGGGTATTTTTGGATTTGGGTATTGGGAAAATGAGGGACAGAGGCAAGACCTTGGAAATGTATGGTGGTGAAGATTCGGGTTCATGTTGCAGGAAACACCCAACACAAGCCTCTGGTGGTATTTGTGCACTTTGTCTTAAGGATAAACTCAGCAAGCTTGTTTGTTCTGATTGTGGTGAGCAAAGGCCACCCTCATGTTCATGTTCTGAGGCAGCTTCATCTTCCTCAAACAATACAAGTAATAAGGATATTACCAAGGCCGCTGGAACAGTTGATGTGGGAAGTGCAGGGAGGATATCATTTCTGATTGAGAGTGACAATGTGGTGGATCTCAGAACAGGAGTTGTAGGAGGAGGGCAGATTCAGTGTGATGTCAAATCCAGGCCCGCTAAGCCTGATGCCATTGTGCTGTTGAAGAGAAGCAAATCTGTTGCTTGTACAACTACAACGCCACCACCATCTACCACACCACCATTAGTGGCACGAACACCACCGCCACCACAGGCTTCATTATTAACAGCAGCAGTAGCCGGAGATTCTAAGGTATGTGCTTCTGATAACACTGCAAAGAGATCATCATCCTTCTGGTCATTTCTGTATTTTATCAAGAGCAAGCCAACATCCACCAAGAATAACAACAGCAAAAACAAAAAATCTGACCAACCAAAGCATGAACTTTTGGGTTCTCACAGGCCTGCAGATCAGGGGCTGGTCTGTAGCAGGCCCACTAAAGAAGAGGTGGCTTATAAGCAGCAAGAGGTGTTATATAACAGACCTACGAAGCAAAGGCTGGCTAGTAGAAAAGCTCGAGAGCCAGGGTTGTTGGATTTTGTTGATGAAATCAGTCCTAGAGCCACAACACTTGGGCTGGTTAATAAAAGACCCACAGAACATAGAAGTGAGCAAGAGATCCCTAGTGCCCAACATATTTACGAGAGCCCTCTGTGGATGTTGCCTAGGCTTTTTAGGTCTAGATCAGTTGGGTGCGGAAGAAACAGTTTCTCTGTAGATCAAGACGACATTTCCGAGTCAGGCCTCAAAACTGAGGCCAGAGGCCACACGAAAGCTTATGTTGATGACAACAAAGCTGCTATGACTAAAGTCAAGTCTAAACAATCCAAGTCTAGAAGTCCCAGAAGTGTTATTGTTGCTGCTGCTTCTGCTGATCACATGAAGATTGATAAAGAGGAACGGCAGGCGAAGGCTAAAAGGCAGCCCAGTGTGAAACCCAAAGGTCTTTTTGGAGGATTTGGAAAAAGTGGTTCAACATTGTCTGGTATATCCTCTTTTGTTTCTGATGATGGGAACCAGACTTCAGGGGCAGGTGCTGGTCGGAGCAGAGGTTGGGGTTGGGCATTCTCCAGTCCAGCAAGGATCTTCAAGCATAAGAAGCCTTCCAGGGAAACCTTTAGTAACAACAATAATGGTTTCACGAATCAGGATACAAATATGCTTGCTACTTATAATTCAGTTGATGCTGCTCTTAAAGGAGATTGAAAGAGGGTAAGTTTGAATTTATCCCTCTAAGCCCATCTTCTACTTTGGTTAAACTTATTAGGTGTATACTGAGCCTCCATTTGAGCTGTGTAGTATAGAGGCATCATATTTGTCTGAAGCTGAAGTCGGCTGTGACAAAATAGGAGTCTATAATCTTCATTATCATATAGGTCATTTTTAGGTCAATTCAAGAAATAGCAGTAGGAGCAAAATATGCATTCTTTTTCTTTCCTTGTGATAGTCTTTTTTATAGGTTTAGATTTTAGTGGTCATTTGTACAGGTTAAACTGATATTGGCAATGTACAAGTCAGTCACATTATGGGAATATAATTCTATAGTTTGAAGGATCTATTGTTGGATACTATATAAAGCTCTGATTTCTCCTTTATTATTTGGTGTAGATGATTGACATAAACAGTTTTCAAATAATTTGGCTTTTTAAAGTGATGTGGAATGTATTATTTTATGCACCAATATGAACAAACACTCTAGATGTCTCCTCTCTGCATTCAGATTTGAAGAACTGATATTCTTTGCATCTATTTTGACAAAATTTTAGCTTTATTAACACTTGCACATCTCTATGTTTGTTAAGCGATTGGAATGTATTATTTTATGCACCAATATGAGAACTCTGTATTTCTCCTCTCTGCATTCAGATGGTTGAAGAATTGATATTCTTTGTATCTCTGTCTCAAAATTTTAGCTTTATAACACTTGCGCATCATCATAAAGAGAAGTTGTAAGCATGAACGAAAAGTTACCCAGTTAAAGCATCTACTGGTTATATGTTTTTAATTTATCAGTCTCATCATTTACCTGGCTTTAATTTGATCCAATTTATCTTCATTTAGTTATTTGGTATGGACACTGTTCATTCTATTACTGGTGCTAATTATTCACTTGTGCTATATATATATATATATATATATATATATATATATATATATATATATATATATATCATAAACCATCATCTACTGATTTTGGATATGGATGTTTCTGCAAGTCCATGGGGATGCCTGTAGTTTTTGTAACATTTTGTGGTTCATTTCTGCCCCATGCTTTTCATTTCTAGTCCAAGCATTAGGCATGGGATGTTAATGCTGGTGAAAGTCAGGGTTACTACCGGCCTGGTATCTTGCTTTAACATCCATGTTAGGTCAAAATATGTTGGTGTTTCTTAAAAGGATTCAGATTTATTCATCTAGTATATTCTCATATGATAACTCAAATTATTAACCCTTGTTGATTAATAGGATGAAGAACAGGGATAAGAAAAACATCGCTTTTCCTGATTTACTAATGTTGATAGTTCTAAAAAGGATTTCATAATATAATAAATTCTGTGATAATGTTAGCACAAATTATAGTTCTTGGTTGATTCAGCGGATGAGGAAGAGAAGTTAACAGAACATTAGTTTTTCATGATTTACTAATGTATCTATTAAAAGGATTTAATCATCTAATAATTTCTGTCAAAATGATTGCAAATTCTGTCAAGAGGATTTTATTTTTACTCTTTCTATGGATGATGAATAAGTCATGCAATAGAATGGTGATCATAGAATTTCCTATTTTATGTTTTCCTTCCCTAAGGGAGTTCCACATCTCACTGGATTATGAGTATTGAAGCAATTCTAATGGATCTGAGAAGTTCTAATATTGATGCATTATATGTTTTGCCGTTGTATAGAGTTCCACATCTTACTGGATAATAGGTACTGAGGCAATTGTAATTTTCTGTGATTGGTATAAACAGAATTATTTTGGTTATGGAAGATTTTAGCAGAATTACCGAAATGCTGCTTTATTAGTTGTCAGGATTAACCGTGTAAAGGAAGTTTGATCCATTCTTTCAATGACCATCCTGCACAAGAAACCAAATCTCATGAGATTGAATGGCTAACTTAGCATCTGTTATGTTAGATTGAAGCCCTGACCTTAAATTTTATATTTACACAGTTGAAGCACCCATTACCATCCATAAGTTTTATATGTACACAGTCATCACACTTAGATTGAAGTCATTTCTTAAATTTTTTACGTACAAAGTTTTAGATGTGTGTCAAATCTTTAATTCTTTTGTTAGGCCATGACTCCCAAGATAAATAAGAGCCTACCACAATAATCTCCCATGGAATCATATATGTGGTTTCTATATTGATTGGTGGCATTCAGGCATACTTCGTGGAGGAGTATTTCTGAAGATTTAGAAGGTTCTAATTCACAAAAATGCAACACTCTATCCTGCTTTGCTGCATGTGACACTATTAAGCTATTTGGCAATTGGGGTAAAATTATCAAAATGATAATTTCTGGAGCAAATTATCACAAGGCAACTTGCAAAACTGTAAAACATGTTCAAAGCAAGTGCCTGTATATAATTCTGTTTATTTTCCCTTATTTTCGAACTTAACACCTCTTATTTTTAGGTTCTGCTTATTCTGCCACCCTTATTTTATTACCCTTATTTTATTGATATACTAGCATTAAAGTTATAATACAAAATGTAAAATTATCAATCTGTGCAAAATTTGAACACATAGTTGTTTCAGGATAAGGTATGTAAAAATGCAAAACAGGCATTTTTATAACATCAAATGAAAAGTTCAGATGTACAGTGATCTTCATCAACTCATCAACCCCTGCAGTCACTAGAAATGTTTTGCTATGCTACCATTTGGTGTACGCTATTTGAAACAAAAAGCTAAGATAGTTTCCAAAATGCTACAAGCCTCACATGCTTGATCTCCAAGAGAATTTACTTTCACTTAATGCAGTCAACAGTTAGATAAAAAAATTAAAAAATGTGTCTAATTCCCTCGTGTTTTCCATTCCATTTAAAATTCAAGTCATATATGCAGTTGCTGCCAAATATTTGTCTAATTCCCTCATGTTTTTTCCATTCCATTTAAAATTCAAGTCATACATGCAGTTGCTGCCAACTATTTATTGACCATTTGTCACTAAGAAAAAAAAAATACAGTGAAACAATTTTTTTTGGAGGTTTCCCAAATGATACAATCTTCACCTCCCTCGTCTCCAAGATAATTCACTTTCTTTAATACAGCGGAAGCTTACTCATAAAAATACTGTTCAATGTCCTCATGCCTTCTCCATCTCATTTACAATTTAAGACTTAAGTCATACATGTGGTTGCTGTATAATATTACTTACCATTTGTCGTTCAGAAGAAAAAACACAGGCAAAACAAAAGATTATGAAGGTTTCCAAAATGATCAAGCTTTGCATGCTTGATCTCCAAGGTAATTTACTTTCATTGATGCTGTCAATACTTACATCAAAATTGTGTCGAATGTCCCTTTTCCATAGCCATCTCATTTACAATTTAAGTCATATATGTGGCAGCTGTGTAATATTACTGACTATTTTTATGCAAACACCACAAGGATTTATTATGCCCATTTCTTTGATTCTGGTAGATCTTTCTGTGGATTTGCTCAAACTTCCAAAGTGAACTTTGTTTTGTAGTATCCCACAGGCTAATATCTGGACATCACTGCTGTTAATGTTTAGATTTTGATATTACAATTTTTTCCATGGTCATTTCTCAGAAATAGAGATTTTTAGCCGAGCTATTCAGGTCAAGCAAATTGTGATGGCAAAACCAACTTCCATGAATTGGCGACTTTTGTAGAAACTATAAAACTAGTCTTTACCCATAAGGGTCTAAACCAACAAGAATGGAACAATATTCAACACTGAACCAGTGCTGGAAGATCAGTCCTACTGGAATCAGAATTAAAATGAGATTTTTTGTTTCGGTATTTTCTAATCTTTTCCATTTTATGTATTCCTCAGCATTATACATCATTTTTGCCCAACGTGATACCATGCCCCAGCTATGATTTTCAGCAGCCCATATGATTTCTCCTACAACAGCAAACCTTGTATTGACTCCCATGCAATAAAGAATTTCCCTAACTATCCATAATCGTCAACTCCACACAACATCAAAGATTATTTAGAGCATAATAAACAAGAAGATAAAAAGATAATTTATAGTGCAACAAACGAGTTCTCTAGTTAAACTTCCATCCCCCACTGCAAGGATTTGTGAGAAACCCAAAGATCACTATAATTTCTTAAAGAATTAATATTCCTTTCTCGGAACATCTTTTTCATATCAAAGTATTTTTATATTCAAGATGCATCAAATGTCAAACTTGCATTCCAGTATTGTCTCGTAGGAAAATAAATTCTAACTTCCTTTTGTTTGGGATCCTAAGTACTTAAGGCACTCTGCAGCCCATTAGGACTCCAACGTAGCCCTTTCACTTGACAATCCGGTTCAACCAGTTAGCCTTGCTTGACAGATGAAAAAGAACCCATCTTAAAGCTACCTTAGGAAAGACGCTTGGATTTGCAACCCAAAGTTGAGAAACCCTTTTGCCATTCAAGCCAACGTTCATTGAGAAACCCTTTTGTCTGATGCCTGAGATCAGATTATTGGGCCATTATGTGTCACAGGGCTGGGCTGATTTCTCCTTCGTGCGAACCACACCATCACTAACTACCCATTAGTAATTTCAGGGAGCATCACTAGTGGCCAGGGCAGTAAACTGCAGTAATGAAGTGGATGGCTGCATTTGTGCCCCTAGCTGTCAATCTAGAGTATACTTGAAGAATATTATGGTGGAAATCTGTTCAAAAACTATAAATAAGCAATGTTTGGTGTATCAAAAACATTTCAGAGGCTTTACTCATAGTTGAAATAAGGCCCATAATCACTGGAATCAGGCAAACATAGCTGTCAAATGTTTGGAAGCTAAGAAAATTCGATCTTAAAATATCAACAATACATAAGATTTCTTCATCAAGTCAATTCTGAAAAGCATTAGAAAGTAAACAGAAGGCTCTATAGAGGGAGAGATGGTGAAGTCAACCTTATGGGTGCTGTACTGTTTCTTGCCTCATGCGATTCCTTTGATCAAACTTAACAAAATGTTTCACTGATAAAATGCTAAAGATGCTCAAATAATTGCTGTACAGAACAAGAAGCATGCACCCCCGACTCACTGTGAATCAATCTATTGTTTCATTATTTGAATTGGCACAAATAACTTTTGAATGGTACATTATGCATGCACTACAAGCTATGCGAATGAATCTGCATCTTATACATTAGAAAATGCTTTAAAGAGGCTCGAGTTTCCTGTCAAACATAATATACTGTGTATGTGCCGTTAAAGCTGTTGCAAATGTATCTACACCTTTTAGGTTTTGATTATATGTCAGTAAAAGTGGCAGATTGATTCAATGGCAATAAAGGCACACTTGCATGCTTTCAGCATACCTTGATTAGCCTTGGCACTCTTCCCAGTTTGTTACTGAGATTGAATCATCATTCTTCACTTTCTTAGAGTTTTATCACATTTGGACACTGCCCAAGTTGTACACATCAATTCTATTCATGGGTAATGCCACCCGATCATTCTATCGACCTGCGCATTTTTCTTGAGCATTGTTTGTGTAAACCGGCTTGGTGTGGACTCATACATAGTTTTCCTTGTTTTCGAAGGCAACAGGTGGCTCTTTGATTATGCTGTCGCTAGAGATCTGTACTCTCTTACACCATGCTGTGATACCATATTGAAAACGTGAACACAAATTTTGCAGTTTACATCATGATTAGAAAGGAGAGCATAAAACTGCTATGATTCAGAGATAAATAATATGCAAACTATATTATGATGAATGTAGGATAGTTTTACAATGTATTATACAAATGTTTATAAAGAATTGCATTCTCGTCTAACTTCTCCAAACTTCCCTCCTCCTAATGACTAATCATCAAACAAATATTTATTTAACTAGTATAGATATCTTAAATACATCTATCTAAAAAAATTGCCAATATATCAATTTGAAGCTATTTTATTTAATTAAGATTTATTTTTATTTATTAAAATTATTTATATTTTTAGTTTCAAATTAACAAATCAAAATTTCTTGACTCATAAATTTTTTAAAAAATTGATTAACCTTTAAATTTAAACTTTTTATAAAATTCTGGTTGAACTTATTTGGAACACTACAAAAAAAATTACAGCCCTTTCCTGTTATTTAATATATATTAAGCAATGTTCCATTTTCTAATGTTTATTTGAGTTTTATTTTCTAACCTTCCATAGGCCTTACAAAATTGTAGAAAAAAAAGATTTATCCAAATTTGATGGAGAAGTGGACACTGTTGATGATGGCATGGCTTTGTTTTACCTGCTTATTTTGAAAATATTATGTTTATTTTGAAATACTAATATTTTGAAAAGTAAAAGATAAAAGGGTTTTTGTTAAGAGGTTCAAGCCATTACACTCCACCCTTGCTACCATTCTAGAATGCCTCTTAGGCATTAATGACTTGACATTTATTTTATTTATTTATTTACCAACCCATATAATATACGATGTAATCTAAACTCAACCCTTAGGAAGACATTTATATTTGCAGGTCAAAGTTGAGAAATCCTTTTGCTGTTCAAGCCAATGTTCATTCAGAAACACTTTTGTTTGGTTCCTGAGATGAGACTATTGGGCCTTCTGGTTCACAGGGCCGGGGTGATTTGTCCTGTGTGTAAGCCACGCCATGATCGTGTAACTACCCATTATTGATTTCAGTGAACATCTCTACTGGCCAGATCCGTAAAACCGGAGTAATGAAATGGATGGCTGCGTTTGTGTCCTAAGCTTCATCAGATCAAAAGAATTATGCTATACTTGGAGAGTATTATGGTAGAAATCTCTTCAAAACTTACAAATAAGCAGTGTTTGGAGGATCAAAAACATTTCAAAGGCATTGTAATTTGTGTTCAATACTAACGTAGTCACTAGAATCAGGCAAACTTAACTGGCAAATGTTTGGAAGCGAAGAAAATTCTATGTTCATTAAAATATCAACACTACATAAGATTTCTCCATCAACTCAATTTTGAAAAAGCATTAGAAAGCAAATCAAAGGTGATGCAGTCAAGATTGGGGTCGTATTTGGACAATTGGGCCTAAATTTGATGGTTGTATGGTTGTGTTTGGTCAATTTTGTTATAAAATACAATCAAAATTTTAAACAGATTGTATCAAATGAAAGGAGAGATTTTAGATAGACTGTCAAAATTTATATAGAATTATGATTATACATATTTGGTTTATATATATGTAATTTTACTTATACTAAGATATATCATAGTATTTTAAGGGCGCCTTTGAATAAATGAAGTCTCATAAAAAAAATTGCTTAAAAAAATTGCTTGACAAGCAGGGTTGACCGTCCAATTTAGGCACTGCTTGGGGTGTTAAGTAAAACAGTTGGCAACTTTTTGTTTTTTAATCTTTGAAAGACATACAAACAGAACTTTACAATGAGTTGTAAAAAACGAAGATGGTTATGAAAATTCTTCAGACCTTGAGATATTAAACTATTTCAACTGGAACACAATCCACTCATTGAGCCAGCAAGAAAACATTGCACGCTTCTTTCGTCAAACGGTTAGCTTCAATTTGAACGATTAATATCTGACCACAAATACATTGCTGTTGACTCTTCTTCAAGTATTTTGTCAAACAGTTAGCTTCAATTTGGACGATTAAAATCTGACCACAAATATATTGTTGTTCTAAATTTAAAGATAAATTCTTCAATTAAATAAAATACCTAAATCAAATCTATCCTCTAATATATTGTTGTTCTAAATTTAAAGATAAATCCTTCTATTAAATAAAAAACCTAAATCAAATCAATCCTCAGTTTCCCTTAAAATTAGCTCTTGAAGAAATCTGACAGTGACTTTGACATAAATTTAGGAATTCAGGGTACAAATTAAGGAATTGCACATAAGTGAATTTAGAAAACAAATTAAGGACTACAGACAGGTGAATTAGGGACAACAAATTAAGGTACTACTGAGCGCTAAATTTTTAAAACCAGAAGTCCTTTTTCTTTTCTTCATGCAGATTGCTAGTTTGCCAATGCTCCTGCATCTAAAGCTTCTAGAGGGGGAGATATGGTGACCAGAACTCGTCTATCTGGCTGGGCTTACTAAAATTACCAATAGAAATCCACAGAAAAGTTTGGGTTGATGAAGATTAAGGTCTGCAAATGTTTTAGATTTTTGTCTTGAAATCCTTAAGTTTAGCTCAAGACATTGGCCGATAAGGCTTCACATCCCATAACATTATAACACGACTTTTCTGCAAGTTTTTGAATGTCAGATTCATCCTTCGGTGGATCGTGTGGTGGTGTTGAAATGTCAATTCAAAAACTCACATGGATTTTCCAGTAGTCACATGTTCTGACATTTGTTGTCGCAAGTTCTTACAAGAGAAAGTTGACATTTGCACATCTATCTGCCATATAATATCATTCAAAAGCTCATTTTCAATTCAAAAACTCATTTTCAATGGGTCTTTGGTCTACTAGTGAAGTTGAATGGTTTTGAATGAGCTCATCAAGGATCATGTCTTGACTTTGGTTGAATGGATACCCTTCAGTCCTTGGCTCCAGGTAGCTAAAACGATTTAATTTAAAAAAAAAAAAAAAACTCTACTAAATTTTTTTCCAAAATTCAATGTGTTCTCACATTCACACTTACACATTAAGAACAATTAAATTTGTAAATATTAAATGTTGAAAACTTTTAGAGTTAGCCCATGTTCAAATAGTTAGATATTTTTATTTAAAATAGTGTTATTTTTCACAATTACACATTCTATTAAGAACAATTAAATTTGTAAATATAAAATGTTGAAAACTTTTATGTTCAAGTAGTTAGATGTTATTATTTAAAATGTTATTTTAAAAAAATTGGGTAGTTCAAGGGTTTGACATTGAGTAGTTAAAGGATTGGATTGTTATTATGGAGATTCAAGTTCAAATTTCCCACATCTAAAGTGGAATTTTAAGTAGTCTTTCTTAAAAAACAGTGGATGAACAACTCCCAAACAATAGATAGGAACTAGACAACCCTAGATCTTGAGGGTACAAACCTAACTCCCTTAACCCTAGGTCACGAAGCAACGGCAGATTTGGGGAGTCCTTTCTTCTTTCTTTGCACAACTGACCAAGAAGACTCCGAGAGGAGGGGATCCTCAACAGCCATCTTAGATAAGGAGCCACCACACGCTGAGAGAAAAGTCGACAACGTTGACGAAGAGTTAGGGGTAGCCGAAGGACCAACAGAGGCAACTAACGAGGGTCGGGAAGGTTCGGCCTGAACAACAACAATATATCGAGGCACCAACGGCTCCACTACAGGAGCAGAGGGCAGACAATAATGGATCTTGGGGAGACATGGTCGCTTGGGACAATTCAGCCACAGAGGGCTTGTCCTCCCTAGAGGGACCATTTGACGAGAGGGAGCCAACTGTTAAACGATCAGTGAGAGCATTCTTCCACCAGGTTGCCGCGCCCTTGCGATGAGCATGAGGGCAACTGGAGGCTATGTGACCAATGGAGAAACATCTCATGCACCAAAAAGGGAGACCCTCATAGTCCAACAACTGCGTCCATGGTTTGTCCTCCACCATCAAAACAACATCTCCATGGAGTGGTCTGGAGATGTCCAAATCCACTAAAATACGAGCCACCGTAGTGTGCCCAAGATTCAAAGTCGTAGAATCCACCTTCAAAAAGTGCCCAATGGCATTGCCAATGACTTCATAGCAAGAATCCTCCCAAAACTAAAGAGGGATATTTGGTAGATAGACCCAAATTGGTTTGGTATTCAGCGGCTCCGTAAGAGAATTGAAAGAGCAAGCCCAAGGCTTGATGGACAATGAGTGATCAGCCCACATCCATCCCTTTCCCATCACTAAGTTTCGGTCCTCGATGGAAGCAAAGGTCTCTATGAAGAACCCCCTTGCGCTGGGAAAAAACTCAATCTACCCAGAGACAAGGGGCTTCCAGGAGTCCAAAACCCAACCATGCAGATCTGGAAGGGATGGCCACAAGCCATTAAACCTGCAGATCGCACCACATCTCAAGTAGAAACCCTCATTTTCTACGATCTCAGGGCCACAAACCACCATAGGGGAAACACGAGCACAAGGTATAGGCCTAACCCTTGCCTGTGAAGGGAGTATCCGAGCTCAAGAGTTGTTAACAACATCAAAAAATGATTTCTGATGGCGGCTTGAAGCAGACTTGACAATGCCGAGACCAGCATTTCTAGCAAATAAACCTACAACAGGAACCATTGCTGGAACACTCCCCCCGCAACCAGTGAAATCCTTCGAGAGATCCACCCCAGCAGGACACGAAATGCACCCAGAGCCTTGATCAACAGGAACGTGAGGCCCACAAGCACCAAAAAGCGTCACCATAGACTGAATCCGCTCCACCACAAGAACACCGCTACACAAACCGGCCTGCACCGCGTGACTAGGACCTTCATTTTCAAAAATTTCTCTCGCTTCCAAAATGCACTCCATCTAATTGCTAAGAGACCTAATTTGTTGCAGCTGGGTGGTGAGTGTAGTTGTAGTTTAAGGGAGATCAACCCTTTCATTCAGCTTTTCTTTGATAGAGGCAAGAAGTGTGCAACAATTTGTCCATGGACTTGCTCCATGGATCTTCTTTACAAGGTCTGACCTATAGGTGCCTGAAAGTTTTGACTACAACCATCCTTAAGTTTCTTTGTGCTTCATGCCTTTGGTTGTAGGTTCTTGTCTTGTACATATGTTTGTTGTCATGTTTGTTTCCACTATCTCTCTTCATTGTGTTTTTCCTTTTTGGTTTGCTTCTTAGAGATGGCTAGATTCTCGTTGTGCCTGCAAGAGACACGCATCCCCAACCAGAGCCAATGTTGGGACCCATCTTGGAAATACAAAATCCAACCAAGTCCTTACTCATTTTGTGAAATTTTGCCTCATTTATGCCCAAGTGTTCTTCTGACCATTTCCACATGCCCCTCATATGCTGATGTCATCATAAAGTCCAAGAAATTTCTGTGTGGGAGCCCTTTCTCAATTTCTAAGTATTTTGGCACTTTGGCAGATTTTTAGGTTTTCGAGGAACTTCTGCACATTGGAACATATTTCAAGGTTCCAAGTTCCCCCAAAACCCCCACCCCCTAGTGTATTTGGTGCTAGGTTCTGAGGTTCCAAGTTCCCTTGGAACCTTGGACCTCGACAATGAAATACACTCAAATTTTTGTGAAATTTCAAAAATGTGTTGGAACATGCCAACAACCTCTAGATCATCATTAATGCTAGACTTAGACTTCTATAACAACCCATTTTGGGCAAGAAACTTCTCATGTGACTTAAGGCATGGATTTTCATGTTGTAAAACAAGTTTTTGTCTCATTCAAAAGGTTGGTTATTGAACCAATTTTGTGGTTCGAAAATGCCTCAAGATTGTTCTAGGACATCAAACAATGAATATTTGGGATGTAAATGAAGGAATGCATCTGGTACAATGTAGGAAAGATTTGTAAAGAACATCTACATGTAATGGTATGTCTCAATGGTAGTTTGTAATGATTTAGGAGGATGTATAATCGTAGTTATGTATTTTCCTTTGCAACATTCGTTGGCATGAATATAATAAAAGTTAGATGAAAGTGTGATAGCTTCTAATGCATTGCAACGGTATTGTAATGGTCTTCTTTTATTCATGTGGGTTATTGTAGTTCTATTATGGAATATTAAGTATGTCCATTGTGTATGATGTAATATTTGGTTTGTATGTAAATGCAATCTGGCTCTATTGATCCTGAATCTTTTTTCTCTTTGTTGTTCATGACTCTGTTGCCCACTGGAGTAGGAACCAGTCCATATTGGTGAAAGATCAAACACTATTCAGTAAATCAAGCCTCCATCTTTGTTAGTTGTAGTAGATTAGGGTTAGATTAGGCTTCAAATGTTGTTCATGGTTTATTATTGCAAACCAAAGAATCATCCTAAGCAACCTAAAACTATTTAAATCATTGAAGAATCATGTCATGCATGTCTGCACCTTGCCACCATGTATGAAATATTATGTAGAATTGTCTACGAGGATTATAACATTGTTGTTGTGTTTAGGTGCATGTGCAAGGTGTTATTTCAACTTTATAAGAGGTCTTATGTAGCTAGTTAGTCTTTGACCTAGTGACAAATATAGGGGTCAAGCATACATTGGATATAGCTACAAGTATTCATGCTTTTCACCTTTTGCTATGATCAAATCTTGTTAAAGATTAGCTCCAGGAACACCATCCTGAGTCTAGCCGAACTCGAAGTGAATGAGAGATTATCCACTCTCGTCAATTGGCTTTTAACCATCCTCAATCTTTGGATGAGCCTTTGTTTTACCTTCTTGATGACAACCCCTAGCCTTGAAGGTAAGAACATACTCTAGGATTTTGGACCTACGGTTTTGGGACCCAACATGACCTTTGTGTGTAGGGATGAAACACCGAGCCACTCTATTCTCTGTGACATCCAAGTCGTGAAAGCCACCATCATTGTTATTTTTAGACATTGAGACCAAGGAGGGGGAGATTAGAGTATTGATAGAGCTACAAAATTTTGGGAGTGACATCAACATAAGTTTTTTCCTCAAGAATTATTTTTCATCCATTAAAACTATTTTATATACTACATACATACATGGATACATAAATTTTAATTTTTAGTTAAGAATTATTTTATTTTATCTATATTGTTTATTTTATTTTTATTTGTAGAGCTAGTTTACTTTTGTATATAACTTCTAACTTTACTTTTGGAAAAACCACATTCATTATTTTAGTAATTCTTTTGTTTTGTTTGTATTTTGAAAAGTGTAGTAAATATTCTATACTTAAATATTATTTTTTAATAGTTTCACTTGTAGGCATTACTATATATTTTGAAATTTGATGTCTTTATATTTAAAAATAAATAATAACTTATCTATAAATAAAATTTGAAATGGCCAAACCCGTGTACAAAAAATAGGACAAAGTTGTGGCAAAAATACAACAAACCAATAGCTTTACAAGATAGAGGAGCCAATGACCTACACTATCTCATACCCAGACTTGACAATCCGCACACCCTTTTTTATATTTATTTTATAATTATATGTTTTATTTCTATATTTTATTTTATTTTGACTATTTTTTTTATTTTTTTTTCTAAATATATGTCGATCATATTTTGATTCTGTCATTGTAGAACACCTCTTAACATAATGATTACAAAATTATTTCTTTATTAGCTATTATAATAGAGTGGTTATATACACGAAGAATTAAAATAAGATGAAATGAAATATCGTAGGATACTATTGCAAGAGAAGACAACAAAATCAACATAAAATAAAAGTACCCTACTTTTTTTTGTCCTCAAACACGGAAGATATAAAAAATTTCAATGATCATGTCTTTTTTTAATAACACTTTGAGTGATCTTCTTCCAACAACTATTTTTTAAATCTCAAGTTTATGACAATAATTTCACTTTTCCATTTTTTAAAAATGTTATCTTGATTTTGCAAGATCTTACATAAACCCTTTTTCCTTTGAAGAAACTAACTTTTTGTTTGTGTTTGAAAATAAAGCAAGTGCTCCACAAATTTGTTTCTCAAACTAATTTTGCATTGTCTTCTCTTGGAATACTATACTAATTGTGGTATCTCATTTCATCTTACCTTTAATTGATGTTGATCATCGTTCCTAGGAAGATTATCTAGCAACATGTTAATAGGCATTTAATTTTTTTTTCTAGACCTAACATTTATTAGTTGGTCCATATGTTAATTGTAATTTTTTTTAATGGAAAGCAATGAAAAAAATTACAAAGAAGGTAATCAAAAGACTAAGGTAAAAAAAAAAGATTGAAGAGCAACATAATATAACATACCACCTCCAAAAACATGTAAATCCTAAAGGTCATCCATAAGAAAACATGTGGCCTCCCAAATCTTATAGAGTTATAGTACTTAGAAAAAAAATAAAGATGAACGAACCTACCAACAATTGCAATTAACCTTGTTGGTGGTAGGTTAATTGCAATTCTTGGTAGGGTCGTTTATCTTTATTTTTTTTCTAAGTATTATAACTCTATAAGATAAACTAGTATTCATGATTACACACAAATAAACAAGCATTAATGGAAAGATACATAGAACTAGTGTGGCATCACTTTCGATTTTTTGTCATGAAAAGGAAACTACACTTAGGAAGAGGCACATTTGAAAGATGTGTTCCAATAATTATCTAATGTATTGAAGCTTAATAATATGTTATAGATAAGGTGGTATGAGTGAGAATAAATGAATAAACAAGGATATAACACAACATAAGATAAACGTCGTTTGCTTTTAAACTGTTGTTTCCTATTGCAACATGGCTGTTGTTTCTTATTGTAGCATTGCTATTGTTTCATTGTATGTCAACATCAGGTTTGTTGACACCCTGCTATCTATAATAGGATTCTAGGTTCCCTTCAAATTTTGTTTTTACCCCTTTTAATAAAAAACATAACAAAAGATAAATGTAATACGAAATAGAGTAATGTCATGATGAACTCTGATGTGATATGAACCATACAAAAGAAATATAGATAATAATATCAAGCAAGAGATTATATATGAATGTTCTACATTGTATGCACATCTATTGTAAACTTTTTGATTATATAAATAAGATCTAAAGTTTTGTTATTTCATCAAACATATGTGGAATACAACACTTCCTTCTAGATTCTAAGAAATAAATTGCAAATATATTCTATGCTACTTCTCATTTGTGTTGTGTTAGTTCATACCACTATTTTAACACTTAACATACATCCCCACACCCTAATTTTTATGTCAACCTTTTGTGGCACTGCCTATCTTTTGATTGATTAATACTTAGAGGAGAAGCATCTAGGCCCTACAGGTCAATGTTAATACAAATAGAGAATTGGTGGGAAAAGAGACTAACATAGTTCTTCAAAATGGAAGCAGAGAGAACTAGCATTCCATGTCATAAGATTAGAGAAAAATTCTTTTGTAACACCCCATTTTGGATAATTTAATATTTTAGCTTGTAATAATTTTAATTTATCTAAGACAACTATCAAGGTTTGATGTGTTTTCATTTTAAGTGACTTTTGCAAACTATTATAAATTCTACTATTTCATGTATAAATCCGATTTGTGGCAGCTAGATGTTATTCATGATTTATTGCTAGTTGTAAGTGATATTTGGGTGTTTGTTATTGATTTTGGGTGAAAGCACAATAGCGTGTTTGATGTAACCACCCTTTAAATGTTATGGCTCCCTCTAGTATGCATTCTTTTATGCTTAGATATTTTTGGAATTTTGTTTGTAATTGTCATTGTTAGTTGTCATAGTGGTCCTTTAGTGCTTTCCCCTATTTTATAGTTTTTCAAATTTGTTTTTAGTGGGTGTGTTGTTAGGTTGAAGGAGAGAATTTTTAGAGATTGGTAGATTCTTCTTTTCTAATAGAAAAATATTCTTTTCTAGAGATTCATTGTTAGTTTTTTAGCATTAATACTCTAAGCTGCATGTTCTATTGTATTTATATTTTTCTGCATCTCTTCCTAATTTCATTTTGAGTTATCAAATAGTTGTGAGACTATATGTAATCTTTTTATTATGAGAAAAGAAGACTAAGTAATAATCCGTTATTTTGTTTTGTTTGTTTTAGTTTCCAATTTGAAAATATGAGTTGCAAGATCAGAGAATCTAGATGTGTGCTAAATTTGTAGGAACAAAGGTTCATCTGCATCATTTTTATTATCAAAGTAGTCTATGATGGATTAGGGGAGTTCAAATGAACTAGGGAGGAAGGGTTAGGAGGAATGCGTGTCCTTAAATAAATGCTAATGAATGGCTTAGAAGGTTACCCACCATTGAGGTTAGATTACATTTGGACGAGTCTAAAGAAGAACATGAGAACTTGAGAGATGTTTCTAGGGTAGTAGACCTATGGAGAGGCTCATTAAAGCCATGACCAAATAAGGCTCCAAGGTAAAAGTTGATATATAAAACTTTAAAGACTAACTCAAACCATATTTATTACTAAATTGGGTCTAGGAGTTGGAGAAGTATTTCAAGATAGAAGACATTAATGAGGATGATCCTAAAAAAGTGAAAATTGTAGCATCCAAAATTAAGTCTCATGTTGCTCTATGGTGTGAGAACTTGTAGAGTTCTAGAAGAAGATAGGGAAAGGATAAAATCAGACTATGGCCTAAGATGCTAAAACATCTATGATCTTGAATCTTGCCTTCTAATTATTAACAAAAAATATTTAAAGAGTTTCAAAACTAAAAACAAAGAGATCAATCAGTGAAATATTATACCAAGCAATTTATGAGGCTTCAAATTTGGACCAATATATAAGAGAACTGAAGAGACCTAATATCTCAAGTTACTGCTTGGAACCTCATTCATTCGTTGGTTTTGTCCATAGCAAGTACATGTTCATCGTTCATCGGCAAGACTTAAACTGTTGGCGAACTCTTGACTTGTTCTACCGATGGATAGTGTCTCTCCGATAGTTGCTTGGTCATCGGCCACACTGGAGCTTCGACAGACTTTGTTAATGCTACACCGATCGCTTTAATCTCACCGATGGTAGTGAGCTATCGGGTAGGCTTTCTGTATCGGCAGGAGTGAGGAGTCTTTGGGCGATCTGCAAGGTTTCACCGACGAAGTGCTAGCTATCGGGTTGATATGCTCTATCGGTTTGGATTGGTGTTGCTTCTCCGATCGATATGTGTCATATCGATGTGATATGTCTACCGGCATAAGGTTGGCCATCAGTTGAGCCTGTGGTAGGTACTCTGACGGTCTTCTGTTACTTCGATGAAGGATGAAGGCTTGGGCATTGGTGGGACAAGGAACCATGGGTGTGGATGGTGGAGTGGTCTTCGATGGCTTGGGCTATTCTGATGAGGCTTAGACTGGCATCGTTGGCAACAAAATTACTGACGATAGTCTTACTGAGTGTTCATGTATGTAAACCAGGATATCAAACTCGAACTGGTGAATGTGGGACTAAAGGTCTCACATGAATACGAACAGTTATGTGACGGTTGGAAGATAGCGATGCTGGGTCAGTTGGAACGAACAGTTAGGGCAGAAGTTCAAAATGGTTTTGCTCTTGAAGACTGTGATATATACAGATTTGGTGAGGTCATCTGGAGTTGATAATGAGATTCGATTAAATTGTTCATTTTGTAGATGTATAGAGGAAGTGAACTGTGTGTATGATTTGAGAATCGATACTTGAGCGAGAAGGCTGGGATCTTTATTTTAACCTTTCTAAGCTTACTGTAAATAAAGATTGTCTCTCTTGTGGTGGTGGGTTTTTTACCCGAAAGGGTTTTCCCACGTACATCTGGTGTTGTTCTCTGTTATCTTGTATGTTTATTCTGTATTTTCTAGTGTGTTCATCTTTGTATTTAAATTAAATGTTACCTGTCTGCATTATCACCTTTGAATTGATATTAGGGAAGCTATATTCCACACCTATGCTTTCCTTTCAAGAACAAAGGGCAAGCGACAACTAGGTATGTTAATCACCTTAAGTTTCAACTTCAAGATGAGCTCGACTTAGGGAAGGTGCCTTCTGTGGATAGGGCATATGAATATGCCTTAAAGGTAGAGGAGAAAATGAACTATAAAAGTAAAATGGTGAGTAGAAGGGGTGGTAGCAACCAAAATAGAGGAATAAAAGTTTTCGTAGAACTTGCCATGAGTGAAGAGCCATAAGAAGGCAATAATGTGAAAGTTAACTTCTAAGGAAGGGGAGGATTTGGAGGTAGGGGACAATGATGGAAATCTTTGGAAGTTCTTGAGATGTTTCATTCGTAATGAATACCGTAAGGCCATAGACTACCCTCAAAACTCCAAAAGGGTGATGGTAACCCAAGAAGAACTTTTGATAGAGGAAATTAAAGTAGAGATGAAAGAGAACTTGATGTTACAAAGAACCTTGATAACTGGGAACAATGAGGCCCTAGAAGTTGTTTAGAGGAGAAAAAACATCATTTGAATAAATTGCCAAGTGTAAGGACAATGTGTTCAAGGTGATCACAGATGGTGGATCTATTGACAATCTAGTGAGTACATAAATAGTTCACAAATTGCAACTTACTTACATTTGTAAATCTAACCCTTGCAAGATTTCTTGGTTGAAGAAGGATCATAGTTTACTTGTGGATAAATCTTCTTATTGCTTTCAAAGTTGGTCCTGATGTGGATGAAGTGCTATGTGACGTCATGCTAATGGATGCATGCCATTTTCTATTGAGAAGACCTTGAAAATATGATTTGAAAGTTATCCATCATGGTTGGGAGAACACTTATGCGATACAACATGAAGGAAGGAGACATCTCCTAAAGCCATGGAAAGAGGAAGAAGCATTTGAAATGATAGCTTTGTCTCTTCCAATAGAAGCCAAACTTGAGCTTGAAGAGAAAAACCACATTCTAGATAAGTTAAGAAGCAATCTAGAAGCATGTTTGGGAATTAAAAGTGCAAATGAATTGAAGAGTGTGGCACAATAGAGAATTGATGAAAAAGAAGTGGAGTTGCAATGAGATTCAATTGGAAAGGTTGAAGGTGCATCTCAAGAGATAGATATCAAAGTTATAGTTTATTGTGATCTTCATTTAAAGGAAACATTATAAGATCCTACATGCAGTTCTCATTGGGTTGATAGGGGTAGTGAATTGTGGGAGTCTGAGGAATATCATAGAAAATCCTCCAAGAATGTTATCAAGAGTTTGGTCAAAGGTGACAACCTAACATAGTTTGAGAGTAGTGATATGAGAGGCGTTTCAGGTCTATCGGTGGAAACACCAATGATTATTTTGTCAGCTTTGAATTAGGGACTTCACAAGTGGCTTTGCTTGCCCAACTAGATGATGGAATCAACATTGGACTCCGCCTGACCCTAAAAGGACATGGGTTGGAAGATTTAATGATGGCTTAGATTATGTTAAGGAAACCAAAGAGAATACCTTGATGACAAGACTACTAGAAGGCTTGCACACTTGCACCCTCATATTGGTAGTGACAAAATTTAAAAGATGAAGTTTACCAAATTAGGTTCTTTTGAAAGAAGATGTCTAGAATTTTTTTAAAATATGGGGAGGATGATGTAACTAACTTTTAAATCGTGTGGCTCCCTCCAATCTACATTCCTTTAGGCTTAGATATTTTTTGAATTTTGGTTGTAAGTATTGCTCTTAGCTATTGTACTGATCCTTTAGTGGTTTTCCCTATTTTAGATTTTTAGTTTTGTTTTTAGTGGGTGCCTTTTTGGGTTGAAGGAGAGAATTTGTGGAGATTAGCAGATTCTTCTTTCTTAATAAAAATAGTCTTTTCTAGAAATTTGATGTTGGTTTTTGAGCCTTAATATTCTAAGTTGCATGTTCTATTGTATATATATTTGTCTACATATTTTCCTAATTCAATATTGAGTTATCAAATGGATGTGAAACTATATTGAATCCTTTTATTTTAAGAAAACAAGACTATAAGTAATAATTCGTTGTTTTATTCTATTTGTTCTAGTTTCCAATATGAAAATATGAGTTACAAAATTAGGGGATCTAGATATATGTTTTAAATATTTACAAACAAAGGTTCATCTACACCAATGCCCCATTTTTTGGTTAGGAAAGGTGTCTCAACCTTGCATCCTAATGTTAAGAACACAAAATTATAATTTTTGAGCTATAGATAGAAAAACTCAATTTTTGGCCCCAAAAATATTTATAGATAATTCGACATCTATTCCGTAATGCCTAGGATGTGGACCTCTTTAAGATCTACAATTTAAAAAGGGGCCCAATTAACTTCCCATCATTGCTCAAATGAGGCCACCACCTCAAAGATCTGCCAAGCTACCACTATGCTCAAAGCCAACCCTTGTGGTCTAGACCTTCAATGGTAGGCGGTTGAGCTTCGCCACCAGAAGTAGATTTTTTATAATTATATTACTAGAGGTGCCTAAATTAAGGCTTGACTACATTGGCTTAAATTGGAGATAGATCTTCCAAATAATTCTTTCAAGCTATCCATGCTCATCATACTTATCAAGCCATCAAGAAAATTCATGACGGTCAATACTTGTTCAAGGAACTCCCAAATATTCTCTAGAATTTTGTGTTAGTGTAGGTTTTTATTTCCTAGTTGGGTTATTTATTTTTTCCCTATATTCCTAAGTTTTTCCTACACTTCTATTAATCTCGCTTAGGTTAATAAAGCATGTCTTATTGTTAGTGTGAAAATGGTTACTTTGCTATCTAACTATTTCTTAGCTTGTTCTCCACCTTAGCTCTTTTCACACTAGGTTAAGCTTACTTAGGGACTTTTTTACTTTATCCCACATTGGTTGTGTATTGAGTCTCTTGGGTGGAATATTATATATATACCCACCTTTTGCTCTCATATGAGCACCCCATTCTATTGTAATGCTTTGTATTCTCTTGAGTTGAATTCAGTTTATTTAGCTCATATCTGATTTCTATTTTACTTTCTCTCAATCACTTGCATGCTTCGGTAGAAATCTAACATGGTATCGGAGCGGTTGTGAGTTGTGGGTTAGCATTTTTTTTAGAAATCTGAGAGTGTAGAGTTGTTTTTCGAAGCACATGAGTATGCTCTTCTCTTGCATCTTCTGATGATCTGGAGAAACAGAAAAGTGTGGAGAAAACTCTAGTTTCTGGGGGGGTTCATATTTTGACTTGCCAGTTGCAAGTTTTTTTCATAGCTTCCTCAAGACTCTTTGAGCTAAAATCTAACAATCGGCTTGCATTTTATTTATTATAATCAATCTTGTAGGTTGCAGCATGCCTTTGTTTATCTTAGGTAGCTGAATCAGTCTTTGCATGCCATTTTTTTGGTGCAAAACATGTTTTTTTCAATTAGAGTCACATTTTCTATAGATCACAGAGAAAAACGCCTTCTAGGTTTTGTTTGTAGCACCGAAAAACTATTTGGGTATATGTTAGTTTTTGCATACAACTTATATATTTTGTAGAAATGATGTTAGAAAGCTACGGCAAAACCCCTCTCCATTGGCGTTTTAGAAATTGCAGTTCAACTTCTAAAGGCCGTAACTTGGGCTCCTGACCTCCGATTTGCGAGATTCTTTTTTTTATTTTGGCTAATTTTTTGTGCTCTACATGCTGGTACAATTATTTTTTGATTTTAGTGTACAGATTTTTCAAAAATTACAGATTCTCAGTCGTGACATTGCACAGTTCTCATTTTTGGGAACTTCGGAGGATCATAACTTTCACATACGACCTTGTATCGAGGCAATTCTTTTTTTGAAAGTGCATGATTTTTTGAGTAAATCATAGTGGTACTATTTATTTCTTTGGATATTGTGCCAAAGTTATAGTTTCAGCATATGCTCTTCATGAGGGTTTTGTAATACATTGAAATCAAGACCACTTAGTATTTCTTGTTAGTGGAAGTTGTAAACGCACTAATATAAAGTGCCAAATCATATTTTCTTGGGGGGGTTCTTTGATTGAGTGAAAAATGGGGGGTTGTCTTGGTTGGGTTCTCTTCTTTTCAACACTTCTTCTTTGCATTTCTTTATCATGGATCAAACAAATCTACCCATCCTAACTCCATACAATTACTTTGAGTGGAAATCATGCATGACAATTTACTTAAGGAAGTTGGACTAAATAGGGTAACTATGGGACTTGAAACTGAATCTACTAAAGATGAAGATAAGCCTAAGTGGTTTAACAAATGTGATGAGGCATATGGAACATTGTGTTTGTTTGTTCTCCTAATTTGCTCTTTCACATTGAGTCTTTTAATACACCAAATAAAATCTGGATAGAGCTAAAAAAACTATTTGGCACACAAGATTCAATGAGGGATCATATGTTGGAAAATGAACTAATTAGTTCAAGTCTAGGCAATTTCAACACAATCCAAGATTTCTTCACTAAATTGAAATCACTAAGGCTGCAGTTAAAACAATGTGGAATTGAAAAGAAAGAGGAACAACTGATTCTTAGTATTCTCTCTAAGCTAAGTTTAGAATATTCTGTGTTTGTTTCTACCTTCTATGCTACTAAGGGTGCACTTGATACTCAATTCACTGTGCTATCTTTAGATGATTTTGCTGTCAGTCTCACTCGAGAATAGGACAAGCTAATCTAAATAGGCACTCTTAAGTCCTCTAAGTCACATGCATTGGCTGCCAACCAAGGCACAAAAGAACAGAAAGGAGAAAGTAGTAACAACAATAGTAAGGATAAGAAACAAAAGTATAGCAAGGAGAAGAAGGATCAGATATCCGTTGCTTCAAAAGCAACTATTGAGACCCAATCTTCCAAGGGCAACAAGCCTAAGAAAGAGAGGGTCTAATGTGCCTATTGTAAAAGACCTGGTCATGATGAACATAAATGTCTAAAGAAACAAATTGATCACTTGACACACATTCTTGAAAAGAATAATATCAGTGTTCCTGAGTCTATCAAATAGAGTTCTAATGAGGGGTCTAACAAGGCAAAAGAAAACAACAAGGGGAAAGGAAAGGGCAAGGCCATTGTTGTAGTTGCTTCTTCACCATCCACTTGGGTTCTTGATTCAGGTGCTTCACACCACATGGCTTCATCTAAGGAAGAACTTGCATCTTTGGAGCTGTGTACTATGCCTTCTATTTTGATGGGTGATGATACTCCTGTTGAGGTGTGTGGGAGAGGGTCTGTGGATGTGGGGGATGGCACATTCCATGATGTTCTTTGTGTGCCCTCATTATCAACTAATCTCCTATCGGTATACCAGATCACTCACACAGGTTCAGGCAAGTGGGTTGAGTTCACCCCTGATTCAGTGGAGATTCGTGAGTTGCACAGTGGTTCTACAGTTGTAGTTGGGAGAGCAGATCATCAGTCACGGCTCTATCTATTTTCTCACTTTATTCCTGATCCTCCTTTGACTGTTTTGCTCACTCATTCTAATGATGAGAGTAGATTATGGCATGAGCGGTTTGGCCATCTTAACTACCGCTACTTGCAGCAGCTCAACCAGCAGAGCATGGTCACAGGGTTGCCTTCAGTTCAATTTTCAGGTGGTGTTTGCCAAGGTTGCATTCTTGGTAAGCATCCTAAGGAAAAGTTTGACAAAGGTAAGGCATGGAGAGCTTCACAGATACTGGAGTTAGTTCACAGTGATTTGGCTGGTCCATTTCAGCATCCTTCTTTCAGTAGGGCTAGATATGTCCTCACATTCATTGATGACTTTTCTTGATCTACTTGGGTGTACTTTCTCAAACAGAAGTCTGAGGTATTTGATCACTTTCAAGACTTCAAGACTTTTGTAGAGAAGCAATCCGGGAAAGCCATCAAAGTTTTGCACACTGACAATGGTGGTGAGTATGTTAACCATCAGTTTGAGAGGTTTTGCACTTCAGAGGGGATTGATTTGCAGCATTCAGTTCCATATAATCCTTAGCAGAATGGTGTTGTAGAATGGAAGAATAGGTCCTTAAAGGAAATGGCGAACTGCATGATTCACTCCAGATCTCTTGCACCATAGTATTGGGTAGAGGCCATTAACTGTGCTTGTTATTTCCAGAACCGTGTTCCTCATCGAGCCTTGAAGGGAGTCACTCCTTTTGAAGCTTGGAGCGGTCGAAAACCATCAGTTAAGCACTTTCAAGTTTTTGGTTCTCCTGCATGGGCCCACATTCCTGCAGAGAAACGCAAGGCCCTGGATCCGCAGAGTAGACCTTGCATATTTGTAGGTTATCTTGATGGTGTGAAGGGTTATCGGTTGCTTCACCCTACTACACATGAGTTGTTCATTGAAAGGAGTGTTCAGTTTGAGGAGGGCTCTTCGAGCTCACTTTCTATCACTTCTCCAACTCCTACTTTGACATTGGAATCACTTGGGATACATGACAGATCTTCTGATGAGTCAGATTCACCTGAGCAGTCTTCTACCTCCACTTTCGATGTAGAGAGTGATTCAGAGGACTCACCTCCTTCCTCTCCTAGTCATCATTCAGAGGTTGATGATTCTCCTCTAGATTCTCCATCTTCTGGTCCACTTTGGGCTAGACAGACCTTGCAGTCTGCAAGTGATTGGGTTGGGGATCCATCAGACACCAGGCGGACTCGTTCACAGTTTCAGGATGCTCCACATGTCTTCATTGCTACTGCCTCAGATCCACAGTCCTTTCATGAGGCTTCTGGTATTTTTGAGTGGGATACAACTATGCAGGAGGAGTATAGTTCCTTGATGAGGAACCACACTTGGGATCTAGTCCCTCTTCCTAAGGGAAGAAAACTTGTTTGATGTAAGTGGATCTATCAGACAAAATTTGCAGCAGATGAGTCGGTTGACAAGCATAAGGCTTGCTTGGTCACCAAAGGATTTTTCCAGGTTCCTGGGATTGACTACTCTGAGACTTTTGCACCAGTTGCTCGAATGAATTCCATCTGACTTGTTCTTGCCATTGCTGTAGCTAATCGTTGGGAAGTACACCGGATGGATGTGAAGAGTGCTTTTCTTCACGGTGACCTTTAGGAGGAGATCTACATGGAGCAACCATAGGGGTTCATTCAGGATTCTTCACTTGTGTGCCATCTTTAGAAGTCTCTCTATGGCCTCAAACAGGCTCCTTGAGCCTAGTATGCCAAGATGGACTCCTTCCTTCTATCAGTTGGGTTCACTCGGTGCCATTCTGATCCCAATGTCTACATTCTGCAGCAAGATGATTCACTCCTATTTTTAGTTCTATATGTTGATGACTTATTGATCACAGGGAGTTCTTCATCCACCATTGGGGCTGTCAAAACTGCCCTTCATGATAGTTTTTTGATGACTAACTTGGGCTTGTTGCATTACTTTCTCGGGATTGAGATCTTTTAGTCTTCTTCCGGAATCACCATCACACAGTCCAAGTATGCTTTAGATTTGCTCTCAAGGTTTCATATGGCTGACTGTAAGCCTGCTCCAACTCCCTTCCTTTCTGGAGTCAAACTTGAGGCTCAGTGTTCTTCTCCACTTGTTGATGACACTTTGTACCGACAGCTTGTTGGGAGTCTCATTTATCTGACTCATATGAGACCTGACATTTCATATGCTGTAGACATGGTCTCTCGATTCATGCAAGAGCCTCATGAGCTACACTGGAAAGCAGCCAAGCGGATCCTTCACTACATTCAGGGTACTCACAATTTTGGGATTCACTACGCAGCAGGTATTGAGTTTGACTTGGTGGGCTACACAGATTTAGATTGGGCCGATGATTCTCAGGATCGTAAATCTACTTCAGGTTACAGCTTCTCACTTGGTTTAGGTCTTGTTTGTTGGTCAAGCAAGAAGTAGTCTGCTATTGCTCTATCTTCTACTGAGGCCAAGTATCGGGGGGCTGTGAATGCCACCACTAAGGCCATTTGGCTTCAGAATCTTCTCACTGAGTTTGGTATCCAGATCAGATGGCCATCAGTCATATTTTGTGACAACCAGAGTGCCATTCAGATCTCACAGAATCTAGTCCATCATCAGCAGACCAAACACATAGAGATCCACATGCACTACATCTGGGAGCTCATCCATGGCCACGTCATCAACCTTCACTACTGTTCGACTTCCGAGCAGGTTGCTGATATCTTCACCAAACCCTTCACTGAGAGCAAGTTCCTTCATTTGCGAGCTTTGCTGGGGGTGTAGGATGCTTCATCTTCTGGGGGGCTTCTTCTTTCACTCGGAGTCCTGACTCTCTCTACTTTGGGGGGGTCTCTTCTCTCTCTTTGGGGGGGAATTTTATGTACATGGGTACCTCCTCAGGCTTGATTTGCTGGGGACCCATTTCTACATCCACCTAAGCTTCGCTTATGGGGGGTGTTAGTGTAGGTTTTTATTTCCTAGTTGGGTTATTTATTTTTGCCCTATATTCCTAGGTTTTTCCTACACTTCTATTAATCTCGCTTAGGTTAATAAAGCATGTCTTATTGTTAGTGTGAAAAGGGTTACTTTGCTATCTAGCTATTTCTTAGCTTATTCTCCACCTTAGCTCTTTTCACACTAGGTTAAGCTTACTTAGGGACTTTTTCACTTTATCCCACATTGGTTGTGTATTGAGTCTCTTGGGTGGAATATCATATATATACCCACCTCTTGCTCTCATATGAGCACCCCCATTCTATTGTAATGCTTTGCATTCTCTTGAGTTGAATACAATTTATTTAGCTCATATCTGATTTCTATTTTACTTTCTCTCAATCACTTGCATGCTTGGGTAGAAATCTAACATTTTGTTCACCATTATGAGTAGGTTTTCAAAGCTGAAGGGAGTTATCTTGAATGTGAACATGCTTTGCAAGAGTGCCTCAAGGTTGTCCCTTGTTGACTCTCTTCCACTTAGTGTGTTTTTTGTGATCAGTTACTCTCCATTGCTAACTTTCGTGAAGCTGTCTTCACCAAGGCCAATGATAAAGCTTCGGGATGTGATGGATTTTCTTCTAAGTTTTATAAATCACTCTAGGATATGGTGGGAGAATATATTCAAAAGGTTTATCTTGAAGTCTTTCATTATATATCCTTAGGAAATATTATTAATAAAGGAAATATCAAGTTCATACCTAAATTTGGTGATTCTGAGGAAATTTGAAACTCGCAGCTGATCACTTTGCTTAATGTCTCCTACAAGATCATTACAAAGGTCCTTGCTTTAAAATTATGACATCTCCTCCCACAATTTTTTTGTCTCGAACAAACTAGGTTTATTAAATCTATGTTTATTCTAGATAACATCATTTCCATTTCGGAACACATGGAATAGACTCATTATTCTCAACACCAAGTAGTCTTTATAAAAAAAATAATTTTGTTGAAGCTTATGATTGCATTGAATGACCCTTAATCATTGTTATTCTTCAAGCTCTATGTGTATGCTTTTTTCAAATGCCTCAGCTTGTATCATATTAATTGCCACCAATCTTTAGATTTTGGCCTTTTCAGGTCTATTTGTCAAGGCTACCCTTTAGCTCCTACTCTTTATGTTCTTGTTATTGAAGGATTTAGTAATCTTCTTTCCTATGTCGTTTCCCAGTAGTTAGTCAAGGGAATTTCTCTTCCTAATTCCTTTGCTTAATTAGTGAATGAGCATTTTGTCGAAGATTTATTCCTCACTCTCTTGGAAGAGGAGAACAATATTAAGCAAGTTCTTTCTTGTATGGACAATTTTGTAAAGCCTCTGGTTCGAGCATTCAGTGACAAAAACTCAATGTTATCATCAATCCATTCTTCCCAAGCCTCCTTGGCTTTACTCTTTTGGATGGAAGTGTATTGATCACAAGGTAATATTTAAATTTTTGTGCATCCCTTTTTCTTTTCAACCTTCTCTAGCTACTCTTTGCCAGGCACTCATTTTTTAGAATTGAAAATAAGTTGGCTTAATAGATCACTAAGCCTTTGTCTCTTGCAAGGAAATTTTAGATTTATTCTAAAATTCTTGCAGCTACTCATGTTTATTATTCTTCTTGTTCAGTCCATTCTAAAGATTCTTACCAAATCTTGAAAATCTTCTTTAGGATTTCATTTGGGCCTCTTTTTAAAATCATAGAGGATTTCATAGAGTTTCCTAAGGTATTGTTGCCTCTCTCATGCTCTGGGGGTTTATGCTTGCTTTATATTAATTGACAAGGGATGTCCCTTTATGCTAAATCGATCATTCAAGCCCTTGAAGGTAATGAGGCTTTGAAAATTCTTGTGTGTCACTACATTTCCTCACGTACTCCTCTTAGGAAGCAAGCCTAGAAGGGGATCAGTCTTCACACCCTTCTTATTATGAAGGATCCTATTCAGATTTGAGGGACTTTTGTTATCAAAAGTATTTGGAAAGCTTGAGAAACCATGAATCCTTGGCATCTTTGGAATGACATTAATTTTTGTACAATGACCTTTACATAAATCAACAGTCTATCTGGTGGTCTCTAGTCATTACTTGTCAAGATCACCCTCTTGCTAGGGTCTTGAGGGTCTGTGCTTTGAGGTTTTTCAAAAAAGAAATTAAGTCTTCCTAAATTGTTCTCTAGAGAAACTCAAAATCTCCTTTCCTAGCTAGAAGCCAAAGATAAATTCCATTATGCAATCAGGATCATAAAACTTTCTAGGTGATTATTGAGGTAGTGCCATCAAATATTATTCATAAAATTAGGGTCCACAATTTTAAACCATGGTGCAAATATTAGAAATGGTACCCAGACACACCATTTCATAATTACAAACTTTGCAAAGGTTATTCATCAATTTCGCCACACTTTCCTATGGTTCCTACTTTGAACCAGAGATGGTTACTTTAGTCTTCTTCAACTATTTAGCAAAAAAAAATTAACATTGTTTGGTTAGCCATTGTTGCACCTAAGCTTGCTCATTTCGCTTGGTGTCCTTTATTTCAAGGCCTTCCTATTGGTTCCAGGTTGATTCATCTTGTTATTAAGTATCATAGATGTCCTTTTTGTGGTCATGAAGAAATGCTTAAGCATCTCTTCTAGTTCTGCCCTAAGGCTCAAATAGCCTAGACTTGGATTCATGATTTTTTCAAGCCTTTTTGACCTAAACCTTTCTCATGGCATATGGTTTTATTAAGGGATTAGCCTTGAATTCCATCCATATTTACCCAAATTTAGCATGCTTTCAAGGTGGAAATTATTTTCATCATATGGGAAGACATAAATTCTACTTTATTTTTTAGCAATGCAGTTGATTCCAGTTTTTCACTTTATTCTAAAGCTATGATTTGTTCCAATAATCTCATGTTGATATAGGTGCAAGCCAACAAGGTTGCTCTTGAGGTTACACATTTACGGGTGCTTCTTCACCACCGGGACAATGCCCCTTGCACCATGGCCAGAGTCCCCCTGACTCGTGCCTCAAGTTTAGGTTGGTCTCCACCTTATGGGTGTCACAGGGGTCGCAACCATTTTGCTCATCAAGAAAAAGATGCCCATGCCTAGGCTTCTCAACCTCTTGGAAGGAGAGATTGAGCTCAGCAAGGGCGACCTCAGCTTCCTCACTACCACTTTCCATCTTCCCCAGCTTTTGATGCAACCAAACTTTACAACATAATATTCAACACTATTATTATTGAAAAAATACTCAGAAACTTAGAAACATTTTTGAATTCTCCTTCTCATTCCATCCCATTCCATCCCATTCTACTACAACTGAAAATAAGAATCAAACATATACAAAAATGAAAATTACCCTTTTTGGTAGTTTTTAACAACTTTCTAAAATTACCATGAAACTTGCCAATTATTTGAAACTAACTAAAAGAGGACTAGTTGTCAACTTTCTAATCTAATTGCATGTAAAGTTTGAAAACTAACTAAAAAAACAACTTAGAAAAATCTTGAAAAAATCATTGAAACCTCATTTTGAGGCCTTAGATGATAAAAAAAGTCCCAAAAAAATGTTGAAATGGTGACCTACCAAATTTGCCAATTTTGTGGGATTTTTATTCAACTCCTTAAGACACATTTTCCCACCAAAATTCAGCTCAAATGGACTCCCGAGTCAAAAGTTATGACCTCCAGAAGTTTTTGCATCATTCTCCTCTGGTTGAAAAGAACGCAACTCCTGCAAGTTGTTTTCCTAGAACTTGTGCCACTTGTTCAGATCCAGCTTCTTCACTTCCCACTTTGGAATCCATGTATTATCTGCTTGTGTTAGCCCTTCCCACTATACCAAAAACTTATTATATTGACCCTGTTGTGTGTATATGGTCTGCTTGTCCAGAATCTATGCAATCATTTCCTTTTTCTTGTTTGGAACGTTTTGTTGCCAATCTACTTCGGCTTCACCTTCTTCATCATGATCCTCACCAAGAAAAGCATATAAATTAGAAATAATAAACATAGGAGAAATGTCTAACTGCTCTGATAAATCTACCTCATAAGCATTGTCATTGATTTTTTTGGTAATCCTACAAGGACCAACTTTCTTGTATTTCAACTTGTTGTGAGTTCCTATGGGAAACCTCTCTCTTCTCAGATAAACCATCACTAAGTCACCTTCATTGAATACTTGATGTCTTTTACCAGCATCTACTATAGTTTTATACCTGTCATTACTTTCTTTGAGCTTCTGCCTCACCTCTTGCTGTAATTGCTGAAGATGTTCTGCATATGCTTCTCCATGATCACTAATCCTATCTCCAATTGGTAGCTGCACCAAATCTAAAACACCCTTAGGATTTGTCACGTCTCAAACCCTCTGAACTTAGTTATATTTAGAATTATTAGATATTTTATTTGTGATTATGTTATAAATAGGTAATTGTTGATGAATAAAAAGTGAAATGTTCTCATTCCTTTTTCAAGTATATAATTAGAAGTTATTAAATGATGAATACAAATGCTTATGGGATGCTTCGGCTATGGATTTTTGGTTACTAACCTATTAATCAGAAATTGAGTTGAATGAGCGCAAGTATGTGTCGAAGGCAAGGGCTTGGTTAAGGTAGAGGCGATCTAGCCTCCTGACAAGAATTGGATGGTGAAAACCTTGATGAATGCACACACAAGCACATAGCTCATACTGTATTTTGATCATTTTCATGGAATGATTCCCATTGAGTTTTATTGCATGTTGGTGTGCTTGATGAAAATAATTAATTACTTATGTTAGAAATGTACCCTCCATAAAAAATTATTATGCTTCTTTAGAGCAAATGTAAGGTACTCAAATTCCACTTACTAAAAATATAGAAGTAAAACAATTCTCAACTTATAAATGGAAAGGTGAAACTTTATATTACAAAGATATTCAGAATGTTATGATATCTTACAATCTTACAAGTGCAAATGCTAAAATAGCACCACAAGGAAAAATACAATTACATCTCTTGGCTAAGCAAGCCATACAATTATTCCATACAATGATATATCGATTATCTGAATTATATAATGATGATCAATTATACAAATATCCATCTTCAACTGCCATAATTCACTGGTCTTCCGCAAGATGAAGGACAAGAGCATGGTTAAGGTGCTTTTTCCACCCAACCATGAAGCACTACACTTCCCAGAATTCTTCCTACTGCAAAGAATACCAGACCCTGCACGAAGCACCTAGCAACTTAGAACAATTGGTAGGAGGGAACACTCGATGCATGCTTGATGCCTATATGCATTCTAATCTAGAATGATCATATTTCTTGCAAATAGGATGTGGCAGAGAACAATATTAATCACTAGGCATTAAATATCCATCTATTTCAATGGTCCAAACATAGCTTTGGCCAAAGCTGCATAAATACATAATTGGTAGATCTTGAAAAAGAAGATCACCTTCTGTATTAGACCACATTTGCCATCCTATCCTGGAAGGTAAGCTCAACATACACATAGAAAAACAAGCCAAATCTATTACAAAATCAATTCATAATAGCACATGCATTTTACTAGTTACTTTCTTGCAAAATATAATGTGAGTCTGCTTTTACTTAACAAGAACAAAAATTATGATGGTATAAGCATACTATACATCAATCAAGAGTTCCACTATTTAAATAATGAACTAATGTTAGAATTGATCATGAGAGTCTTCATTTAGATAAACATATATATTGTATGTATAAATAGGTCATTCTATTGCAGTCACAATTATAATAGAAATAACTGGATCTACACATTTATATCAACAAGCAAGGCTAGTTTATAATGCTATAATGATCACATTTATGAATGAGAAGAATTAGGGATTCACCTATTTAGTTAATTTCAAGTTCATACATTTTAATAGAAAACACTCCTTAATGTTATTACAAGTAGATAAGTCAGTTACATTCAACTTATAGGTGACTCATTAGTTACTACGAATCCCAACTATCTGCTACATGAGATATAGTAGGCTATAGAAATCAGAAACAGAAGAAAGAACACAACTACCAAAATAAAGAAAACTAAGACATGAATACAGTCTACTACAGAAAATAGCACAACAAGATACAAGATAACCAAAAAGTTTACAGGGATTATCTTATGTCAAAAATGCAACATTGGAGGGGTGATTCATGATATACTTATCAGCGCTACAAACACACAGTGCATTCTACAAAAAGATAGATTAGAGTTGAACAGTACTAGTACGTTGCAAGAATAGAGAATGGGTATCTACATACCTTTTTGACATCAAGAGACCAATTGAAATACATAGGTCGATGTAATACAAATCAGGTCATTAGGTATAAGTATTTATATCAATCAGATCATTTATTTACCAAAGTAGTACACAGGCTGATCAAAGGTCAAAAGAATTATCCTAAGGTTGACATCGAAGCCAATGAAGTCATTAACAAAGCACCGTCCAAAATAAGTAGTAATCAATGATAAAAGAAAAGCAGGCTGATAAGGGTTCATCATAAGCTGATAAAAGGAATGATCAAGCCATTTTAAATCAGGTCAACACAAAGTAGAGAGGCTGATGATCATTTATCAGGAAAAGATTAAGAATACATAGGGGCGATGAGATGCGCGCAATAGGGATAACAGATGCGGCGACATGACTAATAGTAAGGACAACAATATATCACAGAAGCTTTTAACATAAATCCATTGTGAAAAGAGTAAAAGATAATCAATTTAGGGAATGAAATAATAGATGTAGACTAGGGTTCATCCATCTAGCATATTTAAGAAATTAATTTAACAGAGGCAAAATGGATAAGAGATAGACAATCACTAATTAATACATATCTCTAAATTGAAAAACTAGCTAGGGATAGTTTTTGGATATAATTTAAATAACTAAGTTTCACACCTTGTACAAAAGTTATAGAGAAACCCAGTTCATAAAAATGAATTTATCAGTGATGCAACAAACTATTTTAACAGAAATGAAATGGGTAAGAGATAAATAGTCACTGTGAAAGGAAAAATCTGATTGAATCAATAACAATAATAAAACCCAATACAACAATGAAATATGTAAGTAACAAGAATAAACAAATGTAATACAAACTTACGAAACCTGTTACTCTACAGCTTCCATTGCTCGCCTATTCTTTCTTGATCTTGAATGATAAAGGTGGGCCCTCAGAGAGCTTGCTTCCTTGCTTCGATTCCTCAAGATGACAAGTAGAAATGGCTAGAATGATTCCTGCATTACGATGGTATGAAGAAGAGAATTGAGAAGAAGAAGAAGATTCCCTAGAGGGATTTGGGCATAGTAAGGATGCCAAAAGAAGTCTCCTTAATTGCCTATAGAAGGGTTCTATTTATAGATTTTCTGAAATAGAATGGAGGGTGAGGATCAACTGATGAGATCAATGGCTCTCATTTTTTGTGAATCTTTAATTCATAATGGATGAATTAAAAATTCATAGTGGAGGATAGTGAGTTATGACAATTGGATTAAGAATTCATGGTGGAGGATAGTGAGTTATGACAATTGGATTAAGAATTCATGGTGGAGAATAATGGGGAACAATTGAATTAAGAATTCAATTGGTGGAGAATAATGGGGAACAATTGAATTAAGAATTCAATTGGTGGAGAATAATGGGGAATATTAGCTAATTAAATATTAAGAATATTTAATTATATGTGCAACATGGTGAGGTGGAAGGGATGATGTGGAAGGATGAGGTGGATTTAGGATTTGAGACATTAGAAGAATTTAGGGATTTTAATTAAATAAAATGATTTTATTTAATTGTAGGATAATGAACTAGTCAAATAAACTTATAATAGTTATTTAATTGACAGAAGAAAATATGAATTAAGATAAATATCAGAATATTTACTTAATTCAACCTGAGCCAATTTTAGGTGTCTACATTTTGCCCCTCTTTGAAGTAATGTGTTTTATCACATTGTTTCAAAGAATAAGAATAGTTTGATAATGATACATGCCCCAGTTTGACCCTGGTACAGGTTATGACGATAGGATGCCCCCTCGAGAGATTGGATGGGGAGAAGGCGATAGGCGTGAGACGGACAATCTCACGATAAGATATGTTAACAAGAGATGAAATGGTTGGATGCAGAAGAAATGGATGAATGATATGGAATGCAAGATAAAAAGATGACACACACAAGCAAGTAAGCAAGTATGCACAAATGACACAAGCACAAACAAGGTATTGCCTCTGTCGAGTGGTAAACCAATGCTATGGATCGATGACGTCTGGTTTCAAGAATGAAATATGTCATATAAGACTCCAGGTCTGGTTTCAACAATATAACATCCTATCTAAGACATTTGATACGATAGTGTTGTCATGGCGGGGGAACAATATATCCCTAGACCAACACGGCAGGCGTGTTGTCATGGCAGGGAATGATGGATCCGTAGACCAACACGGCAGGCGTGTTGTCATGGCGGGGAATGATGGATCCCTAAAGCAATACGAAGGATAGTGTCTGGTTTCAGGAAATGAAGCATGTCGTATAAGATGCGTGTGTTGGTCTGGTTTTGACAATGCAATATCCTATATAAGACAATTGATTGATTAATTGATTGAGTTGGTTTATGACCGGACAAGGATCAAGACCACTGATTGTGATTGGATCATTTGACAAGATTGATTTGACTTGATTGACATAGATTAAGGATAGACTTGCAATTGGATATGGTATGGATATGGATATGGGTACGGATATGAGACACAATTGGATACGATATGGATATGCGATGTGATTGGATACGGTATGAATATGAGATGTGATTGGATACGGTATGGATATAGATATGGATATTTGTCACCTTGATATAGCAAGTATTTTGAAGCGTTTTCATCATTGGGCTTTATTATGTTGTAAGAAACTATAAGCATCTAGGTATAATTAAACTGAGATGACCTGAGTATTACTTACATAGATTTTGATATAGCAAGTTAATACAAGCATCTAGTCAAAATTGCATCTAGTCAAAATTGAATCTAGATGACCTGAGTACTTCTTGCATTTTTCAATAGACAAGGATTGCCCCTTTTCATGTTTAGATCTCGGAGTCCTCGATGATCTTTTACTGATCATGTCGTTAGACAGAAATCGTCACATTACTAAAGTTTAATCCACAAGCAGCAAACAAAGAAAATAATCATGCCCCCATCATAGCATCTCTAGCTTTTGGCATCTTGGAGTAGCATAGAAAGGCATGATAGCATAAATCAAGACTTTGTAAGTTAATCTAACCAATCACAAAACATTCTTGCGTTTAGATGTGTTTGTTTCTTGCCATAATTTGAGATAGAATTAGCTTGAGTGTTTTGATATGGTACTCTTGTTTTGTCTTGGATAGGTTGATATTTTGCTTCAGGATTTTTCTTTTTGGAAGTGTGCTTTGTTGCTCTTGTTTGTCTAGCAGAAGGTATCATAATCCTTATTGGTGAGACAGACCCTAAGGGACTGACCTAGTGCCTCGGGGGCTCATTGCTAAATGGCCTTGCCTACGTGATGGCGCAGAGGCAGCGTAGTTCGGGTTAAACCCTAGCGGACCTAAGACCTAGGTGAGAGAAAGTAGAGATTGACTCAGCTGGACAGAAGGATTAGACATGGGACGGATGGGAAAGTGGAGATGGACTCAGATATGGAACAGATAATACTAATGACAAGGAAGCACCACGGATAGGTAGATGTATGGGTGAATGGAATAGGTAGGTAGAAGGAAACAAGGATGTTGACTCTACACATAGCGCCTGTTTTCCAGGTTTTCACTATGGTATTTATCCAAGGCGCTCGTTTGCCAGGTTTTCACCAGAGGACAGATTTTTTTGTTGCTTTTTGTATTTTTTGCTTTTTTCTTTGTTTTTTTTTTGGGAATATTCTGAGGATCAGGCATAGAACTTTTTGAGATGAACACTGTTAAGTGGCTCATCTAGAGGAATGCCGTCAGGTGTAGCTAAAGTATAAGCTCCTGATCCATATGTTGCTGTCACAATAAAGGGACCTAACCAGTTAGGCTCAAACTTGCCCTTCTTCTCGTGGTTTGCTTGATTTCTCTGATTCTCTTTGAGTACAAGATCACCAACTTGAAATCGTCTTTCTTTGACCTTTTTGTTGTAATTACATCGTAGGCGGTTTTGATAGACATGGAGATGATTGAGCACGGCAAGGCGTCTTTCATCTAGTAATTCTATCTCTGCTAATCTGGAAGTATGATACTCCTCTTCATTTATCAGGTCTTGCATGGATACTCTGAGAGATGGGATCTTGACCTCTATAGGTAGAATGGCTTCAGAGCCATAGACCAAGGCATATGGTGTGGCACCAGTGGGTGTTCGGATACTAGTGCGGTAGGCCCATAGGGCGGGGTTAAGCTATAGGTGCCAATCACGACCAGCTTCATTGACCATTTTTTTGAGGATTTTGAGAATGGTTTTATTGGAAGCCTTAGCTTGGCCGTTACTCTGTGGATAGTAGGGAGTTGAGAAACGATGTTGGATATTGTATTGTGTGCATAAGGCATAGACATCTTGATTCTTGAAGGGTCTCCCATTATCAGTGACAATGGCCTGAGGGATACCATACCGACAAATGAGGTAGTTAAGGATAAACTTGGCTATTTGCTTACCGGTGATATAGGTCATGGGAATGGCTTCAACCCACTTCATGAAATACTCAGTGGCGGTAATGATAAACTTGTGGCCATTGGAAGAGGAGGGGTGGATTTGTCCTACGAGGTTGAGACCCCATTGAGAAAAAGGCCATGGAGTTGTCACAGGTTGTAGTTCATGAGCTGGTGCGTGAATCAAATCTCCATGTTGCTGACATTATAGACACGTCTTAGCAAACTGTGCAGCATCTTGTTCTATTGTTGGCCAGTAATAACCTGTTCTGAGTATCTTCTTAGCAAGATTAGGACCGGTAGAATGTGCACCACAGACACCTTCGTGTATGTCTCGTAAGGTAGCTTTAGCTTCTTCCACGTTAAGACATCGTAAAAGGATACCATCGAGACTTCAGCAATATAGTGTATCACCCAGAATGGTGTAGCGGGAGGATCAACGGATAAAGGTTTTGCGTTGAGTGGAGGAAAGGTCAGAGGGAAAGATATTGTGCTTAAGGTATTCATAAATATCTTCGTACCATGGGGAATTGGGACCAACAAGTTTGTAGATGATTTCAGTAACTGCAATGTCGACGGCTGGTATCAACAATTGCTCAATCAAGAATTCACATTTTTGTGTATTTGCAGGCATGTCGATCATTGATCCTACAGACACCATAGAATCTACAGCTTTGTTATGCTCTCTGGGAATTTGCTCAAATGTGATGTTAGAGAAGTGTGGTTTGTAGGCATCCACTAATTGCTTGTAGGGGACCAACTTTTCATCCTTTGTTTGGTACTCATCTGTGACTTGGCGAATGACTAGTTGTGAATCTCCATACACTTGTAATTCTGTGATGTCCCATTGAACTACTGTATTGAGGCCTATGAGGAGTGCTTCATACTCGGCAATGTTGTTGGTGCAAGGGAATGCAAGCTGATATGACTTAGGAATATAGTCATTTTGAGGTGTGATAAATAGGATGCTGGCCCCTAATCCATGCTGTGTGTAGGAACCATCAAAGTACAACTTCCACATTGTGGAGTTAGAAAGCATGAATAGATTCTCATCTGGAAAGTCTGCTACCATAGGGTGTGTATCTATCATGGGTGCTTCTACTAATTGATCTGCCAGGGCTTGTCCCTTGATTGCTTTATGATCCACATACTCAATGTCGAACTCACTTAGGATCATGACCCACTTAGCTAATCTACCTATGAGAGCCGCTTTTGCTAGTAGATACTTTAAAGGATCAATTTTGGCTATAAGCTTTGTGTGTTGGTTGAGCATGTAATGCCACAGATTTTGGGAAGTGAACACTACTGCTAAACAAGCTCTTTCCACTGGTGAATAATTAAGTTCATATCCCACCAAGGTTCGACTGATATAATAGATTGCATGCTCTTTTCCTATTTCATCATTTTGTGCTAGAAGGGCCCCTAGGGCCGAAATTGTAGTTGAGATGTATAATATCAAAGGTTTGTCTGCAACTGGTGGAACTAATACAGGAGGTGTAGCTAGATACTCTTTAAGTTGATCAAATGTTGCCTGACACTTATAATCCCATCAGAATGAGACATCCTTTCGGAGTAAGTGTTGAAATGGTTGACACTTATTTGCTAGCTGTGAGATGAAGTGCCTGATGGACTACAATCTTCCCTAAAGGCTACTTAATGTTTTGAGGTCTTTGGTGGAGGCATCTCCACTATAGCCTTTACTTTTGCTGGGTCTACTTCGATGCCTCTACGAGATACAATGTATCCCAATAGCTTCCCTGATGTTACACCGAAGACACACTTCTTTGGATTGAGGCGGACTTGATATTTCTCGAGCCTGTCAAAGATCTATCCTAGAACTTGTATGTGGTCTATCCTAGAAGATTTAGCTAGTATGTCATCTACGTAGTCTTCCATGATATGATGAAAGAGATCGTGGAATATCACTGTCATGGCTCTTTGATAAGTTTCTCCTGTATTCTTTAGACCAAACGGCATTACACACCAACAATAATTACCCCAAGGACAAGTAAAAGTAGTTTTATGTTGATCTTCTTTTGCTATCCTTATTTGATTGTAGCCAGAGAATCCATCCATGAGAGAAAGCATCTCGTGACCTGCTATCAAGTCTACTATAATGTCAATGTTCGGTAGCGGAAAGTCATCTTTGGGACATGCCTTGTTGAGATCTCTAAAATCATTACACATGCGGATGCACCCATTGGGTTTAGCCACAGGTACAATATTTGATACCCAGTCTGAATAGTCAATAGGTCGTATGAACTTTGCATCTAGTAACTTCTGTATTTCCACTTTTACCAAAAGAGCTATCTGTGGGTGCATCTTTCTCAGCTTTTTCTTGACTGGTTTCACTTTTGGATCAACTGTGAGGTAGTGAACAACTAGCTTAGGGTCTAACCCTGGCATATCAGCATAGGTCCATGCAAAGTTGATGGTTCGCTGTAAGAAGAAATTGTTGAGATTCCTATGCTCTGTTTCTGATAATGATGCTGCAAGGAATGTGGTCTTCAGATTTTGCTCTATACTAAGGTTTATCTCTGTAAAATCTTCCACGAGGAGAGCTGACTTCTCTTGATACTTAGATGGTAGGGGAAGGTCAAATCCTCCATCCTCAAGTGCCACAACTAGGTTTTCACCTTTGGATATGTCCTTTGTTTTTACTATTTTGTGATCAGGAGGTGCCACAGTGTGGTTTTCACCTAGAGACCTTTCTTTATTTTTACTTTTGCGACTGGAGGATTTGGCATTCTCACCAAAATAAGCTGTTGGCTCTAGTTCCATTACAAAACCTGCTTTATGATCGCCCAGAGGGATACCATCCCGAAGTCCCATGAACTTAGCTAAAGCTTCGTCGTTCTGAAATATATCTATAATGGGGGACCCTTGTTGGTCCCAATCAATAAGTTCAGGGTAGACAAGTGTGACATTCTGGGTGTTTGTGGTGGATGTTAGGGATACAGAGGATAGCATAAATATGGAGGCTTCTGTAAATAGTTCGGTCATATGGAGGGAAGAGTCATCGATGATATCCTCATTAGACGTCGAATCGGTGGGAAAAGTTTTGGCTACCTCGTCGAGGATATACTTGATGTCCAAGGTGTGTGGTACCTTTCTACCAAATCCTAACCCCTTCTTGTCTAGTTTCTTTGTCAGAATGATAGGTTCCATATTTCCTTGATTCTATTTCCCAAGGCCACCTTTGCCTTTATAGCCCATGTTTTTGACGATCTTGAAGCCATTGCCATATTGCTTGACTGGTATTGTGACTGGTTCTTTCTCCTTATAGAGCCAAGAAGAGATGTCCTCAATAGTTTCCTCTTCCAATAACTGTCCCTGTTGGAATTGGGTTAGGAATGTTGGGGGAGGGATAGCTGCTTTTTTGGTTACTTTGGCAATGGGCGGTTGGCCATAGGATTTTGGAGACAAGGCATCCGCCCTACACAACAAGATGTGGAGATATCATAAGTGCCAAAGCCTATATCATGGATGTGCGCTTTGACTTCAGGAAGAGGATTAGGATTACTTGTAGAGACTTGTGTCAGGTTTTTAGGATCAACATATAGTGGGGAGTCAAGGGCTTTTTCATTGTTAGGCACTCGGTTGCAACTTTTATAACTACCTTGCAAGACCCGACAGAATTCAAAAGGATTAGGGTCTCCTGGGATAGTGATCTCTGTACCATTGTATGGGAACTTTAGAGACTGATGGTACGTGGAGGGAACAGCCTTCATTGCATGGATCCATGGGCGGCCTAGGATAATATTGTAAGGCAGGTCAATATCAAAGACTTGACACTTTGTTTCAAGCATGACAGGGCCCAGTTGTATAGGCAGGTGGATAATGCCTTCTGACCGACGTTCAACATCATCATATCCTTTGATTGTAATACTATGCTCATAGTTGACATGATCCTCAGAGTATCCCAATTGCTTAAGCAACTTTAAAGAACAGATGTTGAGACCAGCACCACCATCTATGAGTATGCGTTTGATTTTACGTTTATGGATGATAACTTCAATATGAAGGGCATCATTGTGATATGGATCATGGGATGGGAGGTCCTTCTTAGAGAAAACCACCTTGTAAGGTGAAGCAATATTACCCACTATAGCTTGGAAATCTGTGACCGCTATGTTGTTAGGAACTGAAGACTCTTGGAGGGCCTATTCTAACACAACTCTATGTGCAGGTGATGACCATAAAAGGTCCGAGATAGAGATTTGTGTTGGTGTTTTCCCTAGATGTTCGACAAGATTATAATCAGATTGAGCTGGAAGACTAGGTGTAGGGCTACGAATGGTGACACGACCACGACGAGTGGTAACAGTGCAATCTGTAGATTTGCCTTTGATTGTGAGGGTAGACACTCGACTCTCTTCAAAATGACCTACAATAGAGTCAAAGGAAGTAGCAGCATGATTGACACCTTTACCCCTATCCTGAGGAGGAGGTGGACCATGGTGAGGGAATGGTTCCTTATACATGTTAAGGTCTTTGTTCGTGTGTTGAGCTGGTGGATCATGTTCTAGCGAGATTAGATTGTCTTCAATGAGATTTTGGATTAGGTGTTTGAGTTTCATGCATGATGTAGTTCTATGCCCTTTGCTCCTATGGAATTCACAGTATTCATTTTCTCTATACCGTGTAGTTTTATAAATGGGTTCCCCATAGGGAGGAGCATTAGGTAGGGTTATAAGACCTCTCTGTAAAATCTTTTGTAAGAGAACCTCTATGGGTTCTCCCAAGGGAGTAAATTGATGCCGCTGAGGGTAATCTTGTTGAGTCCATTCTTGTCATCGTGTTTGTTGATTTTGATATGGTTGCTATTGTTGTTGCTGTTGTTGCGGCGTTTGCAATGTTTGGACATGTTTAGAATCAACCACACCGTTGTTGACTACATTTTTGTTTTTGTTCCAATATTTGGGTTTATCGCTCGATTGGTGATGAGAAGCATTGTCTTTTGTTTCTTTAAAAATTTTGACCACACCCTTAGCAATGAGGGCCTTTTCAATATTGATTCCCTTGTATGTGATTTCATCGAAAGTTGTAGCACTAAGAATTTGCAAATGGAAACCTAACTCTTGGTTGAGGTTCTGCACAAATATGCTAACAAGCTGTTTCTCCAGAATCTTGAAAGGGAATTTGCTAGCCATTTATCTCCATCACTGAAGGAAAGAAATGAACGTTTCACCATTTTTCTATTTGTTGTTGCATAAATCAGTCATGGAGACTTCATGCTCTGCATTGTAGGAGAAATGGGTGGCAAATTTCTCAGCCAACTCATTAAAAGACTTGATACCTGTAGGGAGGTGTGAGAACCATTCTATAGCTTGGCCTCCAAGACTGCGAGGAAAGAGACGCATAAGATATGTGTCGTTATGTGAGACCTCGAAGCAAGCAAGATAGAATTCCCTGATATGGTCTTTCGGGTCACCTTTTCCTTTGTATTTATCAAACTTAGGAATAGTAAAATTTTGAGGAAAAGGGATCATTGGTAATGACCGATCAAAAGGGTAAGGACACACTTCCTCTAAAGAGAAGGTCTTCTTGGTGTGGCCAAATGTAAGATCAGATAGCTGTTGTTGAAATTCTGTGATCTTTAGCTCCATTGTTGTTGGAGGGGTTGGAAACATCTCCTGTTGTCCTAGAAGTGGTTGTTGTTGCCCATACGACAGATTGTAGTGTAAGCCATGCGCATTGGTGTTGTAAGGGTCGTACGATTGGTTGAGGTCATATGCATTGTATGTGGGGTTGAGATTGGGTTGGAATTGGATGTTTTGATTCGGAGGAGGTGGGGGCGGCACTAGGTAAGAATGTTGGCTTTGTGATGGTTGGAGAAAAGAATTTGGGGGTGGAAAGCTAAAGTGCCCTGGATTAGGTTGTGATGGCGACACATAGCTTTGGGAAACTTGATGTTGGGAATGTTGAGGGTGGCTAGGCAATGTGTGAAAGAAATTTAGCATGGATGAACATTGTGGAGGGGCATAGGTAGATGTGATTTGCGATGGTTGAGGAGATTGATGAAGAGAGTAGCAGAATGGTGTGGTTGGGCTGGCATGACTCTAGTTGGTTGAGAGACATGAAGGCTTGATGATATAGGAGGTGGTATTTGTGGAGACCCTTGTTGCATGGCTACATAGTTGTTCCTCGGATTGTAATTTGGTGGGGAACCTAGGGGTGATGGGGTAGCCAAGATTCCACTTGTGATTGGTGTGGATACTTGAGGGGTTTGTTGTATATTTGATCGAGCTAAGGGGGCTTGCTTAGCTAGCTTTGCTTGACGTTGGAGATTTTCTTGTTGATTTTTGTAGACCTCCATAGGAGTCCAAAGCGGTGATATTGGTCTTTCTCTTGGCAAATTTTGATAAAGGGGGTTCTTATATTGCACAATTGATCTCCCTTGCGAGCCTTGTTCAAGGAAAGGCGTGGTCACTGTTGACATGGTTTGCACTGCTTGTTTGGTTCTTGGGTACTGTTTGTCTCCTTGAGATTGGATAAATGAAAATATTGAGGTAACTTGGCTCCTTGCTCTGCAAGAAAGTGAAAGAAATGATCCTGGGTCTCACTCAGGATTTTGTCAAAGGTAGCTATGGCTCTAGGATCTTGTATGAATTCATCGAGATCTTGTCCATCTTCTTGAGAGGATTGACCTATTTCAAAGTGTCACTCTTCTTGAGATGGGGCTAGATCTACGGTATAACCAACAAGATCGTGAGGCATGCCAGTAGTATAGTGAGGTGTACTTACCAAAGGGACCCTTACTTCCTGAGTGGGGACCTAGTCGATAATATAACCTTGCAGCACAAAATCCGGAGGCAGACCTAGTGTTTCTGCTTGTGGATTGTTTGGGTGATCTAGCTGCGGGATGCTTGGAGAGTGTGTAGATCTTTCTGTGAGTGTCCTAGGGGTAATCGTGGGGGTAACGTTGAGATGACCAGATTGCGGTGTGTGAGGAGGTGATTTTCACTTCCTAGGGACAACTTGCTTGGACTTCATAGTTTGCTGGAGTCTAGTGAATACCATGGAATGCACTAGGACAAAAGGACTGCTGAGATTTTGCTTGTGATTTGGAAAAGACAAACTATGATGCACAATTTATTGGACCAAAGGTGCTATACTGTTTGACCAGAGTTGTAGGATTATGCAACCAAAGCGTGCTACTGTAATACCAAAAGCGATGGACTAAGCTACCAAAGGCGAGATACTACTGTACCAAAGGTGAGCTACGATTACCAAAAGTGAGCTACTATTATTCCAAGGGTGCTGAAGTAGTTTAGCCAGAGGCGAGGTACTATTATAGCAAATGTGAGCTGTTATACCAAAGGCGAGCTGCTGTTCTACCCGAGGCGCTGAAGTAGTGTCTGATGTTTGAAAAATGCAAAATTTTGATAGATCTGGTTTGTTTCTGATTGGATTTGTTTTTGGCAAGAGAAAACACAACAAACAAAGTCGACAAAGATGAACTGACACAACAAATAGTGTATGTTCGAGGCTCACAAACAAAGCCCAATGTTTCCACAGGTATGAGACAATTTGCAAACAACTATCAAGCACTTTTTATCCCTAGAGACAAGGTTTCATTGCAGTAGATCAGCTCATAGCTTAATACTCCGTTGATAAAAATATCATTTCATAAAGGTGTCGGATATTTTTTATCTTTACGAGAGACGATAGGTAGGGATATCTCACCCTCCCCTTGTAAAGCTCAAGTAGGTCACAAGAGCTTTATGGCCAAGGGAATACTATCTCTTCTCAAGGGAGCTAATGGTGAGTATCTTAAGGGCTTAAATCGATTCCCCTTGCACTGATGATTACCGCAATGTTCAGAGGTAAGTCGGCTAGTCTCTATCTAAAATGGTTCTCAGTAACTTTGAGGGACCAACGCCTTACGAGCAATGTGACAAGCTACTAAAAGTTTTAACCAATCCTACTAAGAGTATCAAACACTTCGCTCAATGTGAAAATCGTTTCCACAAGGAGCTAGTACACCTCTTTTCAGTTTGGCATCACAAGGTAAGGCTGACGTCAGTTAGGACTTGGCTTTTGCCTTATCCCTCTTATATAGCGGTTCAAAGGAAAACTCCACTTAGGGTCATCCCTTTTGGATGAAGCGCAATCCAAAAGCAGGCCCTTCTAAAGGATGTACGAAAATGTAAGAGCAAGCACGTCAAACAAATGTTCAATTGTCTCGTTATAAGAAAAATAAGGTGCAACTAAACTAGGCACACACACATTTGTAGTTGTCAATTGTCTCTTATGAAATTGAAGTGTTTGACATTCATGTCCATTGTCCCTTAGAAAATTGAGGTGTTTTCACATACATGTCCATTGTCCCTTAAGAAAAGCAGTGTGTTCCTAAGACTTAGATTGTCGAAATGATTTGTTCAATTATCCCTTAAGAAGGCAATATGTTTCTAAGACTTAGTGCAATAAATCAAGATTTCTTCAATGCTCATCGTGCATGAACATGTTAGAAAACTGAGTTGCTCTGTGTGAGGGATAAGAAGCTGCAACAAGGCCGTTAGTTCCACAAAAATTCACAGGTCAGTAAATGGACCAAACGCGCTAGGCAAGAAGGTTTTGATTTTGATTGCAAAATAAAAGGTCAAAATGGTACGGTCACTAGAAACTTTCCTCACCGTTGCGAAGGTCGTCTTGTCAGATTTCCGATGAGTGTTTGTTTGAGAATTTTTGACCCCGTATGCAAAAGTTACGTGAGTTTCAAAAAAAATGCCTATTTAACTAAGTGGGAAAAAAAGAAAAGAAATAACCCCCCTTTTGTTATATTGTGTAAAAAAAAATTTATGATTATTATGATTATTATGATTATTATTATTTTTTGTTTTAAGTTATTGACTAATGTTTTGGTTGAATTTGATAAAATTATTTGTGCGTCTGTGCAGGTGGAGGGCAGAGGTGGGGAGGTGGCGGTTGGTGGGTGGAGGGACGGCGGAGGTGGTGGCTGGGCGGAAGAGGCGGTGGTGGCGGAGTGGGGCGGGCGGAGGGGAGGGAGCGGAGGGTGAGATGGCGCAGGGAAGGGAGCGGAGGGGGGCGGAGATGGTGCAGGGGCGGTGGGAGGAGCTGGCGGGGAGAAGGGAGCGGAGGGGGGTAGGCGCGGGGCAAGGGAGGCTGCAGGGGAGGCCGCGGGGAGGGGGAAGAGGGAGGCGGGCGCGGGGTGTGGGGCATGGTAGGCCATAGGGGAGGTGGCAGGGAGGGGGAAGAGGGAGGTCGGCACGGGGCATGGGGCAGGGTGAGGGTTTGGTGCTACAGGGGTGGGGAGGCCGCAACAGGGGGGGAAGGGGGGTAGGGTGGAGGGAAGGTGGCGGGGGGTTTGGGGGGTAGGGGAGAGGGTAGAGGGGGGTTGGGTTTTGTTTTATTTTATTTTATTTTATGTGTTTTTTGGTTTTTTGTTGCTTTTTTTTTATTTTTTTATATTTTAGTTATTTTGTTTTTTATGTATTTTTTTTTTGTTTTATTTATGAATTTTGTGTTTTTGTTGTTATTGTTTTTTTAAATTTTTTTTTAAAATTTTTAAATTTTAAATTTTTTTTTTAAAATGAACATGTTAAACAAAAATAAATAAAGAAAATCTAATGTAAAAAAAAAATCAATTTATTTATTTGTTGTTATGTTTTGATTTTGTGATTGTGTTTTTTTTTTAATTTTTTTTTTTAAGAACAAGAATTGTAAAAAGAAACAATAAATGAATAAAATATAATGTAATTCATTTTTTTGTATTGTTTTTTGTTATAAATTTTTTATTTGATTTTATTGCAAAAATACATTGAGATGTAAAAAAAAAATTTCAAAAAATTTCAAAAAGCAACCTAGACAAATGATATGTTATTTCTTACCTCCGAGGTCGTTTGGACCCCACGGTGAGCTCGATTTGCGCGTAGGAGGCCTCTTGTGAGAGTTGATGCCCGAATGTTCTTTGAAACACCTGAAGCTGCAACAAAAACTCTAAGACAAACACTCGCAAATGAGATGGGGTTAGATCACCGGGCGTGCCAAAATGTGAAAGGGAAAATCTGATTGAATCAATATCAATAATAAAACCCAATACAACAATGAAATATGTAAGTAACAAGAATAAACAAATGTAATACAAACTTACGAACCTGTTACTCTACGGCTTCCATTGCTCGCCTATTCTTTCTTGATCTTGAATGATAAAGGTGGGCCCTTAGGGAGCTTGCTTCCTTGCTTCGATTCCTCAAGATGACAAGTAGGAATGACTAGAATGATTCCTGCATTACGATGGCATGAAGAAGAGAATTGAGAAGAAGAAGAAGAAGAAGATTCCCTAGAGGGATTTGGGCATAGTAAGGATGCCAGAAGAAGTCTCCTTAATTGCCTATAGAAGGGTTCTATTTATAGATTTTTTGAAAATAAAATGGAGGGTGAGGATCAACTGATGAGATCAATGGCTCTCATTTTTTGTGAATCTTTAATTCATAATGGATGAATTAAAAATTCAGAGTGGAGGATAGTGAGTTATGACAATTGGATTAAGAATTCATGGTGGAGGATAGTGAGTTATGACAATTGGATTAAGAATTCATGGTGGAGAATAATGGGGAACAATTGAATTAAGAATTCAATTGGTGGAGAATAATGGGGAACATTAAATTAAGAATTTAATTGGTGGAGAATAATGGGGAACATTAGCTAATTAAATATTAAGAATATTTAATTATATGTGCAACATGGTGAGGTGGAAGGGATGATGTGGAAGGATGAGGTGGATTTTGTGAGGTGGATTTAGGATTTGAGACATTAGAAGAATTTAGGGATTTTAATTAAATAAAATAATTTTATTTAATTGTAGGATAATGAACCAATCAAATAAACTTATAATATTTATTTAATTAACAGAAAAAAATATGAATTAAGATAAATATCAGAATATTTACTTAATTCAACATGAGCCAATTTTAGGTGTCTACAGTCACTAATTATTACATATCTACAAAATGACAAACTAGGTATGACTTATTTTTGTATATGATTTAACTAGTTGAGTGGCTCACCTTATATAAAATTTTTAAAAAAACTCAGTTCGTAAAAATGAAGTTATTGGTGATGCAATAGTTCTCATGACAGATTACATATCTAGACCTTTCTAACAACATGGCAAAAATGAACAGATTGTGCAAAAGAGAATTCACCGAATAAAACAATTCTTACATATTAGAGAAATTGATTTCAACCAAATTTAACACAAACAAGAAATTATTTTCATAACTAGGTGCATACCCAGGAATCACACAATTCTCAAAAGGCTGCTCTTTGGCTTCCTGTCACTGCTGGTCTCCTCCTTGTTGCTGCTCTTTCTCTATTCTCTTTTTTTTTTTTCCCCTCAATCGCTTTCTCTTCTTCCTTATATATTTTTCTTCAAAGGCATCTCCTCTTTTAAAGACTTTTCCTTTGTTTTAATTTTTGGTCCGTTTCTATTTTTTTTTCTCTAATTTTTGCATGTAGTTCTTTTTGTTTTTCTTCTTTCTTTTTTGATTTAAAGCTTTGATGTTATCTAAAGAAAATTTTAAAAAGGAAACTTATTTTCATATATACATATATCAACAATAAAATGCATTTTTATTTTATACAATTTTAATTTAGCATATTTCATAAAAAGACACTATAATATTGAATATAATAATCAAATCATTTAATTATACATCTTAAAGAAGCATAATAATTTTTATGGAGGGTACATTTCTAACATAAGTAATTAATTATTTTCATCAAACACACCACCATGCAATAAAACTCAACGGGAATCATTCCATGAAAACAATCAAAATGCAAAATGTAGTATGAGCTATGTGCTTGTGTGTGCGTGCATCAAGGTTTTCTCCATCCAATTCTTTTCGGGAGGCTAGATTGCCTCTACCTTAACCAAGCACTTGCCTTCGACACATACTTGCACTCATTCAACTCAATTTCTAATTAATAGGTTAGTAACCAAAATTCCATAGCTGAAGCATCCCATAAGCATCTGTATTCATCATTTAATAACTTCTAATTGTATACTTGAAAAAGGAATGAGAACATTTCACTTTTTATTCATCGCCAATTACCTATTTATAACATAATCACAAATAAAATATCTAATACTTCTAAATATAACTAAGTTCAGAGGGTTTAGAAAGTTTGAGACATGTCATCCTTCCCCACTAGGAAGAGACATCATCCTGATGTCTTATTACACAAATACTGAAATGTTATTGTTTCTCACAACTAATACCAATGTAACAACAAAATATCATAATTATGAAAATTAAAAGAGTTTCTGCTAAATTCTCAAATGAGGAAAAGATCTATCTATCTCATTAGCACCCTCCCATGTGGCACTGTCCATAGAATATTGGTCCTACTCGACCTTGTACTGAGCAATATCTTTATTACACATTTACTACACACATACTGTGATAATAAAAGTATCTTACTAATGCCCTTTGCATCTATCAAAAATTTGAGTGGGCTCCACCAGCACCACTTCTGGGTCCAGTAAAGCATGTCAATCAATATAAACAACACACATGGCCCAATTGCCAATACACGCATATAACTGACACATGGTACAACTACCATCCAATTACATACAAGTATCATACGACACTCTTGTCAGAGCATAATCAAAATATCACCACAATCAAGAAAGTTATAAGGAAAAATAATCTCATCATCAAGCAAATCTCAGTCCATCATAGACACATATAAGCATGAACCAATAATGCACATGCAATCACATGGAAATCATAACATAATTTCAAGAGATTAGTTCTCCTAACCAACACTAGGTCAAGATCTCCAATATCAAAGCAAATCTCCAAAGGTACACCAACTAGATCAAAGCCAACCATCATGTAGACAACTCCTCTGAGACTGCACCACTCCATCCTCCAACTGCCACTGCAATGAGAAGGGTCTCTAGCCCAAAAAGTGCAACAGATCACAACCAAGTTTTAGTCCATAAAACTTAGGACCATAACTATGCTGGGATAACCTCTCAAGCTCTCAACTAAATACAAGGAGGCTCACAAACCTACCATATTCACTCTCAAGGAAAATTGCAACAAAAGATTATTCTTTCAATAGTTCTTCCTTAGGCACTGCCCACAACAAAAGAATTCAAGGATCAAGAAAGCTAACTCAAAAGGTTATAGGCACTACTACCACATGTCTCAACTCTAGACATGGTTTCCCTACATGAGGTACTTCCTCACGCTCCACTCCTGAAAGAGAGGGTTTCTTTAACACTCTAGCTCTACACTACCAAAACTAGGATCAACCAAATAGATTCTTAGAGGGAAGAATCTAACCACACCCTCTAACAGCTTAAACACTTCTATAAAGCAAGCCTTAGCAACATGCTACTCATTAGGAGCACATATAAAGCCACAACAACACATTAACAAGGTGCAAGACTACTCCACCATACCGCCATTTTCTCCTAATTAAGCTAGACCAAAAGGTCAAACAACATAACTCGATCACAAATTCATGATCAACTAGGCAACACAAGGCTTCTTCATGGCCTAACACCAAGTATCCATAAAATGGAATACAAAAGACAATAACTTATTCCATCCAACGTCAAGCTAGAAAACCTTCAACTGCTAAGGAGAAACTTCTGAAGCAACCAAATTTCCAAGGTTGGCAACTCAACAAGAGCAAAAAGAAAACTATAATACCATAAATATATATACATTACATGCTTATGCACTAACTAAGGATCCATCATACCCTACGCTATGTTAAACATGAGCGTAGTTATGGAACTTACATATCATACACTACCAATCCCAAACACTAGGGGCATGGCATTACGTTCAAGACCAACAAGAAAAAGACAAGCAAGAACAACCCAAGTTGGTGGACTAAGCCAACATTCATCCAACTATAAGAAAGATTCAATCCATACGAGTTCTCTAACATTTAAGCTCATACAAGAATACATTTCTCTTCAAGTGATTCATAGAAACACAAAACTATTTCTCAACATTTCACAAAATAGTCACTTGCATTTATCAACAAACCAAGGAATTTAATATAGTTCTTAGTAACAAACTCAACAAGAGCTAGTATATTCTCCACATTCTACTCCCTTATACAATCCATTAGAGGCCCATCATGGACATGATAGAGAACATAAAATGATACACAGCATAACATGATACATGACCAATAATTAAAACATTCAAGCATAGCCATCTATAATAAAATAAAATAAAATATCAAAGTGGAAGAAAAGTCAGTTTTCAATAATAAGGCATAAAATGAGCTCAGTTTCAATAGTAAATCAAACATGACCATTAAGGTCACAAGATAATAAATATCAAACTTCTATGGCTATACTTATTCATAAATAAAAAAATAAAATTCAATGCTGGCCCATACAATGTTTAGAAATTTACGAAAGTCAAATAAAATAAAGTATTAAAGTTCAAAAGTTCCACATTACATGAACTACGTGACTAATTCTAGCCACTAGAGAGGGAGTACAATGCTACACTACACCTTGATCAGAGGTGAGTAAGAGAATACACTCAATCACATCAAACAAATGAATCTTCTAAGAATCCAAACACATTTATACCATAAGATTATTTCTACTTAACCACACAAACATCACTCAATGATGCCAAGCAACCAAACGTTGCATACAATCGCTATGTAAAGACACACACAGTCATCCACTAGCAACCAACCAACAATCAAGATTAAACTAGGATAAAATTAGGTTCACAACCAAGATATCTAAGCACCTCAATCTCTCCAACAGGTAGTGGTTAGCACTTCTTACCAATCAAAGATTCACCAAGCATATGGACAGGATAACATAAATAAAAATATGAGGGAGGATTAGGTTGGGGTCAAGCAATACCCAACATTCCTTTCATAGGATGCTAAACTTTATTGTGCCTCGCACACACACCCCATTTCAAAAAATAGGGACCCCCCTTTTTTCAAATTTGACCTAGAATGTCAAGTGAGGTTTTCCATCTCATAGGTAGTCAGGTGGTCAAAGTACGCTTTTTTCCATGTTAGAAGTTTGATGTTGAAAGATCATTTCAAAACCTGCTAAGTCAAGGTCTTTACATTTCATCTAGTGGGTCTGATTATCCTTTAGTGCTAAAACTGACCTCATCTGACCTTTGCGCTAAAAATTGCTTGCAACTGACCTTAGTGCTAAAATACCCCTCATCCGACCTTGCGCCATTTCTGTGCTTGATCGACCTCAGCGTCACTTTTCTCATACATGGACTTTTGTACTAAATCTGATTGTTACCGAATTTGTGCTATAATGCTTGTCTACTAACCAAGTCAGAAGGCGATGAATTCCCCACCAGTCCGTCACATCTCTAACTCCTACAAAGCACATACAACTGAACCAATCACCTTGCACTGAGAATGTTGTCCACTAACTAGGTCCGTCACATCTTGAAGCCCCGCCGAGTCAAAAGAGACTGAAAGTCACGCAAACTCTAAATTCTGCCGAATATCCTGACTGACACAGCGTACACTCTGCATTTATGGCAAATTAGTCAGAGGAGTAAAAGGGGATTTTCATCGTTTCAAAGATCATTTAACACTTCACAAATCTTTGAAGAGCTTTTTCGTGATATTGCACGTGATTTCCTTGCACAAGCTCGCAGATTCAACCCAGAGACCTCCTGTGTGCCTGCAAATTTCAACTTTTTCACTTATGTGAACCAGATAGGAGGTCATTTCCTTAGTTAGGGTTTTAGTTAAAGTAAACTACATTCCTTTTCAAAGTATGACATACATATGAATAAAATAAATTAGGGCACGAGACCTAGGGTTTCAGTTTGAATTGTTTGTTTTTGTAAACCCTAGTTTAAATCTTTGAGAAGAACACATCTTCTGGGCATCATAGGCAAAATGAAATGAACTTAAACTCATTGATTTGATCAAACAAACGTAGGATGACTTTTTGCACCAAGAATCATTCGACTGGTTTTCACAAATCTCATGACCTACCTAACCAGTTGGAGGCCCTAAAAACCCACGCTAGGACTTGAAACTCATTTAGCGCTAAAAACCTAATGCACCGAATTCATGTTGTTTGTTGTTGTAAATGACTTGGTCCAACGGTCCTAGAAGTCCCGAATAACCTTGAAGCTTGCTTTGCACTAGTTTTGCTTGCTCCAACTTTGCGCCAAAAGACCTTCTCTCCAACCTTGGTTGGATGCATAAGAAAATATCGCAAGTCGGTGTTGACCAAAACACAATGGGAAAACACTTTGCGCTGGAAACAACTTCATCTGACTTGCACTAAAATGTGCCATCACCGACCAAGTCGGTTGACCCCAAAACTCTGCGAGGTCAGACAATATCTAATCTGGCTCAAAGGTGCTAAAGTCTGTTCTAATCTCCCTGTGCTGATTTTTCTATCAACTAACCTAAATGACTAACATAAGTCAGTCCCTCCTCAAACTTGTGTAGGTTAGTTGGCCATGAAATCCATGCAAAACCTTGTGAACACATGATCATAGAAAGACTTGATGGTCAGACCGTCTCGATTTCCCCACCAAGGTCGGTTGCCCTCAAAACTAGCGCTTTCCTTTCTATAGGTCAGTTGACCCTGAATTTAGTGCAAATTAAGCAAAATGATTATTTTCAAATAATTTTCAAGAGGAGAAGTGTTTGATAGGATGTAATAATGACTGCAAATGATAAATGATGATGTTTTATATGATTTAAATGGATTTTTTTGTAGCATTTGGGTATTTATTGCAGGCATTGGTATTGAATTGCTTATTGTTTGATTATGTGATGGATGCAGTGGTTAATGAATTTTAGACTTTTATTCTTTTAAATGCATGTTAGTAACTTAGCAGATTCATTGTAGATTTATTGGTTATAACATGGTTTAGAGTATAGTAGTCCACTTGGAAATCATAAACTTTAAACTTAGGAGTTAGTGAAAACCTCCCAAGGTATCAAACTTATAAGATCCAGTCTTGCAGGTTAGATGACTGCGCGAGCTCATGCCATGAGGTATGAATTCAAAGGTATTCCCCCAGAGACAGATTTCTATTGGATGGAAAGACATTGGAGATACAGACCTCGGTCACATAGACCTTGATGACTTCAGACTCAGGGTATTCGGCCCAAATCCAACCCCTAGAGCCAAAATAGTAAAGGACAGTGGGATAGCACAAGCTGCTGCCTTCCCCACATTGGTACAATGTGCAGAGATGATAGTGGCTTATGCAAACAGATATGACATCATGACTAGAACAATCCAAACTACCAATGGAGACATCTTAGCTAACTTAAGTGCACCTTCCTTGGCTAAGACTTTTGACATCCCATGGCATTCAGTGATGACTATGCCAGACAAGGCTAGATCAAAGACAACTTACAAGAAAGATGTAAATGGATGCAGGAAACATATGAATGAGCAATGGGCAAAAAGTAGGTCAGCCTTAATCAAATTCCCTCAAGTGCTCTATAGGAGTGATTTTCATGATGAAATAGGTGACCTTGTAACATTATTGAGCATAATATATGGACTGCCTACAACCTCCACTTTTGAAGAGTGGATGTTTGTCATAATTGGTGAAATATTGAAGGGCACTAAGTTTCATTGGGCACAAGTTTTGAGTGACAACATCCATGAGGCATTTAGTAAATTCAAGGAAAAATAGTTCTTCAGATGGACATCCTACGTTGTCTATGCATTGGCAAGAAGAAACCATTATGTTGGATTGTCTAAGGTGGGTGAGGTAGGAAATGATGAGCAGACTCAAGTCAAAGTATATGAGTGCTACACCCATCTCACAATGCCTCAATCTCTAATGCACTTTAAGAGAGTCAATGATGCTTTCACGATGTATATAACAAGATTGCTGCAAGGCAACACAACCTTGAGGATTTCTACAGAAGCTATGAATGAGATAACCAAATATGGAAGGTGGTACATCCAGTTTGAAAAGTTCACATATCTAAGGATACAAAATTTCACTGGGATAGCTTACAGACTCCCTAGATATCCTACAGATAAGACAATGCTCTTGGAGTTGTCTAGGCAATTGATCACTTGTGCTGGGAAACTCAAGCACTTGCATAGAACAAATGTCCAATTTCCCATACTATTAGGCAAAGGGAATTATGCATGCCCTTCATTGGCATCAACTGAGCATTCAGACAAAGAACTCCAACTTCTTAATCTTCACTACTACAATGCAAGAGATCATTTTGATCCAAATAAGGTGACGGAAAGGTTTGTGAGCAAGAAATTGTTTCACAAGATGCACATGGAAGACTTTTGGTCTAATGACATGGATGATTATGAGGTTATGAAGAAAGCTCATTCAAGGTTATCTCTAGCATTCATAAGGAAGTTCCACATTATTGCTGTTAGATTCTTGAATAAATCAGGAGAAGAGCTCTGATACCAGGTTAGAGCTGGATACAACCACGTACCATGTGGGATTCTTACCCACTACGTACCACGTCGATAAGCCGAGCTTACGCAGACGAAGGGTTGAGGGCTCGAGGGACTCAAACCGATGACCTGCGTTCTGATACCATGTTAGATTCTGCGAGAAGCGAGAACCGAGCCAGGATCTGTTGTCGGTCGTAGATCATATGCGCCTCCACTCAACAGATGATCGAAGATCAAAATAGTAGAATGAAGAGATATCTAAAATGAGAGAAAAATAGAGACAAAGAAAGAGAATTTTGAGAAGACTCTCAATACTCTCACCGAGCTATCACTGAATTGATATTCAAGCTTGTGAACTTGCTCATTAACTTCATGTTCAGTGAGAGGAGAGTATTGTATATATAGCAAAAATAGAGCATATACATCCAAGAGGTGTAATAACTCCCATATCCCATAAAAGGTGGGAGATCTTACCTACTTGGTAAATGCCAAAACATGTGGCATATACATCCAAGAGGTGTAATAACTCCCATATCCCATAAAAGGTGGGAGATCTTACCTACTTGGTAAATGCCAAAACATGTGGCATAACCTCCTTACATGAAAACAAAAAAGGAGTTATAAGGGGTGGCACACAAAGACAAAAGAGTGTGAGAACTCTAACTACCCCATAACCTACTTAGGTAAGGACAAAATAGTGGTTATGAGAGGTGGTACAATATCCCATAACCTACTTAGGTAAGGACAAAATAGTGGTTATGAGAGGTGGCACAATACCCCATAACCTACTTAGGTAAGGACAAAATAGTGGTTATGAGAGGTGGCACAAAAAGCCAAAAAAGGATGTGTAACTCAACTACCCATGTGTGGGAGAGAGTTACACATGTAGCTGATGTATTTCGCCACGTGTCCTCATATTAACCACTTATAATAAACCTAAGCATATTAACCACTTATAATAAACCCTAAGCAAGCTTAATAATGTGTAGGAAAAAGAAATATCCCTAAGGAAAATAAAAACCTACACTAACAATTGCAGTCCTTGACCAACTAGAAGATGATGAAAATGTGATGAATAGAGGAGCTTGGGAAGCTCAATATCACCAGCCAAATTCCATTGCCTAATTGGGCTAATGTTGAGGAAAGTTCTCTAGATGCTGTAATGAAATAACTTATTAGGTTGAGAAAGGCATGGGTAAGAGGCAAGATTGTTGCTTTACAGATGCAAGGAGTGCAACTCACATACACCGCACCTAAGTTAGAAAAGGAGTCCAAAGGAGAAGAAGATGAGCCAATAGACATCACTGATGATGCAGAACCTTCCCAAGGATAAAAATCTGATAGTGAGAAGCACATACCATTAGCAAAAAAGGCTAAGGCACAAAAGGGTAAGAAAACTTCTACAAAGCCATCTAAGAAATACCTCCCTCCTTCTACCAGGACAAGAGCCTCTAAGAAAAGGGATATGCCTAGTGGTTCTGGAGAAGGTTCCAAGACAAAGAAAGCCAAGGTGAAGAATGTTAGTAAGGCTGTAGAGACTGCTGCTACAACTAATGATGACACTAGTTTGTCAGCCTCTCCACCTCCTGCTGCTCCAAGTTTTAGTGCTGCTGTCACTATTGTTCAAGAGAATGTTTCCACTGATCTTCCACTAAAAATGTTGCCTCAACTGTTTCTCCTCCACTAGTAATAGCCTCCACTACCTCAAACAATTCCACTTCTTCTATTGCTGCACTACCATGCTCTCCTACTACTTCTACATCCCTACCTACCATATCCTCTACTCTGTTTTCCACTTCTATCCCATTACCACCCATTTCTACTATTCTCTCACCTTCTTTACCTTCTTTTTCCATCCCTTCACCCATGGTCATCTCTTCCACTCTATTAGCAGTGTTAACCAATTTGACACAAGTAGACTTGTCCTTAGCTGTGGTGCCTTTGTCCTCTATTGCACCTATCTCACAGGCACCTGTAGGCCAAGACTCAACTCCTCTAACCATACCACTGCTACCTGGAATTGATAAGGTATGTGCTAAATTGGGTCTGCAAGAGTCTAATCCGGAGAAGGATACATTTGTTGAGGTAAATAATGAAATTCCAAATGAACCTTTGGCCGAAGCAGTCAATGTTGAAGTAATTGAAATATATGACAGTCCTCCAGAGAAATGTCAGACAAAATAAATCTTCAAAGCAGCCCAAGAGAATGTGATGGTAAATTGGAGAAATCTCGCAGATGAGGAAGATAAAGATAAGGGATCAGAACAAGAACATGGATTGCTTGAAGGCCCTCCAAAAGTTGATAATGAAAATCCTAATGGATTAAGTAAACCTCTTTCCTCAGCACTTGAATGGATCCAAAATAGAGTGGCATACCCAGAGCCTCAGGTAGAAATAATGCAATTAGATTTGAGCACAATCTTGTCACAGGCTTAGAAGCCAAAGAAACAAAAGAAAGCAAAAGTACAATCAAGGATTTACAAAGATGAGACTGGATCCAGGATTGCTAAAGTAGCTGTCCCACCGACTGACACAAACAGGGAACAAGTCAGAGCCGAGGATTATGCCATCACAACGGTCAATCTAGGACCAACCACACGTGCTCAGAGAGTTGATGAATTCAAAGGGTTTGTCACTTCAATTCTAGAATAGCTAGACAAAGATGAACTTTTGAAGAAAGAATTTAAGAAGCAAAATGAAGAACTTCAGGCATGTCTCCAATTTTTGATTAAACCAGTTGATGCTGGTGGAGAAATAAGGACAGTGGTAACTTTCTTATCAAGAGATGAAATGGCAAAGCTCGGTGAAGTGTGAACAATGTCACAAGGCACCCAAAAGTGGATGATTAAAGTATGTGAAAAGGGGTGTGAAATGATTGATGTTGCAGCCAAGTCACATAAAAGATTAGTTGAGCTTCATGAACAATGGAAAGATCTGTGGGAAGAGTGTGATTCTTATGAGGAGTATTATTCCCATATGTTTCCCAGAGTCAAGAGCATTAGAGATCTGCCTGTGCAAACATTATTGATTGAGAATATTCTGACTGGCGAAAAGTTATATAAGGCTACTGAATGGTACCGACAGTTGAAATTGAGGAAGGAAATCTTTGAGAGCATAAAAGAAGCCTACAAACCAGCAGATGAATAAATTATGTCTTTGATATATGATATTAATGATACTTTGAGGGATTGTCTAGTAGAAGCTTACAATGATTTTACACCTTATGATGTTAAAGGATGCAAGGATAAATTGCATAAGGTAATTTTTGAAGATGCTGAGTTAGACATAGAAGCCAGGTTGGATAAGGTTAGCAATCTCAGAGCTGAGTTCAATGCATTCCATAAGGCACGGACAGAAATAGAAAGAATATACAACCGGTACAACCAAGAACTAGAAATGTTCAAATATCGGGTTAATCATCTCAAGAACCCGGATCCATCAGAAATCAATCCAGCACTTGAAGCATGGGTCAACTACCGCAACAAGTTAGTGGGGGAAGATAGAGTGGACTTGGATGAAGAGTCCTAATGTGCCTTTTTGAATATTTTTGAAACATAATCCCGTCATTAGTTAAAATTGCTATATTTAGAATGACATGTGACATTATTTTATCTTTATTATGCCTCAAAAATGAGCTTTTCCATATATATATATTCAGTTCGGTAGTCAAATTGACTATTCAATGTATCTGGAGGTTGTTTTTCGTATTTTTCATAAAGGACAAAATGTAATCCAAGATTTGTTATGAGCTGTAAGGAATGCATTTATTAATGTAATCTGGACCGTTGGTGTTGAGTTAATCTCCATCCTCCATTGAAAAAATCGGTATGGCTCCTCCTCTATATAAAGGGTTGCCATTTCTACTATTTGCAAGAAAGAATCTTTGATGTTGAATTATTGACATTCTGCCATTTGAAGTAATACAAAGCAAGTTTCTGCAATTGTTTTGAGAATTTGTGTATTGTTTTGCTTACTTGGTTTTCATGGTTCACTTCTTGCTTTCCCATGTTAGTTAGTAGTGCTTTTGTAATGTTCATGGTTTGCTGAAGTATCTGATGAATACTCTTAGTCCATACATTTAGTTATTTGTTGATTTTGGATAACTATGTAAAGTTAGTCTGGGATGATCAGTTGTGCTTAAGTTCAATTGCATTTTACAAGTTAAATTGCGCCACCTATTGGGTATTTAATGAATGAATGTAATCTGAAATTTTTTTGATTTCCATTGAAGATAGCATCATTTTCTACAGTGCTGTAACATTCATTTTTAGTTTGGTAACTCAGAAAATTAGTTAAATTTCAGAGTGTTTGTCTACTTGTAGTAGTCCATACATTGTGAATGTCACCTAGGATTTCTTTGAACCCTATTCCCTTTTGCATTTTCTTCGAAAACAATCATTAGTTTAGGATTTCCAGCAGCATTCCACATTGTTTATCAGCTAAAATCATAAAGGGTTTATATGTATTTATTGTTACAACTTTGAAATCTATAGATTGCATGTAAGACCCCTTGTAGGTACAACTAGAACATTCCAACTGAGAAATTCCAAGCAAGCTAAGACCTAGCTGTAGAAACCTTGAAGTAGTCTTATCTAGGGTAAGATACTTTTAAAGAGAGGTGTGATACCAACAATCATACCTGTGTTGTTGAGTGCAAAAACTATTGATTTTAGGACAAACAACTGAGAGGGGGTGAATCAGTTGTCACCAAAACTTCTGTTCTTTAAACACTTAAGTCCTTCTTATATTTCTATAGCATAATAATCATTCAATCATGGAAGCACAATGCAATAACTTAAGAGCAAAAACACATTCAACACATATGACACCAAGATTTTAACATGGAAAACCCGGTTAAGGGAAAAACCACGGGGTGACTAACCCAAGATTTTATTCTCTGTTAAAAGAATAAAAAGAACAAATGACACTTGCCAATTAGGGCTCACTGCCCGAGCACACTGCTCACAAGAGGCCCACTGCCTACAAGAGACACACTGTCTATAAAATAATATAAATATTACATACTTGAACTAGAGATTAGCATCTTCACCATGCTTGAAACAGTTCCATTTAAGCTCAACACTTCTGCTCTGCTTTTCGCTCCTCTCCTCTCTATATATTTCTCATCATAACTAAGGATAATTTGAAATGACTTCACAAATCTTATTTATACAAGACATCAAATTTGGAATGATCATCAAAGTCGGCACAACACAAGCTTTATTTTATTACAGAGCAATTGCACAAATACAACTTGACTTATTACAAAAACTTCATGCGCATCACTACCTTATAGGGCACACATATCTGGGACTTTAATCTTCTTCAAGGAACATGCCATGCTTCCTAAAACATCTTCAAGATCATCCGCAACATGTGTAGAACATCCGGTCGACCAAAGTTAGGAAGAACACCATCACCCGAAGGTAAATCTTCAATAATGAGCTCAATCTTCAATGTTGACCACCAACACAAATTGGACACAATATAGAGACCCCCACAAGCTTGCCTGAATCACCAAGAACATCCACACTACTTCTGCTTACTAAAATCATTTGCATCTTCGTCCGGAACCTCAAGAACACAGTCTGTCATCATTGTCACATTAGAATAATTGCTTGCGGACCTCCAGACCATGAACCAATTGAGTTGTCAATTCACGTTGGCTTCCTAAATAAGCCACCAAATCCGTAGAACAAGATATTGCATTTTTGGATCTCACTGGACCTATTTGTGTCACTCTATTACCTCTGAACAACTGCCAGAACTAGTTTTACTCATATGGCCATAACTCCAAATATTCATGCGGACCTCTCAAATATTGAGTGGATCATCTTTAGACACATATCTACAAACCCTTTGATATGCATTCTCTGATCTTCATCTAGCTAGGATCTTCACTTCATAGAGCTTCACTATCTTCACTGTTCTTCTCTATTTTTGATAGGACTATTTTTCTCAATATCCTCAGCACACAGCTCATCCAATCCTTGACATCAATATAATAGGAGTATGTTGACATCAATGACAACACCGGTTAGGCCCATACTTGCAACAATCTCTCCCTTTGTCATTGATGGCAACATATGATGTGAAAAACTATTTTAACCATCAAGACAAGAACTTCTCCTCACTAACTGACATAGCTCCCCCTGTCAATAACAATCATTCATATGTCTTCTCTTTCTTTACTACTCCCCTTTTGATCAACAACCACTTTTGTTTTTCACATGTCTTATCTCCCCCTTTGACATTAATGAAAAAGGCCACATACTCGCATCATACTTTAGAATCAAACAGACTGCTCCCCTTGAGTAGCAGCTTCCTATCATCAATCCGGACAATAAGATATGACTATGAGATCCACCAGACTGATGCACATCAGTGCACTTTAATTCAGAACTGAAGGGGTAATAGCCCCTAACTTCTCCCTGAGATACTCAAAAGAGTCCTTAGGTAGAGGTTTAGTAAAAATGTTTGCAATATGATCCTTTGAGGGCACAAACTCCAATTTGACTTCATTCTTGTTCACTTGCTCTCTCAAAAAGTGAAACTTGATGGATATATGTTTTGTCTTTGAATGCAACACTAAATTTTTTGATATATTTATTGCACTTGAGTTATCATAGAAGATTGTGATAGGTTCTTCATACTCCACTCTGATGTCTCTTAGCATTTGCTTCATCAAAAATACTTGAGTGCAACTAACTGCTGTTGCAATATACTCTGCTTCTGCAGTGGAATAAGATATTGCCTCTTGTTTCTTGCTCAACCAAGACACCAATCTTTTCCTTAAAAAGAATGCACCACCACTAGTACTCTTCCGATCATCCACATCTCTTGCCCAATCAGCGTCTATGTATGCATGAAGAGAGAAATCATGATCCCTAGGATACCATAAGCCATACTCAACTGTCCCCTTTAGATATCTGAGAATTCTCTTGATTTCCATGACATGAGACTCTCAAGGATTAGCTTAGAATTTGGCAACAAGACCAACAACATTCATAATGTCAGGTCTAGTTTCAGTAAGGTACAGTAGTCCTCCAATCATTGACCTATACTTTTTCTGATCAACCTTAGGAGATTCATCTTCTTTGCTTAGCTTATATCTAGTTGCATGGGAGTATTCATTGGCTTTGAATCTTCCATCCCAAATTTCTTCAACAATTCTTTCACATATTTGGTCTGTGATATGAAGATTCCTTTCTTTGTTTGAGTGATTTGTAGACCCAAGAAGAAATTCATTTCCCCAAACATAGACATCTCAAATTCACTTTTCATTTGATTTGCAAAAGTCTTGCACATACTATCTTTTCCTCCAAATATAATATCATCAACAAATACTTCAACAATCAAGATATTTTCATGATCAATTTTGAAGTACAAGTTACTGTCAGTAGTACCTTTGTTGATACCAATCTTCAAAAGATGTTTGTCCAATCTTTCATACCAGGATCTTGGGGCTTGTTTGAGTCCATACAATGTTTTCTTCAACTTGCAGACCATATCACCATGATCAGACAATTGGAATCCATCCGGTTGCTCAATGTATACTTCTTCTTCTTCGAAATCACCATTTAGGAAGGTAGACTTGACATCCATCTGATATACTTTAAAATCTTTGAAGGTAGAAAAAGCAAGAAATAATCTAACTGCTTCAATTCTTTCCACCAGAGCAAAAGTTTCTTCAAAGTCAACTCCTTCTACTTGAGAATAACCCTTACAGACCAATCTGGCTTTGTTTTTGACTACTTCACCATCTTCATTCAGTTTATTCTGGAAGACACACTTAGTCCCAATCACATTTTTGTCTTTAGGTCTAGGAAAAAGATCCCAAGTGTGATTTTTTTAATCTGCATCAACTCTTCCTCCATTGCTTTAGCCCAACTTTCATCATTGCATGCTTCACTTACTGCTTTTGGTTCAACCTTTGAAATCAGACAATACTTCACTGAATCTTGAGCAATTTTTCTTCTTGTTTGAACACCTTTGCTTCTATCTCCTATGATCTAGTCTTTAGAATGATTCATTCTTACATACTTGGGAGTTTTGGGAATTTCTTGCACTTCTATTTCTTTTACAGGTTCATTCAAACTTGTCTCTTCTTCTTCCTATATTTCAGGATTCTTTGGATCAATCTGAATCTGAACTTTAGTTGGGGCTTGTTCTTCTTGGATAGAAACATCATTTTGATCATCTGCTTCATACTCATAAAACATTGATCGATTTTGAATGCCTTCATCAACCTTCACATTTGTACTTTCTACAATCTTTCTCAATCTCTTGTTATAACATCGGTATGCTTTTCTTTGAGTAGAATAACCCAAGAATATTCCTTCATCACTTCGAGCATCAAATTTCCCAAGGTCTTCATCTCTTTTGATATAACATTTACTACCAAAGACTTTGAAATACTTCACAGTAGGAGTGATGCCAAACCAAAGTTCATAAGGAGTCTTACCAGTATTGCTTTTGATCTGTACTCGATTAAGAGTATAGACAACAGTACTTATAGCTTCTCTCCAATAGATCTAAGGGACATTTACTTCCACCATCATGGTTCTAGATGCTTCCTGAATGGTCTGGTTCTTTCTCTCCACTTCTCCATTCTACTGTGGAGTCCTTGGAGTAGATAACTATCTCTTTATCCCATGTTTCTCACAAAATTCTATGGACTCTCCAGAAGTGAATTCACCACCTCTATTAGACCTGAGACATTTTATGTTTAGCCTAGTTTCATTTTCTACCATAGCCTTGAATATTTTGAACTTCTCAAGTGCTTCAAATTTCTCTTTCAGGAAAGTCACCCACATCATTTAGGAGTGGTCATCAATCAGTAACATGAAATATCCATCACCTTGTAGACTCCTGATTCTTGCTAGTCCACATAGATCAGTGTGTACTAAGTACACCAATCCGGTAGAAGATTGTTCCTTACTTTTAAATGTGACTCTATTCTGCTTACCCAATTGACATTCTTTGCACAAACTATTAGTAGGTTTCACCAGTCTTGGAAGATCTCTTACAACCTGAGTGTTACTAATCTTGATGATATTATCAAAATTTACATGACACATTCTTCTATGCCACAACCAACTTTGGTCAATTTGAACAAATAAACAACTTTTTCCAGAACCAACCAAGTGGAAGATGTTACCTTTTGTTTGAGTACTAGATGCAATCTCAGTTCTAGAGCTTTCAAAGATCTTACATTTTTCATTTTTGAATCAGAGATCATAGCCTTTTTCCACCAACTGTCCAACACTGAGAATGTTATGCTTTAAACCTTCAACATATAGAACATCACTGGTTTTGTTCTTTCCATCAAAATAAATAGTTTCTCTGCCTCTGATTCTACCGGTAGAATTATCACCAAATTTTACAACTCCTCCATATCTTTCCAGATTTATGAACTTGTTCTTATCACCAGTCATATGATGTGAGCATCCACTTTCAATGACCCATTCATCCTTTTCTTCAACCTGAGTAGCCAGAGCCCTTTCTATCTTTAGATTGGCAGATTCAATAGGCATTAGATCTTCTTCCTTGATGGCAATAAACACCCAGTCACTTCCGGATTTAGTTCCTATCTCAGATTCATCATCTGTTACTCCTTCATCATCATCTTTTTGAAAATAGTAACACTTCTTTTGAAATCTTGATCTATTAGGGTTAGGCCTTGAAAATCTTTTCGGACATCTTGAGACAAAATGACCAATCTTGTTGCAATTGAAACATTTGAAGGGCAATTTTCCTTCATACTTACCAGATCATCTTGGCACTCTTTTAGCAATAAGGGCTTCAAGTTGAGTAACTTCTACCTTATCTTCTTCTAGATCTTTTCTTTCTTTTTCATACCATGATAATTTCTTTAAGGAGCTCTCTCCTGGATCATACCTTTGTTTACCTTTTGTAGAGGCACTAGCTTTGAATGCAGATTCAGTCTTGGCAGGAGCATCTCCAAACTCAACCAATTCAAATGTAGATAACTTCCCAACCAATTAATCCTTTGAAATATTTGATAAAGATCTGAATTCCTCAATAGTAGCAACCTTGTGTTTGTAAGCAGGAGGTAAGGATCTGAGAACTTTGGCAACAATCTCATCTTCATACAAAGTTCCACCAGCACATCTAATACCACAAACAAGCTCATTTACTTTTGGCATAAATGTAGTGATATTCTCATCTTCATTCATCTTTAGGTTTTCAAAATTTCCTTTCAGACTTTGAGGCTTGGCACATTTAACATATTTGTCTCCATGTAGAATTTGCATCTTTGACCAAATTTCATATTCAGTTTTTAAATCCATAACATTTGTCAGCTCTGTATTAGATAAGGCACTTAGTAAGGCTTCTTTAGCTTGAAGATTATCTTCAACATCTCTAATTTCATCTAGAGTTGTCGTACCATTCTTTGGAGGAATATACTCTTTTATAGTCATGTTCCAATATTGAAATCCCATACATTGCAAGTGACATTCCATTTAGTTTTTCCAAAGAGTGTAGTTCCTTCCATCAAACCTTAGACTATCCTTCTTGTAGGAAGACATCCTAGATCTCCTCAAGTGATTAAGCTCTTTTAGAGGAACCTAGCTCTGATATCAATTGTTGATTTTAGGACAGACAACTGAGAGGGGGGGTGAATCAGTTGTCACCAAAACTTTTATTCTTTAAACACTTAATTCATTCTCATATTTCTACAGCATAATAATGATTCAATCATGGAAGCACAATGCAATAACTTAAGAGCAGAAACACATTCAACACATATGACACCAAGATTTTAATGTGGAAAACCTAGTTAAGGGAAAAACCATAGGGTGACTAATGCAAGATTGTATTCTCTGTTAAAAGAATAAGAAGAACAAATGGCACTTGCCAATTAGGACCCACTGCCTGAGCACACTGCTCACAAGAGGCCCACTGCCTACAGGAGACAAATTGTCTACAAAATAATATAAATATTACATACTTGAACTAGAGATTAGCATCTTCACCATGCTTGAAACAGTTCCATTTAAGCTCAACACTTCTGCTATGCTTTTCACTCCTCTCCTCTCTATATCTTTATCATCATAACCAAGGATACTTTGAAATGACATCACAAATCTTATTTATACAAGGCATCAACTTTGGAATGATCATCAAAGTCGGTACAACACAAACTTTATTTTATTACAGAGCAATTACCCAAATACAACTTGACTTATTACAAAAACTTCATGCGCGTCACTACCCTATCAGCGACGCATATCTAGGACTTCAATCTTCTTCAAGGAACATGCCATGCTTTTTAAAACATCTTCAAGATCATTCGCAACATGTGTAGAACATTCGGTAGGCCAAAATTAGGAAGAACACCATCACCCGAAGGTAAATCTTCAATTACGAGCTCAATCTTCAATGTGGACTGCCAACACAGACTGGATACAATCTAGAGAGCCCCATAAGATTGCCTGAATCACCAAGAACATCCACACTACTTCTGCTTACTAAAATCATTTGCATCTTCATCTAGAACCTCAAGAACATAGTCTGTCATCACTGTCACATTAGAACAATTGCTTGCAGACCTCCAGACCATGAACCAATTAAGTTGTCGATTCACATTGGCTTCCTAAACAAGCCACCAAATCTGTAGAACAAGATATTGCATTTCTGGATCTCACTGGACCTATTTGTGTCACTCTATTACCTCTAAACAACTGCCAGAATCAATTTTACTCATATGGCCATAACTCCTTCAAATCTTCATGCAGACCTCTCAAATCTTAACTGGATCATCTTTAGACACATATCTATAAACCCTTTGATGCACATTCTGTGATCTTCATCTAGCTGGGATCTTCACTTCATAGAGCTTCACTGTCTTCACTATTTTTCTCTGTTTCTAATAGGACTAATTTTCTCAATATCCTCAGCACACTGCTCATCCAATCCTTGACATCAATGCAACAAGAGTATGTTGACATCAATGACAACATTGGTTAGGCCCATACTTGTAACAATCTCCCCCTTTGTCATTGATGGCAACATATGATGTGAAAAACTATTTTAACCATCAAGACAAGAACTTCTCCTCACTAACTGACATAGCTCCCCCTGTCAATAACAATCATTCATATGTCTTCTCTTTCTTTATTGCTCCCCCTTTGATCAACAACCACTTTTGTTTTTCACATGTCTTCTCTCCCCCTTTGACATCAATGGCAAAGGGCACATACTTGCATCATACTTCAGAATCAAACAGACTGCTCCCCCTGAGTAGCAACTTACTATCATCAATCCAAACCACAAGATATGACTGTGAGATCCACCGAACTGATACACATCAGTGCACCTTAATTCAGAATCGTAGGGGTAAAAACCCCTAACTTCTCCCTAAGATACTTGAAAGAGTCCTTAGGTAGAGGTTTAGTAAAAATGTCTGCAATCTGATCCTTTGAGGGCACAAACTCCAATATGACTTCATTCTTGTTCACCTACTCTCTCAAAAAGTGAAACTTGATGGATATATGTTTTGTCTTTGAATGCAGCACCAGATTTTTTGATATATTTAGTGCACTTGAGTTATCACAGAAGATTGTGATAGGTTCTTCATACTCCACTCTGATGTCTGTTAGCATTTGCTTCATCGACAATACTTGAGTGCAACTACCTTATGCTACAATATACTCTGCTTCTACAGTGGACAGAGATATTACCTCTTATTTCTTGCTCAGCCACAACACCAATCTTTTCCTCAAAAAAATGCACCACCACTAGTACTCTTCTGATCATCCACATCTCCTGCCCAATCAGCATCTGTGTATGCATGAAGAGAGAAATCATGATCCCTAGGATACCATAAGCCATACTCAACTACCCCCTTTAGATATCTAAGAATTCTCTTGATTGCCATGACATAAGACTCTTGAGGATCAACTTGGAATCTGGAAACAAGACCAACAGCATTCATAATGTCAGGTCTAGTTTGAGTAAGGTACAGTATTCGTCCAATCATTGACCTATACTTTTTCTGATCAGCCTTAGGAGATTCATCATCTTTTCTTCGCTTAGATCCAGTTGCATGGGAGCATTCATTGGCTTTGAATCTTCCATCCCAAATTTCTTCAACAATTCTTTCACATATTTGGTCTATGATATGAAGAGTCCTTTCTTTGTTTGAGTGATTTGCAAACCCAAGAAGAAATTCTTTTCCCCAAACATAGACATCTCAAATTCACTTTTCATTTGATTTGCAAAAGTTTGCACATACTATATTTTCCTCCAAATATAATATCATCAACAAATACTTCAACAATCAAGATCTTTTCATGATCAAGTTTGAAGTACAAGTTACTGTCAGTAGTACCTTTGTTGAAACCAATCTTTAAAAGATATTTGTCCAATCTTTCATACCAGGATCTTGGGGCTTGTTTGATACAATGCTTTCTTCAACTTGCAGACCATATCACCATGATCAGACAATTGGAATCCATCTGGTTTCTCAATGCATACTTCTTCTTCCAAATCACCATTCAGGAAGGCAGACTTGACATCCATCTGATATACTTTGAAATCTTTGAAGGTAGCAAAAGCAAGAAATAATCTGACTGCTTCAATTCTTGGCACTGGAGCAAAAGTTTCTTCAAAGTCAACTCCTTCTACTTGAGAATAACCCTTATAGACCAATCTGGCTTTGTTTCTGACTACTTCACCATCTTCATTCAGTTTATTCTGGAAGACCCACTTAGTCCCAATCACATTTTTGTCTTTAGGTCTAGGAAAAGGATCCCAAGTGTGATTTTTTTTATTCTGCATCAACTCTTCCTTCATTGCTTTAGCCCAACTTTCATCATTGCATGCTTCACTTACTTTTTTTGGTTCAACCTCTGAAATCAAACAATACTTCACTGAATCTTGAGCAATTTTTCTTCTTGTTTGAACACCTTTGCTTCTATCTCCTATGATCTAGTCTTCCGAATGATTCAGTCTTACATACCTGGGAGTTTCGGGAATTTCTTGCACTTCTATTTCTTGGACAAGTTCATTCAAACTTGTCTCTTCTTCTTCCTGTATTTTAGGATTCTCCAGATCAGTCTGAATCTGAACTATAGTTGGGGCTTGTTCTTCTTGGACAAAAACATTATTCTGATCATTTGCTTCATACTCATAAAACCTTGATGGATTTTGAATGCCTTCATCAACCTTCACATTTGTACTTTTTACAATCTTTCTCAATCTCTTGTTATAACACCGGTATGCTTTGCTTTGAGTAGAATAACCCAAGAATATTCCTTCATTACTTCTAGCATCAAATTTTCCAAGGTCTTCATCTCTTTTGATATAACATTTACTACCAAACTCTGAAATACTTCACAGTAGGAGTGATGCCAAACCAAAGTTCATAAGGAGTGTTACCAGTATTACTTCTGATTTGTACTTGAATAAGAGTATAGATAGCAGTGCTTACAACTTCTCTACAATAGATTTGAGGGACATTTGCTTCCATCATCATGGTTCTAGATGCTTCGTGAATGGTCTGGTTCTTTCTCTCCACTACTCCATTCTACTGTGGAGTCCTTGGAATAGATAACTGTTTCTTTATCCCATGTTTCTCATAGAATTCTATGAACTCTCCAGAAGTGAATTCACCACCTCTATTAGACCTGAGACATTTTATGTTTAGCCCAGTTTCATTTTCTACCATAGCCTTGAATATTTTGAACTTCTCAAGTGCTTCAAATTTCTCTTTCAGGAAAGTCACCCACATCATTCGGGAGTGGTCATCAATCAGCAACATGAAATATCTATCACCTTGTAGACTCCTGATTCTTGCTGGTCCACATAGATCAGTGCATACTAAGTCCAACAATCTGGTAGAAGATTGTTCCTTACTTTTAAATGTGACTCTGTTCTGCTTACCCAACTGACATTCTTTGCACAAATTGTTAGTAGGTTTCACTAGTTTTGGAAGATCTCTTACAACCTGAGTGTTACTTATCTTGATGATATTATCAAAATTTACATGACACATTCTTCTATGCCACAACCAACTCTGATCAATTTGAACAAAGAAACAACTTTTTCCAGAACCAACCAAGTGGAAGATGTTACCTTTTGTTTGAGTACCAGATGAAATCTCAGTTCCAGAGCTTTCAAAGATCTTGCATTTTCCATTTTTGAATCGGAGATCATAGCCTTTGTCCACCAACTTTCCAACACTAAGAAGGTTATGCTTCAAACCTTCAACATACAGAACATCACTGGTTTTGTTCTTTCCATCAAAAGAAATAGTTTCTCTGCCTCTGATTCTACCGGTAGAATTATCACCAAATTTTACAACTCCTCCTTCATATCTTTCTAGATTTATGAACTTGTTCTTATCACCAATCATATGATGGGAGCATCCACTTTCAATGACCCATTCATCCTTTTCTTCAACCTCAGCAGCTAGAACCCTTTCTATTTTAAGATTGACAGATTTAATAGGCATTGGATCTTCTTCCTTGATGGGAATAAACACCCAGTCACTTCCGGATTTGGTTCCTATCTCAGATTCATCATCTGTTACTCCTTCATCATCGTCTTCTTGAACATAGTAATACTTCTTTTGAAATCTTGATCTATTAGGGTTAGGCCTTGAAAATCTTTCCGGACATCTTGAGGCAAAATGACCAATCTTGTTGCAATTGACACATTTGAAGGGCAATTTTCCTTCATACTTACTAGATCCTCTTGGCACTCTTTCAACAATAAGGGCTTCAAGTTGAGTAGCTTCTACCTCATCTTCTTCCAAATCTTTTTTTGCTTTTTCATACCATGATAATTTATTTGAGGAACTCTCTCTTGGATCATACCTTTGTTTACCTTTTGTAGAGGCACTAGCTTTGAATGCAGATTCAGTCTTGGGAGGAGCATCTCCAAACTTAGCCAATTCAAATGCAACTAACTTCCCAACCAATTGATCCCTTGAAATATTTGATAAAGATCTGAATTCCTCAATAGCAGCAACCTTGTGTTTGTAAGCAGGAGGTAAGGATCTGAGAACTTTGGCAACAATCTCATCTTCATCCAAAGTTCCACCAGCACATCTAATGCCACAAACAAGCTCATTTACTTTTGGCATAAATGTAGTGATATTCTCATCTTCATTCATCTTCAGGTTTTCAAATTTTCTGTTCAGACTTTGAAGCTTGGCACATTTAACATATTTGTCTCCTTCATGTAGAATTTGCAACTTTGACCAAATTTCATATGCTATTTTTAAATCCATAACATTTGTCATCTCTGTATCAAATAAGGCACTTAGTAAAGCTTCTTTAGCTTGAAGATTATCTTCAGCATCTCTGATTTCATCTAGAGTTGTCAGACCATTCTTTGGAGGAATATACTCTTTTATAGTCATGTTCCGATATTGAAATCCCATACATTGCAAGTGATATTCCATGTAGTTTTTCCAAAGAGTGTAGTTCATTCCATCAAACCTTGAACTATCCTTCTTGTAGGAAGACATCCTAGATCTCCTCAAGTGGTTAATCTCTTTTAGAGGAACTTAGCTCTGATACCAATTGTTGATTTTAGGACAGACAACTGAGAGGGGGGGTGAATCAGTTGTCACCAAAACTTCTGTTCTTTAAACACTTAAGTCCTTATATTTCTATAGCATAATAATGATTCAATCATGGAAGTACAATGCAATAACTTAAGAGCAGAAACACATTCAGCACATATGTCACCAAGATTTTAACGTGGAAAACTTGGTTAAGGGAAAAACCACGGGGTGACTAACCCAAGATTGTATTCTCTGTTAAAAGAATAAGAAGAACAAATGGCACTTGCCAATTAGGGCTCACTGCCTGAGCACACTGCTCACAAGAGGCCCACTACCTATAGGAGACACACTGTCTACAGAATAATATAAATATCACATACTTGAACTGGAGGTTAGCATCTTCACCATGCTTGAAACAATTCCATTTAAGCTCAACACGTTTGCTCTGCTTTTCGCTCCTCTCCTCTCTATATCTTTCTCATCATAACCAAGGATACTTTGAAATGATTTCACAAATATTATTTATGCAAGACATCGACTTTGGAATGATCATCAAAGTCAGCACAACACAAACTTTATTTTATTACAGAGAAATTACACAAATACAACTTGACTTATTACAAAAACTTCATGCACGTCACTACCCTATCGGCCACACATATCTGGGACTTCAATCTTCTTCGAGGAACACACCATGCTTCCTAAAACATCTTCAACATCATTCGCAACATGTGTAGTACATCCAGTCAGCCAAAATTAGGAAGAACACCATCACCCGAAGGTAAATCTTCAATTACGAGCTCAATCTTCAATGCAGACTGCCAACACAAACTGGACATAATCTAGAGATCCCCACAAGCTTGCCTAAATCACCAAGAACATCCACACTACTTCTGCTTACTGAAATCATTCGCATCTTCATCCGAAACCTCAAGAACATAGTCTGTTATCACTGTCACATTAGAATAATTGCTTGCGGACGTCCATACCATGAACCAATTGAGTTGTCAATTCACATTGGCTTCCTAAACAAGCCACCAAATCCATAGAACAAGATATTGCATTTCCAGATCTCATCAAACCTATTTGTGTCACTCTGTTACCTCTAACTAGCTACCAGAACTAGTTTTACTGATATGGCCATAACTCCTTCAAATCTTCATGCGGACCTCTCAAATCTTGACTGGGTCATCTTGAGACACATATCTACAAACCCTTTGATGTGCATTCTTTGATCTTCATCTAGCTGGGATCTTCACTGTCTTCACTATTCTTCTCTATTTCTGATAAGACTAATTTTCTCAATATCCTCAGCACACAGCTCATCCAATCCTTGACATCAATGCAATAGGAGTATGTTGACATCAATGACAACACTAGTTAGGCCCATACTTGCAACAAAAATACCCATCAACAAACTTCTCCACAACATGATGACAAGCATACTAAATGCATACTAAGGGATGGGGAAATCATAACTCAGGTCACAAAATGTAGGGTTTGCTAATTCACTCAAGATTCTAACACCTCAAACATCACAAGGACTATGCAAATGACCCTTTTCACAACCCCTTTTTCTCTTTAACTCTTCAAATAATGCAATGAAGTAATTACACTCAGGTTCCCACATGAATCCTAGGGAAGAATACAATCTAGGAATATAAGTCATTACCCAATGATCTATTCTAGCAATGCGATGTAACACTATCTTTCTTACAACCGCATAATTAATCATACCTAGGGGCATGCTCTCAATAAGGCAATGCAATATGCATTTCAAGAAAGCATTACCAATCACTATACAGAGGCAAGCATTACGAGGATATGCTACTCTTGCACACAACAAGGTTCAACAATATTCTTCATATATCAAGCATATGATCAAAACATCCTCTTGTTCACATATAATGCATAACTCCTAAAAGAGTAAACCAAGTTTGATCACACTTGGAACATGGTATTTACTTTCACACAAGGTCCTCATAACTCCACTATCATAGGTGGTCACACAAGCACAAACATGACCCTACAAAGGTCATGCAAGAACTCTCACACATTGGGAAGGCTCATGCCAAGCACTTAGGGCATCAAGAAGGAAAATACACATAAGCAACTTCTTAGAAAACACCAGGGTTTATCTAACCTGTGTTTATTTAATGTATTACTCGCCACACACATACAAGGAAGACATATCAATAGAGGGCACATGCTACTCATAGCACACAAACACACAAGGACCCACACATGCTTGAACAAACTGAGCAACACAAACAACCCAGATCTCCCAATGCCAAAACCGTGCTCTAATACCAAATGTAACGTACTCAAATTCCACTTACTGAAAATACAGAAGTAAAACAATTCTTAAATTATAAATGGAAAGGTGAAACTTTCTATTAACAAAGATGTTTAGGATGAAAAAGAAGAGGATTTTTGTTTAGGGTTGATTTTGATGGTTTGTGTTGATCCCCCTTTCACCACTAAACATTCAAGGACATTCAACCGAGTAGGAAGTCTACTATAGATCTCCTGTCACTTGGAACATAGGGGAAGATTGGAATTATATGATTTTGTTGTTCAATTAAGTCCAGTTATGCTCAAAACCCTAATTATATGAATTTGTGAACAAACAGACAAATTACAAAAAATGATCACACACAGAGATATCAAATGACAATCAAATGCATACCAAATTTTGAAGTTTGAAAAATAGAAAAGTCAGGGACTAATGAGCCGGTACCCTAGTCCAGTGCCATAGTTTTTATCAAGATCTGGGAATCTTGTCTACAACCTGTTCCTGCTGTTCCAGAGATTTTTTTGTTGCGGGATCTAGAGGACTAATGAGCGAGCCCTTGAGTCTAGGTCCCTATTTTCTTCTCTGATCTGCACTTCTGATAGTTTACACTACTCTCCTGTAACTCCACTTTTTTCTACTTTCGCAACCTGTAACCTATAATCATGAAAAAATAGGTTGGGGGTTGTGGTGTTTAGAGGCTTGCCTCAGTCAATCCCTAGAGAGACATTCAAGTCTTCTTAACACTGTTGTCAGATAAAGAGTGCGTATCCCTGCAGGATAAAGGGAAAATCCAAATGATAAATGACAAAAAGTACAATTGATATCACCTTGTAGTGAAGATCTCATGGAAGGAAGATGTTCTTCATGCCATGAGATGGATGCCAAATCTGTAAATACAAACACAAGAACAATGCTCTACTCTTCCACACAATGAATATTTTGAATGCTCTAGAATCACAAGTATGCATAAAATCCATCTCTAGTTTACAAATGAACCCTAATCATGCTTATATATGCAACTACAAACATTCCCGCTAAGAATTTCGTAATTCAAACTTACCATGTCAGCATAGGACCTAAGTAATGGTCATAAACTGACACTTTGAAATTGGTCCTAACCCAAAATAGGGCAGGACTAGGGCACGGGCACCCAAGTCCTCCCCCCTATTTCAAGCAAGATTTATGTTAAGTGCATCCCTTGAGTCCCAATTGCCATGAAACTCCAGGGTTTTTTCATCGGGGGTCATCAAAATCATGTAAGATGCTCTAAATGCATTCTAAAGGACCTAGGAGCTAAACCATAAAAGGAAAAAGCCCCCAAGGTTACTTTTTCCAACATAACATTTAGCCCCCACTTTAATGTATGTATAAATGCAAGGCCAATACATGCAATAAGGTATGGTCAACAAACACAACAAACATGCCAAGCACGGAGAAGACACACCAATCACAGTGAAGACAGTAATAAGCATGCAAAACATAGAGAAGACTAGTCACGCAAAATATGGAGAAGATAACATTGAAGACATGCAAACACAGTGAATGCAGTGAAGACAATGATGATTTTATTTTTCTTTTTCTTTTCCATTTTCATATATATGAAATGCAGATGCAAGTACAGGGAAAGTAAACACACCACCCATAATGTAGGAGGGACTCATCACCACCAGTCTTTAAACTGCATATGGGGCAACAAACATGCAAAACAAATCAAGCACGCCATACAAATCAAGCACGCCATACAAATCAAGCACGCCATACAAATCAAGCATGCCATACAAATCCCAAAGCATAGGAGGGACTCATTGCCACTAGTCTTTAAACTGTGCTTGGGAATAAACACACAATACACACACACTTAGAAGACATAGAAAAAACACAACAGACAAGCGATGGAGTGTTCCTATTTCTAGGTTCATCAAAATCTCAAGCACATTATAGGCACACATCGATCATTGCGCTTCGCCACAACAATCACCGAAAACACACTTAAGGGTTGAGTTAGTCACATAACTGCTAACCTGCCTCCACAGAGGACTTTTTGAAAATGACAGGATGTGCACTCTCCATGAGAAATACACCATCCCCGCCTCCACAGAGGGCTTAAGATAAAAAGGATATACATGATATATCACCTCCACAAAGGGCTTAAATGTTTGTAAGTTGATTTCAAACAAATCTCAAAGTGCAGGAGGGACTCATTGCCACTAGTCTTTAGACTGCACTTGAGAGGAAACATGCTTTGCTAGCATCTAAAATAGATAACTTATCTTATATATGCCCCCACCTTAAGGTGGCTGATATCATGTACCAATATCAAGCACATTAAGGTAGGAAGAAAACACACAAGGGAGAACGAGCTCTCACAAGGCCCATGCCCCCCGGAGGTGACATGTACTTTACGATCACAAAATGTTCCCACAAACGCATTCTTGCAAGAAATCGTGTTAGTGTCCATATAATCATGATAAACAACAATGCATATGATCAATCACATAAAGAATCAAGGAATGCAAGATTCAAGATAGACAAAGTGCATAGAGTAGCAGTATTGTTATGTTTTGTAATATATAACAACCCCATCATCATGTATGGACTAGATCCATTTTTTGATTACTTGCTAAAGGGACACCAAGTCCGTATCAGTATAAAATGTTTTTCATCATCCGCCCGCTAGATAGAAACACTAGAGGAAGGGAAACAATAAATCGAGAGAGGAGAAACAAGTGCCTTAGGGACAATCACATAGGAGGGTGACCCCAAGTCACCAACCACAACGCTATGTCCATAAGACACAACACACAACAGTGAAAATAGCGGAGAAGCAATATAGAAGAATGATGATACAAATAGAAGAAGGTCACAATAGAGGCGGTTGCCTAGTATCCTTGACCTTACAAGAGAATAAAGGGTTGTCCTAGGAGGCCTAAACAACACATAGCACATCATGGGGGAAACACAACATGAGAGATAAAGGGTTAGAAATACTTACCTATTGAGAGAAGCTAGTCTAGACTTTAGATCTTGCGATCATCTTGGAGAGATGCTCTATCAAGTTTTGCGCAAAGCTCGAGTGGTTCTTATGAGAGTCTTGTTTTTTGTCATGAAATCCACTTAATGCTTGTTTATCAGATTCTTGTGTATGTGATACCTTTTGTTACTTGTGAGGACAAGAACCACTATTATTTCCAACTAATGACAATCTTTGTACTCTTTTCCAATTTTTAGCTAGCTTTCTTTGTTGAGTTCGTCTATCATAGTAATAAGGACTATCTTGTACTATATCAATCTTTTCTTGTGTTATAGTCTCTTATTTGGTTGTTCTATTTGTCTTTCTAATGTATTTTGGTTATCTCCTAATCCTTGTAAAGATAATGGAGGAGTAACCTCAGCATAAATTCCTTTTCCGTGTAGACGAGGTGGGTTATACAACTTTTCCTTATCCACTTCTATTATACCCACGATGTTATCATATTCCAAATAATCCTCATCGTCTACTTCCACTATACTCTGTTCCATCATATTGTTATAGTATGCTTAGCAAAAGGATTAGTAAAGATTTGTAAATTCTAATTCGGTGGAGCAACCGACTTATTTCCATTGTCATTCACACCTGATACTTGTATAACATTTGAGTCGATGAGGTCTTGTATTTCATGTTTAAGATGCATACATCATTCAGTATCATGTCCTTGTTGTGGATGAAAATGACAAAAGGCATTAGCATCAAAATAAGGTCCTTGAGTTTTATTAGGATCCAAAGGTTTAATCAGGGGAAGCTTCATTAGATTATTACTGACAACTTGATTCATGATAGAATGATAGGACTCAGATATCAGAGTAAACTTTCTTTGCTGATATGGTGCCTTCGGATTTGTGATAAAAGACACTTGAGAAAAGTTATTTGAATTCAATCCATTAACCTTAATGAAAATCCTATTATTTCTCTTAAAGTTGTTTGTGATGGTCCACCCGTGGATTGACCAACTTGAGCTGATGAGTTTTGGTTTTCATACTGACTAGATGAAAGTTGATAATCACGAAGGGTAGTACATAAATGTTGAAAGGAGTTATACTTCATCAAGAGAATCTTATCACAGATGTTAGGTTGTAGATTTGTAATAAACATCTTCTGAACATCCTCATCCTTCATCTGATATTGAATTTGTGCATAGAGAGCTTGATATCAAATAATAAACTCAATTAACTTCTCTTTCAGACCTTGCTTGCAATAAACTAAATCGATCAAAGAGATTTGAGGTCCAATGTTTGCTTGAAAATGTTGTAAAAATTGGTCAACTAACTACGAAAAGGAATGTATTGAATTCAGAGGTAAAGAGCAAAACCATTCTAAAGTAGTATCTTTGAGAGATCGCTGGAAGAGTTTTGCTAACAAGTCCTCTTCAAAGTAGAAATCACTACACATAGCCGTGAATGCTGCCACATGAGTATTAGGATCATCTTTTCCACCATATTTTTCAAAGTGAGGGGTCTCAAACCTCTTAGGAAGAGGAGTTCTAAAATTTGCATAAGATAGGGGATTACGGGCATAATAAGTTGGTATATTAGGTTGTGGAGAATTTATCAAGTTTGTCACTTTTTGTTGTAAAGAAGTCATGCCTTGCAAAAGTTGGTTTAAGATGGCATCATTGGGAGATGCGGTTTGCTGCGAGGAATTACAACCAAAGTCAGGGGGATTGAGCCTGAGTAGCGATAAGAGGAGGCTGTGAATAGCTCAGTGGTGGTTGGACATAGTGATAGGTGGAAGGTGGCCGTGAATAACTGTATGTAACATGTGGTTGAGAATAAGTATTCATAGAAGAGGTCCCCTTAGAAACCGAGTTCTAATAATTAAATCCCACAACTTTGTAATTTTGTGAACTAGTTCCATTAGATACTCCAATACCAATGGTATTATTACTACAAGCATTTGCATTAGTTGTTAAAATTGTCGATGTAAATGTAGACATTCCAGTGGTCGGTATAGGTGTCGATACTTGTGTATGAGATGGTGGCAACATGTTTTTAATACCATTCACACATTCAGTAATCGACATAACATTAGTTTGCACAATATTTGTTAAACCTTGAATGACATTTATACCATCTTATCCTTCTTTTATCAATTCTCTTATGTTATGAATCATCGATATAACTTCTTCCGCTATCCTTTCAGTTTCAACAAATGCTTGAAAATCGGCTAACTCTTTATCAAGTTTGTTTATTTCCTCATTAGGTACATGTGTGACCACCTCAATAGTGTCATCAATATCATGAAATACGTGATCTTCCATAGTGGTTGTAGGAGGTATAGGATCTTACAAAATTTGTGTCTCTCCTTTTGTAAAGAAGGTATTCACTAGATTTTCAGAGGTGGGAATGTCGAATTCTTCAAAAGCACTAGATCCCATGAGTCTTATACTTATTCTTAAAGGGATATTTATATTAGGGAAGAAAATTATAATACTCATGCAAAAGCATGCAACACAAAATGCACAAACTAATAGAACAAACCCTAGGAGCAAAATATGTTTAAGATCCAAAATGCTTGATTTTTTGACTTTTTTCAATGCAAATCACTAGGAGAAAAGGTGTTGTGAAAAATTTCAAGAGGGAAAAAAAATAATATGCATAATAACAGTCCTATAAATCCATAATATCCTTCACAACACACTTTTGATGCAAACCTAGAGTGATGACAAGTCAAAACCTAGTGAAAATACACTAAAAGATGCAATTTTTCACAACTTTTCAATGCAAAGTCCCAATAAAAAGGGTGTTGTAAATAATTTTAGGAGGTTAAGAAGATTATAAAAGTAATATCAGTCACATAAACTAATAAAATCTATCACAGCATGCTTGGAGTGCAAATCTAGGTCAAACCCTAGGGAAAATATAGTCAAAATATGCAAATTTTCACCAAATTTTTAATGTAAGAGCCTAATAAAAAGGTGTTGTAAATAATTTTAGGAGGGGAAGAAGATAATAACCCTAATAATAGCCAATTAGTGCAGAAAAATCCTTTACAACATGCCTATGGTGCAAATCTAGAGAGACAATAAGGCCAAAATCTAGTGAAAAAGCAAGGTTTTCAAACCCTAGGCATGAAATTTTGCAAGCAAACCACTATGATGCAACACTATAGTTAGAAATAAATCCTAATGAGTGTTTTAAAAGGGTATTAAAATCTGAAACAAGATTTTGACTACAAACCCTAGCTAATGCAAAACTAGGTTATATGAAAAAATGCACAATTTCAAGCAATTTTAAATAGTTTAAGCATGAAAATGAAATCTAAATGAATGATGAATGAAAATTTTCTGTAAATTAAATCACATCTGATGATAATGAAGAAATTTATTGAAATTAAATGCAAACTACTTAAAATTATTTAAAAATGAAAGCTAAAAATGCTAATTTTTTCAAAAAATTTCAAAATTTTCAATTTTTTTTTGTAATTTTTTGAATGCAATAAGATGAATAATTATATGAATGAATGAAATGAATGTAAATCTAAAGCACAACACTCAGAAAGGTGCCAAAAAGTCTAAAAACATAGGTTCACCAAAATGTTTAGGATGAAAAATAAGAGGATTTGTGTTTAGGGTTGATTTTGATGGTTTGTGTTGACCCTCCTTTCACCACTATACATTCAAGGACATTCAACTGAGTAGGAAGTCTATTACAAATCTCTTGTCACTTGGAACATAGGGGAAGATTGGAATTGTATGATTTTGTTGTTTAATTAAGTCCAATTATGCTCAAAACCCTAATTATATGAATTCGTGAAAAAATAGACAATTACAGAAAATGATTGCACACAGAGATATCAAATGACAATCAAATGTGTACTAGATTTCAAAGTTTAGAAAATAGAAAATTCAGGAACTAATGAGTGGGCGCCCTAGTCTAGTGCCACAATTTTTGTCGAGATCTGGGAATCTTGTCTGCAACCTGCTCCTGCTATTCCAAAGATTTTTTGTTGCAGGATCCAGAGGACTAATGAGCGGGCGCCCAAGTCCAGGTCCCTATTTTCTTCTCTAATATGCACTTCTAATGTGTTGTGCCTTGCACACATGCCCCATTTCAAAAAAATAGGGACCCCCCTCTTTCAATTTTTTTTAAATACACCTGGTAAACTTTTTAACTTGACCGGCGACACTGGTGCGACACGCCCTCCGGCTCCACATGAATGATTTTTCCTAGAACAATAAACTAGTGAGGCCACAACATGGGGGACCTCATCCCCTAGCAAGAACACTTCAAACCCATGAGCTCGTTGGCCCAGCGAAGGTGTAAACCCTGTGAGCTCATTGGGCCAATGGGGTTTTGAACTCTGGTGGCCACCACTACAACCGAGCGACTTAACCACTGAACCACGCCCTTATCGGCAACCCCCCTCTTTCAAATTTGGTCTAGAGTGTCAAGAAAGATTTTTCACCTCCTAAGTAGTCAAGTGGTTAAAGTGCATTTTTGGAATGTTTGAATGACAATGTTGAAAATCATTTCAAGGATTTGCTAAATTAGATCTTTGTATCTCTTTCAATGGCTTTGAATAGCCCTTTTGTGCTGATTTAACTCCCAACTAACCTTTGCGCTGATTTACCTCATAATTGACTTTGTGCTAAAAAACCTTCATCACCGACTCAGCCGCTAATTTCCCTCCTGACGGACTTTTGCGCTTAAATCAATTGTCTTCGACTTGTGCTATATTGTTTGATCACTGACTAAATTAGAGGATACCAAAATGCTTGCAAGTCCAAAGAGCCCCAAAGTCCTGCAAAAGACATAAAATTGAGTCTGTTGTCACAGTGCTAAAAAGACTTTTCGCCGACCAAGTTTGTCACACCCAATTTACTCGTCAAGTTAGAGCGAACGAAAAGTCGTGTGAAACCCTAATCTACCTTCAAGCGTTTTCGCTGCCGTTGCCCTCAAACTCGATCCCATGACCATGTCCTACCTGTGTATCGCAGGCACATTTTCTACAACTGATAGGGAGGACTCTAGGCTGCCTGCTCTGCATCCTGTAGGTGTACAAGACTGTTTGACAACACTAGCCTTCCTACCAATTCAAAGTGCTAAAAGACATACTCCTTTGCAGAGATGGAAAACTCTACTTTTCTGGTTGGTGTGGGACACATACCTTGTCCTCACTACTTCCAAGATACTGCCTCAATGGCACATAACTTTCTGAGCCCGTTGCCCACCCTTCTCACTCTGTTCAAGGGTCTGGATTGCTTGGTGCTCACTTTCTTTCTCTCTACTTTTCCACCCTGCAAATCTATTTTCCTACTTGTTTAACTAGCCGAACTCCTCACTGAGCTCGCCTAGAACAAGCATACATTGCCTCTAGCCAGCAATCCGACCACCCCACAAAAGAAAAACAAACAAAAATCATGGCTCTGCTTGATGACCTCCATACTGTATAGTGGAACTTGAGGAGTCATCAAAACAGAGTCATGGTTTGCAAAAGAAAACAAAATTGCAGAAACAGAAAGACTAATCTACTTCAGAATGGTAAACTGAAAACAGAAAAGAAAATACACAGATGATCGAACTGCTGTACTTTATTTCTATTCAAAAATTCTGATTACATCAAAATGCTTCACACACCAAAATTCACTTCTTTGATTCTTCTTCTGCTGAACTCCTCTACAGAAAGAATGCTACATTTTATATCTCTGCTCATGTCCGTTATAGGACAATTCAACTTCCATATCGGTTGGTATTCCAACTGTCCAGCAATTCGGTTACGCTCTGTCCCACTACCACTTGACAATTCGCATTCATGAGAACTTTTAGTCCCACATGCACCCATTCAAATCAGCCACTGCGGTTTATATATCCGTCGGCTTAGTAAACTCTTGTCGGCACTTTTGCTGCCGACGACCCCTGTCTACCCCCATCAGTACAACTCAAACTGTAGGCACAACATTCAACCATGAACTCCAATAGTCCCTTGTCTCACCGATACCAAGTCTTCACCCTTCGTCGGCGTGACCACTGTGCATCGGCCTAAAGCCTTAAAGCTACGCCGATAGAAGTCCTTGCACCGACGTCCAACTCCATCAGAGTAACACATAGCTATCGGAGTGACTTTCACAGCCATCGCCGATAGCAAGCCTCATACCAATGACAAGCCTCGGCAACACTTCATCAGATAGACAATTAATATCAGTGACACCCACATCCTTCACCGATAGTGATTCTCATGCTGATGGCCTTCACCAACCTTTACCACTCCATCGGGGTAACACCAAGCGATCGGAGACACAACCACAGGCTCCGCCGATGACCACCCTCATGCCGATGGACATCACACATCGGTAAGACCTTCTCCTTCGGCCTAACCTTCATACCTCCTCTCGATATGCATCTCACGCCGATAAGTGTCTTCGTTGGCAAGACCTACTTTATCGGTGGGACACTAGCTGTCGATATAGTTTCTCAATGCTCGGCCGATGAGCTCTCTCACTCCGATGGACCCAATTTGTAAAAGCATCAACTTCTTCCCGCGCCTTCCCAATTTGAAAACAAAACCTCACACCAAATATATGCAAAACTATATACACATGGGCTCTAAGCCCTTGGTGCTCCTGCACCGTACTCCCCTGTGTGGAAAGAAGCTATGTCACCTCCGGTGACAATGAGGCAAAATCAATGCCCCTCTTTTTGAATTCTGACTCTGCAACCTAGGTAGCTTCTGCTTCAGGCAACTGTTTCCATTTGACCAAATGCTCCATGTAGACGCCATGTCTGGTCTGCTTTTGTACTCTTGAATCCAGTATTCTCTCTGCCTGCAGTTTGGGTTTTAGTGGCAAAGTCACATCTTTTGCTGTCTGTTCCTTCTCTGAAATGGATCCATCTATTGCTGACTGAGGACCCCTGTATTGCACCAGGTCTTGGACATTAAACACTGGTGAGATTGCCAAATCTTCTGGCAATTCAATTCTGTATGCATTATTTCCATACTTGTTCAGTATTCTGCAAGGACCAATTCTCCTCATCTACAGTTTGGTTGGCGTGCCTTTTTGCATTCTGGCTTTGTTCAAGTGCACCATAACCAGATCACCAACCTCAAACTGAATATCCCTTCCGTGGGCATCTACTCTATCCTTGATCTTCTGTGTGTTCTCTGTCAAGGTTTTCTTCACCTACTCATGCATTTCTTTCATGGATTGTGCAAAATCCTCTGCATGTCCACTTCTATTCTCCATGTTTCCCATATTTCTGAGCTCACATATACCTCTGGGATGCATTCCATAGACTATTTCAAATGGACTCTTACCAGTAGTCCTATTCACACTATCATTATAGGCAAATTCTGCCTGATGAATGACAAGATCCCAACTCTGTCCATATTCTTTGGTTATACACCTTAACAGGTTGCCCAATGTCTTGTTTACCACCTCTATCTGACCATCTGTCTATGGGTGATATGCTGAACTGAATGACAAATTTGTCCCCAATCTCTGCCACAATGTTTTCTAGAAATGCCCCATGAATTTAGCATCTCTGTCAGACACAATACTTGCTGGAAGTCCATGAATTCTGATCACTTCTCTGAAAAACAAGTGTGCTATATGACTGGCATCATGAGTCACTTTGTAGGGAATGAAATGACTCATCTTGCTAAACCTGTCCACAACTACATATATGCTGTCATAACCAGTCTTAGTCTTAGGCAAACCAACTACAAAATCCATACTTACACATTCCCATGGCCTGGAAGGAATGGGTAAGGGTTAGTACAGTCCTGCATTTGAAGTGGTTCCCTTAGCCTTCTGACATACGATACACTGCTCTACATACCTTCTGATGTCTTTGTGTATCCTTGGCCAATAATAGAACCTTTGGACTAACTCCAGTGTCTTATTCAGACCAAAATGGCCACTCAGACTACCATTGTGCTTCTCCTGTATGAGATTTTCTCTCATAGATCCTCTTGGCACACATAATTGTCCACCTTTGAATAGCAATCCCTTCTGTAAGGTGAAATCTACAAACTCACTGTGAAAGTGATTCACAAAATCTTGACATACCTTGTATGCCTCAGCAAAATCTTCATCATCTTGGTAAAGATTCTTGAAATCTTCAACTCCAATGCTCTTCAATTGCACTTCCTGTACTGTGAGCAATCTTCTGCTCAAAGCATCTGCAACTTTGTTCAGCTACCCCTTCTTATGCTTAATTGTAAAGGTATAAGATTGCAGGTACTCCATCCATTTGATATGCCTGCTGCTTAACTTATCCTGTGAGTTTAGAAAACTCAGAGCTTGGTTATCTGTGTAGACAACAAATTCTTTAGGCAGGAGATAATGTCTCCACTTCCTCAATGCTTGGACTAGAGCATACAACTCTAAGTCATACGAAGAGTACTTACTCTTTGCTTCATTCAGCCTCTCACTGAAAAAGGCTACAGGTCTATTTTCCTAATTTAGCACTGCTCCTACAGCTATATTACTTGCATCACATTCAATAGTAAATAGCTTATCAAAACTAGGCAACAACAAAATAGGTTGTGTTGCTACCTCTTTCTTCAACCTTTCAAAACTTCTATCTGCAGCTGGTGTCCATCTGAATTTTGCTTCATTCCACCCTTAATTGTATCCAACATGGGTGCACATATTCCACTGAAATTTTGGATAAACTTTCTGTAAAACTGGGCTAAGCCATGAAAACTTCTCACCTCTGTAGCTGCTCTGGGAGTAGGCCAGCTCAATATGGCTTCTACTTTGGACTTGTCCATCTTCAACTCTCCCTGGGACACCACAAAACCAAGGTATACCAATTCCTACTTCATGAATTCACACTTCTCCAGATTGATGGTTAGTTGTTCATCATGTAATTTTTGCAAAACAGTATTTACATGTTCTAGATGTTCTTCCTTGGTCTGACTAAAAATTAGAATATCATCTAGAAAAACAACAACAAATTTACCAATGTAATCCTTTAGGACTTCATTCATGAGTCTCATAAAGGTACTGGGTGCATTTGATAGACCAAATGGCATAACAAGCCACTCATACAGCCCTTCGGTGGTCTTGAAGGCTGTCTTCCACTTGTCTCCTTCCTTGATTCTTATTTGGTGGTAACCACTCTTCAGGTCTATCTTGGTGAAATACTTTGCTTTTCCAATACAGTCCATGAGATCTTCAATTCTGGGAATTGGGAATCTATACCTTATAGTTATCTTGTTTATGGCTCTGGCATCTGTGCATAATCTCCATGATCCTCCTTTCTTGGGTGCCAATACTGTGGGCACTGCGCAAGGACTAATACTCTTCCTGATCAATCCTTGATCTAGCAACTCCTGCACTTGCCTGGAAATCTCTTTGTGCTGATCTGGAGTCATCTTGTAAGGTGCCTTGTTTGGCAAAGATGCCCCTGGAATCAGGTCTATCTGATGGCTTATTGCTCTCTGTGGAGGCAATGTAGCTGGTGTACCATCACTAATTATGCCTTTATACTTCTCTAGTATAGGCTGCATTTCTTTGGGAATCTCTGTCTTCTTATCCTGCTGTCCTTCTTTTGGTTTTACTATGATGGCATAACCAATACCATCCTCCTTAAGAGTATTCAGAAACTCTTTTCCACTCACAACCAAGATATTAGGACTCTTTGTCTGAACTGCATCTTCATCTTCCAATGACTGAATTTTATAGGTGACACCATCCTTCTGAAAAGAATAGGCATTCTTCTCACCATCATGTACTGCTTTTCGGTCATACTGCCATGGTCTGCCCAATAAGAGATGGCACACATCCATGGGTAGTATATCACATAATACATTATCCTTATAGCCATCTATACTAAACTCTACCCAACTTTGTTCATTCAGTACCACATGTTGACCCTTATTCAACCATGTGACTCTATATGGGTTTGCATGAGTAATTCTTTTCAAATTCAGTTTCTTAACTGCTTCATCAGAAATAATATTATCAGTAGATCCTGAGTCTATGATAATTTTACATACCTTATTCAAAATCTTGCACTTGATTCTAAATAGTGCTCTCCTCTGGCTTGGTTCAGACTTTACTGGTTCCTTCATCAAGGTTCTCCTTATCATCAGGTTCTCTCCATCTTCTGAGTTCAGATTGACCTCAGGTAACTGGCTGCTGGATGCATTGTCTTGGACATAGTGATTCCTCTTATCACCTCCTTGAGAAGAGGATGTGGTCTTTTCTGGACACCTATATGCCGAATGACCTAGATTGCCACAGTTGTAACACTTCATGTTGGTGAAATAGGATCCTCTGCCTGATCCTCCTGACCTTCCTCTGTTAGATCCTCTTCCTCTGTGGTTTCCTCTACCACTTGACTCCCCACTCTGCTCTGTGAGTTTGGATTCTGCTTGGGATCTATTGTCAGCATTCCTTCCACCAAAACCTCCTCTGTGTCCTCTGTTATCTCTGCCTCTTCCTCTTCCTCTGCTATTTGAGTCTTGTTTCCTCTTGTTCTTTTCCTCTACTTTCAGTGCCAGCTGATAGCATTTTTGCACTGTGGTAGGGCACATGAAACTGATTTCTTCTTGTATATTCCACTTCAGACCGTTAAGGTACCTTGCTACCTTTATGCTTTCATCCTCCATTACTTTGGACCTTAAGCATAGCTTTTGGAATTCTTCAGTGTATGCACTGACATCTAATTCTTTTTGTCTTAGATTATGTCTCTTCCTGTGCAGCTGTATTTCATAATCTTCTGGCATATATGCTTCTTTAATTTTAGCTACCATTCCCTTCCAAGTAGCTATGGGCTTCTTATCTTCTTTTGCTCTTTCAGTCTGCACAAATTTCCACCAGGTTAAGGCAGCTCCCCTGAGTCTGGATTTGGCCACCTTTACTTTCTGTGCCTTGCTTACACCATCACATTCAAAGTGATTTTCAAGTCCTTCTATCCACTCCATGACCAAATCTGGGTCCATTTTCCCACTGAAAAGTGGTACTCCTTCCAATGTTTTACCACTCATTGCTTTCAAAGCTTTCAAGAATGGTTCTTCTTCCAACTTAGGATCAGGTGTGGGCTCTTCATCTTCTACAGATACACCTTTTCCCTTATCCTTAGAATATTTAACTCTCTGGCTGACTTCTTCAGTCTTTTGCAACATTAAGCCTAGCTTACTCTCCATTTCTGCTAGTCTTTCTTGTAGGAGTCTATTCTCCTCTTCTTGATCTTCAACTTTCTTTGCTAACTCTGCATTAGTCACCATTTTCTTGGATGAACTAACAGACTCACTTGAACTCGGTGATGACATACAACTCTTCTATTCCTATCTAGGAATAACCCAAATCTTACTGCTCTGATACCAATTTGATAGGGAGGACTCTAGGCTACCTGCTCTGCATCCTGTAGGTGTACAAGACTGTTTGACAACATTAGCCTTCCTACCAATTCAAAGTGCTAAAAGACATACTCCTTTGCAGAGATGGAAAACTCTACTTTTTTGCTTGGTGTGGGACACATACCTTGTCCTCACTACTTCCAAGATACTGCCTCAATGGCACATAACTTTCTGAGCCCGTTGCCCACCCTTCTCACTCTGTTCAAGGGTCTGGACTGCTTGGTGCTCACTTTCTCTCTCTACTTTTCCACCCTGCAAATCTATTTTCCTACTTGTTTAACTAGCTGGACTCCTCACTGAGCTCACCTAGAACAAGCATACATTGCCTCTAGCCAGCAATCCGACCACCCCACAAAAGAAAAACAAACAAAAATTATGGCTCTGCTTGATGACCTCCATACTGTACAGTGGAACTTGAGGAGTCATCAAAACAGAGTCATAGTTTGCAAAAGAAAACAAAATTGCAGAAATAGAAAGACTAATCTACTTCAGAATGGTAAACTGAAAACAGAAAAGAAAATACACAGATGATCGAACTGTTGTACTTTATTTCTATTCAAAAATTTTGATTACATCAAAATGCTTCACACACCAAAATTCACTTCTTCGATTCTTCTTCTGCTGAACTCCTCTATAGAAAGAATGCTACATTTTATATCTCTGCTCATGTCCGTTACAGGACGGTTCAACTTCCATATTGGTTGGTATTCCAACTGTCCAGCAATTCGGTTATGCTCTGTCCCACTACCACTTGACAGTTCGCATTCATGAGAACTTTTAGTCCCACATGCACCCGTTCAAATCAGCCACTGCGGTTTATATATCCGTCGGCTTAGTAAACTCTTGTCGGCACTTTTGCCACCGACGACCCCTGTCTACCCCCATTGGCACAACTCAAACTGTCGGCACAACATTCAACCATGAACTCTGATAGTCCCTTGTCTCATCGATACCAAGTCTTCACCCTTCGTCTGCATGACCACTGTGCATCGGCCTAAAGCCTTAAAGCTATGCCGATAGAAGTCCTTGCACCAATGTCCAACTCCATCGGAGTAACACATAGCTGTCGGAGTGACTTTCATAGCCATCACCGATAGCAAGCCTCATACCGATGACAAGCCTCGGCAACACTTCATCGGATAGACAATTAATATCGGAGTGACACCCACATCCTTCACCGATAGTGATTCTCATGCCGATGGCCTTCACCAACCTTTACCACTCCATCGGGGTAACACCAAGTGATCAGAGACACAACCACAGGCTTTGCCGATGACCACCCTCATGCTGATGGACATCACACATCGGTAAGACCTTCTCCTTTCGCCTAACCTTCATACCTCCTCCTGATATGCATCTCACGCCAATAAGTGTCTTCGTTGGCGAGACCTACTTTATCGGTGGGACACTAGCTGTCGATATAGTTTCTCAATGCTCGGCCGATGAGCTCTCTCACTCTAATGGACCCAATTTGTAAAAGCATCAACTTCTTCCTGCGCCTTCCCAATTTGAAAACAAAACCTCACACCAAATATATGCAAAACTATATACACATGGGCTCTAAGCCCTTGGTGCTCCTGCACCAACAACTAACCAGGTAGGGTTTTTACCTCACTCTTTTGAGCTTTTGCTATATGCAGTTAGGGTTTCATTCAAGTACATTTTTCTTCTGAGAAACACATTTGGGGTTTCAACTAGGGTTTTATGCATAAATTGTTTGTTTCTCCCTTGAAGCATAGTTTAAACTTCTCCTTGAAAACATAGTTGGATTGCCATTGACTAAATAGGATAATTTAACTAGGCTTGGACATAGTTTGGACAAAATTTGAACCTTTTCATAAAATGGAGAATCATCTGGCCTTTGCACCAAAATTGAGACTGACCAACTTATAAACATTTCGGGTCATCCAATCGGTCAACGGCCGTGAAAACCCGCACTACGCTTTAAAACACATTTAGCGCTGAAAACTTTGACATCCAACCTACATAGCTTTTGCCTCATTAACGGATTAGATCGGCAGGACCTAAAAACCCTGCAAAATTTAAAAAGCTACTTAGCGATAAAAACCTTTTACACTGACCTTGCTCTAACAGACTCCATCGCTGACTTGGTCAGACACCTAGAATATCTCCGCAAGTTGGTGACATCCCAAAATCCCGCTAGAAACAATAAAAATGGCTCTACGCTAAAATTAATCCTATCCAACCTTGCGCTAAAACACGCCTTCACCGACTCAGTCAGTTGACCCCAAATATCAGGCAAGTCTGACAAAGCCAAATCCTGCGCAAGCATAGTAAAAGTGATCTCAGTCATATTGTGCTAAATTTTAACCGACTAACTAAACAACCAACTTAAGGTTGGTGATCATCGAATATCATGCAAGTTGGTCAATCAAGAAACCCGTACAAAGGTAAATAAACATATAAACACTGATAGATCCTTGGTTGGATGAGCCCATTTTCCCCGCTGAGGTCAGTGGACCTCAATAGTAGCGCTTTCCTGCATATAGGTCAATTGACCCTGAAATTAGTGCAAATGGTAAAAAATGATTGTTTTTAAAGAACTTTCAAAAGGGAAGATGTCTGAAATGATGTAATTAATGTTGCAAACATAGGTAATGATGTTTTTCATGCTTCCAATGAGATTTCTTGCAACATTGATGGTTTTCTTTGCATGCATTAATGGTGAATTGCTATGAAGTAAGTGTAGTGATAATAAACTGTTAGATTTATGATTCTTTAAAAGGCATATAAGTAGCATTAGCATATTCATTAAATTCATTTTGAACATGCAAAAAAGTTTAGTAGTCCACTTGGTAATCTTAGATCTCAGACTTAGGATTTTGTATAAAGTTCTTAAGGTATCAAACTTATAAGGTCCAGTCCTTCAGATTAGATGACTGCTCGAGCTCAAACCATGGAGTACGAGTTCAAGGGAATCCCTCCAGAGACAAAGGTTCACTTCGGATGGAGTGATGTAGGGGACACAGATCTAGGTCACATAGACTTGGATGACTTCAGATTGAGAATCTTTGGCCCAAATCCAACTCCTAGGGCCAAAAACACTTAAAGATAGTGGTATTACACAAGTTGTTGCCTTCCCTACCTTAGTACAATGTGTAGAGATAATAGTAACATGTGCAGATAGGTATGATGTTATGACAAGGACAATTCAAACCACCAATGGGGATATCCTGGCTGATTTAAGTCCACCCTCTCTGGCTGAGACTTTTGATATTCCATGGCACACAGTTATGACCATGCCAGACAAACAAGGATTAGAGGAGACTTACAATAAGGATGTGAATGGATGCAGAAAACATATGAATGATCATTGGATGAAAAGTAGAAGGTCTACCATGAGTAAATATCCCCAAGTGCTATATCGAAGTGACTTCCATGATGAGATAGGGGATTTGATAACCTTTTTAAGCAGAATATATGGGCTACCAACAACCTCCACTTTTGAAGAATGGATGTTTGCCATCATAATTGAGATACTAAAAGGCACTATGTTCCATTGGTCCCAAATTCTCAGTGACAACATTCATGAGGCCTTCAGTAACTTCAAAGAGAAGAGATACTTTAGATGGACATCCTATGTTGTCTACGCACTAGCAAGGAGAAATCACTATGTTGGGTTGTCCAAAGTAGGAGAAGTTGGAAATGGTGAGCAGACCCAAGTAAAAGTATAGGAGTGTTAACCTCAGCTGACCTCATCTCAATCTTTGATTCATTTTAAAAGGGTGAATGATGCTTTTACGATGTATATAGCCAGATTGTAGCAAGGTAATACAACCTTGAGGATTTCCACTGAAGCAATGAATGAAGTAGCCAGATATGGTAGGTGGTACATCCAATTTGAAAAGTTTACATATCTAAGAGTGCAAGGTTTCACTGGGATTACTTATAGACTTCCCAGATATCCTGATGACAAAACAGTGCTCCTAGAATTGACTAGGCAATTGATACCTTGTGCTAAGAAACTCAAGCACTTACACAAAACTAATGTTTAGTTTCTCATCAGGTTTGGTAAGGGGAATTATGCATGCCCTTCCTTGGCATCAGCTGAAGACTCTAATAAGGAACTTCAACTTCTTAACCTACACAACTACAATTCAAGGGATCACTTTGATCCAAATAAAGTGATGGGAAGATTTGTAAGTAAGAAATTGTTTCACAAGATACATATTGAGGACTTTTTGGCCAATTGCATGGATGAGTATGAAGTAATGAAAAAGGATCATTCAAGGCTATCTCTGGCCTTCATCAAGATGTTCCACATTATTGCAGTACCTGACCAGTTAGAGGATGATGAAAATGTCATGGTTAGAGGAACCTGGGAAGCCTAATACCGTCAATGAATCACAGTGCCAAATTGGGCTAATGTAGAGGAAAGTTCTTTAGATATCATAATGAAAGAACCAATCATATTGAGCAAGGCCTAGTTAAGAGGCCAGGTAGCTTCTTTGGAGAGACAAGGAGTGTAGCTTACCTACACTACATTAGAATCAGACAAGGACTCCGGAGGTGAAGAAGATGAACCAATAAACAACACAGATGAGGCTGAGCCAATTGAGAAGCAGAAATTAGATAGTGAGGAACATACATCTTTGGTAGGGAAGGCAAAGGAAGTTAAGAAGCCACCTGCAAAGCCTCCTTCTAAGAAAGACCAGTCTCCTTCCACCAGGACAAGAGCCTCTAAGAAGAGAGCTATGCCAAGTGGTCCTGGGGAAGGTTCCAAAACAAAGAAAGTGAAGGTAAAAGAGGTAACTGAGGAAGATGCCACCACTCAATGAGATACTAATCTACCAACCTCCCCATCTCCTACTACTCCAAGTGTAAGCATGGCTACCTCTACTTGTATAGCTTCTACTGCTGCTTCTCCCACCATAGCTTCTACTACTATTGTACCTTCACCCATGACATCAGTTGCTACTTTCCAAGAAACATCCTCTGCTACCACCTCTCCTTCTTCCTCTAGTTCAACTATTTCCTGCTCATTAGTAATTTCTTCCAATGACCCTAGCAGTCCCATTTCCTCCACTGCTGCCACCTCATGTTCTTCCACCACTATTACACCTTCACCTTCTACTTCTTCCACTCAATTATCCACCACCACGACACTACCTTCCATTTCCACCATTCTTTCACCTTCTCTCCCTTTGCCTTCGCTACCTTTTTCCTCTCTCCTTGCCATTTCTTCCACTCTATCAATAGTATTACTAATCTAATGCAAACAAGCTTACCTACACCACCTATATCCTCTGCAATTCCTATTTCACAAATACCCGCAGGTTCAACTGCCTTAGCCATACCTCTGCTACCCAGATCTAAAAAAGTGTGTGCAGAATTAGGTTTGCAAGAACTTGAAACTAAACTATTGCCTGAAGCAGATGAAGATGCACTAGTGGAGGTAAGTAATGAAGTTCCAAATGAACTTTTGACTAAGGCAATCAATGTTGAAATCATTGATATATCTGACAGCCCTCTAGAGAAGGGTCAAATGCAAGAAGTCTTCAAAGCAGGTCAAGAAAATATGATGGTAAACTGGAGGAACTTGGCTGATGAAGGAGAAAAGGAAAAAGAGATAAATAAAGATAAGGAACTAGAATAGGAGCAGGGATCACTTGAGGAGCCTACTAAAACTAATGATGACAAAACCACTAAGTTGAACAAATCATCTTCTTCAGCACCCGAGTAGCTGCAAAGCAAAGTGGCATATCTCAAGCCACAAATGGAGATAATGCAGGTGGATTTAAGCACTATCCTATCCTAGGCTCAAAGGCCCAAAAAGAAAAAGAAGGCAAAGATACAGTCTAGAATTTATAAGGATGAATCAGGATCCAGAATTGCGAAGATAGTTGTCCCACCAACAAATGCAACTAGAAAACAAGTTAGGGCAGAGGACTATGCAATTACAATAGTTGATTTGGGACCTGCCACTCATGCTCAAAGAGTGGATAAATTTAAAGGATCAGTCACTTCAATTTTGGAACAGTTAGATAAGGATGAGATGTCAAAGGAGTTAAAACAACAAAATGAAGAACTTCGTACTTGTCTCCAGTTTTTTATCAAACCAGTTGATGCAGGAGATATAAGGACAATGTCCACTTTCTTGTCTATAGATGAAATGGCAAAACTGGGTGAGGTAAGGGCCAAGTGCCAAGGGACTGAGAATTGGTTGTTTAGAGTATTCGAGAAAGGATGTGAGACAATTGATGCCTCTGCTCAAGCGCACAAGAAGCTGGTTGAACTTCATAAGAAATGGAAAGATCTACATTAGGAATGTGACTCCTTTGATTAATATTACTCCCACATGTTTCCTTGGATTGAGAGCATCAGAGATTTGCCTACCCATACTTTGGTAGTTGAAAATATTCTAACTGGGGACAAGCAATCCAAGGCGATTGGATGGTATCAACAACTACTTTTGAGGAAAGAAACCTTTGAAAACATAAAAGAAGCATATAAGCCAACAAATGAAGAGTTGCGGTCAATTATATATGATATCAATGATTCTTTGAAGGATTGCCTAGAAACATCCTATAATGACTATGCCCCTTATGATATCAAGAAGTGTAAAAGCAAATTACATAAGGTAATTTTTGAAAGTATCGAGCTAGCCATGGAGGATAGATTGGATAAGGTAAGCGACCTTAGAGCTGAATTTAAGGCATTCCACAAGGCTAGGGTAGAGATAGAAAAGATATACAATGGATTCAGCTAGGAACTGGAGATGTATCAGGTCAATCATCTGAAGAATCCAGACCTCTTGGAGATCAATCCTGCGCTCGAGGCATGGCTAAACTACCACAATAAGCTGGCTGAAGAAGACAAAGTTAATTTGGACGAAGAGTCTTGATATTTTTGAATATTTTGGAATGAAATCTTGTCATTATTTCAAATTGCTATATTCAGGACAGTATGTGACTCTATTTTGTCTCTTCTATGCTTTAAAAATGTTCTTTTCCATTAACATATTGAGTTGGCTAGTCAAATTGACTAGATTCAATGTATCTGGAGATTGTTTTTCGTCCTTTTCATAAAAGACAAAGTGTAATCTAGGAATTGATATGAGACATTGTTTATGCATTTATTAATGTAATCTGGACCATCGGTGTTGAGTTAATCTCCATTGTTCATTTGAAAACTCAGTATGTTGCTTTCCTATATAAAGGGCTGCCATTTCTAGTATTTGTAAGAGAGATTTTGATATTGAATTGTTGACATTCTGCTATTTGAAGTAATACAAAGCAAGTTTCTACAATTATCTTGAGAATTTGTATCTTGTATTGGCTCATTTTGGTTTTCATGGTTCACTTCTTGCACTCCCATAGTTCGCTAGTTGTGCTTTTATAATGTTTATGGTTTGCTGAAAGTATTTGATGAATGCTCTAGTCCATACTTTTAGTTATTTGCTGATGGTAGATAGCTGTGTAAAGTTAGTCTGGACCAATCAGTTGTGCTTAGTTTAATTGCATTTTGTGTGCTAAATTTCACTAGTCATTGGGTATTTAATAGATGAATGTAATCTAAAAATCTTTAGATTTCCATTGAAGATAGCACCATTTTCTGTAGTACTGTAACATCACTTTTCGTTTGGTAACTTAGAGAACTGGTTAAATTTCAGAGCGTTTGTCTACTTAAAGTATAATCCATACATTTTAAATGTCACTTAGGATTCCTCTAAACCCTATACCTTTTGCATTTTCTTAAAAAACCATTGTTAGATTACGAATTTGAGCAGCATTCGACATAGTTTTATCAGCTGGAAACATAAAGGGTTTATGTGTGTTTGCTGCTCCAACTTGAAGATCTATAGGTTGCATGTAAGACCCCTTGTAGGCACAACTAGAACATACCAACTGAGAGATTCCAAGCAAGCTAAGACCTAGCTGTATTATCCTTGGAGTAGTCTTACCTGGGGTAGGATACTTTTCAAGAGAGGTGTGAAACCAACAATCACACCTACGTTGTTGCGTGTTAAAACACTTATCAAGAGAATTGGTGCTAGAAGGAGGGAGACAAAGAGCTATTTCTCTCTACAAAATCAGCAAGTCTAGGGACTAGACAAATACATACCAGATCCAGCTCAGGTAGAGAGGAGCTGCTATCTTTGACAAAATTTAGATGCACAAGAAGAGATAGGGGTATACCTAGGGTACCAAGAGCTCAATTAGCCCCAAGGAATGCCGCCGCACCCCTAGTCATGGCCTTCTTCATAGGAAATAATCAGTCCCTATTTCAGTTTAATGATTATAATAACATGCCAAAGAACCCAGACAAGTTCTGTTCCAAATTCAGGGTGAATGACCTAGACAAAACTGCAGAGGAGCACATTAAAATCTTTGAAAGTAACATGTTTATGCTGTAGGTACAATATGAAGATGTGATATGCCAGTTGTTTCCTTATTCCTTACAAGATGAAGCATATTATTGGTTTGCTAACCTCCCTACAGCATCCATACACTCATGGAGGGGTTTGAAAAACACATTTCAGGATAGGTTTTGAATGCCCACCACCCCAGCTGATCTCTACAGGTCTTTTCTGGAAATCCGTCGAGGTGAAGGAGAGATGATAAGTTCTTTCAACAATAGATTTCATAAAGATTTCAGTCGCTTGCAAGATCCTTACACTGTAGGTCAAGCTACTGCCTTACCTATTTACTATGCTTCTTTGGACAAACTTACATCCATGTTCGCAAGGAGAGCTGACCCTATCCCTACCACATTGGCTCAAGTGTATTCCGCAGCTGTCACCGTAAGTACCCAACTAGGATAGACAACTTCTCGTCCACTAAACCATATGGGGCCTATAGCCATGACCAATCAAATACCTATGATAAATCAGGCCTTGGCCAACCATACTCATGTGATGAATCTGATTCCCAACCCAGCTGCAACACAAGCTTTAGTGATCCATCTAGGCAATCTAGTAGCTGAAATGCCTTCTGCACAAATGCCTTTCTTACAAGCTTCAGAGGCAGCCAAGGTGAAAGAGGACTAAGAGGATATTAAAGAATTGGTTGAGTAGATGAAGAAGCTCACTACAGAAGTTACCCACCTTAAGAACTAGAATGCCTATCTACAACAAAGGGGACATAATCAACAACATTTTTAGAACCAAAATCAGTCCCAGTCCCAAAATCAGAATCAGTACCAAAATTAGAATTTTCAATAGTGGTCAAACTGATCATGGAATGCCAGACCTAACAATGCAGGTGTACCATCACCCTTAGAGAATCAGAAAAATAATACCAGACCTCCTGGTTGTGTGATGTTAGCTGAGGCGGCCTTGTCTACTTGGTGCAAACTGCACAATATGAATGCCCACTCTGAACTAGAATTCCCAGAGTTCCAAATTGCGTCCAGTATCTTCCAGATGGAGATTTATAATGCTGAAACCTAGGAGACCTTGCCAACATGATATGAAATTGTTCCTTCTTAGAGGTATGACACTACTCTTGTACTTGATAGTTATACATTTCCATTTCAAGATGACAATCAGCCTGAGGAAGAAGAATCTAAAGAAGTTAATGCTTATCAATAGTATAATAAGACTCCATACAACCTGAGAAGTAGTAAACCTAAAGGTCCTTTTACCACTTCCATCCCTCCCAATAGCTATCAGATTCCACTAGACCCAAAAGCTTCCAATAACCCTGAACCCCCAAAAGTCACACATCAACCAGTATATTAGGGAGCTATTGCTGAAGGTTCTCAATGGTCTAACATAGTAAAAATGGGGCAGTATGTTGCTAAGGAACTCAAGAAAATGAAGGTTAGTCTTTCTGTATATGAGTTACTTAAAATACCTGAGGTTAGGACATCCTTCTTTCAAGATATGGGTGTTGGGGCAAAATTGACTATGTACAAAAGGAAAATGTCACCAAGGATAATATTGATAAAGGGAAAGAAAGAGTACATGTGATTGATGTGGAACAAAAAATGACATTGTATAAAGACAAGAGGGAAATTCCTCCTTTCCTCTTGACACTCAAGATATTCAATAGAAACCTTCATAATTGTTTAGTAGATTCTGGTGCTTCTACTAATGTAATGCCATTATCAGTCTGTAAAGACTTGGTCTCACTCTAGCCAAGTCTTCTAGAAAGGTGACACAATTAGATAAGACTAAAGTGAATGTAGTAGGTGAGTTGAATAGGATACACATGCAGCTGGCTTCTAATCCAAGAGTACAACAATATATAGATATTCAAGTAGTGGACATTTCGGATCAGTACAGTATGCTTTTGAGTAGAGATTGGTCTAGAACTTTGAACGGCTACATGGCAACTGACTTTTCTAATATGTGGCTACCATGGAAGGAATTGGCCAACCAGATACGTATTGAAAGAGAACCAAAGATGAAACATATGATTATGGAGTACAACCAACCCAACAAGATTTTGTTCTTGGAAGTTGATTTGGGAGTTTATCTTCTGCATGTCAATCAGACAGAGGAGATTCTTATGCTGAGTTGCCTTAGATTCCCTGATCCTCCACTTACAGAAAAAATAGAAAGTACAGAAGCATATGTTCAATCAAATTCAGGAGATTCCTCAGAGGAAGATGGACCAGGGATATTCAAAGGATTCCGTGATTTCATAACCAAATTCGTAAAGGATCAAATGGTTGTTGGAAAGTAGGTTCAAATGGAGGAGCTATTACTGCCCAATTGGTGCCGTATACATGATGCATCGCATTCTGAATTTACTTGCCAGCTGTATCAAGAGGCAGTAGAATAAGTGCAAAGACAATTGAAAATCCCCATTGTTTCAAGAGAGGTACCAGTTGCCGAAAAGAAGGAAGAACCATAGCCTTAGCCTAATAAGAAGAAATCAGTGAAACAAAGTGACAGTAGCAAAGACTTTCGCCTATGGACTTTAAGATTTGATGGGTCAAGATGTAGACAAGGATCTGGAGCAGGTGTTGAGTTAATCAGTCCTACTGGGAGCTTGTATTTGGCATCACATAGACTACAATTTCCATGCAAAAACAATGTAATTGAGTATGAAGCATTGGTGCAGGGATTGCTGCTAGCACTACAGAAGAAGGTTGGAATTATCTAGGTGTTTGGAGATTCAAAGCTAGTAGTGAAACAAGTAAGAAAGCAGTACTCATGTAATGACAAGAGGTTGAATAGGTATAGAAATAGATTCTGGGATTTGACAGAATGCTTCGATGGTTTTAACATCCAATTGATCCCGAGGAGATAGAACCATGTCGCAGATGCTCTATCTCAAATAGAAAGCACATTAGAGCTGACATCCATGACATGATTAAAGAAGTTTTCCGTTGAATTTGTTGCTGCCCCATCTATACTTGATAATGTTACAAATTTTCAAGTCTTCGAGGATGATCAACATATAATTAACTTTGTTACTTCATCTGATGTTTTCACTGCTCAGATAATAGATGACAAAGAAATGGAACCTGTTGAAATGGATTTAGAAGGGGTACTAAACCTGAAAACAAATACTATTCCATGGGGAATGGTAGAATTGGAATGACTATTTGATACTGACAATTTAAGAACCCAAAGAAAAGAAGGAGAACCTCCAGGGGGAAAGTGTGATCTATTTAACTTGGGAACAGAAGAAGACGTTAAGAATGTGTTCATTGGGAAAGCTAGTACTGAAGAAGAAAAGACAAGAATCATACATGCATTAAGAGATTACCATGAGTTTATAGCATGGAGCTATGAAGATTTAAAGACATACGATACCTTGATCATCACGCACACCAGCCTGCTGAAGCTCGGAGCAAATCCATTTAGACAAAGACAGTGGCCAGTGCATGCCTTACTAGAACCACTAATTTTCAAAGAAATTTAGAAAATGTTATCAAAAAGGATAATATTTCCCATCAGACATTCTGCATGGGTAGCAAATTTAGTCCCAGTCTAAAAGAAAAATAGAGAAATCATGCTTTTTTTTTTACTTCTGAAACTTAAATAGGGCATCTGAGAAAGATAATTATGCGCTGCCTTCATTGGATGAAGTATTATAGATTGTTAATGGATCTCAGATGATGTCCTTCTTGGATGGGTATTCTGGTTACAACCAGGTGATGGTGGACTATGAAGATAGACTGAAGACATCTTTCACATGCAAATGGGTCATCTATGCATATCGTCGAATGCCATTTGGTTTAATAAATGCTAGTGCCACTTTTCAACGTGCAATGGATGTTGCTTTCAAGGGATTAGTTAGAAAGTGTATCATTATCTATATGGATGACCTCACGGTGTTCTCAAAGAGGTGAGAAGATCATGTGGCAGATTTAAGAAAGGTGTTGCAGCGATGCAAAGATTATGGTATATCACTCAATCCCAACAAGTGTATCTTTGGAGTGACTGAAGGGAAGTTATTGGGACATGTGATATCAGAGCAAGGAATATCTATCGACCCAGACCGAATCTAAGCAATACTCAAAATGCCTCCCCCAGCTAACAAGAAGGAGCTCAAGTCATATTTTGGTAAGATCAACTTTGTACACAAGTTTATTACTAGTTTTGCTAAGATTGTTTGACCTCTTAATGCCATGCTGAAAAAGGACATTAAAATGGATTGGACTCCAGAAGCTAAAGTTGCATTTGCAGAAATTAGACAAGCTATAGCCAATGCACCTGTCTTGGTTAGTCCTGATTACACTTTACCATTTTAGATTTACTCATTTGCTTCTGAGCATACTTGTACTGCAATGTTGACATAGAAAAGATCAGTTGATGATGAAAGGCCCATCGCTTTGATGAGTACTCCATTAAAAGACATGGAGTTAAGATACTCAAATGTGGAAAAATAGGCATACGCCCTAGTAAAGGCAGTCAAGAAGTTCCGTCACTACATCCTAAGAAGTCAAGTAATCGCCATAGTCCCAAATGCAACAGTTAAGGTGCTGTTGATGCAAAGTGAATTGGGAGAATAGAGAGGAAAATGGGTCACCATCCTGCAAGAGTTCAATATAGATATTCAGCCCATGAAATTGGTAAGAGGCTAGGCACTGACCAGAACAATAGCTGAGGTAGGGCAAGGTTTAGTATCCCAGCAGTACCTATTATAAGATGTTTCAAAAGATAAATGGTACAGAGATATCATATTTTATCTGCTTAATCAATGCTGTCCACCACAGTTGAATTTGGTTCAAAGGAGAGCACTCAGACTAAAAAGTAATAGCTATATGATAAAAGGATCAATTCTTTACAAGAAGAATCATGAAGGGATCTATCTGAGGTGTTTAGACAAGTCAAAAGTAAATCAAGTGTTGACCAGTTTTCATGAGAAATTTGGGACAGGTCATGGATCAGCGCACTCAACGGCTAATCAGATTCTTCGTGCCGGATATTATTGGCCTACCTTGTTTAAAGATGCATTCTCACATTTGAGAACCTCTCATATATGTTAGACTACTGCACACAGAGAGTGACACACTGCCATGCCCTTGCTACCAGTAGTGGAGGTACGACCATTTACTCAGTGGGGCCTCAACTTTATTGGTATGATCAATCTGCCTTCCTCTACAGGCCACAAGTATATTCTGACTGCTACTGATTACTGCACCCGATGGTCTAAGGCAATAGCTTGTAAACAATGCACCACATAGGTAGTTATTGAATTTGTTGAAAAGCATATTATCACTAGGTTTGGATGTCCATTTTCTTTAGTTTGTGATAATGGTCCTGCCTTTTCATCATTGCATTTTTCTAACTAGGCATTTGATTATGGGATAACTCTCAAGTTCTCATCTAATTACTATCCACAAGGGAATGGGGTAGCTGAATCAACGAACAAAAATTTTCTTGAAGTCATTAAGAAACTGTTAGATAAAAACCCTAGAGATTGGCACACTCAGCTTAAATTTGCCTTATGGGCTGATATAATCTGATATAAAGCTGCCTTGGCCACGTCACCTTATCACTTAGTCTATGGGATTGAACCCATCTTTCCCATTTATTTGAGGATTCCTATATTGCAGTTCATGCAAGATTACCTTGAAACTGATGATCAATTGTCTTCCCAGTTAGCCCAGTTGCTGCACCTTGAAGAGAAATGTGATGCTGCTATAGAAAACTTTGCCAAACATTAGGGTGTAGTGAAATGATGGTTCAACAAGAGAGCCAAAGTCAAAGCCTTCCACATTTCTGATTTGGTCCTATATTGGGATAAGGCACATGAGAAAAAATGAGAACATGGTAAGTCTGATAAACTTTGGTTAGGTCCATATCAGATCTATGAGATCCTTGGAGACAACACGTATCAACTTAAGAGCCTTATTGGTGAGGAGCTCCCATTGCTTGTGAATGGCCAGTTCCTAAAGCACTACTTCCAGGCCTGAGAGGCAGTCATGCCTCATCTTAGTGTACATAGTTAGGGTGTTTGTTTGCTTTGGTTAGAATAGGTTGCCGTTAGCTTAGTTTTTCTTTCTTTCCTTTTCTTTCTGTAGTTGTTAGATGCTTTGCTTAGATTAGTTATCCTTTTGGTCTTGCTTTCCTTCGGTACGCTAGCTTTTGCGCGGGGTCTTTGTTTCTAGAAAGTGGTGGCAGTTATGTGGACCTGCAGATGCTTCTTCGTTGGGTGAATAATCTTGAGTCTTTCTTTGAGAAGCCAAGGTTCTACTTAAGTCTCTCCGTGGGTTCCACTATTATGCTAAGGAGTATGATGCCTATTCATGGAAAATGAGTCATTAGTTGGTGCGCCTGAAGTATTTTCTAACCATATATCTCTCACACTTTAAATGATCCTGAAGTAGCTGAGCAAGTCTGAGTGATCTTGTGTTAAGTGAAAAGGTTGGCTTCCTATTCTACCACATGCACTATCATTTGAGAAGGAAGGCAGGTGACACTAAGTGTTGCTAGCCTATATTGAGTAAAAATAAAAGGTGTTTTTCAACACCAGACCCATTACAGTGCATTGGAAAAGAAACTACCAATTGAAAATTCTCACAAAAAGATATTGTTTAGAAATAATTATCATCAATTACCATTGTATCAGAAGTACTAAAGGAAAATCTGCCATTTATTTTCCTCAAGGCTCATCACATCTCAAACATTTGAGCATTTCTTGGTGGTAGAAAGGTCTCGAATTCATAAGCTTGTCACAAAGGATTTTGGATGAACTTAGTTGCCAAAGGATTGGAATGAATACAATCGCACACACTCAGGTTTTCAGGATGTGGATGGTTGCACTAGTTAGTGATCTTGGATTCTTTGATAGGGTATCCTTTTTTTTCGTTTAATATGTGGGGAACATAGAGATTCTAGGTTTGAACTGAAAGTTTATCATCGAAATGCTCGGGAGCATTTCCCAACAGAGTCACCATTTGTTGTGCCTCACACACACTCCCCATTTTTAAAAAATAGGGACTCCCCTCTTTCAAATTTGGTCTAGAGTGTCAAGAAAGATTTTTCAGCTCCTAAGTAGTCAAGCGGTCAAAGTGCATTTTTGCCATATTTGAATGATGATGTTGAAAATCATTTCAAGGATTTGCTAAATTAGATCTTTGTATCTCTTCCAATGGCTTTGAATAGCCCTTTTGCGCTGATTTACCTCCCAACTGACTTTGCGCTAAAAACCTTCATCATCAACTTAGGCACTAATTTCCCTCCTGACAAACTTTTGTGCTTAAATCAATTGTCTCTGACTTGTGCTATATTGTTTAATCACTGACTAAGTCGGAGGATACCAAAATGCCCGCAAGTCCGAAGAGCCCCAAAGTCCTGCAAAAGACATAAAATTGAGTTTGTTGTTGCAGTGCTAAAAAGACCTTTCTCTGACCAAGTTTGTCACACCTAATTTCCCTGCCAAGTCAGAGCGAACTAAAAGTAGCCTAAAACTCTAATCTGCCATCAAGCATTTTTGCCGCCATTGCCCTCGAACTCGATCCCCAACCATCTCCTGCCTGTGTATCCCAGACACATTTTATACAACTAACCAGGTAGGGTTTTTACCTCACCCTGTTGAGCTTTTGTTGTATGCAGTTAGGGTTTCATTCAAGTACATTTTTCTTTTGAGAAACGTATTTGGGGTTTTAGCTAGGGTTTTATGCATAAATTGTTTGTTTCTCCCTCGAAGCATAGTTTAAACTTCTCCTTGAAAACATAGTTGGATTGCCATGGGCTAAATAGAATAATTTAACCAAGCTTGGACATAGTTTGGACAAAATTTGAATTCATAAACTAGAGAATCATTTGGCATTTGCGCCAAAATTGAGACCGACCGACTTATTAACATTTCAGCTCATCCAGTCGGTTGGAGGCTGTGAAAACCTGTGTTGCGCTTTACAACCCATTTAGTGCTAAAAACTTTGACATCCGACCTACATAGACTTTGCCCTGTTAACTAATTAGATCGGGGGGACCTAAAAACCCCAAAATTTTTAGAAAGCTACTTAGTGCTAAAAACCTTTTGGACTGACCTTGCGCTAATAGACTCCATCTCTAACTTGGTCGGACACCCAGAATATCTTCGCAAGTTGGTGACGTCCCAAAATCCTGCTGGAAACAAGAAAAATGACTCTACGCTAAATTAATCCCATTTGACCTTGCACTAAAATATGCCTTCACCGACTCAGTTGGTTGACCCCAAATCTTGCGCAGGTCTGACAAAGCCAAATCCCGCACAAGCATAGTAAAAGTGATCTCAGTCGTATTGCGCTAAATTTTAACTGACTAACTAAACAACCAACATAAGGTCAGTGGCCACCAAAATTTGCGCAAGTTGGTCAATCAAGAAACCCGCGCAAAGGTAAACAAACATATAAACACTGATAGATCCTTGGTCAGACGAGCCCATTTTCCTTGCTGAGGTCAGTGGACCTCAATAGTAGCTCTTTCCTGCATATAGGTCAGTTGACCTTGAAATTAGCACAAATGGTAAAAAATGATTGTTTTTAAAGAACTTTCAAAAGGGAAGATGTCTGAAATGATGTAATTAATGTTGCAAACATAGGTAATGATGTTTTTCATGCTTCTAATGAGATTTCTTGCAACATTGATGGTTTTCTTTGCATGCATTAATGGTGAATTGCTATGAAGTAAGTGCAATGATAATAAATTGTTAGATTTATGATTCTTTAAAAGGCATATCAGTAGCATTAGTAGATTCATTAAATTCATTTTGAACATGGCGAAAAGTTTAGTAGTCCACTTGGTAATCTTAGATCTCAAACTTAGGAGTTTTTATAAAGTTCTTAAGGTATCAAACTTATAAGGCCCAGTCCTGCAGATTAGATGACTGCCTAAGCTCAAACCATGAAGTACAAGTTCAAGGGAATCCCTCTAGAGACAAAGGTTCACTCCGAATGCAGTGATGTAGGGGACACAGATCTACGTTACATAGACATGGATGACTTCAGATTGAGAATCTTTGGCCCAAATCTAACTCCTAGGGCCAAAACACTTAAAGATAGTGGTATTGCACAAGTTACTACCTTCCCTACCTCAGTACAGTGTGCAAAGCAGATAGTAACATGTGTAGATAGGTATGATGTTATGACAAGGACAATTCAAACCACTAATGGGGATATCCTGGCTGATTTAAGTCCACCCTCTCTGGCTAAGACTTTTCATATTCCATGGCACACAGTTATGACCATGCTAGACAAACAAGGATCATAGGAGACTTACAATAAGGATGTGAATGGATGCAAAAAACATATGAATGATCATTGGATCAAAAGTAGAAGGTCTTCCATGAGTAAATTTCCCCAAGTGCTATATCGAAGTGGCTTCCATGATGAGATAGGGGATTGGATAACCTCTTTAAGCAGAATATATGGGCTACCAACAACCTCCACTTTTGAAGAATGGATGTTCACCATCATAATTGAGATATTGAAAGGGACTAAGTTTTATTGGTCCCAAATTCTCAGTGACAACATTCATGAGGCCTTTAGCAACTTCAAAGAGAAGAGATACTTTAGATGGACATCCTATGTTGTCTACGCACTAGCAAGGAGAAATCATTATGTTGGGTTGTCTAAAGTAGGAGAAGTTGGAAATGATGAGCAAACCCAAGTAAAAGTATATGAGTGTTACCCTCAACTGACCTCATCTCAATCTCTGGTGCTTTTTAAAAGGGTGAATGATGCTTTTACGATGTATATAGCTAGATTGCTACAAGGTGATATAGCCTTGAGGATTTCCACTAAAGCAATGAATGAAGTAGCCAGATATGGTAGGTGGAACATCCAATTTGAAAAGTTTACATATCTAAGAGTGTAAGGTTTCACTGGGATTGCTTATAGACTTCCCAGATATCCTGATGACAAAATAGTGCTCCTAGAATTGACTATTCAATTAATACCTTGTGCTGAGAAACTCAAGCACTTACATAGAACCAATGTTCAGTTTCCCATCAGGTTTGGTAAGGGGAATTATGCATGCCCTTCCTTAGCATTAGATGAACACTCTGATAAGGAACTTCAAATTATTAAGCTACACTACTACAATGCAAGGGATCACTTTGATCCAAATAAAGTGATGGAAAGATTTGTAAGTAAGAAATTGTTTCACAAGATACATATTGAGGACTGTTGGGCTAATTGCATGGCTGACTATGAAGTAATAAAAAAGGCTCATTCAAGGCTATCTTGAGCCTTCATCATGAAGTTCCACATTATTGCAGTACCTGACCAATTAGAGGATGATGAAAATGTCATGGTCAGAGGAACTTGGGAAGCCTAATACCGTTAACCAATCCCAGTGCCAAATTGGGCTAATGTAGAGGAAAGTTCTTTAGATATCATAATGAAAGAACCAATCAAATTGAGCAAGGCCTAGGTAAGAGGCCAGGTAGCTACTTTGGAGAGACAAGGAGTGTAGCTTACCTACTGTTGGTGCCTGCATGAGCAGTCAGTTTTCAAGCATATAAACATGCAGGCACCTTCCCAAAAAATCCAAAAAGTTCTAAGTCTTTGGGCCTCCTCAGCATGTTTTAACATCAGCATCATATTTTCTTTGGAGGAGGTCATCATCATCATGTTTCCAGACATCACCCTGATGTTGCTTACGAGGGTCATCATATTTTCTGTCAGCATGATCTTTCGCGGGGTGATATTTTAACATCGGGTGATCTTTGTTAAGATCATCCTGATGATGTTGCTGTAAAGTTCTAAGTGTGACCCGATATTCATCGTGGTCATCATATTTTGAACGTCAGGATGATCTTAGTCAATATCATCCTGATGTTGTTGTATCACTTCATGTTCGTTGTTTTATCATCCTGATGATGCTGACGTCATTCTTATGTCAGGGTGATATCCGTTTTTCTACCTGTCTGCATCATGATATTTCCGAAGGGAGATATTCGCATGTCGGCTTCATGCATTGTCCAATGGGGGTGATCATTTCAAATATCAGTCACATATTCATATATCACCCCGATCTTATAGTGGAGCTACAGTGCAGCATGATATGTGTGCATCAGGATGATATTTCCAAATATCCGGTTATCTTCCGAATATCATCCTGATGCTGATGTATGGTGACGTCATCAAGGTCCGGGGGGGTCATATTTCTAACACTAATCATCTTGTGGAGATCCCACGATATTTGCAAACATGACGATGACGTCATCCGGATATGAGGAGGTGCGCGATAGGCAGATATGCTGATGACGTCAGCAGGATATGACGGTGACGTCATCAGGATGTTCATCGGCCAGACATTTGGTATCGGCTAAGCAGGAGGATCTTCCTCCGATGCATCAGGTTGTGCCGATGAAGGCGATTATCATGTAGGTGATATTGCGATGATGATGCTGACGTCAGGGTGATATTTCAAACAACAGGATATCATGCTGCTGGAGGATAATGATGATGAAGTCTTATACTAGTGTCGTCAGGAGCAAAAGCACCGACATCATATATGCTCATGACCTAGTATATAAAGTGTTGAAGAGGTTGCTGCGGGGTGCATGTGGGATAATTCGATCCTGCATATTTTCAAATATCATGATGAGGTATTTTGGCGGGAAACGGTTGCGATGCACTGTTTGATGTTTTCCCGATGGCTACGAGGTAGATGAGCATTAATGGCGAAGGTTGCAGAGGTATGGACGGATCTGGTACCCATTTGAAGGTGTACATCAACGGACAGTGGCGCAGGGCTCGAGGTTTCTTCCTGTCTCCTCCCCACCTACTGCATTCATGTTTGGGTGCCAATCTGGTAATGCGTTGAGCACCATTTTTCTGATACTGTGTATCTGGCGGGATTTTTGGTCAACCATGTAATTAATTGCTGTGGTACACTTTCTGGCTGTTATAAGCAGACTGTGTTACCATTTTTCAGGTTGTTGAAAACTGGACATTTTGGCTCTGTAATAAGATACAACTAGTTTTGGTTGCTCTGTGCAGCAAAACTTGTGAGTTTATGTATCTCCTGTTGTACGTTTTGGCATGAATCCACTGATTTCATGGTTAATCTTATATGAATAATGCTATGTTTGCATGTGTTATGCTGATTCTGTCTCCAGTTTTGCATGTATCTTTCTTCCTGCAATAGGGATGTCATAAGTATCGACAGCTTAACACTCTGTATTGGGAGATATCTGTAAGGCAGGTATCATGTGTATCCCCCTGAAATCCAGTTTTAGCTATTCATGCTGATCATTCACAGGTGTATGTCTACCGACTCCAAGCCCTGGATAGGCACCAATCTAGCTCTGTGTTGAGGTTATACACCATGTCCAGCTTTGCATCCAAACACCATTTCAAACCATCTCTCCCTTCCATCTGTTAGTTGTAGGATTAGGAGTAGGAAACCCTTGCATGCTCTCATCCCTAACCAGACATATATGTCCAAGAACGTTGCCCACCTTGTGATCTATCATACAGATCTTGGTCCATACATGAGAGTATTCTGCCTGTTGTTTGTCAAGTTAGATCTTTCTATCTTTGAGCTAGTCAAGGTTACATCTTGAGTTATAGGGATACCCCCCTTGGTGCGGCAGAACCAGAAGTGAAGGGGAGGAGCTCACGCAACCTCCTGTATTAGTTGGCTGAATCTGCCTGTGCATTAGAAGTGGCAAACCCTAATGCTGATTCAGAAGAAAAACAAACAAAATGGCGACTCTGCTGGGGAAGAAATTTGAGAAAGGGTTATATCTGTGACCCATCCGAGTCACCAACAAAATGGCGACTCTGTTGGGGAGTCTTTCATGTGAACAAAATGATGCTCTGCTGGTGGAATGAACTTGGAAAAGTAGCTTTCAGCTATTGAAAATTTTGTCCTCTCTGGAGAGGTGGCGACTCTGCAAAAAATTCAAGTGCACATGAAAAGTTGATGTGTGTGTTGTGACAAAAATGTGTTGTTCATTTTTCCACATCTGTATGAGAAAAGGTACCTTGTTCCTTCCCCTTTATATTTGCTGTTTTACTGCATAAGTTAGATGCCAGGGGAAGCCTTAGGTCTTAGGCAGAGAAAGGATGTCTAAGAGTAAGATTTTTATGGATCCAAGTATGAATTATCCCATACTCAGCGGTGAAATGTTGGATAAAAGAATAGAAGAGATCAGAAATAGGTTGATATTCTTAGAGGCTGAGCAGGCCCAGTTAAAAAGCAGTAACCCTGTTGTGTCTGCTAGTCAGAAGGCTAAACCTCTTCTCAGCCCTTTTGATCCTTTGTATGACCAACTGGATTTGTCATGGGTTGATTATAAAGTAGAAACTGTGCCTGCTAGGATATACTGTCAGATGCCCAGATTTAGTGGTCACAGTGTATGTGATGGGAATGCACATATCCAAAATTTTCATGAGTTCATGGGAAAACATTCATTTAGAGATGAGGATATGTGGATGAGGTTTTTTGTTAGGTCCTTTGATGCAAAAGCAAAAGACTGGTATTTGAGCTTTTCAAAAGGATCCTTTGCCTGTTGGGATGAGCTTGCTGACTGTTTCAAGGAAGAATTCGCAAGAGAACCTGCTGATCTTGTTGCAGAATTGATGAACATCAGAAAACAAGATGAAGAGCCATGTGTTGATTTCAGTCATAGGTTTGCAGTAGCCCTTTCACATGTCCCTAAAAGTTTCAGACCTGATATTTCAGCCTGTGTTGGCATATTCTTTGAAGCTTTTGAGGAGGGCTTTAGTGCAATACTGAGGGATTTCAAGGTGACAAGTATGCAGATGGCATACAAGTTCATAGAAAAGATAGAAAAAATCAGAAATGTGCACCTGCTGAAACCCCTGTCCACAGGCTTTGGTGTGAGAAATCGTTGTGAAGCTGCAAATGACCAAATAATTAAGGCATCATGTGAAGATGAAAAGATGAATGTTGAGGATGCCAGTGAAAGGACTAATGAGGATTCCCATTGCAATGATGAGGCATCTGACCATGAAAACAACAATGAGGTTGTGGACAACAATGAGCAATTTTTGGAATGGACCTGTGGAGACAATTGTGAGTATTGTACTCAAGACAGAGAAGATATAAGCAAACAGAGAAGCAGTCCCATGTGTGACCCATTGCCTTCTTTTCAAACACATGAGGATCTTGAAGAGAAGTCAGAGATTGAAATAAGTGCTAGTGCAGACCATGATTGTTCTTTGATTGATGGCTGTTTTGCTTATGACACACAGGCTGATACTCCTCCACAAAAGGAATCCATTGGTGATGAAGATGCATGCTCTGCTGCCCATGAACAAATGGCATACTATGATGAAACTGATGCACCTGGGTCACCCATTTTTGACACATATGGTGATGAGGATCTATTTGAGTATGGTGAGGGTCTTGACATGGTTTTTGACTTGGATTCTATTTCTCATCCGGATGAAAGAGGAAACAACATACATCAGGTAAGTGATTGTAAAAATGTGCCTGATTGTAAAGAGGTGCCAGAGCCTGATCTTTTCCAGCTTGGTGTACCAGATGGTTGTGTACATGATGTGCACAATTGTGAATTTGAAAGCTTTTCTTTTGAGAGGCCAGCATATGAAATGAGCTCTGACTTTCCTAGTTGTGTGGTGGACTTCGAGTGCTTTCAATTTTCAATCCAGCTAGGAGATCATTTTGCAATGCATAATGCTGATACAAATGATAACATGTGTTATATTCCCTTTGAGTATGCATTGCCTGATACATTCTGCATCCACTTGTTGCCGGATGCTAAGGGTTATCTGCACAGGGATGACAGTGACAAGCTAAATCAGAGGGATGAATGTGCAGATGACCAGGTTTGTTTGGGGTCAGATCATGGCAGTATCTCCAAGCTTGACCCAGTGTATGCAGATGAAAACAAAGTGTTTGACAAAGGGAGATACATGTTTTTCTTTTCTTGGTGGCCTTAGGCCATCAAGTGTGTTTGGTGATGCAGGTCGGTGTAGTATTTGACTCTGTGCCCAATGGATAAGGGACTGGTCTGCATCCCAGAGATCTGGGGTTCTCGCTGCAGTCTTGCACCTGCATGTCCCCAGACAGAGCCACTGTTGGTGCTTGCATGAGCAATCAGTTTTCAAGCATATAAACATGCAGGCACCTTCCCAAAAAATCCAAAAAGTTCTAAGTCTTTGGGCCTCCTCAGCATGTTTTAACATCAGCATCATATTTTCTTTGGAGGAGGTCATCATCATCATGTTTCCAGACATCACCCTGATGTTGCTTATGAGGGTCATCATATTTTCTGTCAGCATGATCTTTCGCGGGGTGATATTTTAACATCGGGTGATCTTTGTTAAGATCATCCTGATGATGTTGCTGTAAAGTTCTAAGTGTGACCCGATATTCATCGTGGTCATCATATTTTGAACGTCAGGATGATCTTAGTCAATATCATCCTGATGTTGTTGTATCACTTCATGTTCGTTGTTTTATCATCCTGATGATGCTGACGTCATTCTTATGTCAGGGTGATATCCGTTTTTCTACCTGTCTGCATCATGATATTTCTGAAGGGAGATATTCGCCTGTCGGCTTCATGCATTGTCCAATGGGGGTGATGATTTCAAATATCAGTCACATATTCATATATCACCCCGATCTTATAGTGGAGCTACAGTGCAGCATGATATGTGTGCATCAGGATGATATTTCCAAATATTCGGTTATCTTCCGAATATCATCCTGATGCCGATGTATGGTGACGTCATCAAGGTCCGGGGGGGTCATATTTCTAACACTGATCATCTTGTGGAGATCCCCCGATATTTGCAAACATGACGATGATGTCATCCGGATGAGGAGGTGCGCGATAGGCAGATATGCTGATGACGTCAGCAGGATATGACGGTGACGTCATCAGGATGTTCATCGGCCAGACATTTGGTATCGGCTAAGCAGGAGGATCTTCCTCCGATGCATCAGGTTGTGCCGATGAAGGCGATTATCATGTAGGTGATATTGCGATGATGATGCTGATGTCAGGGTGATATTTCAAACAACAGGATATCATGCTGCTGGAGGATAATGATGATGAAGTCTTATACTAGTGTCGTCAGGAGCAAAAGCACCGACATCATATATGCTCATGACCTAGTATATAAAGTGTTGAAGAGGTTGCTGCGGGGTGCATGTGGGATAATTTGATCCTGCATATTTTCAAATATCACGATGAGGTATTTTGGCGGGAAACAGTTGCGATGCACTGTTTGATGTTTTCCCGATGGCTGCGAGGTAGATGAGCATTAATGGCGAAGGTTGCAGAGGTATGGACGGATCTGGTACCCGTTTGAAGGTGTACATCAACGGACAGTGGCGCAGGGCTCGAGGTTTCTTCCTGTCTCCTCCCCACCTACTGCATTCATGTTTGGACGCCAATCTGGTAATGCGTTGAGCGCCATTTTTCTGATACTGTGTATCTGGCGGGATTTTTGGTCAACCATGTAATTAATTGCTGTGGTACACTTTCTGGCTGTTATAAGCAGACTGTGTTACCATTTTTCAGGTTGTTGAAAACTGGACATTTTGGCTCTGTAAGAAGATACAACTAGTTTTGGTTGCTCTGTGCAGCAAAACTTGTGAGTCTATGTATCTCCTATTGTACGTTTTGGCATGAATCCACTGATTTCATGGTTAATCTTATATGAATAATGCTATGTTTGCATGTGTTATGCTGATTCTGTCTCCAGTTTTGCATGTATCTTTCTTCCTGCAATAGGGATGTCATAAGTATCGACAGCTTAACACTCTGTATTGGGAGATATCTGTAAGGCAGGTATCATGTGTATCCCCCTGAAATCCAGTTTTAGCTATTCATGCTGATCATTCACAGGTGTATGTCTACCGACTCCAAGCCCTGGATAGGCACCAATCTAGCTCTGTGTTGAGGTTATACACCATGTCCAGCTTTGCATCCAAACACCATTTCAAACCATCTCTCCCTTCCATCTGTTAGTTGTAGGATTAGGAGTAGGAAACCCTTGCATGCTCTCATCCCTAACCAGACATATATGTCCAAGAACGTTGCCCACCTTGTGATCTATCATACAGATCTTGGTCCATACATGAGAGTATTCTGCCTGTTGTTGTCAAGTTAGATCTTTCTATCTTTGAGCTAGTCAAGGTTACATCTTGAGTTATAGGGATACCCCCCTTGGTGTGGCAGAACTAGAAGTGAAGGGGAGGAGCTCACGCAACCTCCTGTATTAGTTGGCTGAATCTGCCTGTGCATTAGAAGTGGCAAACCCTAATGCTGATTCAGAAGAAAAACCAACACCTACATTGCATTAGAATCAGACAAGGACTCTGGAGGTGAAGAAGATGAACCAATAAACAACACAGATGAGGCCGAGCTAGTTGAGAAGCACAAATCAGATAGTGAGTAACATACATCTTTGGCAGAGAAGGCAAAGAATGTTAAGAAGTTGCCTACAAAGCTTCCTTCTAAGAAAGACCAGCCTCCTTCCACCAGGACAAGAGCCTCTAAGAGGAGAGATAAGCCAAGTGGTCTTGGGGAAGGTTCTAAAACAAAGAAAGTGAAGGTAAAAGAGGTAACTAAGGAAGATGCCACCACTCAAGGAGATGCTAATCTGCCAAGATCCCCATCTCCTGCTACTCCAACTGTAAGCATGGCTACCTCTACTTCTATAGCTTCTACTACTACTTCTCCCTCCATAGATTCTACTACTGCTACACCTTTACCCATGACATTAGCTGCTATTATCCAAGAAACATCCTTTGCTACCACCTCTCCTACTTCCTCCATTTCAACTATTTCTTGCTCATTAGCAATATCTTCCAATGCCCCTAGTAATCCCATTTCCTCCACTGCTGCCACTTCATGTTCTTCCACCACTACTACACCTTCACCTCCTACTTCTTCCACTCAATTATCCACCACCACGACACTACCTCCCATTTCCACCATTCTTTCACCTTCTCTCCCTTTGCCTTCACTACATTTTCCCTCTCCCCTTGTCATTTCTTCCACTCTGTCAGTAGTATTAGCTAATCTAACATAGACAAGCTTACCTACACCACCTATATCCTCTGTAGTTCCTATTTCACAAATACCCACAGATTCAATAGCCTTAGCCATACTTCTGCTGCCCAGAATTGATAAAGTGTGTACAGAATTGGGTTTACAAGAGCCTGAAACTAAACTATTGCTTGAAGTAGAGAAAGATGCACTAGTGGAGGTAAGTAATGAAGTTCCAAATGAACCTCTGACTGAGGCAGTCAATGTTGAAATCATTGATATATCTGACAGCCCTCCAGAGAAGAGTCAAACACAATAAGTCTTTAAAGCAGCTCAAGAAAATATGATGGTAAACTAGAGGAACTTGGCTAATGAAGGAGAAAAGGAAAAAGAGATAAATAGAGATAAGGAACCAGAACAGGAGCAGGGATCACTTGAGGAGCCTGCAAAAACTAATGATAATAAAACCACTAAATTGAACAAATCATCTTCTTCGGCACCCGAGTGGTTGCAAAGTAGAGTGGCATATCCGTGCCACAAATGGAGATAATGCAGCTGGGTTTAAGCACTATCCTGTCCCAGGCTTAAAGGCCCAAAAAGAATAAGAAAGCAAAGATACAGTCCATAATTTATAAGGATGAATCAGGATCCAGAATTGTGGAGATAGCTGTCCCGCCAGCAAATGCAGCTAGAAAACAAGTCAGGGCGAAGGACTATGTAATTTCAACATTTGATTTGGGACCCACCACTCGTGCTCAAAGAGTGGATGAATTTAAAGGATCAGTCACTTCAATTTTGGAACAGTTAGATAAGGATGAGATGTCAAAGAAGGAGTTAAAACAACAAAATGAAGAACTCCGTACTTGTCTCCAGTTTTTTATCAAACCAGTTGATGCAGGAGGGGATATAAGGACAATGCCCACTTTACTGTCTATAAATGAAATGGAAAAATTGGGTGAGGTAAGGGCCAAGTCCCAAGGGACTGAGAATTGGCTGTTTAGAGTATCTGAGAAAGGATGTGAGACAAGTGATGCCTCTGCTCAAGCGCACAAGAAGCTGGTTGAACTTCATAAGAAATGGAAAGATCTGTGTGAGCAATGTGACTCCTTTGATGAATATTACTCCCACATGTTTCCTCAGATTAAGAGCACTAGAGATTTGCCTGCCTAGACTTTGGTAGTTGAAAATATTCTAACTGGGGACAAGCTATCCAAGGCCATTGGATGGTATCAACAGCTACTTTTGAGGAAAGAAACCTTTGAAAACATAAAAGAAGCATATAAGCCAGTAGATGAAGAGTTGCGGTCAATTATATATGATATCAATAATTCCTTGAAGGATTGCTTGGAAACATCCTATAATGACTATGCCCCTTATGATATCAAGAAGTGTAAAAGCAAATTACATAAGGTAATTTTTGAAAGTACCGAGCTAGCCATGGAGGATAGATTGGATAAGGTAAGCGACCTCAGAGCTGAATTTAAGGCGTTCCACAAGGCTAGGGCAAAGATAGAAAAGATATACAATAGATTCAGCTAGGAACTAGAGGTGTTCAAGTATCAAGTCAATCATCTGAAGAATCCAGACCCCTCAGAGATCAATCCTACACTTGAGGCATGGATAAACTACTGCAATAAGCTGTCTGAAGAAGACAAAGTTAATTTGGATGAAGAGTCTTGATATTTTTGAATATTTTGGAATGTAATCCCATCATTATTGCAAATTTCTATATTAGGGACAACATGTGACTCTATTTTGTCTCTTCTATGCTTTAAAAATGTTCTTTTCCATTGACATATTGAGTTAGCTAGTCAAATTGACTAGATTTAATGTATCTGGAGACTGTTTTTCATCCTTTTCATAAAAGACAAAGTGTAATCCAGGAATTGATATGAGCTGTTGTTTATGCATTTATTGATGTAATTTGGACCATTGGTGTTGAGTTAATCTCCACCATTCATTTGATAACTCGGTATGCTGCTTTCCTATATAAAGGGCTGCTATTTCTACTATTTGTAAGAGAGATTTTGATACCGAATTGTTGACATTCTACCATTTGAAGTAATACAAAGTAAGTTTATGCAATTATCTTGAGAATTTGTATCTTGTATTGGCTCATTTTGCTTTTCATGGTTCACTTCTTGCTCTCCCATAGTTCGTTAGTTGTGCTTTTATAATGTTTATGGTTTGCTAAAAGTATCTGATGAATGCTCTAGTCCATACTTTTAGTTATTTGCCGATGGTAGATAGCTATGTAAAGTTAGTCTAGACTAATTAGTTGTGCCCAGTTCAATTGCATTTCATGGGTTAAATTGCACCAGTCATTGGGTATTTAATGGATGAATGTAATCTAAAATTTTTTAGATTTTCATTGAAGATAGCACCATTTTTTGCAGTACTGTAACATTACTTTTCATTTGGTAAGTCAGAGAATTGGTTACATTTCAGAGCATTTGTCTACTTAAAGTATAATCCATACATTGTAAATGTCACTTAGGATTCCTCTAAACACTACACCTTTTGCATTTTCTTAAAAAACCATTGTTAGATTAGGAATTTTAGTAGCATTCAACATAGTTTCATCAGCTGGAAACATAAAGGGTTTATGTGTATTCGCTACTCCAACTTGAAGATCTATAGGTTGCATGTAAGACCCTTTGTAGGCACAGCTAGAACATACCAACTGAGAGATTCCAAGCAAGCTAAGACCTAGTTGTATTATCCTTGGAGTAGTCTTACCTGGGATAGGATACTTTTCAAGAGAGGTGTGAAACTAACAATCACACCTGCGTTGCTGCATGCTAAAACACTCATCAATACGACGGTCTCACTACTCTCCTGCAACTCCACTTTTTGTGCTTTTGCAACCTATAACTTGCAATCATGGAAAAATGGGTTGGGGGTTGTGGTGTTTAGAGGTTTGCCTCAGTCAAGCCCCGGAGAGACATTCAAGTCTTCCAAACACCGTTGTCAGCTAAAGAGTGCATATCCCTACGGGATAGAGGTGAAATCCAAATGATAAATGACAAAAAGCACAATTGATATCACCTTGTAGTGAAGATCTCATGGAAGGAAGATGCTCTTCATGCCATGAGGAGATGGATGCCAAATCTGTAAATACAAACACAAGAACAATGCTCTACTCTACCACACAATGAATATTTTAAATGCTTTAGAATCACAAGTATGCATAAATTCCATCTCTAGTTTAAAAATGAACCCTAATCATGCTTATATATGCAACTACAAACATTCTCACTAAGAATTTCGTAATTCAAATTTATCGTGTCGGCATAGGACCTAAGTAACGGTCATAAACCAACACTTTGAAATTGGTCCTGACCCAAAATAGGGCAGGACTAGGGGACGGGCACCCAAGTCCTCCCCCCTATTTCAGGCAAGATTTATGTTAAGTGCATCCCCTAAGTCCCAATTTCCATGAAACTCTAGGGTTTTCTCATTGGGAGTCATCAAAATCATGTAAGATGCTCTAAATGCATTCTAAAGGACCCGGTAGCTAAACCTTAAAAGGAAAAAGCCCCCAAGGTTACTTTTTCTGGCATAACAAAAGATATTCAGAATGTTATGATATCTTACAATCTTACAAGTGCAAATGCTAAAATAGCACAAGGAAAAATACAATTACATCTCTTGGCTAAGCAAGCCATACAATTATTTGATACAATGATATATCAATTATTTGAATTACATAATGATGATCAATTATACAAATATCCATCTTCAGCCGCCATAACCCACTAGTCTTCCACAAGACAAAGGACAAGAGCATGGTTAAGGTGCTTTTTCCATCCAACCACGAAGCACCACACTTCCCCATAATTCTTCCTACTTCAAAGCATACCCAACCTTACATGAAGCGCCTCGCAATTGGAACAATTAGTAGGAGGGAACACTCGATGCATGTTTGATGCCTATATGCATTCTAATCTAGAATGATCATATTTATTGCAAACATGATGTGGCAGAGAACAATATTAATCACTAGGCATTAAATATCCATCGATTTCAATGGTACAAACATAGCTTTGGCCAAAGCATAAATACATAATTGGTAGATCTTGAAAAAGAAGATCATCTTCTCTGTTAGTCCACATTCGGCATCCTTTCCTGGAAGGTAAGCTCAACATACACATAGAAAAACAAGCCAAATCTATTACAAAATCAATTCATAATAGCACATGCATTTTACTAGTTACTTTCTTGCAAAATATAGTGTGAGTCTGCTTTTACTTAACAAGAACAAAAATTTTGGTGGTATAAGCATACTATACATTAATCAAGAGTTTTGCTATTTAAATAATGAACTAATTATGTCAGAATTGATCATGAGAGTCTTCATGTAGATAAACATATATATTGTATGTATAAATAGGTCATTATATTGCAGTCACAATTATAATATAAATAACTAGATCTACGCATTTATATCAGCAAACAAGGTTGGTTTATAATGCTATAATGATCAAATTTTATGAATGAGAAGAATTAGGGATTCACATATTTAGTTAATTTCAGGTTCATAATTTTTAATAGAAAACACTTCTTAATGTTATTACAAGTAGATAAGTCAGTTACATTCAGCTTATAGGTGACTCATTAGTTACTACGAAGCCCAACTATCTGCTACAGGAGACACAATAGTCTACAGAAATTAGAAACAAAAGAAAGAACGCAACTACCAAAATAAAGAAAATTGAGACAGGAATATAGTCTACTACAGAAAACAACACAACAAGCTACAGGATAACCAAAAAGTTTACATGGATTATCTTATGTCAAAAATGTAACATTGGAGGGGTAATTCATGATATACTTATCAATGCTACAAACACACAGTGCAGCTACAAAAAGATAGATTAGAGTTGAATAGTACTGGTACACTGCAAGAATAGAGAATGGGTATCTACATAGCTTTTTGACATCAAGAGACCAATTGAAATACATAGGTCGATGTAATACAAATCAGGTCATTAGGTATAAATATTTATATCAATTAGATCATTTATTTACCAAAGCAGCACATAGGCCGATCAAAGAAGGTCAAAAGATGTATCCTAAGGTTGACATCAAAGCCAATGAAGTCATTAACAAAGCACCAACCAAAATAAGTAGTAATCAATGATAAAAGAAAAACAAGCCGATAAGGGTTCATCATAAGCTGATAAACTAAATGATCAAGCCAGTTTAAATCAGGTTGACACAAAGCAGAGAGGCTGATGATCATTTATCAGGCAAAGATTAAGAATACATAGGGCGTGAGATACAGGCGACAGGGATAACAGATGTGGTGACAGGAATAACAGTAAGGACAACAATATATCACACAAGCTTTTAACATAAATCTATTGTGAAAAGAGTAAAAGATAATCAATCTAGGGAATGAAATAATAGATGTAGACTAGGGTTCATCGATCTAGTATATTTTATAAATTAATTTAATAGAGGCAAAATGGATAAGAGATAGACAATCACCAATTAATACATATCTCCAAATTGACAAACTGGGTAAGGCTAATTTTTGGATATGATTTAAATAACTAAGTTTCACACCTTGTATAAAAGTTTCAAAGAAACCCATTTCATAAAAATGAAGTTATAGGTGACGCAGAAAACTATTTTAACAGAGACGAAATGGGTAAGAGATAAATAGTCACTAATTATTACATATCTACAAAATGACAAACTGGGCATGACTTATTTTTGTATATGATTTAATTAACTGAGTGGCTCACCTTATATAAAAATTTCAAAAAAATCCAATTCGTAAAAATGCTATTATTGATGACACAATAGTTCTCATGATAGATTACATATCCAAACCTTTCAAACAACAGGGCAAAAATAAACAGATTGTGCAAAAGAGAATTCACAGAATAAAACAATTCTTACATATTAGAGAAATTGATTTCAACCAAACTTAACACAAACAATAAATTATTTTCATAACTAGGTGCATACCTGGGAATCATCACAATCTTCAAAAGGTTGCTCTTTGGCTTCCTGTCGCTACTGGTCTCCTCCTTGTTGCTACTCCTTCTCTATTCTCTTTTTTTCTGCCCTCAATTGCTTCCTCTTCTTCCTTATATATTTTTCTTCAAAGGCGTCTCCTCTTTTAAAGACTTTTCCTCTATTTTAATTTTTGGTCCGTTTCTATATTTTTTTTCTTTGATTTTTGCATGTAGTTCTTTTTGTTTTTCTTCTTTCTTTTTTGATTTAAATCTTTGATGTTATCTAAAGAAATTTTCAAAAAGGAAACTTATTTTCATATATATATATATATATTAACAATAAAATACATTTTTATTTTATACAATTTTAATTTAGCATATTTCATAAAAAAGACACTTTAATATTGAATATAATAATCAAATCATTTAATTATACATCTTAAAGAAGCATAATAATTTTTATGGAGGGTACATTTCTAACATAAGTAATTAATTATTTTCATCAAACACACCACCACGCAACAAAACTCAACGGGAATCATTCCATGAAAATGATCAAAATGCAAAATGCAGTATGAGCTACGTGCTTGTGTGTGCGTGCATCAAGGTTTTCTCCATCCAATTCTTGTCGAGCGGCTAGATCGCCTCTACCTTAACCAAGTCCTTACCTTCGACACATACCTACACTCATTCAACTCAATTTATGATTAATAGGTTAGTAACCAAAAATCCATAGTTGAAGCATCCCATAAGCATCTGTATTCATCATTTAATAACTTCTAATTGTATACTTGAAAATGGAATGAGAACATTTCACTTTTTATTCATCGATAATTACCTATTTATAACATAATCACAAATAAAATATCTAATAATTCTAAATATAACTAAGTTCAGAGGGTTTAGAAAGTTTGAGACGTGACATGATTCCTACTATAAGCAATGTGAAATGGTGATTTACCTGTTGATCGATTTACTGAACTATTATAGGCAAATCCAACTTGTGGTAAAGCCAAGTCCCACTATTTGGGTTTCTCTCCAACGATGCATCTTAACAAGTTTCCCAAACCCTGATTTACGACCTCTGTCTACCCATCTGTTTTGGGGTGATAAGCACTACTGAATTGAAGCTTAGTCCCCATATTCTTCCATAGGGTCATCCAAAAATGACTCAAAACCTTGGTATCCCTATCAGATGTGATAGTTCTTGGAACACCATGCAATTTAACAACTTCTTTAAAGAATAATTCTACCACCCTAGTTGCATCACTAGTTTTCTTGCAGGCAATAAAATGAGCCATCTTAGAGAACCTATCAACAACCACAAAAATGGAATCATTACCTCATTGTGTGTTTGGAAGCCCTAACCCAAAGTCCATACTTAAATCTATCCATGGTCTAATAGGTACTAGTAATGGCATATACAACCCTGTATTCTATGAGTATCCTTTAGCCATCTGACAAATTCTACACCTTGTCACATTCTTGTTATGTCTCTTTTCATCTTCGGCCAGTAATATTTATTTTCTACTAAAGCTATAGTCTTATCCTTGCCAAAATGTCTAACCAACCCACTTCTATTGAGATCTCTTATAATATTATCTTGTATAGACCCAAATGGAATACATAATAGCTTTCCTTTAAAGAGATATCCATACTGCATAAGTTTTCCACCTTGGATGTGCTCCATGCTGCCCACTACTGGGGTTTTTAACTTTTCCACAATCTCCCAAAAATCATTGTCAGATTCATATATATCTTTGATGGCATCAAAACCAATCACCTCATTTTCTATTGTTGTCAATAGTACAACACATCTACTTAAAGCATCTGTAACTTGGTTTTGTTTTCCTGACTTATTCTTGAGAACAAAGTTTTAGCCTTGTAGGAAAGAGACCCATTTTACATGCTTGCTATTCAAGTTTTTTATGTGTTCAAGTATTTCAAGGCAATATGGTCTGTAAACAACACAAACTCTTTGGGCACTAGGTAATGCCTTCAATGTCTCAATGCTTGCACAATTGCATAAATTTATACATCATAGGTTGAATAGTTCTTCTTGACCACATTCAACTTTTCACTAAAGAAGGCTATGGGTTTACCTGCTTGACTAAGTACAACACCAATGCCTACATGCACGGCATCACAATCCACTTGAAATACTTTATCAAAATCTAGTAATGCTAAAATAGGGGCTTCAGTCACCTTCTTCTTCATAAACTTAAAACCCTCAATTTCTTTGGTCCACACAAATTCCCTTCCTTTTGTGCAATCTGTTATGGGTGCTACAATAATGCTCAAATTTTGAATGAATTTTTGATAGAATGTAGCTAACCCATGAAAAATTCTTACCTTTGTTATACTCCTTGGACTAGGCCATTCTTGAATTGCCCTGACCTTTTCTGTATCCATTTTGACACCATCTATGGAGATGACAAAGTCCAGAAATACCAGACTTTCTTGCATGAATCTGCACTTCTTTAAGTTTGAATAGAGTTTCTCTTTTCTCAACACATCCAATATGATCCTCAAGTGTTGCAGGTGCTCCTCTTTGCTCTTGCTAAAAACCAAAATATCATCAAAATAAACCACCACATACTCATCAATGTAAGGACACAATACAATATTCATTACCCTCATGAAGGTGCTAGGTGCATTAGATAACCCGAATGGCATAACCATCTACTCATATAATCCATCCCTAGTCTTGAAGGTTGTTTTCCACTCATCCCTCTCTTGAATCTGGATCTGGCGATAACCACTGTGTAGATCAAATTTGCTAAAGTATTTAGCCCTTGCAAGCACATCCATCATGTCATCCAAATGAGGGATGCAAAATTGATACTTGATGGTGGTTTTATTGATTACTCTGCTATCTGTGCACATCCTCCATGTTGCATCCTTCTTTGGAGTTAATAATGTAGGTACAACACATGGGCTCATACTCTCCCTCACCACACCTTTCCTTATGAGATTTGTCACTTGTCTATTGAATTCTGCATGGTGGGTAGGGGTCATTCTGTAAGCTACTTGATTAGGTAAAGATACTCCTGGGATCAAATCAATGTGGCGCTGAATATCTCTCTTTGGTGGTAGTCCATCAAGTAACTCATCTAGCACAACATTAGCATATTCTTCTAGTACCTTTGCTACTATAGACACCTAAAAATGACCATTGCATTATTCACCTTGCATACATCAATTTCTTCTAAACTCACCTTCATCCAACATTAATTAAATAACTTAATTATTTAATTAATTTCATCAATTTCACATAATTCATCAAAATCCAATATTAATTGAATAAATCCTATTTATTTAATTAATGTCATCAAATTCACCACTTTATTCTTCTATTTTCCCATTAATTAAATAAATCAATTATTTAATTAATTCCACATCTTAATTCCTCCTATCCGCAACAATTAAATAATTTTAATTATTTAATTAACTATTTATTCTTCCAAAAATAAATAAATTAAGTTAACTTTTTGAATATCTTCTAAATAAATAAAATCAATATTTTATCTATTTCTTATTCCTCCATCATGCACAATAAATTAAATAAATTTATTTATTTAATTTCTAATTATCTTCTCAATCTACTAAAAATATCTTTTTCTTCCATGCACACAAATTAAATAATTTATTATTTAATTTTATTCATTGCATGTCAAAAAGAAAAACAAAAGTTGAGTTAATTAGCTTTAAATCATTGTTTTTATCAATATTCATAAAATAGAAAACAAAACATTCTATTTTTATGAAAATCAATCCTATCTTTAGTCAACAAAGTAGTTAACTCAATAAAACATCTTTTTGCATGGACACTTATCATGTGCATATTCCTTTATGTCCTCTCAATTTATCTCAACCATTGATTTAATTGAATTTCCTCCACCGTATGTTGATCGATCTTCCCTGAAAACTATAAATACGCCCATTCATCTCTTCACAAACCCTTCACAATTTTTGAGTATTGGCATATATATCTCCCAGTGCTTTGAGCATTCATTGAAGCACCTCGCATCTATTGAGCTATCATCCATCCACTTGTAATCATGGTTATGCTACATTTAGAGCAATCCACATATCAAGACACTAAGGAATAAATATCATAGTGTGGTAACTTTGCTTTATTGTTTGGTTTGGATTCATTATTTGTTATTGCGATTATTTCTTGAGTTATGTAGGCATTGGAATTAGGTTATTTTATTTTTGTTTACATTCTAATTTCTAGCATATACATTCTGGCACGCTCGATGGGACCCACTCCCTGATTTAACATCCATTTGCTTGAGAAAAAATGATTTTTTAAGCTACAGGTACGGAGTTGCACTTTTGGCACATAGAAGTTTGCTTTTGGTCAACAAAAGTTTGCTTCTAGTCGACAAAACGATGCCTTTGGTAGATAGAACTGCACCTTTGGTTCGCAGAATTATGCCTTTGGTTTTCATTGTTTATCTTGGGTTTCTGACTTTGTGGGGTTTTTCTGGCATCTAATTTACTTGTTTTTGCATGCAAGCTAACATATTTGTAGGCATGTATCTTGATTTGTTCACAAGATGATGTATTTGTGCACACTTTTTTCCTTTTTGACGTAATTGATAACTCTTCATGTTGTTTTCTCTTTGATTTTTAGCACATGGTAACATATCCACACTTCCAACCAACCTCCTACCCCATCAGAAGCTCACTTATTCACCTTTTGATGATGCGATTGACCTTTGTCTTCTATTTTTTTAGGATTGAGATAGAGTTACACTTATGATAGGTAGAATTGTACTTACGATCGACAAAAGTTTGCTTACGACATACAGAGTTGCACCTTTGGTCAACAAAAATTCACTTCTGGTCAACATAAATTTGCTTCTGGTATATCTTTTTGCACTTGTGGTTGAGTTTACTTTGCTTTCGGTTAACAAAATTTCACTTTTGGTCAATTGTATTGCATTTTTGGTCCACAGAAGTTTGCTTTTGGTTCTGACAATCCTGATTATTGCTTTTTATCTAACAAGTGGCTTTCTTGGAAACTAATATTATTTGTACAGCCTCATATCACTTGACAAAGAAGAAAAAGTGAAAATACTAATGAATTTGGTGCAGGATGCTTGACAAAGGATTCATTTTTATCATTAATCTACTAGCACACTTCATTTTCTTAAGGGAATTTACAAACTTGTATGATATGTCTTGAATATCTATGTACGTATGCTCTCTCTTTGTGCCAAAAGGTGATCTTGGAGATTAGAAATACTAGATCATTCACTTTATTGCTTTATTTGCTTTATTCCTAAGGACTCAAGAGTCATATGTATGCTCTTCTCTCATGTTGCAAAATAATCTTGAGAATCAAAAGTACTCGATATCCTCTATAGAAGGCCTGTTAAGGGATTTCATCACCCTTAAGGACAACCTTAACCATGTGTTCTAGTGCGGGATATAAATGTTGTGAGAATCAAAAGACCCACTTCAAAGGAAGTACCCCTTCTTGCTTAGCAAAAGCCCCGAGATCCTTGGTTCGCTGAGACTTGGTTTGGTTTGTGCACGGTTGGAAGTTGGGACACCCTCGTTCACAGACTTGAACCCCACTATACCTCATGTATATTTGGGGGCTCCCTAGATGCCTTGTTAACCTAGATAAGACCTTCGACTATCATATCCTTTGGTATATCATAGCTGCATGGAGGAGAAGAGATCATGTTATTACCTTCATTGTTTGAGATAGAATAGACTTTAGGCAAGACGTTAGTCTCCAAAGTAAAGGGTGTAAGGTGGTAAATGACCTTGCATTCCTTACCTATCTGAGCAATGATAAACGGTATCAAGGGGATGAAAGTCACCATTATCTAATAGTGGAGGTTGAAGTCACACTTGAGTGAGTCCGCGGGATATGACACTCCTACTTGAATAATTTCTAGGCTTGTACAAGAGTGTTTGGTGTGTGTTCTTTTCATTTACCAGTATTTACCATTTGTTATCGACAGAGGTTCATAGCCTTGCACACCTAATTCCAAAGAGTCAACAGCCATTGTGTCTTACTTGTTTGATTTTCTTGCCAAAGAACTCAAAATCCATCTTCCAAACAAACAACAGTCATTGAATTCTGCTTTTGAGCAACAAGATTGTGCTTCTAAGCATTTTTACTATGCTTCTAGCACACAGAACTATGCCTCTGGCACACATAGGTTCGCTTCTAGTTGATAGAGTTGCACCTCTGGTAAATAGAGTTGTGCCTTTGGTTTTGTCACTTTTTCCACTATTTTTCACAGAGTTGTGCCTTTGTACTATCTAATATCACTTCTGGCATACAATATTGCACCTTTGGTTAACAATATTGTGCTTTTGGTTCACATAACTATGCTTCTGGGTTATCCTGCTACCGCTTTTGATCTATTCTAGTACCACTTTTGGCAAACAGTCTTGCACTTCTAGTTTTTCATAGTCTCCAGTCATACTTTTCACCTAGAATTAGAGACCATTCACTTTTAGACAATTTTGTCACTAGACCTGATATCATTCAGACCATCCACCTGTCAGTCTTCTAGTCATCAAATCAACTTCATTCACCCTCACATCATTATTTGGTTTTTAGAGATACTATCTTCTTGAGACTATTTAGATTTTTGTCATTATCATCTATCAAACATCCCAGACATTATCCAACTTTTAACATTAGTTTGGTTATCAATCCTAAGTCTAGATCACATCTTCTAGTTTGTCTTTGATTTAAGAAGTTGCCTCTCTTAGATCCATAGATAAATTAGCATCTTTAAACTACTAAAATAGCTTTCTTAGGAGAGTGGCTTCTCTTGAGTTGGTTAAACTCACTACCCTCATCTTGTCTCTCCTTGAGTTCATTAGTCTATCTCTTGGAGGATAATCAAAACCCCAATCATATCGGCAATTGATCTAGGTTTTATCTTTTACCAAACAAACAAAATCATCCTAAAAGTCTCAATCTTGTCACAAAGTCTAAACACAATTCCATCCATCTCCCATTCTTGTCATATCAAAGTTTGATACAACATATGCCTCTTACTAGAAATCAACATTGATTAGCCATGGTAGCCAATCGAGACAATCCTCAAAATAACCCTGAAATACTCATCGATGCAACCCAATTCACCACAAGTATAAACCCTCATGTCTTTCTCCCGAAGGGGTACACAATAGGTCCTTCATCATCTAATGAATTTGTACCACAATCACAAGAAGTGTCACAAGACCACATCGAAGAGTTACAAAATCCTAAAATCCTAGACACTATAGATAGGCTCTTAGCATCAGATCCTAATAGATTCTTTCTCCTCCTTGCCAAGAAAGGAGCTATGTTGCCTAGTGATTTTGACACATCAACTATAAAAGAGCAAGACCCAATCAATATCGCCATTGCTACTATGGGTGGATCACATCCTACTTCTATTCAAACAATATCTACTCTAGCACCCACAATTCCAACAAACATTCCTCTATCACCATTTACCAATCAATTTGTCAATCCACTATATCACCCCCACATCACTTGGTCCACTTCTTTCTAGTGTTCCTGCATCTATTCCTCTAATCACACCATCCATGTCATCCATAACTCAAACTAATCCCTTTATCACCTCATACACACCTCAATCATCTCATACCCCAACATCCATAACATCACAACCCCAATCCTCTATTCCTCATGTCTCTTATATCAATCCACCACAAGTGTCAAGCACAATCTTCTATTCCTCCTACATCATTTGTCAATCCCCCACAAGTATCAGAACTCCAATCCTCTAATCCTCCTACATCATATATCATTCCACCACATGTGTCACAACTTCCAACCTCTTACACATTACCTAATAATCCCCCACATGTCTATTCATACATATCCAACACAAATCCCCCTAAAGTAGCACAACACTTGCTCAACAACAACAACCCACATCTGAAATCCATCTTAAATTTTCCAATCTTAAAAAATAAATTTTAGATCTTACCCTAGGACATACCAAGAAAACTTTCTATTTAAAGGAAGTTTGTCCTTACCCTTTCAATAGGTCACTCCCTATAATCCCTTTTCCTCAAAATTTGACAAATACAAAGGAAAAGGTGATCCCAAAGAACATCTTATGGAATTTTATATTGCTTATTTAGAGGTTGTCCACAATGACATATATTTTTTATGCCTCTTCCCTCATAGTCTTGGAGGACAAGCAATAGATTGGTTTTCTCATCTACCCTCAGGTCTTAGGACCTTCAATGAATTGGCTGAGAAGTTTGTTATACACTTCTCATTCAATATCAAACATGAGATATCAATGACAAACCTATGCAATAAAAAACAATGAAACAAGGAAACTTTCATTTCCTTCTTACAAAGATGGCAAAACATGGCTAGCAAATTTTGTTGGCTTATCCCTGAAAAGCAATTAGTAAGCATATTTGTTTAGAATTTGAATCCTGAACTAGGATTTCATCTACATTTATCCAATGTGGTAACTCCTTTGACGAAATAATTTCTAGAGGGACAAACATTGAAAATGCTCATATTACAAAAGGACTAGTCAAGATTTTCAAAGAAACAAAAGACAATCCCCAAACATCTAATGAAAAACCCTGATTTTGGTCCAAAAACAAAAATGTTGTCAATGATGGTGTGATGGATGCCAAACATGTTCAATCTATCTAAACATCGGTTAATCTTCAAACACCAGCAAGTAATATCCCACCTAATTCCAGGGAGCAACCCAAACAAGTATTTACACCTAGACATAGATTCACTCCATTGGTAGCACCTATTGAGTTTGTTCTAAAGAAACTTGTCCAAAACGGTCTCATCATGTTACCTAAAACTCACCAATATGATGAACTTGTATTTAAACCCTCTTGGTATAAGGAGAATGAATATTGCAAATACCACAGAGTAAAAGGACACAAGACACCTGGATGTATGAAGTTGAAAAACCTTATCCAGAATCTCATCGATCAAGGAGACATTACTGTTGATGATCCTCCTAAAAAAATTTCAAACAATGATCTTGATATCTACAAGGATCCATTCTCGCCCCATGATAAAGGAAATAATGTAGACAAGGGTAAAAGTGTTAATAACACGTCAAGTTCCTATAATTCCATTGTTGGTCATATAGAAGAAAGTCATGTGTCTACTTTTTCCATCAAGGGAATAGTACCAGATTGTGCTATCACAACTCATCATGGTCATGTTACCCTTCACGGGGTAGCACTTGATATCCATATAAATTCTGATTACAACATCCTAGATCATTTAGAGAAAACTCCAGCTCAAATATCCATCCTAAATCTTCTTCGAATGTCACCCGCACATAAATCTATACTCGAGAAAGCCCTTCAAGAGTTGTCAGTTCCAAACAACATCGATGTTGCTCAACTCCAAGCCATGATAGGGCATATCAATTCACCTCACCACTTGGGTTTTACTATAAAGGACCTTCCATTATAAAACCCTTGCCACAATGACACTTTACATATTGAAGTCTATATCCATCAACAAAAAGTCAAAGCACATTCTTATAGATGGTGGTGATGGCTTGAACATTTGTTCTTTAAAATTGCTAAAACAATTGGGATACTCTGAAGACGTATTGATTCTGACCAAAGTATAACCATAAAAACTTATGATGATGCAGAACGACAGTCAGAAGGTGTTATTCATCTACCTATTCAAGTTTATCCTTCTATAGTATAGAGACTCGTTGTCAAGTACTGGACCTTGATCTTCCTTATAACATCATCCTAGGTCGCCCATGGATCCATAACATGCAGGTCGTGCCTTCCATATACCATCAATGCTTAAAGTTTCCTTTCAATGGTACGGAAATTACCATCCATGGAGACCCTAATTGTAATAACCAAAATAATTCCAACTCTATAACCTAGTTTTACCATGAAGTAAAATTTGAAGAGGTAAAAGGTTGATAAAACTTTTTTCACTTTTTCAAACATTGAAGTTTAATCAACAACTTATTTAATAATCATGTTGGTAATATGATACAAAAAGAGTCCATTCATTTTTAATGAATCAACAATATGATATAAGGAAAAATTACAAAATAATGCTTACCAAGAGATCACAGCAATTCGATTGTTGACCTCCGTGTCACAACCCTCGGCTACCCTCTGGTTGAAGAGAGAGAGAAAGTTTCTATGGAGAGCTTTACCTCCATCCACAAACTGACGGTCTCCCTCACACCTTCCTAATCGGAAGTGGCCCTACCCTTCACGAAGAGGATAGACCTAGGATGACCCATGGTATTTGCCATCAGTATTGGTGGTGTATCCTATGTAACACTATTGATCATACAACTCTAGATACCCTCTAGCTAAGTATGATCATCCCAATAGGTTACGTCATTCTGGATATGGTGATCTATGCTTATATTATTGTTTGTCCATTCTAATTCAGTCTTTCAGTCTTCAAGTGGTTTCCAAATATTGTCTAGGTTCTCCTTACAGACTAACTTTCCATAGAAGCATTCTCATTGCAACTTTACAATACCCAAGATCCAAGACTTATCGACTCTTAAAGGAGTTTAAGTCGATTCATTACAGTAAAAATGGTTACCTTACCCATGTTAAGCATTATAGTCAAGACAATTACCTCTTTTCACAAATAAGATCAAATAAACATAACTAGGGTCCATTCCCCTTCAATTAGTTAAACTAGACACAAACTTGTCTAAACGGTAAATCCATTCCTGTCAAATTGACTTAGATCAATCCTTGATCTTGAATATATTTGCCAAATGAGTCCATGAAATTCATATAATTTGATTATAACATTCAATACCATCATTCTTGAAACCTTGTAAACAACCTTCTAGGTTTTCCCTATGGAAAATGTCTTCCTATCATTTTAACAACAACATGCCATTTTTAGGTTGATATCCTAAGAAAGTCATTGAGTAAATACTCCAATATTTTGGGGAGGTAAAATCATCCATGAAGTGGTCTTTAGTTTACAAAAAGATTGTTTGATAATTTGATTAACTAATGTCGACGTTGGTATTTAAACATGACATAGTTATACAATTGTTAAACATAATATGAAGCATGACGCCAATGATATAAACCCCATTTTGATACCAACACAAAATATAGAAGATTGTCTGCACCATAACTATAACAATCCTCAACCAATCATAAAAAAATCGATTAATAGTAGTCATTATAATCTCTCATGTGATTGGCTATATAATGAACCAAAATCTATGTATAGATAATCAAAGAGTGAATAATTCCACATGTAAGGATGCATATGTGGATCCATAATAATTATTCACTAAGATCTATAATGTCATCATGTTATAAAGAATAACAATCCCTCTCATCTTTTCAAAACATCAATAGTTGGGAACACTAATCTCATGCCCAAATGTCAATATTTTAAATAGTCAGGGTATAAAGACATTGGTCAATGAAATCATAATGAGTGGTGAACTCGCTCATTGGGGCATCCATGTCTCTTCTAACCCTACAAAAATAAATATTTATCCTATTGAGATATCAATCAATCTCATCATATAATAACCATTAATCTTTATAGAGGCTGATGTCATCATTATCCAAGGCCGATAATTATATATAATAGAGGTTGATGATAATTGGTGACTTTAGAGACCAAATACTTTCATATAGAGAGCCAATTAAATAGAATAATTCTAGGTTATAGGTTTATCTCTTGTTGATACTAGTTTCTGTATAGGTCTAGTGGAATTAATCTACATGCAAATTATCATTTGAAGATACACATTAGCTCAAATAAGTTTATTGTTAGTATACTAGAAAACGTGACAAAGTATCTTTAGCGTCGAAAGGCTTATTGGAGTCATTTCCCATGACAATACTCCTTCAACATTGTTCTTAGTAGGATGGAGACCCCAATCCTTAACTCAACTTCTAACTTGAATAAATAAACAACGAACGAATCTTGTCATCTTAAAAGTTGCTATTGTGCACAAAACTGTGGGGGTGACAATTTAGTTTTGGCCTAAATATATAGGTTAGAATAACTATGATATAAACAAAGATTACCATTAATTTTCACATTTGAGAAGTAAGTCTCACTTGACAACTTGATATAACAAGAAAGAACATCTTGGTCAAAAGGGGTTGATTATCACAATCTTTATGACTGACCTCTTATGCAATTATTGACAAAAACTAAGTTCATCGTATAATTGTTCCCAAATAAAATAGTTTAAATGAACCTCTAATAGCCATAAACATTTGATACTAAAAGTCTTTTAATCTGTTTTGAAAATCTCGCTACTTAGGTTTATCAAAAGAAATTGCTCGCAAATACCCTCCTTTCAATATACACATTCACAACTTCTAAGGTTGTAGGTGCCTTTATTCTCATAGTCTAAAACATTTCAAGTAATTTCAATATTTTATGGAGCAAACTTCTAATTGGACATTAACTAATACTTCAATATTATGAATTTGATATATGTATGAGAGAATAACTGATATTGCACAAAGAGGGCATACGTTTTATCTCATTTAAACCATCATGATTCGACAAAATTTTCTCTCAAATGGATGTTTAGTTGTTATTTTGATATCACTGTTTACTAAGCTTATGTTGTCATTTAAGACTTCACGCAAGGCAATGATTTCTTTCATCATTGACATCTTAAAAACATATTATCGATGGAGTAGATAATAATCAATTAGTTGTTTAAACGAATGGTAGAAAGGAAAGCGACATAATGTAGGGTATTTGTTTTCCTCATACAAATGATTGACATTCAAATAACAGTGCAAACAATAGGATTCGACTTCGTATTGTTACTACATTATGACTGTTTACAATTTTAAAAGAGGAAACAAGAACCTGTTCAAGGTCTATACTTAGTAGCTCCCGTCGAACCCCTTTGCTATCTCCCGCTCCTCCCTCTCCTTGTCTTCTTTTTCTCTCTTTTTTCTTGATAACCGATTCAATTATGCCCCTCGACTTCCCGAATGCTCTCTCTCTCTTTTTAAAGGTGGAAAAAGGAGAATGATAACCATTTTCAATAACCCTAACTACCCGCGGCTTGTCTATTTTGATAAGATTTTAAATTTCTCGCCTATCATCTGCCTTCAAAGATAGCCCACTAACGTTAACTTTAGGCTTACCATTTCATTTGCCATCATGGTTTTTCGTACGGTGATGTAGCTGGGTAGTGAGGTGGTGAAAGCGGTTATCGGCATTATGCCTAATCATCTAAGTTAAGTTTACGAGCTGAGGTCACAGTTAATAACACAAAATGACTTGTGATCGACTCTCAGTCTTATCGATCTATATCAAAGCTTGAAATGATTACAATGTTACAACATATAGTGGCATCATGTAATAATGACTTATAACTAAGTCCTTCGAGCTAAAGCCCGATAATTAGCAATACTTATTAATCTTTGTTTTGCTCTTGATGTTTAATATATATAAATACATATATATTTTATTGTTACGTTACTTTTATGAATTACAATCGATGATATAAGACTTGGCGAATCACCTAGATTTAAGGCATTGTTTATGCCTTTTTAATGACAACAACCTCAAAGAATAACTCTATGTCCATCATAGTCCTGAATCACAATGTTAACATTGGACGCATGTAAGGTATTATGATGACGACAATGTTTGGAGCAATTACACAACCGCATCGACAAGGTGTATGGTCGACATTTCGAGGTTGAGTTTTATCTCCCCCCTTACAAACTTCTGTCAAAATTTTACATCGAGTAACTTAACAAGACACATCATACGACACAAATGTCGATTGACCATTCTCATCGTGTTAACCATGTTTGGACAGACAACGTTGTTCTTCCACAATGACATAATAAAATAGTGACTCACTCTAACAACCCTTGATGACCTTTTTGATAACTTTGACTTAACCGAAATCATACTTACCTCAAGACAATTAGGTTAATTTGTCTGATGTATGAACTCAGTGGAAAATACCCTTCGGTGATCCAGAGTCTATACTCCCCTTCCCCAAAGATACCTTCTCTCCCCTTTGTTTCTCAGAGAGCCTAATCCAGCTGTTCCTGTCAAAACATTCTCACATACAGATTGTTGTCAACGTACCGGTATCCTGGTCCAAGCATAATAAAATCATAACATTTCATTTTTCCAAATTGAAAAGGCATTTTAATTCAAAACTATGATTTCATAAAATTAATACTTCTAATCATATCATCATTTCTCATGATCATAAATGTATTCACATGCCTATTTCTATCCATGAAATAGATAAAAGTAAATAGTAAAAATTTGTCCAAAAGGAGGGATGTAACACTAATGCTTTTGAATTTTTTTGTGCCATGCAAGGGCAATATCAGAATACCAATCAAATCCCTAACAATGTTGTAGCTCAACCATCTCCCTCATATATTGATCTAGATAGATTGATCAAAGCAAAAGATGATACCCCTCTCCCCAAAATCAAGGTTTAGAATAAAGACACAGGATTTGGTGAGTATGACCTCCACAAGTCTTGCTAAGTGGGGAACTTGCCTCAATCTCCTAGATCATATAGAAAACCACCTATAGCCAAGGCAACTAAAAAGGTAGTCATACAAGATAACCCAACAATATTAATTCGTTGGGGAATGCTAGCAGATGAGTCTATCGAGGCCATATCCTCTTGGATATTCCAAGAAGACAAAGACCCAGTCACATTACTTGTTGAACAATACAACAGAGGTCTCCGCATTGTAAAGAACATGGGTTACAAAGGCCAAGGTGGGATTGGCATGCATGGACAAGGAAACTTAGAACCCATTTTTGTGGCTAAGAAAAATAATAAGCATGGTTCAGGATATAGAAAGGAGGTACTGCGATCCTTGGACATTGAGTTTTTTCTTGATGAAGTAGCAAAAGATTTTCCCACAGTTGTAATTTCTAATGAGGATACCATCAATGACTCCTACTTACACCTTACTGACCTATTTCAAGAGACTTTCATATTCATGATATCCTTCATATCCCTCACATCCAAAACAAAAACCCAGAGCCTTTCACTTGTATACCCTGAACTTATCGATTGGGATCAACAAGAGGCCCCTGTTCTTGATATCTTTCATAATGATGAGGCTATTGCAAAATTTATGGGAATCCGAGATGGTATTCCACTTGGTGACCACAAAACAGGTTTTTTATGGACCTAGATCATGCAACATACTTTGGTGAGAATGCCAAATCGTCCAGTCACAAAAATAGAAATAAAAATATCAAATCCCCTGGTGAAAACCACACTATGGTACCTTCAAATCATAAAAAAGTAAAAATAAAAGATGTATCCAAGAGTGAAAACATCTTTGAGGCATCTGAGGATGGAGGATTTGACCTTCGCTTACTTTTGAAGTATCAAGAAAAGTTTTCACTTTTGGTCAAAAAATCGTAAGAGATTAATCTAGGAACAACACAGAATCCCAAGATTACATTTCTAGCAGCTTCTCTTTTAGAGCACGAGAGAAAAGATTTTACATCTTTCTTCATGAAAAGGATAGTCAACTTTGCCTGGGTTGGATCCTTCATTAGTGGTTCATCACTTACGAGTATTCCCAAATGCCAAGCCTATAAAACATAAGCTTCTAAAAATGCGTCCCCAAATAACATTACTAGTTAAAGCATAACTTCAAAAATTGCTAGATGTAACTTACATACACCCTATTGATTATCTAGAGTGGGTTTCCAATTTGGTACCTGTATCCAAAGTCACTAGGGGCATTCGTATCTGCATAGACTTCAGAGTTCTTAACAAGGCATTTCCAAAATATTACTTTCCTCTTCCAAATATTGACATCATTGTAGACTTGACAGCTGGTCATGAAATACTTCCCTTAATGGATGGTTTTTCTGGTTATAATCAGATTATCATAACACCTGAAGATCAACATAAGACAACTTTTACATGTCCTCGGGGCACTTATTGTTGGCAAGTCATGCCTTTCGGCTTGAAAAATGCAGGAGCAACATACCAGAGAGTGATGACTGCTATATTTCATGACCTTTTTCATACCATCATGGAAGATTATGTTGATGATCTATTGGGCAAATCAGTTACATGACCTTTTTCATGCCATCATGGAAGATTATGTTGATGATCTATTGGGCAAATTAACTACTAGAGTAGATCACATACAAGTTTTGGAGTAGATCTTTGACAGATTAGAATAGTATCAAGTTAGACTCAACTCTAAGAAATGTGTCTTTGGCATTACATCAGTGATATTGCTAGGATACATTATATCTCACAGAGGAATTGAAGTAGATCCTGCCAAAGTCAAAGCTATAGTTGAGATGGCTCCTCCTAATATACAACAACTAAGAAGCCTTCAAGGAAGATTGTAGTTTATCAAGCATTTCATATCACAACTTGCCCATAAGTGTCAACCTTTTTTACACTTTCTCCATAAGGATGTATCATTCAGATGGGATAGTAAGTGCCAGTAGACATTTGAGCAACTAAAAGAATATCTCGCTACACCCCATGTTTTGATGCCACCAGTATTAGGGAGACCTTTGTTGTTATACATTTCTACTACGTCAGCTGCACTAGGTGCTCTCTTAGCACAAAATGATGACTTAGGTAAAGAACAAGCAATCTATTACATCAGTCACACCTTGGTAGGATATGAGCTTAACTATACTCCTATGGAGTGGCCATGTCTAGATGTGGTGTTTGTGTCCCAAAAGTTGTGACATTACATGTCAAATCAACAAACCAAGCTCATATCAAAGATATGTCATGCCTACCATTCATATCTAAACAAAACACATCGATTAAACATAAAACTTTGATTATTTCATAAATCATTGATAATATTATAACTCTATTTTGAAATTAGTAAAAACAAGGGTTCAAAATTTCTGAACAGATATACAATATGTACCACCATCATTTAATAAATTTATACATTAAATATAAGTCAATATCATTCATTCTAAATGAAATTCAAGATTTAAACTTTTCTTATGCAATTATCCACAACTACAGTGAGCACCACATGATCACCTGTTTGCAAGGAGGGGAATACTTTCTTAACTCCAGTACCCTACATAGGTAACAGTCTTGAATCTGTACAACTAAATATAAACATTAGTCTCACAAAGTCAATAAATAAACATTAGTCCAACCTAATGCCTCGGGGGCCCATCCGTGATGGCCTTGCCTACGTACGCATAGTGCAGAGGCTTTGTAGTTTAGTGACTTGAACTTGCAACCACAAGATGCTATCATACAATTCTAAACTAGGGTTAACATATGTAATTGTAAATTATTACTTGTACACATTATGATAAGGAGAGGATCAATTTCCTTCTATCTTTCCGACTAGTAGATCACTTACCACAACTAGATCTAAGCATATTATCAAACAAAGAGTTCTAATTGTCCAATTAAACATATTTCCTAAAATCATGAGTATATTACAAACTCTATAATCCATGAGCAAACTTTTCTATTGGAGTAACTATCATCCATTATTGACAATAACTTACAATGGTTCCACATCTGAAATGCAAACAACAGTATATGTTGATCTAAAATTCAAGTCATAGATTGATAGTTTCCCTAAACTTGGTTTAAGAGGCTACACAACCCTTTTCTAAGGTCTAGTTCTATCAAATAAATTACAACATAAGTTTAGAAGTATCTAGAACCTATCTACAAAATGTATTTAAAGACAATCAATACTTATCTTTATATACTAAATAATACTTACTAATTAATTAATTAAACTTGTAATTAAATATCTTAGCTAATCACCAATTTATTTAATATACTTGTATTTAAATTTTACAATTAAAAATATTAATATCCACACCCAATAATTAAATCACATCTAAATTCAAATATTTAAAACAACAAGCTATTTAACAATTAAGGATTTCATTTCTCATTAATGAAATAAATAAATACTTAAATTATAGTACATCTCTAAATAATAGGGATTTCTCATAAATCAAAATAAATGTTTAATATAACACAAAAAATAAAATAAAATGTGTGTATATATATATATATATATATATATATATAGACACCCAAAATTGACCTAAGCATTCAAATTTCGCATTATCTAACATCTGCATTTGTCTAACACACTTGAGCAATATCCATATCACCTATATCTTCTATTAATTAAATAAACTTATGTTTATTTAATTAATTCATTAGCTATTTCTTCTAATCTATAATTAAACAATCTTTAATTATTTAATTATCTCTTATTTCTATCTATTTTAATTAAATAAATCTAATTTATTTGATTAAAATTCCCTTCATAAGCCCATTTTCCAATTAATTAAATAAATTTTATTTATTTAATTAATTTCTCTTATCATTTATTTTCATAAGCCGACATGTGTGCCTCTTTCATTTAAAAAAGATAAGTCGTACTACATCTTTTATTTAATATCTTTCACATGTAGTACTTTTTATGTACACGGTCACACATAAGCCTTATTTTCCCCCCACTTGTCATCTACACATTCACCTATGACTATCCTTTAATCTTAGCCATTCACATAGCCACCAAATCTCCACCATTGATTGATTTTGGTTGAGGTCTATATAAACACCCTCTCTTTCCATGCTACATATATCCAGCATTCATATAGCGTCTACATTATCGTCTTGAGCATATTGAGCATTTTAGTATCCATTGAGCATATTGTCATTATCATCCATCCATCATGGCATCCTTGATCTTCATAATTGTTCATTGTTGAGAAGCAATCCACATCATAAACAAGGAATCATACAATCTAGGTGATATTGTTCTTGAATTGCATGCTTTTGATTTCATTTGGATTAGATTCTTTGATGATGGTAGGGTTAGGTTTTCATGGCTATGCTTGATCTTATTAACTTGATTTTTACCTATCACATTTTGGCATGCCTGGTGGGACTCACATCCTTGATTAACTTTGTTATTTGAAGTTGTTTTTTGTGAAGATCAGATTTTTTTTAGTGCCTATGGCAAGTTTCAGTCGCTTCTGAGCGAAAACTAGTCACTGTCTAATTATATGCATTGCTTTTAAGCCAAAACCTGCCACTTACAGCATTTTCTGGATCACTTTTGAGTGAACAATAGTAACTTATTATCTTTTTTGCATCTCTTACAAGTGAATAGTGAACACTCTTATGGTCTTTTTGCATCTCTTTTAATCTAACAGTGATCACTTTTAGCTATCTAGATCACTTTCTGCAAAACTAGGGTTTTTTGTTATATTCTATTTTTTTCACAGATCTGGGTCGCTTATGATCTGTAAGCAGTCACCTATTGCCTTTTCGCATCACTTATGAACTTTATTAGTTTGCATCTGGATTTACTAGCGTCGCCTCTCATCTGTAACATTTCACTTTTGGCAGAATATAGATTGCTTCTAATCAACAGTTGATCACCTTTGGTAACTGTGTCGCTTTCAATCTATATCATTTGCAGTTCGGTTTTCTTGGTAAACATCCAACAATCAATCTAGTATTAGCAAAACATCATCTTTTGGCCTTAGCCCTAGCAATATCAGAAAACAACAACATCAACCAACTTTTTTCCTTTGAATGTGTGAGCTATCCTCTAGGGAAGTCTATCAACCAACCATCAAACAACTAGCAATCATCAACCAAACAACATCAACAATCAACCAAGCAACCCAACAACAAAGCAAACAACGAACTAGCAAAGCAAACCAACAACCAATCAAACAATCCGAAAACTCTCACATTTTAGGTCTCAAATCTTGCAAGATAAAGTCCAACTTTCAACATCAACAATCATGCCTCAAACTAGGAGCCAATATAGAGCTAAAATGGAAGCAAACCTGCAAGCTGAGATGGAAGCCAAGATGCAACAATCTAGATCAACACCCCTTAGAGACATGACTCAATTTACGACTAGTATGCCTCCTCACATGTTTGTACCCAAGGGATACGCCATTGGCGAGTCATCCTCACAACAAGTACAACCTCAAACATTTTCAGAGACTTATGAAGAGCAATCCCAAGAAGACTTATCAGAATTTAGAGATACACATGTATGGGGTCAATTCGAGAGACTTGTTTTATCTAATCCTAACCACTACTTCTTGCAATTAGCACGTATGGGAGCCAAATTACTAAGAGATTTTGACATATCCGCTATTCGAGAGCATGATCCAAGCACTCCCACTATTGTTGCAAAGGGACCATCCACCATAACCACACCATCGCATACCATGCTCCAAAATCCATCTTTCAATCCATCCATTTCATTGCCTATTGTAACTTCATTTGACCCACCACGCTTAGAGTACACTTTAGAACATTTGATAACTCCAACTAATACACTCCCTTTCCTTTCACAAAATCTAAACATTCCACCTTTCCATGTTTCACAACATACATCTTCTCCTACTGTGACCGTATCTCGATCTTAGGTAACACAAGTTGTTCATGTTACCCAAGCACAAACTCCTCACACATCACAAGCTATCCCCATGTCCTATACTCTGTAAGTTTCCCAAGCTATTCAAACAACGTAACTTGTCCAAGCTTCACAACCATTGCAATCTGCTACTCCTATTGTAACACATGTGGACACCACATCCCATATTCCTACCACCGCTAATATGGTCTCCATGATTTGCATGGATCCATCCAACGCATTATACGATCCTAATGTTAGTCTCATTGACATGAGTGACCCGTCTATTATTTCACAAGCTAATCCTAGCATCGTGGTCTCTTATGTTGATCAACTTACATCATTTCAACCATCTTCCTATAATCCCTCACAAACCATCAATCCATCTTATACCACTCAAGGATTACCCATCATCACTCAATATATGGCATATACCAATCCTCATGTTGTCCAAAATACAAACCCGAATGTCCATCCTTCTTCCACATCTACCAATCCTTCCCTCACTTACCATGTTAGAAACCCAACTCTAAATTCACAACCATTGATCAACGCTAATTCATCTTCCACTTCCCATGCAAAACCTTGGCCCTAATTCATCGCAATATACTCAACCACCGCTTGTGTCTCATGGATAGCAATCTTCAAACACATATGTGTCACATACTAATCCTATGACATATATTGTGAGTACGTAACCTCAACAAACGGTCATGGCTTTGTATATCCTGCAACAACAACTGCAATATACATCATAATACACTGCACCTCCAAACCAACAACCCCCTTTGCAACAACATCACCTTTCTCCAGCGGATGTTCAACAAATGATTAACAAAGCAGTAGGACAAGGCAAGAAAACATTTTCCTTGGAAGACATATGCGCTTATCCATTTGACAAGTCACTTCATATGACACCTTTTCCGCCATACTTTGAAATTCCACAAATTGACAAGTACAAAGGAAAAGGAAATCCGGAAGACCATCTTAGAGATTTCTTTGTCGCATGTCTCGATGTTGCTCAAGATGATACATATCTTTTGAGACTATTTCCCTGAAGCTTATCAGGACAAGCTCTTGAATGGTTCTCTCATTTACCTCCGGGCATTAAGTCTTTTGCGGAATTAGCAAATAAATTTTGACCGCATTTTGCTTTCAACATTGAACATGAAGTGAACATGAACGACCTTGTCAACAATAAACAACGTAATGGTGAAGCTTTCTCTGTATTCACTCAATGATGGCGTAATACGGCTAGCAAATTATCATAGGAAATACCTAAGAAGCAACAACTCGATATCTTTGTTCAAAATCTTCATCCCGAGCTTTCATTCTAACTACAATTGCAATGTGCTAGTACCTTTGATGAACTTGTTTCCAAAGGAACCATCATTAAATGTGCTTTAATTTCTAAAGGCACTATCAAGATTTTCAGAGATAACAAAGACAATCCACAAAACTCCAACGATAAATCTCGCTTTTGGAATAAGAACAAGAATGTTGTCAATGACGGTGTTGTAGAGACAAAGAATTTGCAAATAATGAAAGCTCATGTTAACATTCAAGCCACATGTACAGCAACTCAACCTTTTCAATGAACTCGACAATGACAAACTTCAAATCCTCGACGACAATTCACACCATTAGCGGAAGCTATGGAAGTTATCTTTCGAAAGCTTCTTCAAGCAGGAGATATCATGTTACTAGATGCACCACCTAATAGCGAACCACTCTTCAAAGCTCCTTGGTACAAAGAAAATGAGTATTGAGATTATCATAGAGTCAAGGGACATAAAACAAATGGTTGTATGCACATAAAGCATGTTATTCAAGATTGCATTGATCAAGGTTTAATCAAAATCACACCTCCAACAACACAACCTACACAGCAACTGACATTGAATTATGATCTAGATTCTTTCAAGAATATACTTCCATCTCATGACAAACCAAGTAACCCTCATGCTAGAAATGCCATTCAATATAACTATGCATCATCCACTATTGGCCGCATTGACCATGCTTGCATTTCTACTATTACTATCCAAGGCAAAGCACCTGACTACACTGTGACTACCTAAAGAGGTCGTGTTACCATTCAAGGAGCACCTGTCCATCATCCTCGACCATCTTCTAGCTACAACATCCTTGATCACCTTGGAAAAACACTTGTGCATATTTCCTTTCTTGAGTTGCTTCGCATATCCCCTACCCACAAAGCTATCCTTGACAAAGCCTTACAAGAATCTTCAGTACCCAATGATATCGATACCACTCAATTTCAATCTATGATAGCTAGCATTGCAGCCCCTTGCCATCTCACCTTTTCTAACAAAGATCTTCAGCCTTTCATCAACCCGTCACATAACGAAGCCCTCCACATAGAAGTGTTTGTCAAACAACGCCGTATCAAATGAATCTTAGTGGATGGTGGAGTTGGTCTTAATATATGCTCATTAAAATTAATAAAACAATTGGGATATTCTAAGAAAGATGTTGACACTTCCAAGGTCATTACTATCAAAGCATATGATGATGTCGAGAGAGATACTGAAGGGATTATTCACTTGCCTATTCAAGTTGGGCTAGGTATTATTGACACTCGTTGTCAAGTCCTTGATATTGATCTTCCTTATAACATCATTCTTGCTTGTCCATGGATCCATGCTCTCAAAGTAGTTCCTTCCACATACCATCAATGCCTCAAGTTTCCACATAGTGGTGTTGAAATTACTATCCATGCTGATCCCAATCCATTTGAATTTTGTCATACCTTTCAAGCTAAATATCAAATCGCTAACCACATTCCTATCAGCACCGAAGCATATCCATCTTCATCATATGTAGATCCATCCATCCTACTCAAGCCATTATCTGGCAAAGTCGCTTCCAATCTCTGTATCAAGTACACCAAACATGGCCCAGGTGACTACACATTGCAAGAATCTTGTGTTGGAACTCTTCCCTTATCTCCCAAATCTCATGGCAAACCTTCTGCATCCAGAGCATCTTCATCTGCAGCCATTATAAAAGCCCCACCCACTGTATTCATTAAAGGTGGATTCCTGGATGATGAAGACATCGATGACATCAGCTCTTGGATATTCTTTGATGAGAATGACCAAGTCCAACTTGAAGTAGAGAGATATAACAATGGGTTATGCCTCATTAAGAACATGGGCTACATAGGACATGGTGGATTGGGATCATAGGAACAAGGACCTATTGAACCCATTGTTGTATATAAGAAGTTTAATAAGCAAGGCCTTGGCTATCAACTAGAGGTACCGCTTCCCAAAGACATTAAGTGTATTTCTGATATGGAAGCTAGACCTTCCTCGGTAGGAGAGACTTCTAATATGGATACCATTGATGAATCCTCCCTTCATATCAATGACCTTTTTCAAGAAAACTCCATCTTTATGATCTCCACAACTTCATCTAGCTGACACCCTTTGTCCATTACCCTTTCACTCATATATCTAGACCTCGTCGATTAGGACCAACAGGGGGCACCGATATTGGACACATTTGAAAATGATGAAGCTATTGCCAAATTCATGGGTTTACAACAAGGTATTCCATTGGGCGATCATAAAGCAGGCTTCATGATGGATCTACCTAAACTAGCATATTTTGGCAGAAGCATCAAATCCTTTAGCTACAAAAGTGAAATAAATAAAATAAAAAAAAGATAGGTCATTGGGTGAAAACTGAAAGGCACCTCTTGACCGTGAAAAAGTAAAAATAAAGGACGTATCTGAGGGTGAAAACCTCTCTAAGGTCCCTGAGGATGGGGGATTTGATCTTCCTGTTGCCACTGACTATCATGAGAAATCAACAGTGCTAGTTGAAAAATCACAAGACATGAACTTGGGCACAAAACAAATCCAAAGATCACATATTTGGTAGCATCACTAATAGAGCAGGAAATAAGAGATTTCACAACATTTTTCATAAAAAGAGCTATCAATTTTGCATGGACCTATACTGACATGCCAGGTCTAGATCCTTCACTCGTGGTACATCATCTAGTGGTATCTCCTAATGCAAAACCTGTCAAACAAAAATTGCACAAAATGCATCCGCAAGTAGCTCTATTGGTTAAGGCAAAAATTTAGAAGCTCTTAGAAGAAAAGTTCATAAAGCCTATTGATTATCCAGAGTGGGTTTCAAAATTGGTACCTGTAGAAAAACCTGATGGATGAGTTCATTGTTGCATAGATTTCAGAGATCTTAATAAAGCATGTCCCAAAGATGACTTTCCATTACCAAGCATAGACAACATTGTTGATCTCATAGCTGGACATGAAATGCTATCTTTGATGGACATATTTTCAGGATATAATAAAATCAGAATAGCAGAGGAAGATCAAGACAAGACATCATTCATTTGCCCATGGGGTACATACTGCTGGGTTGTAATGCCTTTTGGTCTCAAGAATGCAAGAGCTACTTATCAATGAGCCATGATAGTGATTTTCCATGACCTTTTTCATGCTATCATGGAAGATTATGTTGATGATATTCTAGGAAAATCCAAGACAAGAGAAGGACATATACTGGTATTGGCACAAATCTTTGATCAACTAGAGAAGTATCAAGTTAGGCTAAACCCAAAGAAATGTGTATTTGGTGTAACATCTGGAAAATTGTTGGGCTACATTGTGTCTTGATGAGGGATAGAAGTGGATCCAGACAAATAAAAGCCATCATGGGAATGCCTCCGCTAGCAAATCTCAAGTAGCTCCGTAGTCTACAAGGAAGGTTGCAATCCATCCACAAGTTTATCTCACAACTAGTAGATAAGTGTCATCCTTTCTAACATCTTCTCCACAAGGGTAAACCTTTTAAGTGGGATGAAAAGTGTTAATAGGCCTTCAACAAGATAAAAGAATATCTAGCAACACCTCATGTGTTAGTACCTCCTATACTTGATCGACCACTATTGCTCTACATATCTTTAACAACAATAGCATTGGGTGCCCTCTTAGCTCAGCATGATGATTCAAGAAAAGAACAAGCCATTTATTATATCAGAAGAACTCTTGTGGGATATGAACTTAATATTCATCTATGGAAAAAGCATGTTTGGCATTGGTGTTTGCTTCCCAAAAGTTGTGATATTACATGTTGAACCAAACAACAAAGCTCATATCTAATGTTGATCCACTCAAATATCTTCTCTCCAAAGCAATCCTTACAGGAAGATTAGCAAAATGGGTTATGATCTTAAGTGAATTTGACATACAATATGTGGATCACAAGGCCATAAAAGGATAAGTTATTGTTGATCAGTTAGCCACAACACCTATCACAGATATTTAACCAATACGTCCAGAGTTTACTAATGAAGAATTGTTCAACCTAACTTCACCAACATTGTGGCAACTATATTTTGATGGATCTTACACACAACATGGATTAGGAGCAGGATATTGTTTATTACCCCTTAAGGAGATTGTATCCCGAAATCATACAGAATTGCATTTCCATGTACCAACAACATAGCTTAATATGAAGCTTTAATCACATGATTATGTATGGTAGTACAATGGGCTATCAAATAGTTATAGGTATTTGGTGATTCTCAATTGGTTATCAAACAAGTTTTAGATGAATATCAAACAAAAGATGAGAAGCTCCTTCCATATAAGCTAATGGTTGAGGATTTCAAGAAATATTTTGACATTGTCAGCTTTGAACAGATTCCAAGGATACAAAACAAAGCAACAGATGCCATGGTTGTGATTGGATCTCTTTTAGATATGTCGTCCAATACACATAAGTGTGAGTTCCTAGTTGAACATCTTTTGATCCCAGCATTTGAAGTACCACAGTCTGAGCTTATTTGTGAGATTGTTGGTCCCAATTCACCTTGGTATGAGGATATATATGAGTATCTCTACAATCAAACCTACCCATTGCAACTCTCTGATACCTAACGTAAAACCTTTATCCGTCGAGCCTCTCGATACACTATCTTAGGAGACACCCTATATCGCCAGAGTCTTGATGGTATCCTTCTTAGATGTCTTGATTCTGAGGAAGCAAAGGTTGCCTTACATGAAGTACATGAAGGTGTCTGCGGATCACACTCCATTGGCCCTGGCCTTGTTAAAAAACTTCTACAAGCTGGATACTATTAGCCAATTATCGAGAAAGATGCACAACAATTTACAAAAAGATGTCTACAATGTCAGAAACATGGAGATTTAATACATTCACCAGCACATGAACTTCAACCTATTACCACTCCTTGGCCATTCTCGCAGTGGGGACTTGATCACATAGGTAAAATCCATCCAACTTCATCAAATGGTCATAAGTTTATCATAACCACCATTGAGTACTTCACAAATTGAGTGGAAGCAATGCTAATGACCTATATTACTAGAAAACAAATATCTAAGTTTATCTTACACTATATCATTTTCTGATACGAAGTTCCTCAAGCCATTATCACTGATAATGGTAGTCCTTTCAAGAACCAAGAGGTTAGAGATCTTTGTAACAAGTTCCATATCCAACATCAATTCTCTACACCTTATAATCCTTCAAGTAACGGCCAAGCTGAGGCTTCTAACAAAACAATTATCAAGATCCTCAAGAAGACAGTCAATGAAGTTGGTCATGATTGGCATTTACAACTTAATCCTACATTATGGACATATAGAACAAGTATCAGAACTCCAACTGAAGCTACACCCTATGCTCTGGTGTATGGCACTGAAGCTATCCTACCTATTGAGGTTGAGATCCCCTCACTGCGAGTATCCTTACAACATACTATTTCAGATGAAGAATATCGAGTATCCAGACTCCATGATCTTGAGCTATTAGATGAATGATGTCTTTCAGCACTCAACCATCTCCAAGTCTATCATAACCATCTACGTCGTAGCTACAATAAGAAAATTAGAGAACATAGATTTCAAGTTGGGGACCTTGTCCTTAAAGAAAATCAAAATAATTAGCAACATCGTGAGAAGAAGGGCAAGCTTGAACCTAATTCGCTTGGTCCTTTTGTCATCACATCAATTTATGGATTAGGTGCATACACTCTCTCAACACCTAAGGGCATTCCCTTGGATGAACCAGTTAACAACACTCATCTCAAGAAGTTTTATCCATGAATCTCAGCTATTCCCAAAAAAAAAAAAAAGATCCATCCAATAGTGAAAACCACTTTGTGGCACTTTGGATAACAAAAAAATAAATAGTACAAGTTAAATAATCTATCCTCTAGTGAAACCTGGTAAATAGGCACCTTGGATAAGTACCATAGCGAAAACCTGGCAAATAGGCGCTATATGTAGTGACTAGCTCCCATCATTCACTTAGTTTGTTTTGATAATAAGATTTTCATAGAATACTTCGCCATCTACCCTATATAATCCATATCATAATCCACATCTTGCCTTGTAAGCCATTATTCCTTATACATCCTTAATAAATAGTCTTCCATCCTCCCCTCTGCCTTGTTGGCTTTCACAATTTGGATTTTGTTGATGTAATTACATCATTTGGCATCTTAGCATCTTGATCACACGACCGCATCTTTCACAGCTTCTTCATAATAAACCATCATCCCACACTGGGGGCACTTGTTAAGCCTTATTTGGAAGTGGATACCTATATCTCTAGCTCATAACAAAGCAAACATCCAAACTCATAACACAACAAATATTTTAACTTCAAACACATCACACGTCCAACTTCAAACATAGTGAACATTCGCAACCAGAACCAAGACATTCACAATCAATCCCAGCTCAAACATCATTGAGAACATCATTGCAAACATCAAAAACACATCAAAATTCCCAAAAAATCAAAACATCGCCAAAAAAAATCCAAGCAATAAAGTTGATCTTTTGACATCAACCATCAACGCAATAAGCAAGAACTACATCACCCGCTTTATCGTTAAAGCCTTGATCCTGTAAACATAGGGTATGTAGGCAATCTGAGATGTGAACAAAGCACTTAGATTCAGGCAAAGATGATAGCCCCCTTTTCATCATCCATCTTTCATCTTTCTTCTAATCATCCTCTAATCTTTCTTCTATCTTTTATCACTTACATCATCAATAAACCCAGAACTACATATTCATCATGTGTCATCAATGTCGTAATGTGCTTTGATCCCATGGACACAGGGCATGTAGGTAATCTGGAATACAAAGGAAGTATCTAGTACTCAAGCACAGACAATCCACCCCATCTTCTTTCATCTTCCATCTTCTTCCTTTTGATCAGCTCAAGCAAGAAGAAGATTATCTCTATACTGAAAGCTCAAGCACTTTAACCAATCAAGAATAAGCCAGAAGCTATTTGTCTGCATGTCTTAAGCCAACATTTGCTATAACATTTTATCAACATCTTTAGCCTTCAACAGGATGCAACTTTCCTTTCAACAAGGCGACAGCTTAAATCTATCCAAGAGCACTTAAATTTGGCAAGAGAACGTGATGACAGTATCTTTTGTTTTATCTTTTGGTTTATCTTTTGTTTCGTTCCTATGCCTAATCAAGACTGCCTTGATCTATCATATCTTGGTATGTTGCGATGAAGTATGGAATGGGGCATGGTCATATTGCTTTCGTATGCCGTGTCTGCAGGATGATCTTATTCTCTTCCTATGCGTATTGCTATCTTGTACGTGTTGGGATTAGCATCTTACATATCAATATCTCTAGCATCTGAGAAGCTAAACAGTCTCTTATGCACATGAGACTATTCTATGTCAAGACTAGCTCCATACATATAACCAGCAAGGTGTCACTATGAGTAGTGGAGATAAGCTCAAACAATTGCTTATAGCATCAAAGTCCATCTCAGAATACTAGCTGCTATTCATATCTTGTGTATGTTGGCTCAACATCTTGACCTCATACGTTCAGACAAGATTGTAGTATGTTAGTTTTGCATTGGATATCTCGACACCTTGGTCTTCTATACCCTGGTGCATAACATCCATATGCTACATCAAACATAAGGATTGCATTTCTTTAATTTTTCTTAGCAATTACTTTTAAAAGCTACCATTTCATCTATCTATTCTATTATACGCCTATATAGTCCTCAACCAAGATTAATCTTTCCCTCATCTTCATCCTATACCCCTATTTCTAGCCTTCATCTTATCATGAGCCAACCCAACCCTTCCTAGTCATCCCGGCTTACCTCTCGAGGGGGCATCACCTACCAATTACACTGGGGCATCACCTTGTTTATCAAGCGGATTATCGTATCTTCTTTAACACAACGCTCTAACAAACATTGTATCAAAGAGGGCCAAAATGTAGACACCCAAAATTGACCTAAGCATTCAAATATCACATTATCTACCATTTGCATTTGTCTAACATGCTTGAGCAATATCCATATCACCTATTTCTTCTATTAATTAAATAAACTTATGTTTATTTAATTAATTCATTAGCTATTTCTTCTAATCTATAATTAAACAATCTTTAATTATTTAATTATCTCTTATTTCTATCTATTTTAATTAAATAAATCTAATTTATTTAATTGAAATTCCCTTCATAAGCCCACTTTCCAATTAATTAAATAAATTTTATTTATTTAATTAATTTCTTTTATCATTTATTTTCATAAGCCGACATGTGTGCCTCTTTCATTTAAAAAAGATAAGTCGTACTACATCTTTTATTTAATATCTTTCACATGTAGTACTTTTATGTACACAGTCACACATAAGCCTTATTTCCCCCCCACTTGTCATCTACACATTCGCCTATGACTATCCTTTAATCTTAGCCATTCACATAGCCACCAAATCTCCACCGTTGATTGATTTTTGTTGAGGTCTATATAAACACCCTCTCTTTCCATGCTACATATATCCAGCATTCATATAGCGTCTACATTATCATCTTGAGCATATTGAGCATTTTTGTATCCATTGAGCATATTGTCATTATCATCCATCCATCATGGTAGCTTTGATTTTCATAATTGTTCATTGTTGAGAAGCAATCCACATCATAAATAAGGAATCATACAATCTAGGTGATATTGTTCTTGAATTGCATGCTTTTGATTTTATTTGGATTAGATTCTTTGACGATGGTAGGGTTAGGTTTTCATGGCTATGCTTAATCTTATTAACTTGATTTTTACCTATCACAATATATATACAGTGTCACATATCTAATAAAATAAAATAAAACTTTAATATATATCACAATCTCTGAATAATAGGGAAATAAAATAAAATAAAACTTATAATAAAACAAAGAAATTGCTTTTATTCTAATTACTAATTTACAAATATCTCATAAATTTATATTATCTTTTGGTATAAAAATTTTCCCAAAAAAATTCACATTACTTATGTATAAAATCATACTCCCATAATCTAACACATAATTACAAATTTTCCATTATTATATATAAAAAGAAACATATCTTACTAAATTTAAAAAAAAAAAACTAAAATAAAATAAAAACATAAAGCAGATTTTTATTTTTGAAAAGAATAACGATTCCCAAATAAAAACCATTTATATGAAATTATTTCTAAAATTTCATTTTTATTTATCAAATCTCTATAATTTCCTACCTTTATGGTTGGGCAATTGTACTTTCTAATAATACTACCATTTTCCAAATACTTAAAATAAATATGTTAACTATATTTTATCACATTTGAAAAGGCAATAGGACAATAGAAACTCCTAACTATAACATGAATTATTAAATATGATTCCCATTTCAACCTTTTTGCTACAATAGTACAACTATATTCTAATAAAACCATTTAATAAAAGCAACATAATAATACCATTTTCCAAATCAATTAAATCATCTTGCTAATTTCAGATTAATATAAACTTTAAAGAAAGTAAATTAATAAAATATTTATAAATTTTCTAAAAACAAATCCATTTCCTAAACTTTCTCCTTCTCAAATATTCCTTCTAACTTAATTCAAATTAACAAGATAATTCCTAAAATATGGATTAATTATGGATTTGGTAAGATAATCAAAAGGCAAGTCTCATGTTTTATCTTCCTTATGATCATGGACGTATGACCTGAGTGAGAGCTTTATTTATTTTTAATGATGAATGTTTTAACCTGGGAACTATTGCTCTAAGAGAAGAATCAAGCTTAAGGGATGTTCTTCAGCTTTAGAGGGGAATGACCAAGCATCTACATATTTAAGATCAATAGCAAAGAGGGTGTAGGAATGGCTATACGACTTGGCTATACGACCATTAAGGAGCTCCAGTTATTTATTTTTTATATATTACTTTTGTTTAATGGTTTCCTTGGAATCTTTTCCTGATTTCTTTGCATTTTGACTATTGTAAATTCAGTTTTGGTCTCTTTTAGGGAGGGGTTTGAATATATTAAATCTGGAGTAAACTTATACAAGCTTTTAAACATGGAGCCATTGTAAAAAGATTTACAGGATATCTCAGGAGAAACAAAAGAGTTGGGTGTTAATAGTACATGTTGTCATCACCTATTCATCTAATTTGGATATATGAAATATTCAAATTTATGGAGTGAATCATTATCTACAGATTCTTAAGGGTATTAGAGGAAAAGAAATAAGAAAGGATAATCTATCCAGGAATAGATATAGAGTCTTCAAGTATTTTTCATAAATGGAATAATGAGGAAGGTCACAACACACAGTGTTGAATTAACATGATGATATATGGGTTGAGAGGGTTTTCAGAGAGTTATCCCTACGGGATTTAACCAAGAGCCTTCTAACAATAGGAGTAAAATGAATAGAATATGCAAAAGAGAATTCATAGAATAATATAAAGCTTGCATATTACAGAAATTCATTTCAACTAAATCTAATATAAACAATAAATCAATTTCATAACATAGTGCATACCTGGAATACTATTACTATCCAACCTTCACATAATTTCCAAGCTTTGGCCCATTTTTTTCTCCCCTTAAACTCGAATCCTTTTCTTCCTTTTATAACTCTTTTGTAGGAAAAAGCCATTAATGCTCAAAAATCATTTTCTAACTTATAACTATCATTTTGTTGAGTGCAACCCAAAATAGTCCTCTCACTCAAATATTCCCTAAATAATTTATTGTCATGTAACTGCCATTTTGTGGACCAATGAAAATAATATCAATTAATGAATTGCAAGAAATGATCATTTAAAAGATATCTAAAATATTTAATCCAAGTTAATGATATAAATATATTTGTTGCAACTAGATTTTGGACTAAATTTACTCTGCAAAAGCAATTGTAACATTTACTTGAATTTTTCCTCCAAAATGATTATGCTAAAATAATAATGCAATTTAATAAATCTATGGCAACTAAAATGCAATAAGGATTAAAGAAAATATTTTTCATGCCATGCTAAAATGGGATCTTGAGAATAGGGTTCAACATTCCTCAATTCATGATGGATAGTGGACATGAAAACCTTGCATTTATGAGAAATTAGTTTTGCAACTAGAGACATTTCCAAATATTAAAACTAATCCCTATTCTATTTCCAAAATATGATATTCACATGAGTGATTTGATATCCAATATAATCTCTAATCCTAGATTAACTAATTAATTGTTTGATCTATTTACAAAACATTCTAAATCGCATAACATCTTAACAATATCAATAATTCCATCATTACAGTTAATAAGTAGGGTTTAGGTGTCCTTACAAGATAGATCCCTTGAAATATCTACTATCCAAGGTAGCTCTCACAGGAATATTAGCTAGATGGGTCATGATCCTTAGTGAGTTTGATATTGAATATGTTGATCGTAAAGCAATAAAAGGAACAAGTCATCGTTGATCAACTATTACAGATACACACCCTATGCTTTCTAATTTTCTAGATGAAGGGATATTCAAACTCTCTACATCAGTGGAATGGAAGCTATATTTTGACGGTTCTTATACTCAACATGGTCCAGGAGCTAGAATTCTCTTTATCACACCACATGGTGACTTCATTCCTAAGTCATATCGACTAGCTTTTCCTTGCACAAACAACATTGTTGAATATGAAGCTTTACTTACAGGGATCCATATGGCAGTTCAGTGGACTATCAAGTAGTTACATGTCTATGGAGACTCCCAATTAGTCATTCAATAGGTCACAAATGAGTACCAAACCAAAGATGATAAATTTATGCCTTACAAAAGGATGGTCAATGACTATAAGCAACACTTTTCCACAATTTCCTTTGATCAGATTCCTAGGTTGAATAACAAGGTTGCTAATGATATGGCAACAATTGGATCCCTCTTGGATATGCCTATGAATACTCAACATTGTAAATTCTTGGTCGAACAACTGTTGATATTGGCCATCGATGTTTCAGTAGCGATGTTCCACCTACTGAAATTATCTGCAAACTTGTTGGTCCCATTTCTCCCTGGTACTAAGACATTTACGAGTACATTCAAAATAACACCCTTCCAGCAGACCTTACCAATACACAAAATAAAACCTTCATCGTTTGAGCCTCTCAATTTACTATCCTTGGTGACACATTATACCGAAGGAGTCTTGATGGTATCCTATTTAGATGTCTTAACTCAAAAAAGGCTAGCGTTGCTTTATGAGATGTTCACGAAGGTATTTGTGGATCAAATTCCACCGATCCTAACCTTGCTAAAAAGCTACTCTACATAGGATATTATTGGCCTACCATGGAAAAAGATGCACATCAATTTTCTAAGAAATGCCTTCAATGTTAGTAGCAAAGAGACTTGATTCATGCACCAACACATCAGTTGCAACCTGTTACTACTCCATGGTCATTTTCACAGTGGGGAATCAACCTCATCAGTAAAATCCATCCATCATCTTCCAATGGCCATAAGTTCATTATCACTTCCACTGAATACTTCACAAAGTGGGTAGAAGCCATCCCTATGACTTACATCTCTAACAAAAAAATAGCTAAGTTTATCTTGCACTATATCATTTGCCGGTATGGTATTCCCCTTGCTATACTAACTAATAATGGAAGACCCTTTAAGAACCAAGATGTCCATGCCTTGTGCACCCAGTACCATATTCAACATCTCTTCTCAACCCCTTAACATCTGTAAAGTAACGACTAGGCTGAGGCTTCAAATAAAAGCATATTGAAAATCCTAAAGAAGACAGTCAGTGAAGCTGGTCATGATTGGCATTTATAGTTCAATCCCGTCTTATGAGCATATCACACTAGTATCAGAACCCCAACCGGTGCTACCCCATATGCTTTAGTCTATGGTACTGAAGCCATTTTACCTATCAAGGCTGAGATCCCATCTCTTAGAGTTTCCATGCAGCATTATATTGATGGAGAAGAGTATAGAATTGATAGATTACATGAGCTAAAGTTACTAGATGAGAGGTGCCTAATAGCATCAAAACTACCTTTGTTGTAACTATAACAAGAAGATCAAAGAAAGATGGTTTCAAGTAGGTGATCTTGTTCTTAAGGAAAATTAGAGAAACCTGCAGGATCGAGACAAAAAGGGCAAGTTTGAGCCTAATTGGTTGGGACCCTTTATAGTTACAACAATTTATGGATCAAGAGCTTATACATTATCAACACCTGAAGGAATTACTCTAGATGAACCCATCAACTATGTTCATATTAAGAAGTTCTATGCTTGATCTTCAGAGTATCCCTAACAAAAAAAATACAAAAAAAAAAAATAGAATAAAATAGAAAAATCCAAAAATAAAATAATCCATCCTTTAGTGAAAACCTGGTAAACAGGCACCTTGGATAAGTACCATAGTGAAAACTTGGCAAATAGGCACTATGTGTAAGAGTTAGCATCCACCATCTATTAAGTCTTCCATCCATCTCATTCCGTAATAAAACCCCATCCATCCATAATAAAATTATTGACCTTTGCATTTCCACATACCCATCTATCATGGCTTGGAAACTATCAGTGTTAGTTGTTCATCCATAGTCAGTTCATCCATAATTAGTTCATCCATCCATCATTCTCCATAATAAAACCTCTACTTGAATGGGGGCATGTTTCCTTAACCTAGGTCTAGGAATGGATCCTTGTTTTATCTCAAGAGGCATTGTCACACTTTCACTCACATTCCGTAAACACATTTCATCCATTCCAATCCATAATAAATCCAAACGTTCATTTCATCCAAACTTTCACTTCATCCAACTATCACAATCCACCCTATTCACCTACCACCCTGACTTGACTAACTCAAGTAGAAAACAAACTATGCATCCTTTGAAAGCTCAAGTACTCAAAATCAGAAGCAAAAGACTACTCCCAAAGTAATGCACTTGCCTACATACCACTTGCCACATCTGCCAAATCCATCTATCCTAATCCAAAGCCTTTAATGGATACATATTTTGTACGATAAGGCCCAATCTACCATGAGCACCCTCTTTGGGAAGAGAATATGATGATTGTGTTTTTGTTTTATTAGTTGGTTGATTTATTTTTGATTTATATTTTGTTCCTTTCTAATACATACTCAAGACTACCTTGATCTTTTTATATAATGGTATGTTGTGATATAGTATGGATTGGGGCATGGTCATTGCATTCATATGTTGTGTTTGTGGGATGATCTTATTATCCTACTATGACTAATATTTATCTTGTGTGTGTTGGAATTAGCATCTTGCATATCAATATCTTTTGCATCTAAGGTTCTTTAAAGGCCTTATGTGTATTAGGATTATTCTACGCTAAGACTATTTTCCATTCACATATCCAACAAGGTTCTATTATGTATAGTAGATATAAGTTCAAACCATTTGTTTGCAGAGTCAACGTCCTAGGCATTGGATACATTGTCACCTTGGTCTTATATACCTGGGTGCATAATATCCATATGCTATATCAAAATAATGATTGCTCTTTACATTTTAGCATAACCAATGCAACACCTATCCATCTACCCATCCATATATCCTAATAAAACCATAGCTTTCATAAAGATCGATCAATCGTTATATCAATTTCTCTTTTCTAAGAACATCATTTCTTCTATCCATGCTAATATCATCTTTGTCTTCTTGTCTCTTATCCACATAGAAATCCTACAAAAACATGCATGTTAGACAAGACATTTATAAGCAAATCATCGCATAAATCCATAATCATAGTATATTTCATCATGCACCTAACATCTACAATACATCATCATGAGCATGGCATCATCACAAATATCCATCATCATAACATGTCATTACATAAAACATAAGCATCCATAACATATATAAGCAAATCACCATCTAGATCCATAACATACAAACACCCATACAACATCATGTGCATGATACATCTCATATAGGTCATCAAAATAATTGTGTCTCATCATATATATATAATTTATGGATCAATGTCATACAACAGGCTACTAAGAGCCATAAAACATATACATATAAGCCTGCAGGCATCATAGTCTCAAAAATACATAATGATACATCATCAATAACAACTATGTCTAATCATGACTGTGTGTCGAGCTCCCTACCAATGGCTCACCCTGGGCTCATGATGGTCTTGGTGGTGGTCCTCTTGGAGGTGGTCTAGGTTGTGGTGGTCCCATGACTAATGCTCCTAATCTCTTGGAAGATGAAGCCCCTGATCTTCTCCTCTCTCTAAAGTTGGGCTACCTTTGCTTTGCCGACACTACACTATGGTATAGGCCCCTATAGTACTCTGCCTCTCGAATCACTCGAGGTATCTCATGTTGAACTCGAGTCAACTCCCCTAGCATCGTCATAGTAAGATAGTCTATACCCACCAAAGCTCAAGTTGTGTCTCTCTCTAGGGTCACCTTATGTAAGGATGATTCTGTCCTTAGCCTCAATGCCACTATGACATCATGCTCCATTGTGATGCATGCTAGCTCTGCTGAATCAAGAATCTATCCCTGTCCATGTGCATGTCCCTATCCATGAGAGCCTGCTCTCGCCTATCTCAGCTCTGCCCTGGCGATGTCTCTCTCCTGTCTAACCCAGATGTATTATAGCTCTACAAGATTCTATCTAGCAGTCCCACCTGTAATAGTCTCTACAGTCTCTTTGTCTCTATCTTTGTTCCTAGGGCATCTTGCTACCTTGCCTCACCCATCTCCATGTCTTGTTGTCTAGGACTCCTATGTACATTCTACCAACCCACATCCTACTGGGCTGCCTCTACAACCACCACCGCTCTCTGTCATCTAGCCCTACGGGGTCTCTCCTCTAGTCCTCTACCACCCAGCTCCCCTACCTGTCTATCTTGATCCCTGACCACTCCTGGGATGGTCAGTCACATCGGCCTCACTATCAACCAATATGCATCATACTCAGGAGTAGTCCTTCTATCTACATCTCGTCCCATAGGATCCCAAGCCACTAGAGCAAGTGCATCAAACTCTGTTAGTGCGGAAGCCACTACTACCTATGGACCCCAATCATGAATATCTTTCTGGGTCCTAGAAAAAATGGCATCTCCTATAGGAAGAAGCTGTGGTCAACCAAACTATCTCAATACCCTCTCTGGTATCTCTCAATGACATAAACACTGCAGCTAAACAAGTAGCAACCCTTTCAAAAATAGGTCAAGTGATCAACATCGTCCTCCCAAATCTCACAATCTCTCCAAGGATGCTAGATAATAGTGTGACCAAGTTCATAAAATGTACACCTCCAATAAGTCATCTCAGCAAGCCACCTTTGTGTCACAATGTCATTGTACAAATGAACAAATAGCTACCCAATCCATCAATGCTAAGGGTAGATAGGCCTAGTGACTGTGATATGCTCCCAAGTCCACACATGTAACAATGTAACACCTGCTGTAAGGCTAGAGCCAAATCTATACACTACCCAATGCATATCATGATACAATTGACCTAGCACGCAAGGCCCCATGCATACCTTGTGCATAAGTGAATATCTCCTCCAAAATAGGGCCCCAACCAATAGAAGATCCACATGAGCGTCTGTCTGGTACCAAGACCCTGCTAATCAATCCCATCACTACCATCTGTATCTAGTCACATAAACGCTGCATGTGTGTCTCTCCAATCTCATGGTGCTCAATCCCGAGGTCGAGTGTCATAAATAGTCTCCTCAGGGAAGCCTCTCCTGTATCAGTATCATAATACACATGGGCTCTGTAGATCAGAATCCTAAGGATCCTCCAGACGTCCTCTAGGGTGATAGTAATCTCCCTTGTAGGTAGATGAAATGAGTTATGCTTGTTGTGCCATCTCTTCACTAACGCAGTCATCATCGCCTGATGTGTGCGTACCGAGGTCATGTGAGCAATGTACTAGAGACCCATCACCTCCAAGAACAGTCCTCGTCCTCGTCCAAGTCAACTTCTAAATCCAATGCTAGTGGGTGTTGCTCCCTTGACATCAGTGGAGGAAGAACAACCTGCATCCAAAGAGTTTCACTTGTCAAACTTAGAAAAGTCCTTATCTTTCTACATTTTTAGCCAAAAGCAACCTTAAAAACTAGAGGTACCACTCTTCTAGCCAAAATCACAACACTATTAGCCATAGGCACAACTATGCCCAACATAGGCGCAAATATGCTGATCAAAAGTGACTCCTAAATTGCTTAGCTGCCAACCCCTAACACTTAGCCAAAAGTGAACCTTTTTGACCATAGGCACCACACTGTCAACCAAAAGCAAACCTTTTTTCCAAAGCACCATTCTGATAGCCATAAGTGAATTTTTGTAGCCATAAGCAAATAAAAATATAAAACCCTAGAAATCTACCAAAAGTGCCACTTTGCAGCCATAAGTGCCATTGCACCTACCCTAAGTGATCTTTTTTTGGAAAAGCACTGCATTTTCTACCATAAGCACAGTTCTAGCCTAGGGATTGCTTTTGGTCAAAACTAAAGTCTACCCTCATAAATAGCCCTCATAAATGCACTTAATGACTTCATTAGGGGTACTTACCGCTCTTGGTGCTCCTACCAGTTGGCCATGCATCCGAACTCTCTCCGCGTGGTGATCATGTCATGAGATTCCAACCGTATTTGCTACCTCATTAGCTCTAAGCTCTAAACTCTCTAATGTACTAGAAGACAAGATCTCTGAAACTCTAAGGATGTAAATGACCTAAAAGTTACCCCTGGGCCCTACTTATAGCATCCCAACCCTAATTTCTTCCCTCCCATGACCCATTTTTCTTTGTGTCAGCATTATTTCTCCATCATGCTTGCTTCCAACTTCCAATTTGGTCCTTCTTAGCCTCTTTCTGTTGCTTCATTAGCCATTTCTTCTAGTCGTAAGTCATCTCAACCCTTCTTCTGTTTCCCTGGTTTTCCTCTCGAGGGGGCATCCTACACTAGTTACACTAGGGCACAATTATCAAGTACACATATCATCAGTATTTTCTTTGAAACAATGCTGTTAAACACATTGTCTCAAATAGGGACAAAATGTAGACACCTAAAAATGACCATTTCATTATTCACCTCGCCTACATCAATTTCTTCTAAACTCACCTTTATCCAACATTAATTAAATAACTTAATTATTTAATTAATTTCACGAATTTCATCAATTTCTTATAATTCATTAAAATCCAACATTAATTGAATAAATCCTATTTAATTAATTAATTTTATCAAATTCACCACTTTATTCTTCTATTTTCCCACTAATTAAATAAATCAATTATTTAATTAATTCCACATCTTAATTCCTCCTATCCACAACAATTGAATAATTTGAATTATTTAATTAACTAATTATTCTTCCAAAATTAAATAAACTGTTCAAATTTATTTAAGTTCACTTATCAAATATCTTCTAAATAAATAAAATTAAAATTTTATTTATTTCGTATTCCTCCATCATGCACAATAAATTAAATAAATTTATTTATTTAATTTCTAATTATCTTATCAATCTACTAAAAATGTCTTTTTCTTCCATTCACACAAATTAATTAATTTATTATATAATTTTATTCATAGCATGTCAAAAAGCAAAACAAAAGTTGAGTTAATTGGCTTTAAATCACTGTTTTAATCAATCAATTCATAAATAGAAAAAGCATTCTATTTTTATGAAAATCAATCCTATCTTTAGTCAACAAAGCAGTTAACTCAATAAAACATCTTTTTGCATGGACACTTGTCATGCGCATGTTCCCTCATGTCCTCTCAATTTATCTCAACCATTGATTTAATTGAATTTCCTCTACCGTTGATCGATCCTCCCTGAAAGATATAAATACACCCATTCATCTCTTCACAAACCCTTCACAATTTTTAGGTATTGGCATCCATATCTCCCAGTGCTTTGAGCATTTGTTGAAGCACCTCGCATCTATTGAGCTATCATCCATCCACTTGCAATCATGGTTATGCTATGTTTAGAGCAATCCTGTCACGTCTCATTTTTATGGACAACATGATTATTCTAGTTTAGTGAACAATTATTATGATTGACTTTACTTTAAGTAATTTTTGCATACGTGGAGATAATTATTATGAGATATAGTGATAAAAATTGGAAATCATTTTAAATGTTAAGTAATAATGATGTAAATACAATAATTTACTTTGGCTATGTTTTGGAGACACTAACCTATTTGTTGTAAGTACGGTGCTAACCGGTGTTGTCATTGATGTCAACATACTCTTGTTACATTAATGATAAGGATTGGATGAGCTGTGTGCTGAGGATATTGAGAAAACTAGTCCTAATTAGGAATAGAGAAGAACAATGAAGACAGTAAGGTAAAGATCCCAACTAAGATGAAGATAAGAGGATGCACCTAAAAGGGTTTACAGATATGTGTCTTGAGATGATCCAGTAAGGATTTCAGAGGTCCACATGAAGATCTAAAGAAGTTATCCCCTCTTGAGTAAAACCAGTTCTGGTAAGTGTTCAGAGGTGATAGAGTGACTCAAATAGGTCCGGTGAGATCCGGAAATGCAATATCTTATTTTGCAGATTTGGTGGAGTGTTTAGGAAGTCAATGTGAATTGACAACCCAATTGGTTCATGGTCTAGAGGTCCGCAAGCATCTATTCCAATGTAATAGTGATGACAGACTGTGTTCTTGAGGTTTTGGATGAAGGAGAGAATGATTTTAGTAAACAGAAGTAGTGTGGATGTTCTTGGTGATTCAGGAAAGCTTGTGGAAGTCTTTGGATTGTGTCCAGTTCGTGTTGGTGGTCCGCATTGAAGATTGAGCTCACAATTGAAGAACTACTTCCGGATGATGGTGTTCTTCCTAAGTCTGGCCGACCGGATGAGTTACACATCCTACGGATGATCTTGAAGATGTTATGTGAAGAATGGCATGTTCCTAAAGAAAGATTGAAGTCTTAGATCTTTGTGGCCGATAGTGTGTTGATCCGCATGAAGTCTTTTTGTAATAAGTCATGTTATATTTATGTATTCACTTTGTAATGTATGCCGACTTGGATGATTGTTCCTAAGTTGATGTCTTGTATAAATAAGGAGTTGTGAAGTCATTTCAAGGAATGATGTGATGATGAGAGTGTGGTAGAGAAGTGCGAAAAGTAGAGCAGAATTATTGGGCTTAAATGGAACTGACTCAAGCATGGTGAAGATGTTATTCTTCAGTTCAAGTATGTAATAATTATTATTCTATAGACAGTGTCTCTTGTAGGCAGTGGGCCTCTTGTGAGCAGTGTGCTCGGGCAGTGAGCCCTAATTAGCATATGCCATTTTATTCTTTCTATTCTTCTAATAGAGAATACAATCTTGGGTTAGTCACCCCGTGGTTTTCCCTTTAACCGGGTTTTCCACATCAAAAATCTTGGTGTCATATGTGTTAATGTGTTTCTGCTCTTGAATTGTTGCATTACATTTCCATGATTGATTTATTATTATGTTGCTGAATTAAGAAGAGAATTTAAGTGATTAATTGAAAGAAAGTATTGGACAACTGATTCACCCCCCTCTCAGTTGTCTATTCTTAATCTAACAATTGGTATCAGAGCTAAGTTCCTCTAAAAAGAGCTTAACCACTTGAGGAGATCCAGGATATCGTCCTACAAGAAGGATAGTCTGAGGTTTGATGGAACTAATTTCACTCTTTAGAAAAGTCGCATGGAATGTCACTTGCAATGTATGGGAATGCAGTATTGGATCATGGCTTCAAAGAAGTATACTCCTCCACATAATGGTCTAAGAACCATAGATGAAATCAGAGATGCTGAAAACAATCTGCGGACTAAAGAAGCTCTTCTAAGTGCCTTGTCTGATTCAGAGCTAACAAATGTTGTTGACCTACAAACTGCTTTTGAGATTTGGGAAAAATTGGAACTTCTGCATGAAGGAGACAAGTATGTTAAATGTGCCAAGCTATAGAGTCTGAAAGGAAAATTTGAAAATCTGAAGATGAGAGAAGATGAAAATATCACTACATTTATGCCAAGAGTAAATGAGCTTCTTTGTGGCATTAGATGTGTTGGTGGAGTCTTGGATGAAGATGAGATTGTTGGAAAAGTTCTCAGATCCCTTCCTGATTCTTACAAGTACAAGGTTGCTACTATTGAAGAATTTAAATCTATTTCAGGTATCACAAGAGATCAATTGGTTGGTAAATTGGCTGCATTTGAATTGACTGAGTTTGGAGATGTCCCCCCCAAGACTGAATCTACATTCAAAGCTAGTGTCTCTGTTAAAGGAAAACAAAAGTTTGATCTGGGAGAGAACTCCTCAAAGAAACTATCATGGTATGAAAAAGCAAGAAAAGATCTGGAAGAAGATGAAGCAGAAGCTGCTCAACTTGAAGCCCTTATTGCAAAAAGATTGCCAAGAGGATTCGGCAAGTATGAGGGGAAATTGCCTTTTAAGTGTTTTAACTTCAATAAGATTGGTCATTTTGCCTCAAGATGTCTGGAAAGATTTTCAAGACCAAATCCTAATAGATCAATGTTCCAAAAGAATTGTTACTATGTTCATGAAGATGACGATAATGAAGGAGTAGCAGATGATGAATCAGAGACATGAAACAAATCTGGAAGTGACTGGGTGTTTATTGCCATCAAGGAAGAAGATCCAATACCCTCTAAATTTGTCAATCATAAAATTATAGAAAGAGCTCCGGCTGCCCAAGTTGAAGAAAAGGATGATTGGGTCATTGACAGTGGATGCTCTCACCATATGACATGTGATAAAAATAAGTTCATAGATTTGGAAAGGTATGAAGGAGGAGTGGTAAAATTTGGTGATAATTCTGCTGGAAGAATTAGAGGTAGAGGAACTATTTCTTTTGATGGAAAGAACAAAACCAGTAATGTACTGTATGTTGAAGGTCTTAAATACAATATTCTCAATGTTGGACAGTTGGTGGACAAGGGTTATGATCTCTGATTCAAGAATGGAAAATGAAAGATATTTGAAAGTTTCAAAACAAAGATTGCATCTGGTACTCAAACAAAAGGTAATATCTTCCACTTAGTTGGTACTGGTAAAAGTTGCCTATTTGTTCAAATTGATCAGAGTTGGTTGCTACATAGGAGAATGTGTCAAGTGAATTTTGATAATATCATCAAGATAAGAAACACTCAGGCTGTAAGAGATCTTCCAAGATTGGTGAAACCTACAAATAGTTTGTGTAAAGAATGTCAGTTGGGTAAACAAAGTAGGGTCTCATTTAAAAGCAAGGACCAATCTTCTACCAGATTATTGGACTTAGTTCATACTGACCTATGTGATCTGGCAAGAATTAGGAGTGTGCAAGGTGATAGATATTTCATGTTATTGATTGATGACCATTCCCGAATGATGTGGGTGACTTTTTTGAAAGAGAAATCAGAAGCTCTTGAGAAATTCAAAATATTCAAGGCTATGGTAGAGAATGAAACCAGATTAAAATTAAAATGTCAAAGGTCTGATAGAGGTGGAGAATTTACATCCGGTGAGTTCATAGAATTCTGTGAGAAACATGGAATAAAAAGACAGTTGTCTGCTCCTAGGACTCCACAGCAAAATGGAGTAGTGGAGAGAAAGAACTGAACCATCCAGGAAGCATCTAGAACCATGATGATACAAGAAAATATTCCTCAAATCCATTGGAGAGAAGCTGTAAGCACTCTAGTCTATACTCTCAATAGAGTGCAAATCAGAAGCAATACTGGTAAGACTCCTTATGAACTTTGGTTTGGCATCACTCTCACTGTGAGCTATTTCAGAGTCTTTGGTAGCAAATGTTACATTAAAAGAGATGAAATCTAAGAAAATTTGATGCTAGAAGTGATGAAGGAATATTCTGGATTATTCTACTCAAAGCAAAGCATACCGGTGTTATAACAAGAGATTAAGGAAGATTGTAGAAAGTACAAATGTGAAGGTTGATGAAGGCATTGAAAAACCCTCAAAGTTTTATGAATATGATGAAGATGATCAAAATGATGTTCAAGAAGTCCAAGCCCCCTCTGAAATTCAAATTCAAACTGATCCGGTAAATCAGGAAGAAGAGTTAAGTTTGAATGAACCTGTTCAAGAATCAAAAGTACAAGAAATTCCCAAAGTAAACAGGTATGTAAGACTGAATCACTCTGAAGATCAGATCTTAGGTGATAAAAGCAAAGGTGTACAAACAAGAAGAAGGATTGCTCAAGATTTAGAAGAGTACTGTCTGATTTCAAAGATTGAACCTAAGACAGTGAATGAAGCTTGCAATGATGAAAATTAGACCAAAGCAATGGAGAAAGAGCTGATGCAAATTGAGAAAAATCACACTTGGGATCTTGTTCCTAAACCTAAGAACAAGAATGTAATTGGAACCAAATGGGTCTTCCAAAATAAACTAAATAAAGATGGTGAAGTAGTTAGAAACAAAGCCAGATTGGTCTGCAAGGGTTACTCCCAAGTAGAAGAAGTTGATTTTGAAGAAACTTTTGCTCCAGTGGCAAGAATTGAAGCAATCAGACTATTTCTTGCTTTTGTTGCCTTCAAAGATTTCAAAGTATATCAAATGGATGTCAAGTCTGCCTTCCTGAATGGTGACTTGGAAGAAGAAGTCTACATTGAGAAACCAGATGGATTTCAATTGTCTGATCATGGTGATATGGTCTGCAAGTTGAAGAAAGCATTGTATGGACTCAAGCAAGCTCCAAGAGCCTAGTATGAATGATTGGACGAGCATCTTTTAAAGATTGGTTTCAACAAAGGTACTGCTAATAGTAATTTGTATTTCAAAATTGATCATGAAAATATCTTGATTGTTGAAGTGTTTGTTGATGATATCATTTTTGGAGGAAGAGATAGTATGTGCAAAACCTTTGCAAATCAAATGAAAAGTGAATTTGAGATGTCCATGTTTGGGGATTTGAATTTCTTCTTGGGTCTACAAATTACTCAAACAAAGAAAAGAATCTTCATTTCTCAGACCAAATATGTGAAAGAATTGTTGAAGAAATTTGGGATGGAAGACTCAAAACCAATGAATACTCCCATGGCAACTGGATGTAAATTGAGCAAAGATGATGACTCTCCTAAGGCTGATCAGAAAAAGTATAGGTCAATGATTGGAGGACTATTGTATCTCACTCAAACTAGACCTGACATTATGAATGATGTTGGTCTTGTTGCTAGAGTCCAAGCTGATCCTAGAGAATCTCATGTCATGGAAATCAAGAGGATTTTTAGATATCTAAAAGGGACAGTTGAGTATGGTTTGTGGTATCCTAGAGATCATGATTTCTCTCTTCATGCATATACAGATGTGGATTGGGTAGGAGATGTGGATGACTGGAAGAGTACCAGTGGTGGAGCATTCTTTTTGGGGAAGAGATTAGTTTCTTAGTTGAGCAAGAAACAAGAGGCAATATCTCTGTCCACTGCAGAAGCAGACTATATTGCAGTAGCAGGTAGTTGCACTCAAGTATTGTGGATGAAGCAAATGCTAAGAGACATCAAAGTGGAGTATGAGGAACCTATCACAATCTTCTGTGATAATTCAAGTGCAATAAACTTATCAAAGAATCTAGTGTTGCATTCAAAGACTAAACACATATCCATCAAGTTTCACTTTTTGAGAGAGCAAGTGAACAAGAATGAAGTTAGATTGGAGTTTGTCTTCCAAGGATCAGATTGTAGATATTTTTACTAAAACTCTACCTAAGGACTCTTTTGAGTATCTCAAGGAGAAGTTAGGGGTTATTACCCCTCCAATTCTGAATTAAGGTGCATTGTTGTGCATCAGTCCAGTGGATCTCACAGTCATATCTTGTGGTCTGGATTGATGTTTGGGAAGCTGTTACTCAGGGGGAGCAGCTTGTATGATTATGAAGTGATGCAAGTATGTGCCCTTTGCCATTGATGTCAAAGGAGGAGAAAAGACATGTGAAAAATAAGTGGTTGTTGATCAAAGGGGGAGCAGTAAAGAAAGAGAAGACATGTGAGTGGTTGTTGTTGATAGGGGGAGTTGTTCTTGTCTTGATGGTTAAAATAGTTTTCCACATCATATGTTGCCATCAATGACAAAGGGGGAGATTGTTGCAAGTATGGGCCTAATCGGTGTTGTCATTGATGTCAATATACTCTTGTTGCATTAATGATAAGGATTGGATGAGTTGTGTGCTGAGGATATTGAGAAAACTAGTCCTAATCAGGAACAAAAAAGAATAGTGAAGATAGTAAGGTAAAGATCCCAACTAAGATGAAGATAAGAGGATGCACCTAAAAGGGTTTGCAGATATGTGTCTTGAGATGATCCAGTAAGGATTTCAGAGGTCTGCATGAAGATCTGAAGAAGTTATACCCTATTGAGTAAAACTAGTTTTGGCAAGTGTTCAGAGGTGATAGATTGAATCAAATAGGTCTGGTGAGATCCGAAAATGCAATATCTTGTTCTGCAGATTTAGTGGAGTGTTTAGGAAGTCAATGTGAATTGACAACCCAATTGGTTCATGGTCTGAAGGTCTACAAGCATCTATTCCAATGCAACAGTGATGACAGACTGTGTTCTTGAGGTTCCAGATGAAGGAGAGAATGATTTCAGTAAACAAAAGTAATGTGGATGTTCTTGGTGATTCAGGAAAGCTTGTGGAGGTCTTTGGATTGTGTCCAGTTAGTGTTTGTGGTCCACATTGAAGATTGAGCTCACAATTGAAGAACTACTTCCGGATGATGGTGTTCTTCCTAAGTCTAGCCGATCGGATGAGTTACACATCCTGCGGATGATCTTGAAGATGTTCTATGAAGAATGGCATGTTCCTAAAGAAAGATTGAAGTCTCAGATCTATGTGGCCGACAGTGTGTTTATCCGTGTGAAGTCTTTTTGTAATAAGTCATGTTATATTTATGTATTTTCTCTATAATGTATGCCAACTTAGATGATTGTTCCTAAGTCAATGTCTTGTATAAATAAGGAGTTGTAAAGTCATTTCAAGGAATGATGTGATGATGAGAGTGTGGTAGAGAAGTGCGAAAAGCAGAGCAGAAGTATTGGGCTTAAGTAGAACTGACTCAAGCATAGTGAAGATGCTATTACTGACTCAAGCACGGTGAAGATGCTATTACTGACTCAAGCATGGTGAAGATGCTATTCTTTAGTTCAAGTATGTAATAATTATTATTATGTAGACAGTGTGTCTCCTGTAGGCAGTGGGCCTCTTGTGAGTAGCATGCTCAGGCAGTGAGCCCTAATTGTCATATGCCATTTTGTTCTTTCTATTCTTCTAACAAAGAATACAATCTTGGGTTAGTCACCCCGTGGTTTTTCCTTTAACCAGGATTTCCATGTCAAAAATCTTGGTGTCATATGTGTTAATGTGTTTCTACTCTTGAATTGTTGTAATACATTTCCATGATTGATTTATTATTATGCTGCTGAATTAAGAAGAGAATTTAAGTGATTAATTGAAAGAAAGTTTTGGACAACTGATTCACCGCACTCTCAGTTGTCTATTCTTAATCTAACACTATTGACGTTGAGTTGAGTGAAAATGGATGCAGGTACTCATCAAAGACAAGAGCATGGTTGAGGTAGAGATGTTCTAGCCACTTGGCAAGAACTGATGGATGGATTACCCTAATGCAATCACACACATCACATAGTTGCATATGCATTATTGAATGGCTTTTATTGCATTAATCGTGATTATTAATCATTTTTGAATACATGACGTGATTATTTAAATTTAACATCTTTTCAAATGATGGTTGATTGGTGTGATTATAATAAGGAAATATATATGATTGTATTTAAATTAAATAATAAAATATTGTTTATAGATGTTTGGAAGACAATATGTTCCTTAAAAATATATATATATGCAATATTGTATTGCATTTCTCTTCTTGATTATTTAATTAGTTTTGTTTTAATAACAATAGTTAAATAATATTAAAGATAGCAATCTATACTTAGAAAAAGAATGAAGAAATTAAAATGAGTTACTGTCACCCATGTGATAGTAATCTGCAAAAGATATGATTGATTGTTTTAAATAGCTATTATTTGATTTTAAATAAGAAAGATTGTGAGTTTTTAATTATTATTTCCATGCAAACTGAAAATGAACTTTAGTTGTAAACCTAACGAGTTCGCAAAAAATAAAGAGAATTCTTTAATGATAAAAGAGGCAGATCTGGGTAGAAGACATTACAACATTTTTCACAGTGAAGGAAAAGTTTTTCTGTGTATTTCTGAGCAAAAGGAGAGAATAGAAGAAAAAGTTCATGGAATTGGAGCGACTGAGACAGAGGAAGGCAGTGACCGAGGTGGCAAGTTCGATCTCTTCTCAGGTGAATCTACCGGGTATTTTTCTTGTGAATTGTATTGTTTTAAACCAACTAAAATGATAATAGGATATAGTTAAGTAATCGGCCTGTGTGTATTTTTATTATGGCCGCTATGTGATAGATCGACCTGCTTATTGTGGCCGTGTACTTTTCTCCTGGCCATTCCTCCTTGTGGCTAGCCATCTTCTTGTTCGGTCTGAGTCACCTTTTTTTGTTGGCTGCTTATCTTATTTTTCCCGGTCGCTTGTTCTTCTGGCCATTTTTGTTGAGGAAATATCTTTTCTTATTGGCCGTCAACCTTCCCTATGGCCGACTTGACTATTCTTGGGCAATCTGTATAAATGGAACCCCACTTCTCTTCTGTCACCCGTTTTCCAGACTTAAACATGAGCGTTTATTTCCTTTCTTCTACAGTTTTTGACATTAGAATTTTACCTATTTGTATGATGGTCGATCGGCTCAGTTGATAGATTAAAACTCAGAGCTTTTGCTGGCCGATCTTTTCCACATGGTTGTTACCTTCTATTCTAGTCATCGCTCCATTTTAATGGCCATTTGAACTGCATCTTGATTGATCTTGTATAGATCGACCCTTATTTTCCTTGCTTGTCGCCTACACATGCCTTGACCGATCTTTGGTTTTTATGATCTATTGTTTGCTTTCCCTTAGTAAACTTTGACTGCCAGAAACCATCTTGTTTATCTTTGTTGCTATGCCTGGCAAGTGTTATTATTCAGATCCTAATTTTTACTATTGAAAACTTTAAATCAATCTCTAGATCGCTATAGGCTTTTCCCTGTCAAACACATATATGATTGTATTTCTTTTATATGCTAGCTAAAATCAGTGTTCAATTAGCAAATCGACCTCTTTAACATGAAACAACCTCTTAGACAAAAACTATTGTTCCTGTATCTTTGTATTTCAATATTATTGGTTGTAGGCAAACCATTGTTATCTCTGTGGACTGAGAAGTTAGATCCTATAGCTATCTTCATGATTGCAAATACTTGTAGCAATATATACGATCTTCCTATAGCTCTATTGGAAAACTCGTTTAGAATATTCTATTGACTGAGATCAAAGATAATAGACTACTATTTTATTTCCCTATTGAATGATGAAACCAAATATTTATATTTATGACTGAAAATTGAATTAAACTAGGTCTTTATTCATTTTCTTTATTTTTAAATCTACAACATTTCATGTCGCAGTTGCAACAGGAAGACTGTTGGTTGTTTTTGAACTTCTTGCCGTAGTTTTGACAGTGAGTTATTTTTGATTGAAACGTGAACTTTTTGGTTAGATAATTGATCAAAATAGTTCCCATCACTGATTGCTGAAAAGTAGTTAGGATGAATATTTATTAGAAAATATGATTGAAATATGGACTCGAGGTTTATGTCATTTAAACAAACGTATGGACTGTTTTTATTGATTTAGAATTCCTTTCACTGTTATGACATCAAGATGAAATTATAACTTAGAATGACTTTTGTATTAAGATTGTGATCAAACCTTGGATTAGATAATATATCTTTTGATGTGCTTATGAGTGCAATTATGTAAACAAAGATGAATGATTGATTGGAAAAGTGTAATTCCTTGAATGTTGGTTGGGAAAAGGGAGTTTTAATGATTTATTGATGAACTTTTGATTCTTTACCTTATTTTCTTGCTTCTGGGGAAAGAAGTAGTTTTTATATAGGAATGTATTGGGTTACTTTTGGGATTGCGATGCCAAATGTGGATTATCAGAGATGGCTTTTCCTCTTTTCAAGAATTGAACCAGGTTACTTATAAATGATTAGATCTAAACAGAATGACATTGAAACAACTGTTTATTGTCTAGCAAACCTATTTATTGATATCTCTGCCACATCCTATTGTGAGACAATTTACTTTTCATTACTTAGAATTGCACATTCAGACATTAGGGTTGCATCGGGTGTTCCCTCCTGTAGTTGTTACCAGGTAGCTAGACATTTTGTGTAGGCCTAGGTTTCCTTCATTTCAGGAAGGGATCCGAGGAAGTGTAAATACTTCATGGTTGGGTAGAAAAGCACCTGAGCCATGTTCTAATCTCTCGATTTGTAGGTGGTGGACCACTTGGTTCATGCAGTTGGAGAGTGTATTGATTTATTTATTATTGTTGTACATGTTTGTTGTACCCTATATTAGATGTATTATGGCATGCTTGCCAATGGATTTATGTATATTATTTTACAGTGCTTGTTACTTGGATTAAGCACATGATTATGTAAGATTTATTGACATTGAGATTCATATTTTTGAGATTATCTTTTATTGGAGATATAGTAATTAAGCAGATTAATTACACCTTTTACCTTTGACTATTGTATCTAAGTGGATTATTTACATCTTTTTATTTTGGTTATTGCGATGTTGTATTTATGCGGATTATTTACTTTATTTTCTTTTGAATTGATTTGAATGTTTTTACATGACTTGTGAGGCTTTACATTTGGTATCAGAGCTCTAGGTTTAACACTAGGGCCTTTGTTTTTGGACTATTGTGCTAAAGTTGTGAACTTGGTACAGATTATCCATCATGAATACTAGAAACATTGATCAAGTTGGAAGATTGGACTGTATTCTTGATCTCTTGACCCAACAAGACATGAGGATGAATACTCTTGAGTAGGAGATCAGAGGAATTCCTAAAGGTTAGACTACTCATGAAAACCCAAGGGTTGAGATACAAAATCAGAACCCAAGGACAGAAGTTCTAGTTCCTGATATTGGAGCTAGTACTGATAATCAAGCAAAGATAGTGGAAGAAGTGGGTTTTTCATTTACTTTTATTTTGGGATTAAAGCCACAGATTGGAGCTGAGGCAAGCATTCATAACCCACTCACTATGGATGCCACTTTTGAGAAAGTAATAAAGCAAGAGCAGAGGTTGCAGTAGATAGAAAATTACCATAAGCAAAGAGATGCTAAGTTTTCAAATAAGAAACCACATAATAATCAGCAGAACTATCAATAGAATAACAACCAAGGCAATAATAGACAGATCAACAATCTAAAGAGAGGTAATAATTCTCAAGATGGAAATGGTGGAAACAAAAGAGGTGGCAACAATAAAAGAAACAACAATCAGAGGGAAAGAGCTGAAGGACCGAGAGCACCTAGGGGTGGATTTTACATCTATGGAGGAGAGCATTATGCAAATGCATGTGCACATAAAAGAGGAAACAAGAATCAACAAGGATCACCGTAACATCAGATTCATGCCATAGTGGAAAATTGGCAAGCAGAGTTTCAAAAAGCACCTATCCAGTTCCAAGGTAAGCTCTATGGACTACCTATTTCTATTTTAATTGATACTGGTGCCACAAAATGTTTTGTAGATCCTAGAGTAGTATCTAAGTTATCTATTAGACTTGGACATATGGAAAACACTTAGATGGTACAATATGGCAATAGTGCAGAAAAGAGGGTAGACTCATGTCTAGCATGTAGTGAGTTACAGCTTCCTAGTTTTCAGATGCAAGTAAATTTGTATGTAGCACCTTTAGACTCTTATGATGTAACTCTAGGAATCAACTAGTTAACTGAACATAAGTCTCTAGTAAACTATGAAGACAAGGTTGTTAGATGTTTAGATGACCTAGGAAACCAAGTGGAAATTAATGGAATAAAGAGACCTTTAGAGCTTAGACAAATATCGCCTATGCAATTAAAGAAAGCCAAGAGGAAAGGATGTGCCATTTATGTTGTCCAAGGAAAGGACCTTGATAAACAAGAACCAATTTTCAATGACTATCCAATCCTTAGAGATTTTAGAGATGTATTCCCTATAGAGTTGATAGAGTTACCACCAAAGAGAGAATTTGACTTCTCAATTGACTTGCTATAGGGATTGAGATGCAATCTAAGGCACCCTATAGAATGACTACTACAGAGTTGTATCAGCTTAAGGCACAATTGCGAGAGTTGCTAAATCAAGGGTTCATTAGACATAGTGTGTCACCTTAGGGTGCACCGATAATCTTTGTAAAGAAGAAGGATGGTAATTTTAGATTATGCATTGATCCCTTGATGCTTAACAAAGCTACTATAAAGAACAAGTATCCACTTCTAAGAATAGATGAGCTCTTTGATCAGAGGAAAGGAGCAGCAGTGTTCTCGAAGATAGACCTTAGATCCAATTATCACCAATTGCAGATTAAGGACGAGGACATCTCTAAACTAGCTTTTAGGACTTGATATGGTCACTACAAGTTCACAGTAGTACCATTTGGGTTGACTTATGCTCCAACAGCTTTCCTGAATTTGATGAATAGCATTTTCAGAGATTGTTTAGATGATTTTGTGTTGATCTTCCTTGATGACATATTGATATACTCTAAATCAGTGGAAGAGCATGAAAGGCATTTGAGAATTGTTTTGCAACATTTGAGAGAAAGAAAAATTTATGGTAAATTATCTAAGTGTACATTCTTTCAAGATAAAGTGCACTACCTTGGTCATGTGATCTCAGCTGAAGGGATTGCAGTTGATCCTGAGAAGATTAAAGCAATAATGGAATGGCCTGCACCACAGAGTATGACAAAAGTCAGAAGTTTTATGGGACTTGTGGGTTATTATAGAAAGTTTGTGGAAGGTTTCTCAACCATAGAAGTACTGATTACCACACTTCAAAAGAAGGGTAAGAAATTTGAATGGACAAAAAGGTGTGAGCAAGCTTTCCAAGTGCTAAAGGAAAAACTCATAACTGCCCCTATCCTGACCATACCAGATCTTAATGGGCACTTTACAATTATAATAGATGCTTCAAGGGAAGGATTAGGAGGACTGTTGATGCAGAATGAGCAAGTGGTTGCTTATGAGTCAAGAAAGTTAAAGCAACATGAGTTCAACTATGTGCCACATGATCTTGAGTTAGCTGCCATAGTTCATGCACTTCAGATTTGGAGGCATTATCATCTAGGTAAGACCTTTGCGTTAAAGATAGATCATCTAGGGCTCAAGTATATATTTACTCTACCTAAGCTTAATGCACGATAGAGAAGATGGTTAGAATTCCTTAGTGAGTATGACTTTGGAATTGAGTATATAAAAGGAAAGGAGAATAGGGTAGCAGATGCTCTTAGTAGGAAAAGACATCTGGCTACCATAGTTACCATGAGATCCAATTTGAAATAGAAAGTGATTCAAAATCTTCAAAGGGATGAGAATTATGAAAGAGTAAAACAAGCTTTGGAAGTAGACCCCTTAGATCACCGGTTTGGTGGTTATGTTATTGAATCAAATGGACTATTGAGATTTCAGGGAAGGATGTATATTCCTAACTCAAGAGAGTTGAGGAAGTTAGTGCTTGAAGAGATTCACAATGCACCTTATTTAGGTCACCCTGGAGTGACAAAGATGGTCGAAGGTTTGAAACCTTTATACTTTTGGCCTAGACTTAAGAGGGATGTGACAGAATTTGTAGCTCGATGTTTGGAATGCCAGTGAATCAAGGCTGAGTATGTGCATCTAGCAGGATTGTTGTATCTGCACAGTATCCCTGAGTACAAGTGGAAAGTGATATGTATGGATTTTATTCAAGGGTTACCTATGTCTAAGAATAGGCATGATGTCATCTTAGTGATTGGTCTTGAAATGTTAAGAGAACTGCATGATTAGATGAAGTTGATCAAGGAGAAGTTGAAGCAAGCTTCAAATCATCAAAAGAGTTATGTAGATAAAAATAGAACTCGTAGACAGTTTTCAGTTGGTGACAAAGTCTATTTGAGGGTTAGACCTCATAAGAGTTTAGTGTCATTTGGCAAAGTGTCCAAACTTTCTCCTCATTTTGTAGGACCATTCAAAGTTCTGGAAGTGATTAATCCTGTAGCTTACATGCTTGCTCTCCCACCTGCACTTGCCAGAATCCATAATGTTTTTCACGTGTCTTTACTTAAGCCTTATCATCCTAATGTGTCACATATTCTTGATTGGTGTGCTTTACAGGTTTAGGATCCAGGAGTGGTACTAGTGACGCCCACTCAAATTTTGGGGAAGCGCAACATTAAGTTGCATAGCAAAGATGTGGTGCAATATAAGGTCCAATAGGATCAATATTCTGAGGACAGTGCCACATGGGACGATGCAGAGGAGATTGATAGATATTTTCCTCATTTAAGGATATAACATAGATTTCTTATTCATGCATGGATTATGATACTTTGAGTTTAGTTATGCTTTGATACTTTGAGTTGTTGATTATGATCTTTTGATTCTTTGAGTTGATGATATTGTTTTATGACACCTTGATACTTTATTAGTGGTTGATGTACACTTTATTGTTTTGATGTTTAATAAGACATCGAGATGATGTTTGTTCCAAGTCAGGAAGGATGTCATGTCTCATTTTTATGGACAATATGATTATTCTAGTTTAGTGAAAAATTATTGTGATTGACTTTACTTTAAGTAATTTTTGCATATGTGGAGATAATTATTATGAGATATAGTGATAAAAATTAGAAATAATTTTAAATGTTAAGTAATATTGATGTAAATGCAATGATATTCTTCGGCTATGTTTTGGAGACACTAACCTATTGACGTCGAGATGAGTGCAAATGGATGTAGGTACTCGTCAAAGACGAGAGCACGGTTGGGTAGAGATGTTCTAGCCACTTGGCAAGAACTAATGGATGGATTACCTTGATGCAATCACACACATCACATAGTTGCATATGCATTATTGAATGGCTTTTATTACATTAATGCGTGATTATTAATCATTTTTGAATGCATGACGTGATTACTTAAATTTAACATCTTTTTGAATGATGGTTGAATGGTGTGATTATAATAAGGAAATATATATGATTGCATTTAAATTATATAATAAAATATTATTTATAGATGTTTGGAAGACAATATGTTCCTTAAAAATAAATAAATAAATAAATATATATATATGCAATATTGTATTACATTTCTCTTCTTGATTATTTAATTAGTTTTGTTTTAATAACAATAGTTAAATAATATTAAAGATAACAATATATATTTAGAAAAAGAATGAAGAAATTAAAATGAGTTACTGTCACCTATGTGACAGTAATCTGTAAAAGATATGACTAATTATTTTAAATAGCTATTATTTGATTTTAAATAAGAAAGATTCTAAGTTTTTAATTATTATTTTCATGCAAACTGAAAATGAACTTTAGTTGTAAACCTAATGAGTTCAAAAATAAAGAGAATTCTTTGATGATAAAAGAGGTGGATCTGGACAGAAGATAGTACCATGTTTTTTAGAGTGAAGGAAGAGTTTTTCTATGTATTTCTGAGTGAAAGGAGAGAACAAAAGAAAAAGTTTGTGGAATTGGAGTGACTAAGATAGACGAAGGCAACGACCGAGGTGGCAAGTTTGATCTCTTCTCAGGTGAATCTACTAGGTATTTTTCTTGTGTGTTGTATTGTTTTAAACCAGCTAAAATGATAATAGGACATATTTAAGTAATCAGCCTGTGTGTATATTTATTTTGACCGCTATATGATAGATCAACCTGCTTATTGTGGTCATATACTTTTCTTCTGGTCATTCCTCCTTGTGGCAGGTTGTCTTCTTGTTCAGCCTGAGTCACCCTTTTTTTCTTTGCTGCTTATCTTATTTTTCCTGGCCGCTTGTTCTTCTGGTCATTTTTGCTGAGGAAATCTCTTTTCTTGCTGGTCATCAAGCTTCCCTATGACCGACTTGACTATTCTTGGGCGATCTGTTGATGAAGGGGGTAAATCACAAAACACACCACAACAGAAATTGCACACAGAAAGTAGAACTTTCTTTTATTGATTTGGACAACTTATTACATTAAAGAAGCTCAATTATAATCAGAAGAATCAACCCTCCACCTGTTGCAACACATTACAACTTTCTATCACAAGACTCTGGAATCATCAGCCTTCTATAACCCCAAATCAGCTAGGGTTTTTGTTTCCCGTATATTCTTGACTCTACACTTTCCCCCTTAACTCTATTACCACCCAGGGTTCCCAAAAATGGTTATTAATAGCCTTTTTGGCGGCCAACAACCTAATTTTGAAATTTGCATCTCCCTCCAAAAATAGGTCAACTTTTGGGAGCCATAACTTTTGATTTGGGTGTCCGATTGATGAACCGTTTTATGCGTCAGAAAGCTCGCGGAGTGCTCTATGCGCTAAGAACTTGCTCTGCTAGTTCCAGCCATTTTCCACCCCTATAGGGCCATTTAGTGCCTCAAACCTGAGTTTGAATAATTTTCAAGCATTTTTTGGGAAACAGAAACTTTAATATCTTTCAACTCACAAATGATCTTTGCGTGATTCCTTCACCAAAGGTCTTATATTTTTGTTATGTAACTTCCTGTAAATTTTCACTTCAATCTGTGCCCAAATGTAAACTTTCTAAAAATAGTAGGTTACTATTTTTAGCAGTTTAGAAAAACTGAAAGTTCTACATCATTATTCAAGTGATTATGGAACCAAAACCACAAATTTTGAAAAGAAATGAAAAGAACATCAACAGTTTTGAAACACAGCTTTTTTTTGGGTGATGTAAGATTGCCCTTACACCACTGGATGCTCCTGCATCAGACACCCACGGTAATTTGAGAAGTGACCCTGTCATGTCTTAAGTGTTTGTGTGAGGATAACCCAAGTGGCCAACCTCTGCCTTAGACAACCAAGAAGAATCTTCAACAGGCCTTCCTTTCCATTTCACCAGATATTCTTCATATTGCCTGTTCTGAGTACTTCTTCCCACACGATTATCCAAGATCTCTTCTATCTCCTCGGTTGAAGTAGATGCCAGAATACTCCACTGTTCTTCTGGTGGTCCATCCTCTGTTCCACCTTCATGATATTCTAATAAGTCAGTAATGTTGAAAATAGGGGAAATGTTGAACCCACTCGGTAACTCTACCTCATATGCATTTCCTGAATCATGTTTCTTCAAAATTCTGCATGGTCCAAATTTCTTCATTTTCAGCTTATTGTATGTACCAATAGGGAACCTTTCTTTTCTCAAGTGAACCATTACTTCATATCCTACCTAGAATTCCTTATATTTCCTCTTCTAATCTACCTTAGCCTTGTCCTGAATATCCATCTTATTATTGTGCTTTTTCACCTCTTCATGCAAATTCTTCATGTGTTCTACAAAGTCTTCAGCCTCAGCACTTATCTTTTCTCCTTTGTCCAGATTCCTTAACTCTAAAGCATTTCTTAGACTATTGCCATATACATTCTGGAAAGGTGATTTGCCAGTACTCCTATTGATAGAATTGTTGTAAGCAAATTCTACCTATGGTAAAATCAAATCCCAACCCTTGGGCTTATCTCCTACTAAGCATCGTAGTAGGTTACCCAAACTCTTATTCACCACTTCAGTCTGTCCATCAGTCTATGGATGGTGTGCAGAACTGAACTTTAAATTTGTCTTCAACTTCTTCCACAATGTCCTCTAGAAATAACCAACAAACTTGGTATCTCGATCTGAAATTATGCTCTTTGGTAAACCATGTAATCTCACCACCTTTTTGAAAAATAATTCAGCAATATGGATAGCATCATTAGTCTTCTTGCAAGGAATGAAATGTACCATCTTTGAGAATCTATGCACTACCACAAAAATGGAATCATGTCCTCTCTGTGTCCTTGGTAAACCAAGAACAAAATCCATACTAATATCATCCCATGGCTTCTTTGGTACAAGTAATGGCTGGTATAGACCTGTATTCTGACTTGCTCCTTTCGCCATCTAACATACTTTGCAACTCTTCACAAATTTCCTCACATCTTGCTACAACTGTGACCAATAATAATTTTCACCAACAATAGCAATGGTCTTATCTCGACCAAAGTGTCTAGCCAATCATCCACTATGCTTCTCCTTAATCAGGTTCTCTCTCATGGAACTCCTCAAAATGCATAACTGGCTTCTTTTAAACAACATGCCATCTTGGATTATGAAATCCAACCATTTTGTCCTATTCAAAGTAATAGGTTCCAAACAAGCTTTTGAAGCCTCTACAAAATCTGGATCTTCAGGATACAAACTTTTGAGCTCATTAAACCCAACACCCTCTATCTTTATTTCTGTCAACAAATTTTACCTTTTTCTCAAGGCATCTGCAACTCTGTTGGATTTCCCATTCTTGTGCTTCAAAACAAAAGTATAGCTCTGCAAAAACTCAACCCATTTTAAGTACCTTTGATTTAACTTTCCTTGACTATTAAGATACTACAAAGCCTGATGATCAGTATATAAAAAAACTCCTTTGGCAACAAATAATGTCTCCATTTCTTCAAAGCCTGTACTATTGCATAAAACTCCTGATCATAAACAGAATACTTTTTCTTGGCATCGTTAAGCTTCTCACTAAAATAGGCAATGGGCTTACCTTCTTGACTCAAAATAGCTGTTATACCACTACCACTAGCATCACAATCTACCTGAAATACCTTATTGAAATTTGGAAGTGCCAAAACAGGTTGTTCTACGACTTTTTACTTCAATGTTTCAAATCTTTTGTCTGCTCCTTTAGTCCATCTAAACTCTTTTCTATCCCCTCTCATTGTCTCAGTCAAGGGTGCACAAATGCTACTAAAATTCCTGATAAACTTTCTATAAAAACCTGCCAAACCATGAAAAGATCTTACCTCTATGGCACTCCTCGGCGTAGGCCATTCAATGATAACCCTCACCTTCTCTGGGTCCATCTTAAGACCTTCCTCTGAGACAACAAATCCCTGGTATACCAACTCCTTTGCAAGACTACATTTCTTTAGATTAATAAACAACTTCTCCTCCCTCAACTTCTCTAAAACTCTTCTAATATACATCAGATGCTCATCCCAAGTCTTACTAAAAATCAAAATATCATCTAAATAAACAATAACAAAACTTCCCAAAAATTCTTTCAATACCTCATTCATGAGCCGCATGAATGTGCTTGGTGCATTGGTTAGCCCAAATGGCATGACTAACCACTCATACAAACCTTCTTTGGTTTTGAAGGTTGTCTTCCACTCGTCTCCTTCTCTGATATGAATCTGGTGATACCCACTCTTCAGGTCAATCTTTGTGAAGTACTTGGCTCCACTCAAACAATTCATTATGTCATCCATTCTGGGTAATGGAAATCTGTACTTGATCATGATCTTGTTGATGGCTCAAGAATCTGTACACATTCTCCACTTTCCATCTTTCTTTAGTGCTAGTACTGCAAGTACTACACATGGACTTAGGCTTTCTCTTATCAGCCCCTTCCTTAACAGCTCTTGAACTTGTATGTTCATCTCTTCACTCTCTACAGGGGTCATTCTGTGGGCTACCTTATTCGGTAAACTGGCTCCTGGTATCAAATCCATTTGATGACTTATCTTCCTCACTGGTGGTAAACCTTCTGGTACATTATCAGAGATAATGTCCTAAAATTCTTCCAACATATCTGAAACTTTTGTTGGTACATCTTCACATTTCTCTTGACTAATCTTAGGAATCAATGCAAAGTAATGATGCTCATGCTTCATACCTTCCAAAAAATTTCTACCATCTACCAAGAAAATTATGACAGTACTACATACCTTTTCTTCCACCTCCTTGAAGGGCTTTAACTTATGATGAACTCCATCCTTTGTTAGGGAATATGTGTTTGCACGGCCATCATGGATAGCGCTCCTATCATACTGCCATGGTCTCCCCAACAACATATGACATGCATCCATTGGTATGATGTTACACAACACCTCATTATGGTAGTCCCCAATCTTGAACTTCACTAAATACTGCTCATTAACCAAAGCTCTATGGTCCTTCTGTAACCATGCAATCCGATATGGATGTGGATGCTTTCTTCTTGTCAACTTCAACTTATCAACCATCTCCTCTGAAACAAGATTGTCAGTGCTTCCACTCTCGATAATAATGTCACAACACTTACCCTCACATTTGCACCTTGTGTAGAATAAACTCTTCCTCTGATTGGGTTCTTTCTCCTCATTCAACAAATTTCTTCTGACAACTAGCGTTTCTCCCCTTTCAGCATCTTCAGAACACTCAGATTGTGCCTCTTCATCTACATGTGCAACTCATGCATTACCTTCAGGTCTTCTATTTGTCCTTCCTTGATGTTGTGAAAACTTGTATGCTTGATGCCCTTCTTCTCCACATTGGAAACAGGTTCCTCTAAAACCTCCTCTTCCAGGTCCTTGCCCAAGTCAGCCTCTTCCTCAGCCTCTTTGCTCACCATTGTCCTGGTCACAAGGGCGGTAGGCATTATCTCCTCTTTGATTCTGACTGGTGCCAGCTTCTTCACTTTTCTTTTGATCTTTATTATGGCCTCCATAGGGTCTTCCACCAGTCCTTTTGCCTTGACCTCTTCCCCTTTGCTTGTTGTCGAATCTTTTATTCAGCTTCTCTTCCACCTTCATGGAAAACTAGTATGCATCTTCTATGGTAATCATTTTGACCAGGCTCAACTCCTCTTGAATACTTGGCCTCAACCCATTAATGTAACTGGCTACCTTCTCCTTGTTGGGTTCTGCATTGTCCTAATAGTAATTTTATAAAACTCTTCTGTATAGTCCTTAACAGACTTGTTACCTTGCTTCAGTCCTTGCAGCTTCTTCAGTAAATCCATCTCATAGTCCACAGGAATGAACTGCTTCTTCAATTTCTCCACCATCCGATACCATCTGGTGATATTTCCTTTTCCTCTTTTATTCCTCTCTAATGGGACCTCCTTCCACCAAATATTTGCATGGCCCTTCAACTTTTTTTGGCAAACTTGACCCGATCCGGGTCCTCCATGTCATTTATCCAATCAATGAGTTGTTCCGGATTCAAATCTCTAGAATATGTAGAAACTTCAATCCTAGGCCTCTTTCCAATCCTAGAAAGGGTCCTCAAAAACCTAACTTCTACAGGATCTCCTACAGCTTCTTGTTCTTCCTTAGATAGCTCTTCTTCAGCTTCATCTTCACTTTCTTCTCTTGTTCTCAGATCAAACCCTCTTCATAGATCCTCTTGCAATGCATTGATTTGCCTTTGTAGGGCTCTAAAACCCTCTACCGTCAAAGCATTCCTCCCAATACAGTTTCTTCATGGAGGCATCTTGATCTCTGTAGCAAACCCACAACCTCAGGTCCTGGTACAAACTACCTCACAGTCAGCAATCTGTCTACACACTCAGGAACCCTTGCCCTAATACCACTTGATGAAGGGTGTAAATCACAAAACACACCACAACAGAAATTACACATAGAAAATAGAACTTTCTTTTATTGATTTAGACAACTTATTACATTACAAAAGCTCAATTACAATCAGAGGAATCAACCCTCCACATGTTGCAACACATTACAACTTCCTATCACAAGACTCTGGAATCATCAGCCTTCTGTAACCCCAAATTAGCTAGGGTTTCTGTTTCCCACCTATTTTTGACTCTACACTTTCCCCCTTAACTCTACTACTGCCCAGTGTTCCCAAAAATGGTTATTAATAGCCTTTTTGGTGGCCAACAACCTAATTTCAAAATTTGCATCTCCCTCCAAAAATAGGTCAACTTTCGAGAGCCATAACTTTTGATCTGGGTGTCTGATTGATGACAGTTTTATGTGTCAGAAAGCTCGTAGAGTGTTCTATGCGCTAAGAACCTGCTCTACTAGTTCTGGCCATTTTCTGGCCCCTACGGGGCCGTTTAGTGCCTCAAACCTGAGTTTGAATAATTTTCAGGCATTTTTTCAGGAAACGAAAACTTTAATATCTTTCAGTTCACAAATGATCTTTCCTTTGCCAAAGGTTTTATATTTTTGTTATGTAACTTCCTCTAAATTTTCACTTAAATCTGTGCCCAAATGTAAACTTTCTAAAAATAGCAAGTTACTATTTTTAGCAGTTTGAAAAAACTAAAAGTTCTACATCATTATTCAAGCAATTATGGAACTAGAACCACAAATTTTGAAAAGAAATGAAAAGAACATCAACAATTTTGAAACACATCTTTTTTTGGGTGATGCAAGATTTCCCTTACACCACTGGATGCTCCTACATCAGACACCTAGGGTAATTTGAGAAGTGACCCTGTCACGTCTCAAGTGTTTGTGTGAGGAAAACACAAATGGTCAACCTCTGCCTTAGACAACCAAGAAGAATCTTCAACAGGCCTTCCTTTCCATTTCACCAGATATTCTTCATATTACCTGTTCTGAGTACTTCTTCCCACACGGCTATCTAAGATCTCTTCTATCTCCTCGGTTGAAGTAGATGCCAGAATACTCCACTATTCTTCTGTTGGTCCATCCTCTGTTCCACCTTCATGATATTTTGATAAGTCAACAATGTTGAAAATAGGGGAAATGTTGATCCCACTAGATAACTCTACCTCATGCATTTCCTGAATCATGTTTCTTCAAAATTCTGCATGGTCCAAATTTTTTCATTTTCAGCTTATTGTATGTTCCAATCGGGAACCTTTCTTTTCTCAAGTGAACCATGACTTCATCTCCTACTTGGAATTCCTTATATCTCCTCTTCTGATCTGCCTTAGCCTTGTACTGAATATTCATCTTATTAATGTACTTTTTCACCTCTTCATGCAAATTCTCCATGTGTTCTGCAAAGTCTTCAGCCTCAGCACTTGTCTTTTCTCCTTTGTCCAGATTCCTTAACTTGGAAGCATTTTTTGGACTATTGCCATATACAATCTGGAAAGGTGATTTGCCAGTACTCCTATTGACAAAATTGTTGTAAGCAAATTCTGCCTGTGGTAAAACCAAATCCCAACCCTTGGGCTTATCTCCTACTAAGCATTGTAGAAAGTTACCCAAACTCCTATTCACCACTTCCATCTGTCCATCAGTCTGTGGATGGTGTGCAGAACTGAACTTCAAATCTATCTTCAACTTCTTGCACAATGTCCTCCAAAAATAACCAACAAACTTGGTATCTTGATCTGAAACTATACTCTTTGGTAGACCATGTAATCTCACCACCTCCTTGAAAAATAATTCAGCAATATGGACAGCATCATTAGTCTTCTTGCAAGGAATGAAATGTGCCATCTTCAAGAATCTATCCACCACCACAAAAATGGAATCATGTCCTCTCTGTGTCCTTGGTAAATCAGGAACAAAATCCATACTAATATCATCCCATGGCTTCTCTGGTATAGGTAATGACTGGTATAGACCTGTATTCTGACTTGCATCTTTCGCCATTTGACATACTCTGCAATTCTTCACAAATTTCCTCACATCCTGCTGCAATTGTGGCCACTAATAATTTTCACCAACAATAGCAATGGTCTTATCTCAACCAAAGTGTCTGGCCAATCCTCCACTATGCTTCTCCTTAATCAGGTTCTCCCTCATGGAACTCCTTGGATTGCACAACTGGCTTCCTTTAAACAACATGCCATCTTGGATTATGAAATCCAACCATTTTCTCCTATCCAAAGTAACAGGTTCCAAACAAGCTTTCCAAGCCTCTGCAAAATATGGATCTTCAGGATAGAAACTTTTGAGTTCATCAAACCGAACAACCGCTATCTTCATTTCTATCAACAAATTTTACCTTCTGCTCAAGGCATCTACAACTCTGTTGGACTTCCCACTCATGCGCTTCAAAACAAAAGTATAGCTCTACAAAAACTCAACCCATTTTAAGTGCCTTTGATTTAACTTTCCTTAACTATTAAGATACTACAAAGCCTAATGATCAAAATATAAAACAAACTCCTTTGGCAACAAATAATGTCTCCATTTCTTCAAATCCTCTACTATTGCATAAAACTCCTTATCATAAACAGAATATTTTTTCTTGGCATCATTAAGCTTCTCACTAAAATAGGCAATGGGCTTACCTTCTTGACTCAAAATAGCTCCTATACCACTACCACTAGCATCACAATCTACCTGAAATACCTTATTGAAATCTAGAAGTGTCAAAACATGTTGTTCTATGACTTTTTGCTTCAATGTATCAAAGCTTTTGTTTGCTCCTTTAGTCCATCTAAACTCTTTTCTATCCAATATTTATATTTATGAAACAAAATATTTATATTTATTACCGAAAATTGAATTAAACTAGGTCTCTGTTCATTTTCTTTATATTTATTTCTGCAATAGTTCCTATTGCAGTTGCGATAGGAAGACTGTTGGTTGTTTTTGAACTTCCTACCGTAGTTTTGACAATAAGTTATTTTTGATTGAAACATGAACTTTTTGGTTAGATAATGGATTGAAATAGTTTCGGTCACTGATTGCTAAAAAGCACTTAGGATGAATATTTATTAGGAAATATGATTGAAATATGGACTTGAGGTTTATGTCAATTAAACAAACCTATGGACTATTTTTATTGATTTAGAATTCCTGTCACTGTTATGACAGCAAGATGAAATTAAAACTTAGAATGACTTTTGTATGAAGATTGTGATCAAACCTTAGATTAGATAATATATCTTTTGATGTGCTTATGAGTGCAATTATGTAAACAATGATGAATGATTGATTGTAAAAGTGTAATTCCTTGAATGTTGGTTGGGTAAAGGGAATTTTAATGATTTATTGATGAACTTTTGATTCTTTACTTTATTTTCTTGCTTCTGGGGAAAGAAGTAGTTTTTATATATGAATGTATTGGGTTACTTTTGGGATTGCGATGCCAAATGTGGATTATCAAAGATGGTTTTTCCTCTTTTCGAGAATTGAACTAGGTTACTTATAAATGATTAGACCTAATCATAATGACATTGAAATAAATGTTTATTGTCTAGCAAACCTATTCAATGATATCTCTGCCACATCCTGTTGTGAGACAATTTGCTTTTCATTACTTAGAATTACACATTCAGACATCAGGCTTGCATTGGGTGTTCCCTCCTGCAGTTGTTACAAGGTAGCTAGACATTTCGTGCAGGGCTGGGTTTCCTTCATTTCAAGAAGGGATCTGAGGAAGTGTAAATACTTCATGGTTGGGTGGAAAAGCACCTAATCCATGTTCCCATCTCTCAGTTTACAAGTGGTGGACCACTTGGTTTGTGTAGCTAGAGAGTGTATTGATTTATTTATTTTTGTTGTATATGTTTGTTGTACCCTATATTGGATGTATTATGGCATGCTTGCCAACGGATTTATGTGTATTATTTTATAGTGCTTGTTACCTAGATTAAGCACACGATTATGTAAGATTTATTGACATTGAGATTCATATTTTTGAGATTATCTTTTATTGGAGATATTGTAATTAAGCGGATTAATTACACCTTTTACCTTTGAATATTGTATCTAAGTGGATTATTTACATCTTTTTATTTTGGTTATTGCGATGTTGTATTTAAGCGGATTATTTAATTCATTTTTTTTTTAATTGGTTTGAATGCTTTTACATGACTTGTGAGGCTTTACAAATCCACATATCAAGACACCAAGGAATAAATATCGTAGTGTGGTAATTTTACTTTATTGTTTTCTTTGGATTCATTATTTGTTATTGCGATTATTTCTTTAGTTATGTAGGCATTGGAATTACGTTCTTTGGTTCTTGTTTACATTTCCATTTTTAGCATATACAGTTGCTTCTATTGGTACTGGTATTTCCTCATCATATTCATTTTGCACCACTAGTGCATAACACAACCCTATCACCTTCATTTCCTTGATAAGTTCTCTTGTGGACAACATACTCTTAACCTTCCTTTCATCCTTAAGGGGCAATAAAATAACTTTGAAACCTTCTTTCCAAAAAGTGTATGTATTCTTTCCTCCATCATGCATTACCTTCTTATCATATTGCCATGGCCTTCCCAACAACACATGGTATGCATCCATTGGAATGGCATCACACCATATCTCATCCTTATAAGTCTTGCCTATGGAAAACTTAATTAAACACCTCGTATCAACATTGACTTCATTTCCCCTTTTAAACCATGTGATATGATAAGGATGAGGATGTTTTTCATAGTGTAGATTCAGTTTATGTACCATTTCTCTAGAAACCATATTTTTACAGCTGCCACTATCAATGATAACTTGGCACACCTTTCCTCCTAAGGTGCACCTAGTTCGAAAAATATTGGTTTGAAGCCAAGAATCATCACAACATTTAATTTGTGTTTGCTCCTTTTCTAGAATCACCATTGATTTTCTCATCATGAGATTCTCGCCCACATTTGGCAGAATCTCTAGTTCCACCCCTTCTCCTTCATCCTTTAATCTTGAACCAAGTTCAACATGCGTTGTTCTCCTCATTTCCTTTCTCGCATGTGATAGTTTGGACATTCAAATGCCCTATGACCCTCTTCACCACACCTATAACAAATGAAAGGTTTTTCTGGGCTTCCCCATCCTCTACCACCAACATAACCTCTTCCTCTTTTAAATCCTCTTCCTCTTTGTTGACTTTGAGGATTTTGTCAGATATCTTCTAATTTCTTTGTTCTTTAGGATGATTCTCCTTGACTATAATTCAAACCACCTCGTAATGGAGATGATGCCCCTCTCCTTGCTCCTCTATTCCTTTGAAAATATTGCCTACTTTGTTTTTATTCTACCCTAAAGCTAATTGGTATGCCTCTTCCATATTGTTAACCCTATGCATGCTCAATTCATCTTGAATAGAGAATTTTAAACCATTTACATACCTTATAGCCATCTGATCATTAGTTTCTTGATGCTCCACATGAATGTACATTTTGTAAAATTCATTTGTATAGTCTTGCACAGTAGATAAGTTTGTTGAACACCTAGAATAATGAGAGGGTGGGGGGGTAAAAGAGTATTCTATGAAACCATTATCAAACATTTAATCCATTCAACATATTTAATTCCAGTAAAGGAAATTAAGCACAAAGAAAACAACCACAACGCATAACACATGAACACTAGATTTACGTGGAAAACCCAAGAAGGGAAAAACCACGGTGAGCATTAGTTCACAATATAAAGTAGTATCAACACTGAATTACAAAAGGCTCACTGTTGGAGGGCTCACTACCAAAGGGCCAAAGGGCTCACTTCCCAAAGAGAGAAAGATGAAGTGGCTCACTACCAAGATTTGAACTGTTATAATTGCATTTGACTTATGCATGGAGTATAGTTCCAATGAAGCTCAAAATACAGAATAATATTCACCACAATACCAACATCACATTCACAGCATCATTGAAAGATAGTAGACATCTTTTGCTCACTGCATCCAGTAATCTAACACATGAAGGATTGTACTACTCCACAAACTCAACCACACTGTTGCTCACATCACATCTATCATGCACACACCTGATCATGATCCCTTGATACTTATTTATGATGTCTTCAACCTTGAGAGTTTTCTCCAAGGTTAGCAAATCACCTCACCTAGAAGATTCAAATTAGGTCTGGACCTAAACATTCCTAGGGTGGACCACAACACATCTTATCTTGGACCTAAATTCATCTAAGCATGCTACTCCACACTTTCACAATCACCAAAGCAACTTTGCAATTAGTGTAAACACCCAATGCCAGCCAAACTTGTGTTAACACAATAAACTTTTAAGTACATGCTTCCTCAAACCCAAAAATGACTTGCGGACCACATGCAAGGCTTCACCAAAATCTAGAGTACTCCATGAACATCCTGAAACATTTTGAAATCCAACAAATTCCTCTGCAACAACTTTCACCTACCACACAACCTTATCTTGTTTATCCAGTATGCTCAACTATCTCTGTCATACACTATATCTCTAGAAATCAACTTCTAGAGCACAAAGCTATGAACAACTTCAACAAAAGAAAGATATAAACCTTATAAGCACAATTCCATAATCGCAAGATCTAAAGCTCCTTTGCGGAGAAATGTGGAGCAAAGACATTTCTCCCAGACACCTTTGAATCACTTAGAAACACAATCCACACATTGGTGAACACAATTTTCTCTGCACAACAAACCGGAGCACCAAATTTGGAATATAACAACTCTTAACACCTCTTACCAATATATCCAAACCGCAAAGATAGATCTTCATCATAGAGGAAATACGAAGCAAAAGAATAACACTACTCTGTAAGCCAAAATGCTACTTCAACACACTTTCCTTCATTAATCAAATTTTCTCAAAAGCACTTGGAAGCTAACCAATACAAACATATTCCTAACAACTTCAACATCTCTTAAAGGTAACCACATCATCTTCAATAGAGCATCTTGACCAAATAGCTCACATGTGATGCCTTGCCATGCAACCCTAGAGTGCTAGACTGATAAGCAACAATAAAACAAAAATATTTTTTTTTGAAACAAGGAAATGCATTAATCATTATAAATATCTGCACCAATAACAACATTCAATGAAATGATCAACTAACACTTCTAGGGAACATAACCACATCAGATAGAATTAAAACCATACAGGAATCTACATCTTAATGCAACAAAATAATAATACATCTTACATTAACTAGGATGAATAATTACAAATTCCAATACAAGATTACAAGACCAATTACATTGGTTTACAAATAGTATAATAATGAAAGTATACGACAACTTGAAGATGAGGAGAAAACTGGAATTGGAACACTCCTGCTTTGATCTTGAACCAATCATCCGAGAAGACCCATGGATAGTTCTGCCTCCCAGCCATGTGGAACCCTGAGGTCCACCCCACCGAGCTAGGAGATAACATTGAGGTCCTACTAGGTTAAAATTACAACCATGAACACAATCACAAGATCCTAACTCCATGCAGACAAACAGGATGACAAGACTGCATAGACCCAACAGTACTCAAAACATCAAGCTAAGATCAATCATGAAGACCAGTCTACACTCCAGAGGTATCAATAAAGATAAAGAGAAAGTAACTGATTTGCATAAGGAGAGTGTCACCGCATGGTCGTAACATGGGTTACCCAGGCTATCTCTCACCAGAAGCCGGCCCCATCTATGGTTACCCTAGCAGCCTCTCTCTAGGTATTGGCCCCATAGGGTGACACATGCAAAGCCGACATGTCCTCTCATGAAGACGAGGAAGCTACCCTTGCCAACCAGGCCTTCTCATCCCATCCTTAGCCTACAAAAGCACTCAAGGCATGGGTGAGACATTCTTACTTATCTTGTTATGTGGTTTACTACCCCAACCCTCCTAATTAATTTATTAAGTTATCACTTACTTACAACTTCCATGGGGTTACCCAAGTGACCCCTCTGGCACTGACCCCACCATGAAAGCCACTCTCCTAGCAATCTCTGATCAATCATCCAAAACCACAAACACAAGGACAAGGTTTACCATAGATTCCGATCCAAACACAAGCCAACCACATGACCACAACAATATAACACCCATTGTCCTCCTCAACTCAAACCATACATCATGAAATAGTAAGACACAAGTACCAATGCTGAAGACCAAACAATTAGACCTCTCGAGTCGGTGACTGAGTTCTTTACCAGGTTACTACAACACCTTTCCTGTTAGGGAAACTAGGTTTCATCGACCATGATTTATTGCAAGATCGACAAGGGGGTAAATAACTCAATACACCCTTAACATAAGTTGATAAAATAACCAATTTAGTCCCAAGGACGACTTCACACTATCACCGAACAAGGTTTGCGTAATAAAATCATAAAAACAAAAAGGGTAAATACAATACTACAATCTATACCCAAAAAGTTTTTACTTCCATGCATAAGAAATAATTACATTTAACACTTTATCCAATAACCTTTACACATAGTTTATTAACAAGTTCCACATACTATACTTCCAAGAAATGATAATTTTTCTTTTGCTTCACAATCAACCAAAGATTCAATAAAGATTTAACTCAAAAGAATTAAGAAATAGTAATTATACAAAACCTATACAATGACTACACTAAGATGTAAGCATGTTTACTAACTTAGGTCACAATGTAATAAATTGTAGATTAGATAAAGCAATGAAGGTAAAAACACTAAATCAAATGCAATAAAACACAAGATTATACCTCACATGCAAAACCTAATCCCATCAAGGGAAGAAGGAGCCTTTGCACCCAAAAGAAGCTCCCAAGACCAAGATGATCCCTAGACTATGGATTCAAATGTGAAATGCTCTTCAATTGTGCAACTCACTATCTAACTCAAGGATGATTTTGGCATGGTAACTTTGCATAAACTTGGATGATGAAAATAACTTGTGAGAGGTTGTATTTATAGACTTTTGGAAGGGATTTTGATCCAAGGGTGGAGATTGATTGGAGAGATCAATGGTGGAGGATGAAAGTGATGTGGAAGGCCTAGATTTGATCTTGGAAGATGGAGGGCTAGGAATAAAAGTAAATCTTTTATTCATTTTTGGGAAATGGGTGAATAAATAAGGTTGGGTGAGATGGATTATTTGTGAATTAAAAATTCACATGGGGAAGGGTAAAATGAATTAAAAATTTATTTGGGGAAGAGTGGATATTTATGAGTTATGACATGTGTAAGGGATGTGTAAGAGGAATAAATGTGATGTGTGATTTATTTGAATTTTAAATTTGGGGGATGTGGAGAGAAGTGCTAATGAGGGTTTGACTCACTTAATTAAGGTGATTAACCTAATTAATGTGGCTGGAATAAATTAGTAGAGGGATTAGGGGGAGGATAAGATTAATTAATCAGTGATTTAATTAATTAATCCTAAGGTTAGGATGAGGTAGGCTAGAGTAGGCAATTAAATAATAGCTATTTAATTGTCTAGGGTAGGGATAGGCTAATTAGTAGGCTAGATTAATTAGTTAACATGGTTTTAACTAATTAATTGGATTTAGGAAAAATGGGGGAATTGATTTAATAAATTTTGCATATTTATTAAATCAATTGGCTAAGGTTTGGACTATTGAATCAACAAAATTATAGGGGATGCCCCCTAGAGAGGTTAGCGGGAAAATAAAAATTTTGTAGGTAAGCTCTCGAAAGGATGCGACAGAAGTGACAGTTGGAGAGGTGGGGGAAAAAGAAGATGGTAGGAGGAAAAAGGCTGAGATCTGCACCCTAGAGGAAAAAAGGAAAGATGGAAGGATGACATGGCCCACTATATTAGGCAAAGTGGGCCCAAAGAGTGCCACATTGGCACACTTTTGACTTTGTAGAAGAAAAGACAAAGGAGAGATGGCTGAGCGCAACCCACAGTTCCCGCGACTTCATCACATCTCAGAGAGATTCCGAGAGGTCGGGCGGTCACCCGAGGCTAGACCCCAGGTAGGGCCTAACCCGAACTTTGTGATTTTTTATTTTACACACATTTTTTTGGGTTTTGGGATATGGGTTTGAAGCGCTTGGTGCCAAAGATAAGGCGAATTAGCACAATCCTGTGGATTAGCGCTATCCGGCAGGGTAGTGTAGGGCAGTTTTGTCGCCATTTGGGAGAAATATTGGCACCATCGGCTGGATTAGCGCCAAAACTCAGGGAGAAAGAAATATGGCATTTTGGCACCATATTAGGGTTATAACGGTGCTATCGTCTGGAATAGTGCCATAATGGGGAATAGCGCTATTGTATGTTTTAGCACGAAAGTGGAAATTGGCGCGAAAATGTAATACGTCGCCATCGTCTGGATTGGCACGATATAGGTCGCGCAGTGGCGCCATTATTTGAATTAGCGCAATGGGTAGGGAAAAGTAGCGCTATTTTAAAAATGGCACTAGGGACTGTCCGTGTGGGGCCACATGATTTGGGCCTGTGAGACATTTAGAAGAAAAATTGTGTGGGGGGAAATAAGTTAGTATCTAACAAAGAAGTGGTTGATGCAGGATACACAGCGGTTTATACTACAGTTGCGGGAGCAACGAGTGCGATCTGTGATGCCACTGTTTGATGAGGCATGGCGGCCTCGACTGGCGAGGCTAGGGCTTTGGACGGTGGCATCGATGCTAGTGCTGCGAGCTCATAGAGCTCTAATGATGGCCATGGTGGAGCGATATCGCACCGAGACTTGCAGCTTTCTGCTGCCGACAGGCGAGATGACCATCACACTTGAGGATGTTTATCACATCCTCAAGCTGCCGATTCTAGGTCAATGTGTGAGGTATGACACGAGGAGGGGGTGGACGGCATTGATCAGAGTGTTCAAAGCAGAGCACCTAGTTCTTTCGGCAAATGGGAGGGAGTTGGATTATGATAGGATGCTAGCGGCGGGTGCAGATCCCTTTGCCTTATTTCTGTGTGCATTGATTGGAGGTGTACTGATGCCGGATAGGCGAGGCAGAGGTTTTCCTGTGGGTTAGGGTGGGATGATAGAGGGGATGGTGAGCCATGATATTATCTACGCATGGGGGCCGGTGATGCTAGCACAACTGCTTCACGAGATGCACATGGTCACTTATCTTCAAGACAGGGCTTTATTTGTTGGGGTTACGCTGCTACATGTATGGATTTGGGAGCATATCCCTGCGACTCGGCCGACATGCGGTTATTATCGGCGGCCATTTGAGGCGTTTGTGTATTTGTATCGGGATGCAGAGTATACATACACTGGACAGGTCCGCCATTGGCGGAGGATACTAGATGACGTGATTAGCGTGGTATGGCGTCCATATATTGGTTGTGAGGAGTGGCCTGATGATGTGACTCATCTTCCATACACATTTCAACAAAGATATCTAATGGGTCGTGTAGACCGTACCATAAAGACATACTTACCCTCACGGGTTATGCGTCAGTTTGGATTAGTACAAGATACGCCTCAGCAGATAGTGATATATGCGCGGATGCCACGGGATATAGCCCACTGGCCTACACCATTACAGCCATAGGTTGCGCTGAATGATTTTGCAGCACTTCGGCCAGTTCAGTGGGATTGGAGGAGCACAGTGAAGGATGCAGGTACTACACCTACTTATGAGGTATGGTGGCAGATGCATCAGCCCACCTGATTGATAGATCCGACGGTGGAGGTATCAGAGGATGAGGGAGATGGGGGTGGAGATGATCTAGATGGGGATGGAGATGAGGTTGTAGAGGACTATCTTGTGGAGGTGATGGATGATGGGGAGGAGAGGGTGATTGCGAGAGATGGCCAGCGTGTAGAGGAGTTGGCAGCAGCAGCAGCGGGACAAGGATAGGTGGGGCAGGAGGTTCCAGCACAGCAGGTTCCAGCACAGCAGGTTCCAGCATAGCAGGTTCCTGCACAGCAGGTTCCAACACAGCAGGCCCAGGTTAGGGGTGGACGACAGCGTAGAGGACCGTGGCGGAGCAGTGGATAGCCAAGGGCGGAGCAGGGTGATCTATCTCCATCACGGGTGGAGCAGCTGTGAGTTGGTAGACATGATACCAGGGCAGGGAGTTTAGGGGCAGGGGTGGCAGCAGAGGTTGAGAGGCTAACACCTCAGCGACGACCATGGGAGGAGACAGAGGAGGTGGAGACATTACGTGCTCAGGTGGCCAGCTTAGAGGAGGCGTTAGGGCACCGAGAGGCCGAGTTGGGACAGCTGCGGGGAGTAGATGGGCAGGTGGCAGTGCTAGAGGCTCAGTTGGCTCAAGCTCAAGAGGACATGGAGGATTTGAGGATAGAGCAGGATGCAGCGCTTGTGAGAGCACATCAGGCAGAGACTGCGTTGAGCAGTGTACAGGCTGCAGGTGGGGACTTGCCCCGATTTTGGTAGGGATGCAGGCCCAACTGGCTCAAGCGCAGATGCATGCAAATCAGATATAGGGGTAGTTGAGCTAGGCACAGGGATAGATATCTCGAGTACAGGGAGAGCTAGTAGAGGCCAGAGCATAGACAGAGTATTATCGGGGGTTGTACTATGCAGCCGTGCCTGTAGCACAGCAGGCATCGAGTTATAGCCAGGTCAGCAGATCTGGGGCATCAAGATCACATAGATTGAGATCTGTGCAGTCAGTACAGTAGACGATGCATCCTCCCTCACATGTGCCCCAACAGGGTCCTCAGGTACCAGTAGCGCCACAGCCACAGCCGCCATCAGGATCACAGGCTCGACCAGGGTCAGCATCTCCTACTCCCTCAAAGAGAGGATCCTCGATGTGATAGTTATACCATGTTAGCCCTTAGAGGCATTGTATCAAGACACTTTATTTTTTGATGATGTGAGCGATGTACATTGTTTTTGCGGTGATTATATATGATGCGATATTTCTGATGGTTTATGATGTTCTATTGTGATGATGCTTATATGATGGATGCACATGTTATGTTTTATATGTTGTGGATGTGTGATGTTGTTTCAAATGATGTGTGTGATTTGGTGGATGCATGGATGTTTTTGTGATATATGCATGGTGTTGTGATTTTATGGACTATATGATGTAACTAAATATGCAGACTAATGAACATTTATTAGGGATGAAAATGTATGGAATTATGTTTATGCCATTAGATGTATATGTTGTTTTAATGGTGATGCTGATGATGTTGTAATGCAATTAATTATTTATGAGATGTTTATATGTATGGAATACAATGTGATGATACTATTTTTAATTTTAACATGCTCCTATGTGATAAATGAACATGATATGAGGTGTAATGATATGCAGCTAAAATGAACCTACTTTTGTTTTATGCAAATTTAAATGGATGAACCTAGAATTCAATGGAGTAAAATGAAGCCTAAAACGTGATGCAAATGGATTAAAATGAACCTAGAATGCAATGCAAATTAAATGGATTAAAATGAACTTAAGATGTTATGCAAAGGGATTAAAATGAACCTAGAATGCAATGCAAATTAAATGGATTAAAATGAACCTAGGATGTAATGCAAATTAAATGGATTAAAATGAACCTAAGAATGCAATGCAAATTAAATGGATTAAAATGAACCTAGGATGTAATGCAAATTAAATGGATTAAAATGAACCTAGAATGCAATGCAAATTAAATGGATTAAAATGAACCTAAGAATGCAATGCTTAAATGCAATTTAGGTGATAGGTGGTATGCATACTAGGTGATAAGTGAGATGGCCTAGTCCTGATACACATGATGTTCCTTGTGAAGACCCTAAGGGGTGAGACTGTGGGAGAGCATGTTAGGTGGTGGGGATGATAGGGGTGGGAGCGTCTAGGGGATGGCGGTGGGGAGATTGGAGGCTTGCTAGGTCATAAGACACCACGTCATGGAGGGGGGGTTGGGGTTTGGTTTGGCTCAGGTTGTGTTAAGTGGAGATATGGTGGGAAGATGGGGTCAGTGAAGGGGTTAGATTGGGGGGGGTTGAAAAGTGTTTATCAAATCTAGGCCAATATGGGATAGGTGACTGAGTGATTAGGAAGATGATTGTGAGCTAGTAACAGTAGTTGCACAAAATTAATTGAGAGCATTTCTTAGTTTAATGTAGCAATGTAGGATACAGTTCACAAAGGTATGAAATGACCTAGGTTGCTGATGTATATCCGACGATTGCATGGACTAGACCCACAAACAATAGGTTGTTTTCATGTATGCCCAAGGTAGTATAATCTTGTCTAGTAGAGGAAGGGGACTCATAGTAGTGAGTGTGAATAATACGTATAAGGTGTTGATACCTGTATATGCAAAAAGGACACATCATGCTAGAACCAACCTGGACTTCAAGATATGAATACTATTCTTGGAGTAATGAAACCAACCCACAAGCACAGTATACCGAAACAATGACTATGTCTACTCCAAGGGCTATCCGCTACGTACCATGATATAATGAGATCAAGGTAGCTTTGGAGATTACTTGGAGTGAGACAAAAAGATAAAAATCAATAAGCAAAAAGACCAACGAAAGATACAAATAGCCTTTGTGTGCTCTTGCCAAGAGACGTGATGATAGAATGATAGATTTTTGTCCATTGTAGGAAAGACATATCCTAGGACGCAGATCTGTTTTGATTGGAGAGTTTTGGAAGATGGGCAAAAGAACATTCAGGCTAAATGTAAGATTATAGTTGGTATATTGCTTGATGATTTTTGCATGAAGGACCATATTTCAACTATATACATAGCATGCCTATCATTTCTGAGATCTAGAAAGCTCAGTGAGTGGGAACCAACCCAACGGGTGGGATGGGTGCATCTTAGATACCTGAGTACTGGAAACATCCTTCGTATTCCAGACTGCCTACATACCCTGTGTCCACGGGATCAAGGTACTTTTAAGATGCGGGCGAAATGAATATGTAGTTCTGGCAACACTTGATGATGTGGGAATGGTTTGAGATTGGATGTGATGAGGGTTGATGTGTGTTTAGATGATCGTGATGGGATGCGAGATTGATGCATGGGGTGATTGTTTTTGGATTTTCTATTTTTTAGGATTTTTTTGGATTTTCTGATTTTATGATGTTTTTGGATTTTTTGATTTTATGATGTTTTTGGATTTTTTGATTTTATGAACTGTACAAAGGAGAGCTTACAAGGATCCTTGTTCCATGGATGGGGTTTTGGGTGGGTGAGGTAGTGCAGAATGGGGGAACAAACTTGATGTTTCAGAATTTCAAGCCATGGGATGCGTGGGTATGGAGTGTTATGATGGAAAGAGGACTTATTAGATGGTAGAACCAGCCACTACGCATGGCACCTGAAATAGGTTTTCACCATGGTACTTATCCAAGGCATCACCGAGGTGATTTTCACCATTAGAAGTTTTTATTGCACTCTAATTTTTTCTTGATTTTCTGATTTTTTTGGTGTTTAATTTTTTTGACTTGTGGTACCAGATGGGTTATGCATAGAATCTCTTGAGATGCAAGATGTTCATCGGCTCATCTAGAGGCTGCCTCTCGGGTGTTGCGAGCTAATAAGCTCTTGACCCATAGTCGGCAGTGATGCTATAAGGTCCTAGCCAATTAGGTTCAAACTTTCCTTGCTTCAGACACTCTTGCAGGTTCTTCTGATTTTCCATTAGGACCAGGTGACCGACCTCAAACTTTCTGGTTCTAATCTTTTTGTTGTAGCTTCTTCTGAGGCGGTTTTGGTATGCCTGTAAGTGATTTAATGCAGTCAGGTGTTTCTCATCCAATAGTTCAAGTTGATGCAACCTTGCGACGCAATAGTCTTCATCAGAGATAATGTTTTGCAATGATACTTGGAGGGATGGGAGCTCGACCTCTATAGGTACAATGGCTTCAGATCTGAATACTAGTGAGTATGGGGTGGCTCCGGTAGGAGTGCGGATGTTGGTGCGGTAAGCCCATAGGGCAAGGTTGAGTTGGAGGTGCCAGTCATGGCCAGCTTCATTAACTGTCTTTTTTAAGATGCGGAGGATGGTTTTATTAGAAGCCTCTGCTTGACCATTTCCTTGGGGGTAATATGGTGTGGAGAATCGGTGTTTGATGTCAAACTTTTCACACAAAGTGCGAACTTCTTGGTTTTTGAATGGCTTCCCATTATCAGTGACAATGGAATGAGGGATATCGTAGTGGCAAATGATGTAGTGGAGAATGAACTTGGAGATTTGGATGCCTGTGGTGAAGGTGAGTGGTATTGCTTCCACCCACTTTGTGAAGTATTCGGTAGCAGTGATTATGAATTTATGGCCATTGGAAGATGGAGGATGGATTTTCCCTATGAGATCGAGTCCCCACTATGAGAAAGGCCATGGTGTTGTGATTGGTTGCAGCTCATGTGCTGGGGCGTGGATGAGATCGCCATGCTGTTGACATGGGAGGCATTTTCTGATAAACTGATGTGCATCTTTGTCCATGGTGGGCCAATAATAGCCAGTCCTCAGGATCTTTTTAGAAAGAGCTGGTCCACTTGAATGTGCCCCGCAAATACCTACGTGTACCTCTTCCAAAGCTGCCTCGGCTTCCCTAGAGTCTAAACATCATAGAAGCGTGCCATCAAGACTCATTTTGTAGAGGGTGTCACCTACAAGGATGAAACAGGAGGCTCGACGGATGAAGGATTTTTTCTGTGATGGGGATAGGTTGTTGGGGAGGATATTATCGTGAAGGTAGAGGTAGGTTTCCTGATACCAGGGGGATAAAGGACCAACAATTTTTCACACTAGTTCAGATTTGGGAATGTCATATGCTGGGATGGGGAGCTCTTCGATTAGGAATTCACATTTCTTGTTGCCTTGCTTCATGTCGACCAGAGATCCGATGGTCGCCATGGCATCTGCTGCTTTGTTGTTTAACCTTGGGATCTGCTCAAAGTGGATGTCACCGAAATAATCTTTAAAGTCATCGACCATCTTCTTATAGGGAAGGAGCTTATCGTCCTTGGTTTTGTATTCATTATTGACTTGCCTGATGACGAGTTGAGAGTCGCCATACACAGTTAGTTTTTCTATTTTCCATTGGATGGCCATTTGGAGACCTGTGATGAGGGCCTCATATTCTGCTACATTATTGGTGCATGGAAATGTGATTTTGAATGATTTAGGGATCGTGTCACCTTGAGGGGTAACAAACAGGATGCCTGCCCCCGAGCCTCTATGAGTGTAGGATCCATCAAACTACATCTTCCATGTATCTGCGGTTGGTGTGATTGTTAAGATGGCCTCGTCTGGAAATTCTGCTATTGTAGGATGTTCTGCCTGAATAGGTGCCTCAGCCAGCTGATCTGTTATGACTTGTCCTTTGATTGCCTTTCTCTCTGTGTATTCTATGTCAAATTCGGTGAGAATCATGACCCATTTTGCCATTCTTCTAGTGAGAGCTGCTCTGTTTAGCAAATATTTGAGTGGGTCGATCTTAGCAATGAGCTTAGTCTTGTGATTGAGCATATAATGTCTTAACTTTTGTGATGTGAAGACCAGGGCAAGACATGCTCGTTCAATTTATGTGTAGTTAAGCTCATAGGAAATCAAGGTGTGGCTGATGTAGTAGATGGCTCTTTCCTTCCCCTGCTTATCATGTTGTGCTAACAAAGCCCCAATTGTTGTGTCGGTCGCGGAGATATACAAGAGGAGGGGCTCTCCTTGTCTTGGTGGAGATAGAATAGGGGGATTAGCCAGATATGCTTTTAGTTGGTCAAAGGCATCCTGACACTGAGCAGTCCAGGCGAAAGCCGTATCTTTCCTGAGGAGATGCTAGAATGGTTGGCATTTGTCAGCAAGTTGAGCAATGAATCGGCGAATAGACTATAGTTTACCCTACAGGCTTCTCAATTGTTTCAAGGTTTTAGGAGGTGGCATTTCAGTAATAGCTTTGACTTTCACAGGATCCACCTCGATTCCTCGTCTGGAGACTATGTATCCCAACAATTTACCTGAAGTGACACCAAAGACACACTTTTTTGGATTTAGACGAACATTATATTGCTCTAGCCTGTCAAAGATCTTGGCTAGCATGTCTAAGTGTTCTTCTCTGGTCTTTGATTTGCCGAGTAAGTCATCAACGTAGTCCTCCATGATGTGGTGAAAGAGGTCGTGGAAGATGACAGTCATTGCTCTTTGATAAGTAGCTCCTGCATTCTTTAGGCCGAATGGCATTACTACCCAACAGTATGTCCCCCATGGGCATATAAAGGATGTCTTGTGCTGATCTTCTTTGGCAATTTTGATTTGATTGTACCCTAAAAAGCCATCCATGAGAGATAGCATCTCATGCCCTGTAGTAAGATCCACAATCATGTGAATGTTGGGAAGTGGGAAGTCATCTTTTGGGCAGGCCTTGTTGAGGTCTCTGAAGTCAGTGCAACAACAGATTCTACCATCTGGTTTAGCAATGGGTACTAGATTCGAAACCCATTCAGGATAATCAATTGGACGTATGAACCCCACATCTAGTAACTTTTTGAGCTCTGCTTTGACAAGAAGGGCCACTTGAGGATTCATCTTTCGGAGCTTTTGTTTGACTGGTTTGGCATCGGGACACACTGCAAGATGATGGACAACCAAGGCGGGATCTAGCCCTAGCATGTCTGCCTAGGTTCACGTAAAGTTGCAATTTCTATGTGTGAAGAATGCCAAGAAGTCTTCCTGTTCGAACAGGCTGAGAGATTTTGCTCTGTATGTGATTTTCGGCTCTTCCTCTGTCCCTAGATTCATTTCCTAAGCTGGTTCAACCAAGATGGGTGATCTGTCAGGATATACTTTATCTATTTTAGGGAGGCCCATGCTTCCATCCCCTAGTACCTCATGGAGGTTTTCACTAGGAGATACATCATTTATTTTTACTTTTTTAGGATCTGATACTACCGTGGAATGGTTTTCACCATCAGATCCATTTTTTGTTTTTGTATTTTTGTGACTGGAAGCAGGGGTTGTCTCCCCAAAATAGGTAGCCAGATTGAGTTTCATGATGTATCCAGCTCTGTGATCTCCCAAGGGGAAGTTGTCTCTTACTCCCATCATTTCAGCAATGGCTTCGTCATTAGGTGCGATATCAAAAATAGGAGGTCCTCATTGGTCCCAGTCAATGAGGTCAGGGTATACTAATGGTAGGTCATTGGATGATGAGGTGAGAGTGGTGACGGAGTAGAGGGTGCAAATGGAGGAGGCGAAGAAATCGGCAAAGTTGCTAAAGGAGTCTTGTAGGTCCATTTCATTAACATTGTTGACGTCTAGAGAAACTGGAGCAAACTCAGCTAAGATACATTCGCCAGTATTAAGGATGCGTTGTGGTTGACCATACCCTAACCCTTGAGTATAGGGGTTTCTTGTTGCTTGCAGTGGTTCTACAATCCCCTGTTCATGAAGGCCAATGCTGCCTTGTCCTTTGTAACCCATGCTTTTGACTATCTCAGAACCTTTGCCGTAACTATTTGTTGGGATGGTGGGGATGTCTTGTTCTATTTCCTTGTCCTTGTAAAGCCAGGATGAAATATCTTCAAGTATGTCCTGATCTAGAAGGTGTTTTTTCTTAAAGATGGGCGAGGGTTTGCATTTGATGATGACTGTGTCAGCTGCCTCTGTGTTCAGAGTGCCAAATGTCTTAGGAGTGGGTAATAAGCCCACGCAAAAGGTGCCGTGAAGGTTGTATTCCCCACAGCCTTGGTTGCTGAGCTTGATCTTGACCTCAGGTGGTGAAGGTGTTTGGGATGAAGTGGTGGCGATGTTGGCGGGGTCCATGTATGAGGCAGAAGCTGTTGGGGTGGTTTGGGTGGTGGCTTTATTATATGGACAGAAGGTTTGGTTATGTCCTTCCAGAAAACTGTAGTATTGGAAGGGACGGGGATCAGCATAAATAGTGACTTTGGTGCCGTTGTGGGGGAATTTGAGACATTGATGGAAAGTGGATGGGACAGCTTGCATGGCATGGATCCATGGGCATCCAAGAAGAATGTTATAGGGGAGGTCAAGATCTAGAACCTGACATATTGTTTCGAGGATTTGCGGTCCCACTTGAATAGGGAGCTTTATGGTGCCCTTGGATAGCCTCTCGGTGTCATCATATCCTTTGATTGTTATACACTCGCTAGCATCCACAACCACATCTGAGTACCCCAAGTGTTTTAGCAATTTTAGAGTGCATATATTTAGGCTAGAACCACCATCTATTAGGACCCTTTTAATGGTGTGTTTGTGAATGCAGACCTCGATGTGTAGTGCATCATTATGTAGGTGTTCGGAAGTAGGGAGATATTTTTTAGAAAATGTGATATGGTGTGGTGTAGCAATATGGCCGACCATGGCTTGAAATTGATTGACATCCAAGTTTGCCGAGACTTGTGTTTCCAAAAGGGCTTTGTTAAGAATGTCCTTGTGGCAGGGTGATGTGTGAAGCATCTCAAGGATGGAGATTTGCGTGGGTGTCTTTCCTAGATGGTCTAGGAGGTTATATCGAGTGGTGGGTGATGGACGGGCGTTTGGACGAGGGGGGAGGGGATCAGATGTGGATGGGGGTGTCGATTTAGTGGGAGGGGCAGTGCGGATTGAGACACGGCCTCGACAGGTTGTTACGGCGCAATCGGGTGCTTGTGCCCGAATGGTGATTGTGTTGACATAGTGGGATGAGGGTTCGATGTGGCCGACAATGGAGTCATAGGATGCGGGTGGTGGAGTGACATTGTATGCTTGGTTGGATGAGGATGCTTTATTATGGTTGGGCAAAGGATCCTTGTAAGCTCCAAGGTTAGCGTTTGGTGATGGGTGTACACTTTGCTTGAGGCTGACAAGATTTTGGTCTATTAGGTCTTGGATGCAATGCTTTAATTGCATACAGTCAGTTGTTTTATGGCCTGCCACGCGGTGCTATTCACAATAGTCATTTTCATTATACCATGCTGCTTTGAGGTCATTGTCTTGGCGTGGTCTAACAGGCAGGAGTGTGATTGCTCCTTGTTTGAGACATCTATCGAGGACGTCCTCGATAGGTTCTGTACTAATTGTGTGAAATTGCGGTGAGGTTTGCGTGGTTTATTTGGCCCTCTTGGGTTATTGGCGTTTGCTGCATACGTGTGTGCAGGAGTGTGGTTTTGGATGTGTTGGATGGCCTTCACATCGGTGACGCCGTCATTCAGATTATTCTTTTTCTTCCCCCAATAACGTGATTTATCATTAGATTGCATGTTGGTATTGTTGTTGGTATTGAGGGTGTTGTGATTAGACTTGTTGTTGTTGTTGTTGTTATGGGATTTGGGGTCGTAAAGTTTGATGGAACCCTTGGCAATGAGGGCTCGTTCGACAGTAGTGCCTTTGTCAATAACCTCTTCAAAGGTAGATGCGCAAAGAATTTGTAAGTGAAATCCTAGTTCCTGATTGAGATTGGCCACGAACATGGTGACAAGTTGTTTTTTAGGAATAGGCCATGGGAGCTTGCTTGCTAGGCCCCTCCACCTTTGTAAGAAAGAAGGAAAAGCTTCTCCGTTCTTTTTTTTGGTGTTACAGAGGTTGGTCATAGACACCTCATGCTCAAAGTTGTAAGAGAAGTGGTTGACAAACTTCTCCACAAGCTCAGGAAATGTTCTAATTCCAGGTGGAAGATGGGCAAACCATTTAGCAGCTTGGCCGCCAAGGCTTCATGGGAAGAGTCTCATAAGATATGTGTTGTTGTTAGAGACTTCGAGGCAAGCAATGTAGAACTCCCGAAGGTGGTCCCTAGGATTGCCCTTTCCCTTGTGTTTGTCAAATTTTGGCGTTTCAAAGTTTTTAGGGAAAGGGGGCATGTATAAGGTGCAGTCAAATGGGTAGGGGCAAATATCCTCAAAAGAATAGTATTTACATTTGCCCCTAGTTTGTAGATCGTCCACCTTTTGGATTAAGCCTTGTAGGATGGTGTTGAAATCCTGTGGTTGTTGTGGTGGTAACGCGTAGGGTTGTTGGTTGGTGAGATATTGGAGGTGGGGCGGGATTTGATGTTGGGGATTGGTTTGGTTGAGATGTTGGTGTTGTGGGTTGGGGTTTGGATTGATTGGTGCCTGTTGTTGTTGGTGCGCATAGAGTTGTTGGAGAACATGTGGTGGTATTTGGGGATTGGGATTATGTTGATTTATGGGATTATGGGGTATGTGACATAAGATGGATTGACATTGGGTATGTGGACGTTGGGTTGGTTGGTTGTGTTATGAGATTGTTGTGAGAATAGTTGTCGTAGGTATGCAATGGTGTGAGGGTTTGGTGGGGGCATACTTGTGGAGGTACTTGTTTGTGTGATGTTGCCTTGTATACCCATGGTGATGTGTGAAACGGAAGGGTTGACGGTTGTTGTGGTAGTAGAAGTGATGACGGGTTGGGAGATGTTAGGCATAGCAATGGATGTGGAAATTGTAGATGTGGTAGCGGTTGAGGTTGTGGTGGTGGTAGATATGTTAGGTGTTGACGTTTGAGAGATGGTGGGTTGGGTATGTGATGTAGATGCTTGGGTATTTGATGTGGTTGGGACGATTGTAGAAGTGGATGGTTGTGATGATGTTGTGATGGGGGGAAGTTGAGCACCAAGCTTGAGAAGATGGTCAAGATATCTATTTGGGTCCGATCTTAGGACTTTATCAAGTAGGTCCATATTATCAACATCTTGTGTGAAGCTGAAGACATCTAGATCATCTTGGGATATGGTGGGGACATTTTGTGGTGGTGGTGGTGGTAGTGTTTGTGTTTGTGGTAAGAAGTGAAAAGGGTCGTTGGCGCCAAATGGGGGGATGAAGGAATATGTCGGTGGATTGTATGTTTGATAAGTGGGTATGTTGCTATTGTTGGTGTTAGGCATGCGAAAGGTCCATTGTTTCGCCATTTCTTGATTCTTTTTGTGTTGTGATCTCGTGATGGGCATACGCGTATGATTTTGATGAGTAGAGTGGAATGGAGATGGAGACCTTAGAGAATCGGATTTATTTTGTTGGACCCAAAGAGGGATGTGGTAATGAGATGGAGTAGAAGAGAAGCTCGGTATGTTTTTTCAAAGGTTTTATCCTAAGGGGGATATGAATGGATGATATAGATTTTTGCACAAATTTTGGACCAAATATGGATGATGAAAAAAAGGATTTGGAATTTGATGTATTGATGATGATGGTTTACAAATTGAGCTTTTAGATAAGATCTAGATTGTGATTTGGCACAAAAGGATGACAATTTTCTTTGTTTGGGGTAGACTAATGACCTTACACAAAGAAAGGTGATTTGTTTTTTTTGAAAGGTAGACTAGTGACTTTTCAAGGAAAATGTGATGTTAATGATAAGATCTATATCTAACTTTGGCTCAAAAAGGATGACAAGCTTTGGTTGATGATTTGTTGATGGGTTTTTGATTTGGATGTGGATTTTTTGAAATGATTTGTCTAGGTCCAAGGAGATATGCAAAAAAGATTGAAAGGGGATGGATAGATATGTATTTGGGCTGATTATGATGTATCAACGGGGTCTAACAATGGTGGTGATTGATCCTCTAAGGTCAAAGAGAAAGTGCAATTTGGAAAATTTTTGAAGAAAATGGCTGGACTTGTTGATAGATTTCTGCAAGATGGATATGGATTATGGCAGAGTAGAGGGTGTAGATCACAACTAAATGGGTCTTTGTTTCAGGCAAGTCAATCTAACGATAGCACCAATCCACGGGTGAAATGGCGCTACAATCAAACAGATATAGCGCTAAAACAGGGTAGACAGATTTTTGATGGCAAATTTTTGGATCTGGTTGTTTGGAATGTGACAAACTAATTTGTTCTATCTCAGGCATGTCAATCTAAAAATAGCGCTAATCCACGGGTGAAATGGCACTACAATCAGACAGATATGGCGCTGAAACAGGGTAGACAGATTTTTTATGGCAAAATTTTGGATCTGTTTGTTTGGAATGTGACCGACTGATTTACTTTGTCTCTTGGCAATTTGTTTGTGAAAAATCAAAGTACTTTAACACACATTTGAATGCAAAAACAAGCAATGATTTTTGTTTATGAAATGACATATGACTTTGTTTAAAACAAGCACTTTTTTACAACCTAAGGTGAGAATGTGATAATATTTGTTGAATCCCCTAGCTGTGCCTATTCAAAGCGGGTAGCTCCAGGATCTTGGTAGCACCGGCTCCTCCTTACAATTGCACACACTTCTCACGCATACCAAGATCTGGGTTTCTTATAAGGCTAGTCCCTCACCAAACCTTTAGATTGTCCCTGCTACCTCTGCTAAGAACCACATGAATTGAGGCCGCTTCAAGGGTTTTGCCCTCTGCGTCAACAAATAGAAGGATTTTGGCTTGCTAAAACAATGGCTCTTAGTAAGGGCATCTGTTCAGGTGGTTATACGTGCGACAGTGCTACTCTCCGTTATGGAGTCTCCTAGCCTCCAAGGGTTGCGCCTTGGAGGGTTTATGGGGAGGTTGGCTGTTGGTATAACAAAACAACACCTGTCACTTGAGACTTTCATCCCAAACACCTTATTTTATATAGCAGTTTGGAAGAGCTTGGCTTTAGCTTGATGCTGCTTGGGTCGTTCCCACCTTTCGAAGCGAGGTGGCAGGCCCTCTAAGGATTACAAAAGTAATACAATCATGAAAACACTTTTGATCCCCAAGTTCATACAAAGATGCAAGGGGAGAGCATACATGTTCCCTATGATTATATCACACTAAACATGGTTCAATTTTAGATCTTTGGATTAAATGGGGTGTGATTAATGCAAGTTTTGTGATAAGCTTTTGATTCCCAAGGTCACCAAAATGGTGCGAGGGAAGAGCATACGCTTTCACGCCACAAGAAAAAAGAGCACAAAACACTTCACACACATTTTAAAGGATGTTTTTCTTGATTATATGGATGAGAAATGCAAGTTGTTGTTCTTTTTAACCATTGATGTATGCAATTTGTGGTTCTTTTTATAGCCCAAATTGAAGTGTTTGATTATTTGTTTGTTGGCACACAAAGGATTATATTTTAGAGCACCAAAATAAATGTTATGATCACACACTTCACACAAGGAGTTGTTTGGATTGATTTTTAAAACACCAAATTGAAATGTTGTCTAAGTCCTAACATGCAAAAGGGTTCATTTTAGTTTCCAAAATCAAGGTGTTATCTAACTAACAACAAACCATCCTACAAAAAGACTTGTTAGTATCCGCAGTACCTGCAACAAATAAAAAAGCAAATTACCAAATAGCGCTAAAATGAACATGTACAGGCACCACTGCGGGCAGAACAACCCGACTTACGAAAGAAGGCGCTAAAATAATCTATGGTGCTAATTAAACACTGCTATAGCGATAATATACAGAATGGCATAGATACAGAGTTTAGCGCTAATATGCCCTACTTAAGGCGTCAATACATAAGATAGCGATGATTTAGGATTGTGGAGGCACCACTGCGAGATGTTTCAGAGTCGTGGAGAAGCACAGATGGCGCTAATCTCAATGATGGCGTCAAAACGGGAAATCGATGCTGGTTTTTTGTTTCTTTCAAAAATTTGCCATAACCTCCCCCTGTAATTCCTAGTTTTCCTGCAAAACAGAGAGCAAACACCACAGAAAACAATAGGAAAAACAAAGAAACAACACGTGAGTAGGGTTAGTATAAAAAAAATTTGCACAGAGATAGCGCTAATATGGTAATAGTGTTGAAAGATGGTTGAGATAGTGCCGCTACGACTGTTAGATAGCGCTGAACCTGCAAAAATACATACTAACACAAAAACTCACAAACAAAGATTAGATTCGGACCTTGTGGGTCCCACCGGGTGTGCCAATGTAGATTAGACAAAGCAATGAAGGTAAAAACACTAAATCAAATGCAATAAAACATAAGATTATACCTCACATGCAAAACCTAATCCCATCAAAGGAAGAAGGAGCCTTTGCACCCAAAAGAAGCTCCCAAAACCAAGATGATCCCTAGACTATGGATTCAAATGTGAAATGCTCTTCAATTGTGCAACTCACTATCTAACTCAAGGATGATTTTGGCATGGTAACTTTGCATAAACTTAGATGATGAAAATGACTTGTGAGAGGTTGTATTTATAGACTTTTGGAAGGGATTTTGATCCAAGGGTGGAGATTGATTGGAGAGATCAATGGTGGAGGATGAAAGTGATGTGGAGGGCCTAGATTTGATCTTAGAAGATGGAGGGCTAGGAATAAAAGTAAATCTTTTATTCATTTTTGGGAAATGGGTGAATAAATGAGGTTGGGTGAGATGGATTATTTGTGAATTAAAAATTCACATGGGGAAGGGTAAAATGAATTAAAAATTTATTTGGGGAAGAGTGGATATTTATGAGTTATGACATGTGTAAGGGATGTGTAAGAGGAGTAAATGTGATGTGTGATTTATTTGAATTTTAAATTTGGGGGATGTGGAGAGAAGTGCTAATGAGGGTTTGACTCAATTAAGCTGATTAACCTAATTAATGTGGCTGGAATAAATTAGTAGAGGGATTAGGGGGAGGATAAGATTAATTAATCAGTGATTTAATTAATTAATCCTAAGGCTAGGATGAGGTAGGCTAGAGTAGGCAATTAAATAATAGCTATTTAATTGTCTAGGGTAGGGATAGGCTAATTAGTAGTCTAGATTAATTAGTTAACATGGTTTTAACTAATTAATTTGATTTAGAAAAAACGGGGGAATTGATTTAATAAATTTTGCATATTTATTAAATCAATTGGCTAAGGTTTGGACTATTGAATCAACAAAATTAATTCAATTTTGGGGATGAAATGGTGTGGATTCAGGAAATGAAAGGGGTAATTAATTAAATAAAAATTTAATTAATTGGTTGGAAAGGAAATTGGTATGTTTAGGGATGTCGAGAGTTAGTTTGGTGGTCGAGACATTTTTAGGTGTCTACATAACTATTCCACCTTACTATTCTATGCAACTCTAGTTATAAACTACCTTTAAGAGTAACATCATTTCTATCAAATTACCACTCGAACAACTAACACACCATGGAGATGGTTTGAATATTAAAGTTCTATTCTAGCTATGATTTACTTACTAACATCACGTTACATGGGACAGCATAACTCAATCCATAACTAACAAATTCATTTTTACCAAAGTATGACTAATACATAATTATTAAACTATCATTTCATAATAATCTAGTGTAATAAATCATTCCAATATAAAAACTAGTTCGACTCGTTTCCCACCTTTCATTCTAATAAAACTATTTGCCATAAAAAGTAAAAAGTAAAATAAATTGATAGAATTGTTAAGTGTTTTAGAGCACACAATCTAAATTGGATACTTAGCAATGAAATTAAAATTATTACAATCCTAAGATTAAACCAAGCTTTCTTAAACTAACTTATACCCATATTATTAAGAGCACTCTAATGATAATAATAATTTCCAAAACCTTACTTTTAAAACTTACCCCTACAATTCTTTCAAAAAAGTTAAGGCACAAATTGAATTAACTATAATAATACCAAAACAAATAAAGAAACTATCTACTTCCTATTTCAAGTGATTGGTATTGAATGAGCATCTAATCATAACTACAAGCAAATGGACCCGCATTAGCTATGATTGTATCCTAACCAAATCGTTGCTGCAAAAGAGATTTTATTTCTAATCATAATGGAATCAATTTAATCACAGAAATATTTTAACAGCAGGAAGTTTCTTTCAAACAACAAAAGAAAAAAAATGGTAAGTCTCTAATGACACAGGGCCATAAGTTGCTATGACTTAAAAGCAAGAGAACCAGAGACACAAAATGATTAATTTCCCACTACCCTTCTAGCAAATCGAAGTACGGCCTAATTCAGACAATGATAATAATTTGGGTTACTACTTTCTCTCAAGGTCTAGTTCATGAGAGCTAAAATTAGTGCATGCTAAGAGTCTTGAAAAAAAAAGTTGATAGATGATGTCGGGACTGAGCCATGTTGTACGGATGACATAACAGATTGCATAAGATCATGCTTTCATAAGGCTAGAAACTGATGGGCTAAAATCATTCGAGTAATCGGTTACGGTTGCCTACGGCACAATCTAATGGAAGGTGACAATTTTCAATAGAAATATATGTTTGACAAGCTACGTTGAATGGTTAGTGCATGAGCTACACCAAGGATCAATTACAATTTGCCAACCGACCATCTCTAGTCAAGAAACGAGCCCAGTGATGAAGATGTATGATGATAACTGCAGAAAGAAACAATTTGTCGATCCAAGAAAGAATTTGGATTTTGAGATGAAGGCAGTGGGTACTGTTACATCCCTCCGCATTGGCATTGGATTAAAGATGATAGAACATGCAGTGGTCAGCCTGAGCCTATACGAAAGAAACAATCAAGGTTCTAACTATCATTTTAAAACAAAACTGAAGAGTCTACAACAAAACAAAGCATCCTTTTTGTGGTGGCAAAGGTAATAAAAGATTTAAAGAGGGAGAGATTGCAATGAAAAGGTCCAGCTTTGCCAAATGGGCTCACTCAAATATTACGCCAGTAGATAAGATGGCCAGCTAAAGAACGGATTGACTTTCACTGTAACTACTTCGACAAACGGTATATAGGGTTGTATGGGGACATCGATAAATATCACTAGGCTAATCTCTTTCCAAGAAGAATTAGAGCTAAAGGTAAACAGTTAGGAAACTTTTTACACACAAGAAGTTCAAAGCCTTTCTCAAAGGTAAAATTTCACAACATGAAGAAAGCAACAACGACTAAGATTTTCTAGAATCCTAGCTCAAATCAATGATTCCAGAATGGTCATCAAGAGGATAATATCAACAAGTCGACTACAACCCCAAGAACACATATTCAAAAAGCAACAGGGAATAACGGGAACAAAAAAAGAACAAGTAATCAATTATCCTACAACAATTTCACATTTCAAACCTTCGAGCAAATTGCAGAGAGTACGTACCCAGAATTTGATTCTTAAGCTTCCAAAAAAAATTGAATCCACTTTCAGAACTTCCCCTTCTTTTCCCAAACAATCCTCTGAAAGCCTCCTTCCAAAACTTCCCTTTGAATTAAAAATAACCTCAGACATAAAAACCCACCAAAACATTCCCCGAGACCAAAATAGACAACAACCATTAATTTCAGTCACCCCCAAATCTGTTACACAATCCCCCTCATTAAGAGAAATTTGAAATTTTACTTAACATAGAATTTTTGTATCCCAAACATATACAACAATTGGCCAACCATAAATGATATTCCAAAATCATTAAATTAATATTCAATACTATTCTTCAAAATAATGATATACTAATTAACCATATTAACTTATGACATAGATACTAATAAAATCATGAACATATTCCATTTAATCTATATTGGAATTTACTTAAATTATATTCCAATTTAAGCAAAATACCATAATATTTGACAAGCTATTAAATATTCTTAATACAACATTACCTCAATATGCATTACCCAGATACACAAGGGCTAACTACCCAAAACTCGAGAGTAAACACTCAAACCACATGACGACTAACCAACTAAAGGTTGAACTGACCTAGGGAATTAACCTCATGTTATCTCCATCAACATTATCCATGGTGTAGGGCCCGCTCAGACCTGCTAAGTCAGGTGGAGTCGAGGCTCGGTACCTACAACCTGCGTGAAAACCAGTGGGTTGTATATGATCAACTGTATATGTATATATCAAACACACACCGAGATAGAGAATCGCGGCATAGTAGGGTGCCCAATTCGGGTAGTACTACACTTTTCCCACTCTGAAATAAGACTATAACTATTTCTATTTAAAATCAGATGCATAAAAATGATATTATCAAATCATCACTAAACATGTCCATCTCATCATAACAACAATGCCATCATAATCTCATACCACAAATCAAAACTAAATTAGTCAAAAATAATCTATCACAATCAGAATAAACATAAACCATAGTCTCAATAACTCAAATGTCTCAGAACTATCTAGAAGCATAGGAAAAGCTAACAATTGTCTCAGATCAAGCAGAGAGTAATGCAAAACTAACAGCTATCACAAGCCAAAAATGAGGGGGCATTACATCCTCCCCCCTAGAGTCAGGCTTACTCCTGGAAGCCTGCAAACAAATAAGGGTATAACTCTGTCATCCTGGAAGCATCCTCCCAGATAGCAGAAGTCTCGTCATTAGGATCCCACTGGACCCTAACGTGCTCCACGTCTCTGCCCCTGAGAGCAAGTCTCCTATGCTATAGAATTCCTATGGGCTCCAAAGCTAGTTGCCTGTCCTCTACCTATAGTGCAGTCCAATCAAGAATATGAGCAATATCTGGATAATAAGGTCTAAGTACAGAAACATGAAACAAATCATGGATGTGTGAAAGGCTGGGCGACAAAGAAAGATGATAAGAAATAGGACCGATCCTCTCCAACACCTCAAAAGGTCCAACAAAACGTGGTGCTAGCTTAGAGCCCTTTCCGTAACAGATCAGACTCTTCTGTGGTCACACACGCAAGAACACTCGATCTCCAACTAAAAACTGTTGATTGATCCTATGAGCATCTGCATACTTCTTCTGTCTATCATGAGCTGCCACTAAATGCTCTCTAATCCTCTCAGCCTGCTGCTCCATATCTCTAAGCATATCTGGACCAAGAAGGACTCTATCCTCAAGATGATCCCAACTCAACAGGGTCCTACAAGGGCGACCATAAAAATCTTGAAATGGACACATGCCGATAGAGCTGTGATAACCATTATTATAAACAAACTCCACAAGGTATAGATAGTCCTCCCAATGGCTCTGCTGATCCATCACATACATCCTAAGCATATCCTCAAGAACCTAATTAACCCTCTCAGTCTGACCATCAGTCTCAGGATGGTAGGTTGAACTAAAGTTCAGCTATGTCCCCAAGGCATGCTACAGAGAAGTCTAAACAATGGATGTGAACACTAGATCCCTATCAGAGATGATCCTACGAGGAATCCCATGAAGTCTGACGATGTCCTCCATGAACACTCTGGCCACCATAGAAGCATTGTAAGAAGAACGGACAGGAGAGAAGTGAGCTACCTTCGTCAACCTATCCACAGTGACCTTAATAGCATCATGTCGATGAGAGGATACCAGCAATCCAACAATGAAGTCAATCGAAATAATGTCCCACTTCCACTTCAGAATCAAATGAGGCTGCAAAAGACCTAGAGGTGCTGATGTTCCACCTTCACCCTCTGACACTCAAGACACCTCGACACAAAATCAGCAATATCCCACTTCATGCCACTCCAAAAGTACAGTTGACGTAGATCTGCATGCATCTTCTTGACACCCAGATGAGCAGAATAAGGTGCCCAATGCACCTCTGACAACACTAGGGTACGAAGACCCTCAGAACTAGGAACATAGATATGACCTAAATGTCACAAAAGACCATCTGACTCAAGCGAGTAACCAAAGAATCTACCCTCTAAAGGTCTACCAGACTCAATCTCAGATCTCACCTCTTGGCACCAACTGTCAGTAGGAAGTGCTACAAGAATCTGACCTCTCAAGTCGACTGTGAGAGAGACCACCGAGATCTCATGTCACTGACTACTAAGAGCATCTACTACCACATTCTCTTTGCCCTGAATATACTTGACCTCGAAGTCATACTCGCACAAGAACTCCATCCATTGCCTCTGCCTCGCATTCAAGTTTGGTTGTGTGAAAATATACTACAAGTTATGATGATCACTGTGTAGCTCAAACCGATGCCCTAAGAGAAAATGCCTCCACCTTACCAAGGCATGCACAATTGCAGCCAACTCTAGATCATGAGTGGGATAATTCAATTCGTGATCCTTGAGTTTGTGAGACTCATAGGCAATCACGCAACCATCCTGCATCAGTACTGCTCCTAAACCCTCCAAAGAAGTATCTATACAAACAACAAAGTCCCTGGTAGGATTAGGAACTGCTAAAATAGGTGCACTGGTCAACTACTCCTTAAGGGTCTGAAAGGTTGCCTGACACTGCTCTAACCAAACAAACTTCTTCCCTTTCCTCTGAAGAGAAGTAATAGGATGAGCAATCCTTGAAAACCCCATAATAGAATGACAATAGTAGCTTGCCAAACCCATAAAACTGTGGACCTCAGAAACATTAGTGGGTGCAGGCCAATCCATAATAGCTTGGATCTTTGAGGGATCCACTGCAATACCCTCTCCAGAGATGACATGACCCAAATACTTTACCTCTATCTGAAAGAACTCACATTTTGACAAATTAGCATAAAGTTGATTTTCTCTTAGACACTGCAACACCTCATGCAATTACTCCTCATGCTCCTCCATAGTCCTTGAATAGATCAATATATCATCAAGAAACACAAGGACAAACCTATCGAGATAAGTGTAAAAAAACACCATTCATCAGGCTCATGAAAACTAAAGGTGCATTCGTCAACCCGAATGGTACTATTGTGAACTCATAATGCCCATAACAGGTATGAAATGTCATTTTGTGAATATCTGCCTCAAATATCCGTAACTGATGATATCCTGACTTAAGGTCAATTTTAGAGAACACCTTGGCTCCCTTAATCTGATCAAACAAATCATCGATCCGAGGTAAGGGGTACCTATTCCTCACTGTCACCTTGTTGAGTTGTCAATAATCGATACACAACCGCAGAGATCCATCCTTCTTCTTCACAATGATCACAGGTGCTCCCCAAGGAGAGACACTAGGTCAAATGAATCCCTTGGCTAACAACTCCTCCAACTACAGTCAGAGCTCCTTAAGCTCCTGAGTGGTCATCCTATATGGAGCTCGTGAGATGGGCTCTGTGCCAGGTACAAGATCAATCCTGAAGTTGATGTCACACTTAGGTGGCATCTCCAGAATCTCAGAAGGAAAAACATCAGCATACTCTCTCAACAAGGGATGATCATCAAGAGATACCTCTCGACTCTCCTCCATCTCCAAGTCACTAATAGAAACTGCCAAAAGATGACATCCTTGATGCATGCATCTCTTAAGATGCATAGCAGAAATCATACGTAGGGAAATAGGTCTCTAAACTCCTACAACCTCCACCTCTGCACCAGAATCATCCACACATCTAATAGACTTATGCTGACAATCGATCACTACCTGATGGGCCTCTAACCAATCCATCCCCAAAACTATATCATATGAACCAAGGGGTAGAATGCGAAGGTCTACAAAAGTAGATAGAGAGCCAGTCCTCAAATCACACCCTAAAACTAGAGACTCAACTTCTATCTTAGCCCTGGAAGCTAACTCAACCTACCAACTATCATCCTGCTTTGTTGCCATTAAGCCATAATGCTCCACAAGAGAAGGAGATATAAACGAATTAGATGCACCAGAATCAAAAAGAATAGAAAAACCAATACCTCACATGAGACCAGAAGTCTCCACCACGGTGCCCTGATGCTCTTCATGTCAGTTATCCACCACTGCAAAGACTCTGTGTGATCTTCTGGCATCACCAACCATTGGCTCAGATGCCACCGGTCGATGTCCAAATCCTGATGCACCCTTCTACGGGCACTGCCTAGCAATATGGCCCTATTGGCCATAAGAGAAGCACCCGGTGCCGCTACCAAAATGACTGTCACCCTAGAAAGCACTAGACTACTGGAAACTACCTCTACTCACTGCGGACTGCATACTCTAAGCTGGCTGATCAAAATGATTGCGCTTATTACACTGCCAAGACTGGTCTTTCTTAGCCTAAAATCTATTACCTTGGTGTGGCTAAAAATTCTTCTGTTTGGCCTGAGAGTGCTACTACCAACCACCCTTTGAGGGTGCATGACATCCTAAAGCCTGAGTATGTCCACCATGTGAACCAAAACTTGAAGAAGGTGCACTGCCAATATGCACACCTGTATGCCCACCGAGTACCATAGCCAAATTTTCTTCCACTAACTGGGCTTTCTCCACTGCTACCTCCATAGACTTAGGTTCAAATACACGAACCCTTCCACTGATCTGGGCATTCAAGCCCCTGATAACATACTGCACCAACATAGACTCATTATCACTGATACCCACATACTGCTTGAGCTCATAAAATCTGCGCTCGTACTACTCAACTGACATGGCCATCTACCTTAGCTCATGGAACTCATCTGCGTGACGTTGCCTCCAATGGTTAGGTAGAAAATGGGCTCTGAATCTCTCTAAGAACAACTCCCAAGACATGGTGCTAATGTCCAAATGCAGTTTCTGCTCCTCTAGCCACCACCAAGTCGAACCAAACCCTCAGAGATGCAAAATAGCACATCTGGCTTTGGTGTTACTTGTTGATGATGAGGTTAGTCAGACACAAACATAGAATAAAAGTTACACAACAACCTTTATTCATCTTGAAAGATATGATGAATTCAAAGAATTCATGATCCCAAGTCTCCATTGATTAGTTCATAGTCTACTGACGTTACTCAGTGGTTGATGTGTGTTGCTGAATCATTCAGGGGTCTTATGTATTTCAATTGCTTCTGCAAAGTTCCTCAATATTTCTTCAAATATCCTGCTCTTTATATCTGCTCTGCATAAATCTCCAACAATTCTACCTCTGCATTATGAATTCACTCAAATAATGTGCCTACAGGTTGATATTTGCATGATTTCTATCATTACTTGCAATTCTTTGCATGATATTTTCAATACTACATGCATTTAGCTCAAATATGCTAATGATATTCAGTTATCTATGAGATGTTAGCATATTTCATGTTATTTGCTTCTGATTATCTGTTATTTGCAATTATGATGGCGAATTATTCTGAAATTCAAAGAAAATTAAAAGAATACTTCAAATTTGGTGAATCTTAGCTATTGAACCACATACATACCAGATACAGTCATGAGGAGAAGAAATCAAACCATATTTTCACCAGGATGTTCCACAGCTAGATATAGATGATGCTAACTTCAAAGGAAAAGGAATGAAGACAACACATATAGACTGATAAGCACTCCAAGGGACACAACAAATCAAAGCATGTATCAAGAATTCAAACACTGATTACTCAGGATTTATGATGATTTGTAAGCAAATGGTCTTCTCTTTCATTAAGTATGCAATGATATGTATGCTTACAATATCTTTGAAATAGGCCCTGATATTTCAGTAGTCAAATTTCAATTAATCTTCTGAATGCCCAAATTATCACATCCCTGCACCTTTTATAGAATAAGGTGAGGGAACGGTTACAAATGACCTACGGTCAAGATTTATCTATTAAAATCAACAGTCTAGATGAATAGCACGTGTCTGCCAGTTGGCAACTATACAGCGGGCATAGAATATTCCAGCATCTTTGACCTAGTCCATCCTCCAGCTAACAAATAGCATATTTGACAATATCCTCCTCAACTCTGGTTCATGTTACCTCTGCATGCAACTCTGTAATTTTCAGCCATCCTGATCTTAGCCTCAAATAGCTCCACCGTCCTGCAATAAACAAACAAGAAATAAGCATCAGCTTCATTTAATAGCTAGCAGGAAGATAAAAATTACATTAAAACAGGTTGAATGTGCAAACCTATATATATTGGGTTATGAATATTGAGCATCTATGAAAATTCACGTAATTAAATGTCCATAGGTGGTCAAGAGGGTCTGGCTAGCTATCATTGATTGGAAAACACGCTATCAGGCCCTAAAATGGCTTCAATGTCTAATCAGGTCCATGGTCATTTGAGTAATTTTTGATAAAAATATCGAAAATATGATTTTTGGTATTTTCTACATCTTGGTAAATTGCATTTTTGGAGGCCTTCGGACCGAAATTAGGGCTCAAGACTTCATCAGTAACTTGGCATTAAGCCTAAGTAACCGGGCAACTCAAACTAGATAACTAGTTTATCTTTCCAATGAGTCCAAAAAGTTTAAATTCTGATAAAATAGCTAGGAGTTATGACCCTGCCAAGGGGAAGGTAAAAAATTTCCTAATTTTTTGAGTTTCTTTGAATTCTTGCAAATAGTTTCACCTTTCGGTACCTCTTTTTGTATTCCAAGGGTAATGTGGCCCTTCATATGATATGCAAGCCTTACAATTTTAGTTACCGCATGCATAAGATCCTGCATATGCAATACATGCGGTTTTGTTCACTAAATTCCATTGAATAAAACTATCTAGTCCAGGTATGCACATTAGTTAATATGAGGGATGTTAACTAATATGACTCTCTTCATAGATCAGGATATGATGATGATGATGTCATCATCATGGACGGGCTTCGTTAAAATGTGAAAGGCTGACGTCATGGTCATACTAAAGGAAATTGGGTGATGTTAAGAAATATGACCCTGATATTAAGGAATATCACCCTCTAAATAAGATGATGTCATGGTCATGTCGAGCTTTTTATATATCGAGTCAGAATGACGTCACCGTCATGTTATGAAAGATCAGTCATATTAGAAAAGATGATAGATGTTAGAAATTAGATGACCTTCGAAGTTCAAGCCGATTGATGATGTCACCATCATATTGGGTCCTTTGTGGAATGGGATAAGCTGATGTCATCATCATGTTATTTAAAAGGGCGATCATTGGAAAAATACCTCTGCAAGGTAAAAAGGATGATGATGTCACCGTCAGGGTGATTTTCTCTGTTCATCGGGGTTGGATGACGTCATCATCATATTGGCACTGGGGTGATATTCTGCAACAAGGTGATATTTGAAAGATCGGCTGATATTCGAAAGATCAGGTGAGATTTGAAATATGACCCCCGCAAAATATATGATGCTATCTGACGGGTAAATACCACTATCACGTAAGATTGATGTCCGGGGTTTCAAACCAAATGATTATCAGGTGATAAACTGGCATCGAGGTGATCTTATAATATCAGGGTGATATTTGTAATATCAGGGTGATATTTCACAAGGTGACTAATGTTTGGAATATGACCCCCCTCTTGAATATCAGGTTTGACTAGAACTTTGACTGGCCATAACTTTCTCATTTGGCCAAATTTCAGGGTGATGTAAAAGGCAAACCTACCTAGAATTTTACACTCTTTCACATGGCAGGCTTCTTGAGGAAAGATTCAGACTTTGGAATTTGGGTTCAAACTTCAAGATCACAAATATACCTGACATTAAGCACATACATACTGACTGATGTTGTTTTACCATTACCGCCCATAACACAAAAGCAAAGGAGCAAGCCAGCAAAGTTAGGTCCCTATTTTGTCAAGTCAAAATGGGGTGTGTTGTGTAACCACACAACATCACTACCATAAGGATACATGGTGAAACACCTACCTAAATCCAATAACCAAGTCTCCGCCTCAAGACCTCTACTAGCTCCATCAAAAATGGGAGGGCGTGCCCTCAAAAGATCTCTCATATGGTTGGCTAGTGTGGCCTCTTGCTCAGCTGTCAACTCTCTATGCCTGGGTGATCTCTCTCTCTCTCCTGAGGCTCCGGCTGGTCTACCTCCTGATCCCCTCTAGGCTACTCAACCTCCTGTCTAGGACCTAATTAGGCAAGAGCCTCCTCAAGTAACTGTTGTAATTGGGCTCCCTCAGGTTGGCCCTGACCCTCCATATTCTAACCTTCGCCTTCATGGGCACTCTCATGAGGAGAACTGGGAGGAGGTGTACCACCACCACCTCTCCCATGACCCCTACCTCTGCCATGACCTTGACCCCTACCTCTAGGTATCTACCTACAAGACCAAGAGATGATTTATTACACACAGAAAGGAAAACAACAATTAATCTACAGAGTTTAAGTACTAGGTCACATAATGGGCTCAGTTATAACTAGAGTACCTAGTGTTTAAACTTGGCTCTGATACCAAATGTGATGCCCCGCCATGCAACCCTAGAGTGCTAGACTGATAAGCAACAATAAAAAAGAAATATTTTTTTTGAAACAAGGAAATGCATTAATCATTATAAATATCTGCACCAATAACAACATTCAATGAAATGATCAACTAAAACTTCTAGGGAACATAACCACATCAGATAAAATTAAAACCATACAAGAATTTGCATCTCAATGCAACAAAATAATAATACATCTTACATTAACTGGGATGAATAATTACAAATTCCAATACAAGATTACAAGACCAATTACATCGGTTTACAAATAGTATAATAATGAAAGTATACAACTTGAAGATAAGGAGAAAATTGGAACTGGAACACTCGTGCTCTGATCTCAAACCGATCATCTAAGAAGACCCATGGATAGCTCTACCTCCCAACCATGTGGAACCCTGAGGTCCACCCCACTCAGCTAGGAGATGACATTAAGGTTCTGCTAGGTCAAGATTACAACCATGAACACAATCACAAGATCCCGACTCCATGCAAACAAACAGGATGACAAGACTGCATAGACCCGACAATACTCAAAACATCAAGCTAAGATCAATCATGAAGACCAGTCTACACCCCAAAGGTATCAACAAATATAAAGAGAAAGTAATTGAGTTGTGTAAGGAGAGTGTCATCGCATGGTCCTGACATGGGTTACCTAGGCTATCTCTCACCAGAAGCTGGCCCCCATCTATGGTTACCCTAGTAGCGTCTCTCTAGGTACCGGCCCCATAGGGTGACAATGTAGAGCCGACATGTCCTCTCATGAAGACGAGGAGGTCAACCTTACCAACCAGGCCTTCTCATCCCATCCTTATCCTACGAAAGCACTCAAGGCATGGGTGAGGCATTCTTACTTATCTTGTTATGTGGTTTACTATCCCAACCCTCCTAATTAATTTATTAAGTTATCACTTACAAATTACATGGATTTACCCAGGTGAACCCTCTGGCACTGACCCCATCATGAAAGCCACTCTCCTAGCAATCTCTGACCAATCATCCAAAACCACAAACGCAAGGACAAGGTTTACCATAGATTCTGATCCAAACACAAGCCAATCACATGACCACAACAATATAACACCCATTGTCCTCCTCAACTCAAACCATACATCATGAAAAAGTAAGACACAAGTACCAATGCTGAAGACCAAACAGTTAGACCTCTGGAGTCGGTGACTGAGTTCTTTACCAGGTTACTACAACACCTTTCCCGTTAGGGAAACTAGGTTTCAACGACCATGATTTATTGCAAGATCGACAAGGGGCTAAATAACTCAATACACCCTTAACATAAGTTGATAAAATAACCAATTTAGTCCCAAGGATGACTTCACACTATCACCGGACAAGGTTTGCATAATAAAATCGTAACAACAAAAAGGATAAATACAATACTACAATCTATACCCAAAAAGTTTTTACTTCCATGCATAAGAAATAATTACATTTAATAATTTAGCCAATAACCTTTACACAGTTTATTAACAAGTTCCACATACTATACTTCCAAGAAATGATAATTTTTCTTTTGCTTCACAATCAACCGAAGATTCAATAAACATTTAACTCAAAAGAATAAATCAATACTAATCATACAAAACCTATACAACGACTACACTAAGATGTAAGCATGTTTACTAACTTAGGTCACAATGTAATAACTATTCCACCTTACTATTCTATGCAACTCTAGTTATAAACTACCTTTAAGAGTAACATCATTTCTATTGAATTGCCACTCGAACAACTAACACACCATGGAGATGGTTCGAATATTAAAGTTCTATTCTAGCTATGATTTACTTACTAACATCACGTTACATGGGATAGCATAACTCAATCCATAACTAACAAATTCATTTTTACCAAAGTATGACTAATACATAATTATTAAACTATCATTTCATAATAATCTAGTGTAATAAATTGTTCCAATATAAAAACTAGTTGGACTCATTTCCCACCTTTCGTTCTAATAAAACTATTTGCCATAAAAAGCATAAAGTAAAATAAATTGGTAGAAATGTTAAGTGTTTTAGAGCACACAATCTAAATTGGATACTTAGCAATGAAATTAAAATTATTACAATCCTAAGATTAAACCAAGCTTTCTTAAACTAACTTATACCCATGTTATTAAGAGCAATCTAATGATAATAATAATTTCCAAAACCTTACTTTTAAAACTTACCCCTACAATTCTTTCAAAAAATTTAAGGCACAAATTGAATTAACTATAATAATACCAAAACAAATAAAGAAACTATCTACTTCCTATTTCAAGCGATTGGTATTGAATGAGCATCTAATCATAACTACAAGCAAACAGACCCACATTAGCTATGATTGTATCCTAACCAAATCGTTGTTGCAAAAGAGATTTTATTTCTAATCATAATGGAATCAATTTAATCACGAAAAGATTTTAACAATAGGAAGTTTCTTTCAAACAACAAAAGAAAAAAAATGGTAAGTTTCTAATGACACAGGGCCATAAGTTGCTGCGACTTAAAAGCAAGAGAACCAGAGACACAAAATGATTAATTTTCCACTGTCCTGCTAGTAAATTGAAGTACGGCCTGATTCAAACAATGATAATAATTTTGGTTACTGCTTTCTCTCAAGGTCTGGTTCATGAGAGCTAAAATCAGTGCATGCTAAGAGTCTTGAAAAAAAAAAGTTGATAGATGATGTCGGGACTGAGCCACATTGTACGGACGGCATAACAGATTGCATAAGATCATGCTTTCACAAGGCTAGAAACTAATGGTCTAAAATCATTTGAGTAATCAGTTATGGTTGCCTACAACGCAATCTAATGGAAGGCGACGATTTTCAATAGAAATATATGTCTGACAGGCTATGTTGAATGGTCAGCGCATGAGCTACATCAAGGATCAATTACAATTTTCCAACCGACCATCTCTAGTCAAGAAACGAGCCCAGCGATGAAGATGTATGATGATAACTGTGGAAAGAAATAGTTTGTCGATCCAAGGAAGAATTTGGGTTTTGAGATCAAGGCAGTGGGTGCTATTACATCCCTCTGCATCGGCGTTGGATTAAAGATGATAGAACATGCAGTGATCAGCCTGAGCCTATACGGAAGAAACAATCAAGGTTCCAACTATGGTTTTAAAACAAAACTAAACAGTCTCCAACAAAACAAAGCATCTTTTTTCTCGGTGGCAAAGATAATAAAAGATTTAAAGAGGGAGAGATTGCAATGAAAAGGTCTAGCTTCACCAAATGGGCTCACTCAGATATTATGCCAGTAGATAAGATGGCTAGCTAAAGAACGAATTGACTTTCGCTGTAACTGCTTCGGCAAATGGTATATAGGGTTGTATGGGGACATCGATAAATATCACTAGGTCGATCTCTTTCCAAGAAGATTTAGAGCTAAAGGTAAACAGTTAGGAAACTTTTTACACACAAGAAGTTCAAAGCCTTTCTCAAAGGTAAAATTTCACAACATGAAGAAAGCAACAACGACTAAGATTTTCTAGAATCCTAGTTTAGATCAATGATTCCAAAATGGTCATCAGGAGGGTAATATCAACAAGTTGACTACAACCCCAAGAACACAGATTCAAAAAGCAATAGGGAATAACAGGAACAAGAAAAAGAACAAGTAATCAATTATCCTACAACAATTTCACATTTCAAACCTTCGAGAAAATTGCAGAGTACGTACCTAGAATTTGATTCTTAAGCTTCCAAAAAAATCAAATCCACTTTTAGGACTTCCCCTTCTTTTCCCAAACAATCCTCTGAAAGCCTCCTTCCAAAACTTCCCTTTGAATCCAAAATAACCTTAGACATAAAAACCCACCAAAACCTTCCCTGAGACCAAAATAGACAACAACCTTAATTCTAGTCATCCCCAAATCTGTTACACAATCCCCCTCATTAAGAGAAATTTGAAATTTTACTTAACATAGAATTTCTGTATCCCAAACATATACGACAAATGGCCAACCATAAATGATATTCCAAAATCATTAAATTAATATTCAATACTATTCTTCAAAATAACAATATACTAATTAACCATATTAACTTATGACATAGATACTAATAAAATCATTAACATATTCCATTTAATCTATATTGGAATTTACTTAAATTATTTTCCAGTTTAAGCAAAATACCATAATATTCGACAAGCTATTAAATATTCTTAATACAACATTACCTCAATATGTATTACCCAGATACACAAGGGCTAACTACCCAAAACTCGACAGTAAACATTCAAACCACATGACGACTAACCAACTGAAGGTTGAACTGACCTAGGGAATTAACCTCATGTTATTTCCATCAACATTATCCATGGTGTACAGCCCGCTCAGACCTGCTAAGTCAGGTGGAGTTGAGACCTGGTACCTACAACCTGCATGAAAACCAGTGGGTTGTATATGATCAACTGTATATGTATATATCAAACACACACCGAGACAGAGAATCGCGGCATAGTAGGGTGCCTGATCTGGGTAATACTACACCGTCCCTGCTCTAAAATAAGACTATAACTATTTGTATTTAAAATCAGCTGCATAAACATGATATTATCAAATCATCACTAAACATGTCCATCTCATCATAACAACAATGCCATCATAATCTCATACCACAAATCAGAACTAAATCAGTCGAACATAATCTATCACAATCAGAATAAACATAAACCATAGTCTCAATAACTCAAATGTTTCAGAATTGTCTGGAAGCAAAGGAAAAGCTAGCAATTGTCTCAGATCAAGCAGAGAGTAATGTAAAACTAACAGCTATCACAAGCCAAAAATGAGGGGGCATTACATCACATCATTGCAACAACCTCATCTTAGAGACTATGTCCACTCAACACTAACTACATAGGAAACTCACACAAATGACATAGTTGACACCAATGACAACACAAGCTTGTTGACATCAATGACAACATCGATTACACATACTTGCACCAAAGTTTGGTTTCAAAATTTGAAATCTATGAAAAAGAGTTTGCGTATAGTCTATAGACAAAAAATTTTCTCTTGAGTTTTTCTCCATTTTGTTCCAAGTCCTAATTTTAGTCTTTCCCTTTCTAGTTCTTTCCTTTTGCAAATGATCCCACTAGAACATTGCATGACCCTTTAACTTAGTGTATGCAAATTTTACCTTCTTTTCCTATGTCATAGTCTTCCATTCAAAGAATTTCCCCATGTCATTCAACCAATCTATCAACTCCTCTGGTTTGAGATTACTTGCATACTTTGAGACTTCAATTTTAATCCCTTAATTTTTTCCTTCTAATGCCCTAAGCATCCTCTCTTCAAAAATTAGGTGGTTTAATTGTGCTTCCTCTTTAGCTTCTACATGTTGATCTTCATCTCCTTGGCCTATTTATTCATCAGAATCATCTCTTCCTAGTCTCAATCTCTGATCGGCCATCATACATGAAAGTTCTTCTACTTGCCTTTGTAGATTTTGCATATCCCTATGCATCTAGGCAAGACCTGCTCTTCCTCTTCCTCTCCTAGCCATCTTCTTGCTCTAATATTAAATGATACAACCAAACTTTACAACATAATATTCAACACTATTATTATTGCAAAAATACTTAGAAACTTAGAAATATTTTTGAATTCTCCTTCTCCTTCTATCCCATTTTGCTACAACTGAAAATAAAAATCAAACATATACAAAAACAAAAAAATACCCTTTTTGGCAGTTTTTAGCAACTTTCTAAAATTGTGAGTTTTAGTAATTTCATATCCTTATCCATGTGGCCGTGAAACTTGGTAATTATTTAAAACTAACTAAAAGAGGACTAATTGTTAACTTTATAATCTAATTGCATGTAAAGTTTGAAAACTAATTAGAAAAATTTGGAAAAATCTTGAAAAAATCATTAAAACCTCATTTTGAGGCCCTACATGATCGAAAAATGTCCCAAAAAAGTGTCAAAATGGTGACCCACCAAATTTCCCAATTTAGTGGGATTTTCAATCAACTCCTCAAGATGCATTTGCCTAGGAAATTTCAGCTCAAATGGACTCTCGGGGCAAAAGTTATGACCTTCGGAAGTTTTTGCATCAACTTTTGTCCATGCTTCTACATGTTGGCCAAGCTCTAACAAATTCCCTTTATTGGCTCTTGCCATATCCCCTACTTGCAACACTCAAACTAAGGATGAAAATAAGAATGATGTTGGTAATGAAGATGTCAACTATGGTGATGATGGTTGGGATCCTCCTGAAGACACTCTGGACCCTATTGATGTATGAGGAAAACTGGATGACTGAGACCCTCCTCCACCTCCCAATGCTATAGCTCTTTCCACGTAGTGGCTTATTGTTGTTTTTGGCTTCTAGGATTGTGACCCATTTGGACTTTAGGGTGTGACTTCTTTCACCCTCTTTTTTTGCGAATATGTGTAATATTATTTTCTTTTTAATGATATAGACACCTATTCATCAAAAAAATGAAGGGTGTTTAGATATTCTTTGTATTTTAAGTGGCCTTGTTGCATTTTTTTTATTTTAGGTAGATTGTTGTGAACTGTTTATGGTCTTTATTTATCAGCAATTTCTTTTTTCCAAGTGTATTGTTTTGGCAATTTCGATGTTTCCCATGTAATGTGTTATTCTATAATGGTGTATTATATTATTTCTTTTATCAATAAAGTTTTTCTTCAATTAAAAATATCTCTATATGTAATTTGTGTATTATCTATCATATATTATTTATCTTCAAATCTATAATTATAATTGTTGTGTTGCTATATTAAGTGGAGAAGTTCAAATTAAGGTCTTAGATATAAGCATAAAATAAAGAAGATAAAAATTATAATTAGAAGAGAGATAATCTAAAAAGTAGGAGCATCAAGAAACCCTATATTAATTTTGTTATGAAATAAAATAAAATTTAAAAACTACTTAACTAAATAATGTATTTTTTACTAGTAAACCTAGGTTAGGCATCTAGGGGTTGAAAAAAATTAAGCATTGAAGCTTGGATTGTTGGAAACATTGAGTTCACCAAATTTATCTAATCAAATTTTATCAATTTTAAAATACCCTTTTACTTTGGTGGTATGGTATGATGTGTCTCATTACTGCTCATGGTTCTAACTGCTTTTGTCAAAGATAAGATTATCTCCCTCATCTTGTGGAGTGTGATGTGAATAAGTCTATTAGGTCTATAAAATGACAATGTTTTATAGAAGTTAGTTTGTATCATGGCCCAATCCTTGGTTTCTCCTCTCTTTTATTGGTTAATATACAAATTTTTTTCAATAGGATAATGTCCAATAGAAAAGTTGATTATAAAGCATTTCATCATATTCCCTCTTATTGGTCCATTCCCTAATGCAATTTTTTAAATGTTCTCCAGGTTTAATCTCACCACAATATTTTGGAGTGAGCTTCCAATCCCCCTCTTCCATTAGATACCTAGGTTTTACAAGGATTATAAATGCCTTCCAAATTGGATTATTTGGTTATACATATACCACCATCTAGCCACATTACATACTAAAGTATCCTATAGTGCCTCTAATCTTAAATCCTCTCTTTCAAATATCGTTTCCATATTTTCTAGGTATGTCACTAGGCCTCCAACTCTAAAGTATCATGGAAGCTTAATGTGTGAGATACCACATGAAATGTGGTTCAAATGTCATGAATCTTTAGTCTATTGTCTACTCCATATTTGTTTTTGTCCCCTAAATTTTGTGATGGGTCTTTGTCAATTGTGGTAATGTGGTTAGGGATTTTCTTGACCCTTCTTACACTACAAACTCTTCTTTCTCCTAGTATTTTTTAGATCTTATTTCCAACTCATCCCAAATCCAAGCTTCCATTGCATCCTCACTATCAGTGCTATAATTTCTTCTATTAAGAATAATTTCCCCCTCTAAATTAGGTTCATGCATGGTGTATTTTGTGGGGTTCTTAGAAAATACAAGGCCTTCTTAGCTTCTTTGCTTTCCTCTTGTGCTACTTATTCTATGTAGGCATTACTCATATCAATGTATGAGGGTATATCTATTGTTTTCTCTTTGTCAAAGAATGATATTTCTTCCTTACAGGAATCTATCATTCCATTATAGTTAAGGAACCATTCTAGATTCAAAAGGATGTTAAATGTGTCAAACAGTTCCTTCATCTTTATTACTTTGAAATCAACCTTTTTTATAACTCCTAACAAGTTGAACTTTACATCCCTCCAAGTTTTAACTATACTAATAGAAGTATCATCTACAAAGATAATATTATAAGGTGTGTCATAAAGCATTCAGCTCCCAAATTATTCCCAAACACTTTTGGGTATAATACTAACATCTACTCCCAAATAAACTAGTACATTATTAAATTCCTATTGTTTACATGGAGTTCTATTAGGACTGGTCTTTTCTTCCATCTCCTTGGGGTCTTTTTCCTACATCTGATTTGTGGTCTTGGATTTGTGTTTTCAATTTTGTTCCAATACTTTGAGAATTGTTTTAATTTTTCAAAGATGTTTTCTTCTTTTGTAAAAGTTGTTATATCTTTCAATAATTGGGATTCTCTTTCTAAAAAACATGTCTTGTGGTAGTCTTATTTTCTCTTTTCTTCTTGGATGATTCTTCTTGTGTCTTTGGTTACCTATCATGTTTTGATTTCATTAGAAAGTACTATCCTTCATCCTCTTCTTCTTCTTCTTCATATGGCTCATTTCTTAGTGTTCTTTTTTTGGTGTCAATTCCTCCTCTACTTGTTACTATAACTTTGTTTTTTTCCTTATATATTTCATAATAGATTACTTTTTAATTTCTTCTTTATTTTCCAGATATTCTTTTTCCAATCACTCCTTTTCTGTAAGTTACAATTGGCTTCTTGTATCTTCTTCACCAAATGCATTCTTTACACATCTCCTAGCTCCTTGAATGTTTTACTTGGGTATCTTCTTTATAACTTTTACTCCCTTTAGTGCATTAGGTCTTGATAGCCCTTCACTCTTTATTTGCAGTGGTGCATTTTTTAAGTACTATAGTGCTTTGGTGCATGTGAAGATATCATGACTAGTATTGTTACAAAATCTATAGCTCTTCTTATTTTCCTCTAAACATTCATTAGCATAACAGCCCCTCTAATCACATCTAAAATAGGTGGTATCTTCTCTTATCCTTTTTCCATAGCTTCTTCCTTTACCATGTCCTCCTCTATAGTTATTATAATATCCTCTATTTTCATTTAGAGGATAGCTAGTAGGAGGTTGTTCGGTGGTAGTCTACATCAAAGAAAATTGTGTGGCATGGGCATTAAGTTGATTCCTCCATGATATATTTTTGTAACCATGGTCATAGAAGGCTATTTCAACTAGTCCTTTAGTTCTATCCATTCCTTTGTGTATTGCCTCATTATCCTTTCATTAATGATTGGACCAAGGTTCACACTCCTCATCTTCCCTTAGTTTGAACAAAAGAGATAAATAATCATCTATTTTGTGGTCATCCCATTCACTACAAATTCCATAGTAGACACTTTTCAACTTTATAGAGGTTGATTGTAGATCAACTTTAACTATCACCACTCTTTTATCTCCTTTCATCATTGGACATTCATTCCTTAGATGGCCTTCTTCTATATAGTAAGACACCATATCTCCTTCCTCTGAGTAATGGTGTTATTAAGCTATTGTTTCCCTTATCCAATATGTCTTTCTTTATTTTCAACTATTCTAGTTCTAGTCTCATTTTCTCTAATTCCTTTTACTCTCCATTTCCTTATTATTTCTTCTCCAAGGCTGTGCTTTTATTTTGTATGTCAACTCTACCATACTTGAGCATGTATCAAAGGTTCTTCCATCTAACACAATTCAAATTTCTAGTAGTAGTCTAGGCACAAACCACTCAACTCTTTGTTTCTCCATTAGTGGCTCTTCCATTTTCCTTACCACTCCCTTAAATTTGCAATCAAATTCTATAATAGTTCCTCCTTCTTCCTATACCATTTCTCTCATCTTACTGATGCTCTCTAATGGAACCTTGGGAGATCCAAAATTACATATAAAATCATCCTTTATATCTAACCATTCCTTATCATGTTGTAGATAATTCTTCATATACCATTTGAGGGCATCATTTCTAAATGTCCCTACAAAATCATAAAGTTTTGCTTGATTACCTTGAGTTGCATTCCTTCTCCATATAGATTCCAACACAATAATGTGTTCAAAGGCTTTAGAGATATATTTTCCAAAGATTGGTAATTTCATATTTAGGTCCATATCCAAATTTGTCCTCTAGATCTATTGGTACTAGGTGAGGGTTCTTTTCTTCTTTACAGTGGACTACTTTCCTCCAACCCTGACTCTTTGTATGTTTTCTTCTTTGCTAATTTCTTAATGCAATTTATTTGTTTCACTAAATTCATATTTCTCCCTTTATCTCTTGCTAACTCAATCTTAAAGAACTCAGTCCCTAATATTTTTGCACAATCTCTTATAAAATCTTGTTGTTGGTTTTCTCTTGTCTAAATTAAATCACTATATATTCCCTCTGCAAACACTCTTCTTGTCTTATTTGGCATAGGGGATGACTCTTGGTCTAGGGGGTTCATCTATTCATACAACTATTTCAATTTGGGAGACACCTTTTCATTAGTTAATATAGGGTCTTCCCAAACTTCATTTATCATTTCAATAGTGTCTATGGAAAGGTTCTTTAAAAAAGCTTGATTTCCTTCTCTATCGCATTCTTCTTATATTCTTGTAGATTCCAATCTCTCATCATTTTCTCTTTTTATAGATCCACACTTTTCCATACCACCTTATCTAAGTAATCTACACTTAAAGCTAGAGGTTTTAGTTTCATGAAAGGGTTTAGTAGTTCCTTAATACCTTCACTAATTGTAACCTTTAGGGTAGATAAATCAAGTTCCAAATGAGGGGTTTGAGTAAAAAATTTTAATGAAAGAGCACCCCTACTCTACACTCTTCTTCTAATGAATCATTATCTACCACATATTCTTCAATTTATCTTGCTAACCATTGTAGAATTTTGGTTGTTTTATCATAATGGATATTGAGTTGCTCAGATGTATCTTTGTTATAGAGTAGTGTAATTAACCTTGGTTTGTCTACTTCTAGAGTTACATTAATCTCATTGAAAATCTTGTGTTTAGCTACAACCCCTTCAGTATTCTCATTTATGCTCAATTCTTCCAATGGTGGATCTTATTTTCCTTTAGCATTCTCAACAGTAACCTCCCCAATATGTTCAAATTCTCCTTCAGTATTATTATCAATAACAACCCTCCTAGTGTTCTCTAACTCCTCCTTGGTAGTAGCCCTCTTGGAATGCTCTAACTCAAATTATCTAGCCTTCTCCATTATTTTGTGGTATCTTTCCTATCTTTCCTAAATTTGTTTCAATTTCCTCTCTTCCATGTTTAATTCTATTGCCAATTCAATATCTTCCCTAATCGCTTTCTTGTTCTTGCTATCTCATTTTTCCATGGGTGTTTTTTTATTTGGTGTTCCATTAATTCTTTAATGCATCCATAATGGCTTAGTCTTGTTCTCATTTTAAAAGTTATATCTCTTTGGAAATCTCTTCAAGGTCCCCCCTTTCCATTTTTCATCCCCTAGGTGCCTAACCCCCTCTCATGAGGATAGAACCTAGAGTTTCCTATCACAATTCATCAGATATTGTTCCTTCTTAATAGTAGTCTTTCTTGGTTCTAACTTTGTCAATTGTGAATGATATATTTCTTGATTTTAGACTACTATTTTATCCTCTACCAAGGTCATAGCAATAGAAACAAGATGTTGCCAAGTATGGGCACATATAAAAGATCTAGGCTTAGGTACTTGAAATGTTGTATTTATACCCTGGTGTTGAGGATAAGAAGAGGATTAGAGAAAGTGTTGTGGATTATAGAAGGTTACAATTTAGGAAATACCATGCAAATTTAATAAAATATAGTTACTAACTATTATGACATACACCATAACACATTACATATAAGTCCAACCAACTTGCAGTATAGTATATTTATCCAATCAACTCTGTTACAATATTAATTCATGTCTCATATACATATCAAACTCTATTATTCTATAATACTCCTATCTACTTATCTCTAAGTCTCTCTTCTACTCTCCCTCTTTCTCATTCTATATATATTCTCTCTATCCTCCTGATGATACATTTTCAAAGACATTACTTATATCAAGTACAATTATCAAAGAGTGTATCTTCTTGTATTCATTGTGTCCTTTGTATGTGTTGGTATTGTAATCCTTTTGGAGTAGTTGATTATTTGTATAATGTCAACTTTGTCCTAACAACAATCATCAATCCTAGATGAAGAAAGACACTCAAAACTAAATCACTACCTCATACCATGCTTGAAAAAATACAAGGCCTAAACATAGTAGTGGCTACCATGAAATGATACTAGAACAAAATCATAATAAAGCTACTACTTATATTCATGTTTATTTGGTGAAGCCATGAAACAAAGCCTTTATTGACAAAACACAAGATACCAAGATAAGACCAAAAACTTTCTACAAATTAGTCGGATATAAAAGAACCATCCAGACCACAAGGGAAGCACAAAAATTGATAGTCTGACTAGAAATGTCTTAAAAAAAACTCAATAGGGGGAAAGTTATAGTGTCGTCTTCATAGATATCAAATATGTTTATCTAAGTATAACAATATCTAAACATGCAGGTAGGAAAGGAAATTACACAGGCCTCGTCGAAGCCCCATAAACACCTTTATATTTAACACAAACTTCTTAGTTCTCAAGGAGAGGAATTTCCACCAAGTCATCTAAATCCTTACTCAAAATAACCAGAAACATCACATTTAGCTTTAGAAGAAAAATTAACCTTAACTAGCTTCACAATTTCTTCTAAAGCCTAATGCAAATATTCTTGATAGTTATTCATGGCATGCAAGTAGTCAAGGAGAAAATTAAAGTAGACCTCTACTTGGTGTTCCACATCATCTATATCATTGTGTAGTAGATAATAACTGACCACATTGGTGAGAGGAACCTCCTGCAACAATATAATGAAAAATGCCTGAAATAACAGAAATAGCAGAAACACAGAAGGAATTTATTGATCGCAGGCCACTTCGAGGGGGCAACCTCCTTTGAGCAAGCTCAATACAATAAATTCATGGATGCATTCATCGGCCTCAGTGTGTACTTATATACTAAGTCTAATCTAAACAACTATTACTTCCCATGAATGTGGGATAATATAATATACTCACGGGATGACTTACAAAGCATATGCGTCCAACATCAATATACTAACAAAGTAAAGAGAAGGGTTAAACACGGGTTCCTAACATCCCTTCCCTCTTAGAAAAGATTTGTCCTCAAAGCTTAAGATGTGGAAATTGTTGTTGAATCTGAAGGAGTGGTTCCCATGTAGCATCCTCTAGTTGCATTTTGTGCCACTGAATTAATACCTCTGTGACGCATCGAGAGCAAAGCTGACGAGTGCACCTATCGAGGATTGCCTCCAGCTCCAAAATGATGGATCCTTCATTATCCAGTTCTGGTAAAATAGTTTGTGCTCTGATGTTGGTGCCAAGAACTTTCTTTAGACAAGAAACATGAAATACTGGATGAACGTGGGAAGGAGGAAGCTCCAATTTATAAGCAACTAACCCAATCTTCTAAAGAACCTTATATGGCCCATAGAACTTTGGAGCTAGCTTATGACACCCTTTGAGTTTTAGGGATGATTGCTTGTATGGCTGTAGATGAAGAAAAACCATATCACCAACTTGAAAAGTGCACTCAGAACGGTGCTGATCGGCTTGTTGTTTCATTTGATTTCTGGCCATGTGAAGATTGTCCTACAAAATGTGAAGAATCTAATCTCAGGTTCAGAGAACCGTGTCAACTTCCTGAACTGGTGAACTGCTGGGGGTGTATGGAAGGAGCACTGGTGGTGCCTGACCATAGACTACTTCATATGGAGTCATTTTAGATGTAGTGTGGTAGGAGGTATTGTACCACCATTTAGCGAGAAGGAGCCACTTTGCCCACTGATGCTATTGTTCTGAGGTGAAGCAACAAAGATAAGTTTCCAAACATTTGTTGATAATTTTAGTCTGACCATCTATTTGTGGGTGATACCCTAAACTCATCTTCAGTTTGGTGCTAGTGTGTCGAAATAGTTCTGTCCAAAAATGATTGGTGAAAGTTGCATCACGATCTGAGACAATGGAAGAAGGGATGCCATGAAGATGGAAGATCTGGTCCATGAAAATTTGTGCAATTGAGGAGGTGGTATAGGGATGGATGAGGGCACAAAAATGACTATATTTGGAGAGGCGATCAACCACAACCAAGATCACAGTCTTCCCTCGAGATTTAGGGAGCCCCTCAATGAAATCCATAGAAATATCTATCCAAATCCATGTAGGGATGGGAAAGGGTTTAAGCAATCCAGGAAGGAGTGTCATTTCACCCTTGTTGCATTGGCAGGTATCACATTCAGCCACCATCTAATGAATTCCCCTTTTCATTCCCTTCCAAAAGAAGTTATATCGTGCCCGTTCATAAGTTTTAAGGAACCCAGAGTGCCCTGCCGATGGAGAAGCATGGAGTTCATAGAAGATAGCTTGGTGAAGATCTGTGCTCTAGGGAAGTACTAGATGACCCTTGTATCTTAGAGAAGCACCATCCCAAGAGTAATGCGGTACAACAGAAGGGTTATTAGCCAACTGCTGGATGATTTGAGATAATGAAGAGTCATTGACATAGCCTTGTTGGATAGATTCGAACCAATTTGGAATAGGCATAGAAATAGCTGAAAGAGAAGCTTGGTCATCAAATGTGTGAGAAAGAGCATCCGCCACAATATTGTCCTTACCCTTCTTGTAAGTGATCTCATAGTCATAACCCATGAGTTTGCTAATCCATTTCTGTTGTGCTAGGGAGGAGATCCATTGTTCCAGGAAATATTTCAGAATCTGGTGATCAGTCTTGATGTAGAAATGATTCCCTAGTAGGTATGGCCGCCACTTCTATACTGCATGCAAAATAGCCATCATTTCCTTCTCATATGTAGAGAGTACCAAATGCTTACCAGAAAGGGCTTTGCTAGTGAATGCAATGGGATGGTCATCTTGAAGGAGAACAGCACCAAGTCTATTGCCGCAAGCATCACTCTCAATAATGAAGGTCTTGGAAAAATCTGGCATAGCTAGAACAGGTGTAATACACATAGCTTGTTTTAGTTTTTCAAATGCACACTTAGCAGCATGTGTCCATGTAAAAGCATCCTTTTTCAACATAGCTGTTAATGGAGTTGTAATGTTCATGTAATCCTTGACAAACTTGTGATAGTAGCTAGTCAGTCCCAAAAAACCACTGAGGCTCTTAGTGTCTGAGGATGCGGCCAATTTTTCATGGCATCTATCTTGGCAGGATCCACTCGAACCCCTTGGGCTGAAACAATATGCCCGAGATACTCCACTTCCTCCTGCCCAAAAACACATTTAGACTATTTTGCACAAAGATGATGATCATAGAGAAGTTGCAGTACAAGATCCAAATGTTGGGGATGCTCAGCCCATGTTTTACTATAGATGAGGATATCATCAAAGAAGACCAAAATGAATTTCTGCAAGTAGGTCTGGAAAATTTTATTCATCAATGCCTGGAATGTGGAAGGATCATTAGTGAGGCCAAAGGGCATGACCAAAAACTCATAGTGGCAATCATGCGTGTGGAAATCCATCTTAGGGATATCATCCTCATGAACCTGAATTTGGTGATACCCAGAACGAAGATCCAACTTGGAGAAAAAATGAGCACCATGAAGCTCATCAACAATAGGAATCAAAAACTTATCCTTGATTATGATGTGATTAAGTGCTCATAAGTCAATGCAGAGGTGCCATGACCCATCTTTTTTTCTTGATAAGAATTGGTGAAGAAAAGGAATTGGTCCTAGGGCGAATAATACCTTGCTTCAGTAAGTCCCAAACGAACATCTCAATCTCTGTCTTTTGGTGAAATGGGTAGTAGTAGGGCCTGATGTTGGGAGGAATGCTTCCAGGAAGGAGCTAAATATGATGGTCCTTTAGTCATGAAGGTGGCAATCCCAATGGTTCGGCAAAGACACATGCATATATATCCAAAATTTGTTGTGGATCCGAAGGAGTAGTGGAGACCGCTGATGATTGCATCTGAATGGAATGGAGCTGAGCAATGACACCATGTGAATTCTTTTTAAGGAGATTTTCCATGTGATGTGAACTGATGATGCTGAGAGACCCTGGTTGTAAGCCGTTCAATGTGTGTATTTGCCCATTGTTTGAAAACTGCATCCAAAGTTTAGCAAAATCCCATAAGATGGGTCCAAGTGTGCGTAACCATTGAGCGCCCAAAACCACATCATATCCACCTAGGGAAAGACAAACATGTCAGAATGGAAGTTATAATCTCCAATAGAAATACGCACATTGCGACACTTCCCTTTGTAAGGTAATGTGCCCCCATTGGCAATCATGACTTCAAAGCTGGAGCAAGGATGTACAAAACAATCAGCCTGTTTGGCGATCCAGGGGTCAATGAAGTTATGAGTGCTACCAAAATCAATGAGTATTGTAAGAGGGAGCTTCTTGAAGTAACCCTTGACCCGCATGGTTTGTGGGGTGGTGACTCTTGCTAAAGCATGGAGAGAGATCTCTAGGTGGTCTTCCTGAGAAGTAGAGTCAACAGGTAGCTGCTGAGTTTCGACCTGATCATCTACTTTATCCTGAGCATCTTCATAAACTTTAGTTACAGGCAGAGAATCCACATCCAAGAGATAAATCTTTGCTCAATACATCTATGCCCCCAAGTGAATTTCTCATCACAATTATAACAAAGCCCTTTTTCTCTACATGCCCACATCTCTACTTTAGACAAATGCTTGATAGGAGTTGTTCTAGGAGCTGGCATGATTGGAGGTCTTTGGGAAACCATATTTCTGAATGGAACAAAAGTGGATTTGGAGTGTTGTTGAGCTGTGATCTTGTCCTCCACCAACTTAGCCAACCCTAGGGCTTCCATCATTGTGCTGGGATGGAACATTTTAACCTTAGATCGGATTGCATCCTTCAGACCACTAACAAAAAAACTCCTGAAGAATTCATCAGACAATCCCTTTGTGTGATTAGCCAGTTTCTCAAATTTTGTCTAATATTTTCTCACAGTGCCAGTTTAGCGAAGTTTAGTGAGTGCTCATGTGAAGTCATCAAAATCACTAGGGCCAAATCGTTGCAAAAATGAGTTTGCAAAAATTTGTCCATTTTGGCTCTTCATGAGCCTTGATGTACCAACGGAACCATTGAAGGGCTTCATGTTCCAAATGAAAGGATGCAAGTGGAACTTTGTTGACATCAAAAGTATTATGCAAACTGAAATATTGTTTTGCTTGGTATATCCATCCAGTCAGATCATCACCATTGAAGTGAGGAAAATCAAGCTTCGGCCCATGAAAATTACCAGAAGAAGAGAACCTAGTGTCTGCAGAAGACTCTGGTTGCCATCTATTGTTCATGGCTGAATGTTGAAGATTGAGGTTGAGAACTTTTTCATCTAGATCTTGGAGTTTGGTCTTGAGGGCTACAAGTTCATTGTCCATGTTTTTTGCTCTTGTATGAGTGACAACCATAACCAGGAGAAAAAAAAAATTTGGGGAATGGGTAGAAAAAATAAAAACTTTTTTAGTAAAGGAAAATTTGGATTTGGGAAAAACTCTGATTGGTATTTGGGGTTTGACTAGGTTTTGGACACTTTCTGAGGGATAGGGAAGCAAAAAATGGGGATTTCAGAAGCGGGGTGAAAGAATGGGAAAATTTGTCCAAGAGGGACAAAGCAGCAGAAATAGGAAATGAAAACTATGGCAAAATTTGAAGGCTATTGGGTGAGAATTGAAGAAGTTATGGCAAACCCTAAAAATAGACAAATGTGGGATTTCTTGCTTCGATAAGTGGAATTTGGGATAGCGTCCTCAAGGAAGGAAATATGCAGAATGAAATTCCAGGGATTACAGTAAATTTTGAGAGGAAACGGAGCTAAAGGAAGGAAGATATGGCGAAAAAATGATCTACAATAGGATCTGCAAACAGTTCTGGACAGATTCAATCTGTGATTTGTCAGCTAGCAATAGATATGGGCATCAAGTATGTTCCATTGCCTAAAGGTTCAGGGGAGTCACTCAACCACCAATGTTGTCTAACAGCTTGTGTATTGGGGCAGTACCCCTCACTCCACAGCTCAGGTAAAACTGATAACCACTTTGCCACAAATGATAGCTCTTGGTTTACCTCAAGGATGGGAACTAGTTAATCAAGTAGGGGCCATTGCCCTTTTCGCTGGCAGGTCCTCTTAATGGGCCAGCTACTTCAGGGTTCCTGTGCTACTCCTCACAATGAGTTTTAGGGCTATGCCTAGGCACTTCCCACAGTTAAGTGGATAGGGATTATTCCCTGATCTGAACTTGCAATTAAAATGAACAATACAGATGCAAAAAAAGAACTACAATAATCACAATGCCTGGAAGCCACTGCAGAAAAAAATTTAGTAGAAATTCCACCCAGCGAGCCCAAGAAAGCACTCTGATACTAGATGAGAGGAACCTCCTACAACAATATAATGAAAAATGCATGAAATAACATATATAGTAGAAACACAAAAGGAATTTATTGATCACAGGCCACTTCGAGGGGGCAACCTCCTTTGAGCAAGCTCAATACAATAAATTTGTGGATGCCTTCATTGGCCTCAACACGTACTTATATACTAAGTCTAATCTAAACAACTATTACTTCCCATGAATGTGGGATAATACAATATACTCATGGGATGACTTACAAAGCATATGCATCCAACAACAATATACTAACAAAGTAAAGAGAAGGGTTAAACACGGGTTCCTAACAATTGGACAAGATTGTAACATCTAGCTCAATGATTGAGCCACGTCAAAAAACATTCCACTACCCTTGTGAGTGTACAAGATCTAATAGGAGATTGGTCATAGCACTTATAATCCCAGCACAAGGTGCACCATCCATCTCCTTTACTAGTTCCAAAATCAGTTGGACCTAGATGTGTAGGTTTGAATTCTTGATTTCCTATTCCAACTAGGAGGTGAAATGATTAAGCATCATCTCACTTGACACCATTTCTGTCCTCTATCTTTCCTTCCCCTTAGTATATGGCTCCCTTCCCTTCTCTCCACATTCCTAGTTTTAGTGTTTACCTTTTCTTGAGCTGGAAGAGGATGCCATGAGTAACAAGGAGCTATAAAAGGACCAACTACTATTGAAACCACTAAATAGAGCCTAAAAAATGTGTGAATAAATGTTCACTTGATACATCTACTATCATAAAAAAAAATTATAGCTATGTGATGTATCTTCCTTTACCTCGAGATCCTCATAGCATCCATTAATTTTGCTAGTTACCAACTCATTAATTACACACTAATATTTATTAGCCCATTATCAGGTTAGGATCCTTAAATATCCTTAATGATGAGATTGATTGCCTATTTTAAATAATTATCCTTCCAAATCTTTTGGGAGCATCCCCATGGCTATTTTTGGGTAACATTTGAGTTGGTGGACCAATATACAATTGAATTCCTTGCTCTTTTGATATGAATGAAATAAATTTCATAGAAATCGTTTCCTAGCTTCTTGACTTCAGATAGGATGGTGTCCAGTAACCAAGAATTGCAGCCTCCACCCTTCATACTACCAATCACAACCTTGGAGCCACCCTCCACATGAAGATGCCTCCATCCTTTCTCCAAAGATAACGGAAGTCCCCATAACATTACCTTAGCTTTATCCATGTTATTAGAATCCATGCTAAAATAATAGGTAGAGATTAAGACAGGTTGCCCCTTCTCATCCCTAAGACACAACCACCCCAGCAAGGCCAAGATTTCCCTTGGATAGACCATCAAAATTGAGTTTAACCTAGCCAAAATATTGAGGAGACCATCTTGTCAATGTAATATTATTGGGAGGATCTAAAATAGTGGAATTGAGCAACCATCTTAGTCTCAACCATGCCTTTATCCAAAGAAATTTATTACTCCTAATGCTCCATTTTTTCATGTTTCAGTAGTCTCCAATTTCTTGTAATGAGATCTCAATTTCATTCCATATACAAGCTATTGGAGCCTCCTTATCCTAGAATGGCCTTCGATTCATTTTTAACCACAAGTTCCACACTATAAGAGCAAGCAAGTAATCCTAAATTATCTTTAGGCCTTGGTTTTTTACCCCAAGAGACTAACTCTTAAGTAGTTCCAATACATTAGTTCAGAGTGGACAACGTACTCCCCATCTTTCTAGAAACCAATTCAATATCTGAGAAGTGAATTCACATTGTAGGAATATATGATTATTGGTTTCTTCATCCCTTTTACATAGAATACACCAAGATGGGCCAACCTTCCCCAACCTCTTTAACCTATCCCATGTAAGAGCCCTTCCCTTAGCAACAATCTAAAGAAAGATATTCACTTTAGGTTTTCCTTGACTCAAACAAATATTCTTCATAGGGAAGTCTTCATTGATCTCTCTAGAGTTATTAATGTGAAGGTGGGCTTCTTTGACTAAGATTTCCCAATTCTAGCTCTTGTCCCATACCAATTCATGTCCTCAATATTTCTCAAAGTGATGGGCCACCTATGGAGGGATTTAGACAAATGCCCACATACTTCTTCAACCTTGGGAAAGGGGGAAAGTAGATTGATCCATACCTTCCTTTCATTCATCGAGAAAATGCTATCTACCACCTTAATTCCAATCATTTATTCAAAATGGGAAGTCAAAGGTTTGAATAAATCATTCTCCATGAGTGTGAAGCTATCAATCCATTTATCCCTCTAAAAATTATTCTTATCTCTTTTTCCAACACTCCATCCTATATTCTACAGAGTTAGTGCCCTATAAGACTAAACAAAATTCTAAATGCTAGATCCTTTAGGCAAAATTATTTCAATAAAAAAAATAACCCTTCCATCTCACTATAGACATACTTAGCTTGTAAAATGCAAATCCATAGCCAAGGCCATACATCCTCCATTAAAGTTTCATACCCAAAGCTCTATTCATCAATTTGCAGTATCTGAACCCCAAACCTCCATCTTGCTTTTGTTTGTAAATTTTGTCCCACCTAACAAGATTGTGTCTTCTTTGATCCTTTATACCACACTAGAAGAAGGTCCTTTGGGTGGTTTCTATAGCTTTGGTAAATCCTTCACATAATCTAGAAGATTGACAAGGTGTATACAAAATGGCTAATAAGGGAGCCTTGATAAGAGTTATCCTCCCTACCAAAGAAATCCATTTCCCTTTCTAGGATGAAAGTTTATTTTGAATTCTATCTACCAGCATCTTTCATTCCACATTTGAAGATTTCATATTTAAAAGAGGCAAATTGAGATAACTGTTGAGGAGATTATCAACTGCAAACCCAAATAATCTTTTAATATTAAGGGCCTCATCACAATGATCCTTTAGGAAGAATAACCTGAACTTGTGAGGGTTGACCTCTTAACTAAATGAATATCAATGAAACATAAACTCGCCTAATTTTTTTAATAATATAAACATATATACTTTATAATAGAGGGCACATTTCTCCTCTACCTATTTTTAATAAAAATATATATTTTTCTTATAATAATATTTATTAATAAAATTAATAAGATTATTGAAAATTAAATTCTATAACAAACTTAAATTCAAAATGGATAATAATATAAATAAATAAGTTTGGGGGATTATTTGGAATAGACAAGATGTGTTGGATAACATAGTGTTTAGTAACACATTATCATTATTTATTTATAAAGTACTCTAAAGTCAAAATATATCATGACTAAGGGCATACAACCAAAAATTTGACAAAGGACATTGTGATGTAAAATATTAAATCTACAAAATGGTGGAAAATCCATATAGATTCAATCCTCAAACATTTTCTTAATATATTTTAATGTGCAAATAGTCAAATCTAAAATTATCATTTTCGTGAGAGTTGTTTTCTTATGAATACATTTGATATCTAAATAGTTAAATCCAAAATTGTCATATTCATAATAGTTGTCTTATGAATACATTTGATATATAAATAGCCAAATCCAAAATTGTCACCTTCACGATAGTTAACACATTACTAGGGCACCAATTTTTTTTTCATTATAATAAATTTATTCTTATCTCTTTTATTTTAACTTCATACAAATTTAATTATTATCCTTTTTAATTAAGCCTATGGCTATTGTGAGTTACTACATTTGCTATGATTTTCAAACCGATGAGAGATCAAATTACTCTTCCCATAATAAAACTAACAAATAATAATGTGACTCTTAAAAGAATGTTTACCAATGAATAGTTGACAAAATTTCGTCTAATTTAAGTCAATTATTTATTATGTTTAATTAGCCAACCACACACTAGCATCATTATTATTGAGAGTTTTATAATGTAAAGTTTCATCCAATGTAAACCCAATTAAACTTTGAACATCATTATCTTTACCAAGTTTACGTGCCCCTAGAAGCACTTTAGTACTTTAATAATAAAAAAAAGATGCGCAATTTATTAACCTTTACATCTATTACCAATACATTTGTTTGTTTTGAACCATTCAAAGCAAGTCAAGATACAAAGAATCATGTCACATTGTGAACTAACATTATTTACCACCTTTGGCATCATCGATAACTATCTACATGATTAGATTAGATTAGATTACTTAGTGGTATTGACTAACCAACCCCACCCTTAAAATTGACCTCCGGGGCATGATATTTACCAAACAATGTATCCAATGCATTGAATTAGTTGAATTAGTTTATGTGTTTGGACATATTTTTGTAAGGGTAGAAGTAAATTTTTTTTAAAGTAGAATTCATTTAGGTTAAGAGTTAGGGAAATGTAAAATAAATGTATTATTTTTAGAAATTAAATGTGAAGGTAGGTATACTTAACTTTTGAATCGATGAAGGGATATAGATGTGATTTGTCAAATTACTTTTTTATAGTATAGAAAATTAATTGCCTTCGAAATGTTTATTATCTCAAAACCTATGTAGACGTAGAGTCCTCAATGGATTGATCCCATAGTTCATGATCAATCATGTGCAATGCAAATTTTTTCTCTAGGGCATAGTTCTAATATAGCTAAAAGCAAACTTATGTGATTTGACTTGCTATGATTCCTACTATTTGTTGATGTGTAAGGATTAGCAATATTTAAAATTATATTTAAAGGGGAGTTGTTGAATTATGAGGTTTAATGTTCTTCTCAATCAACCCCTTTGGCGTTATGATGTTGGGCAAGTGTTGGCAGACAACAAACATGTGCAAACTCTTGATTAGAGCTCCAATTGAAGTGTTCCTAGAAATGAATGCTCCTTGTAATGTAAATTGTCTTGATGTTCTATGATTCGAATTAATGTTCAAATGAATGTCTTTAAATACCCAGACATAATGAATAATCACCTAAATGTGTACCAAGTCAACACCCAACAATCAGTGGAAAAGGGTAGGAGTGTCACGTCTCGTTTTTATGAACAATATGATTAATCTAGTTTAGTGAACAATTATCGTGATTGATTTTACTTTAAGTAATTTTGCTTACGTGGAGGTAATTATTATGAGTTAATTGATGAAATTTGGAAATTATTTTTAATATGGAATATTGAATGCAGTGATTTGCTTCGGCTATGTTTTTAGATACTAAGCTATTGACGTCGAGATTGAGTGCAATTGGATGCAGATACTTGTCGAAGACGAGAGAGTGGCTGAGGTAGAAATGTTCTAGCCACTTGGCAAGAACTAATGGAAGGGTTACCCTGATGCAATCACACACACCATGTAGTTGCATATGTATTATTGAATGACTTTGATTGCATTAATGATTGATTTCTAATTGTTTCAAATGCATGATGTGATTACTTTGACTTAATATCTTTTAGGAAATATATTTGTATTATGTGTAATTAAATAAATAATAAAATATTGTTATTATGGATGTTTGGAAGACAATATGTCTTTAAAATAAATAAATAGATTAAATTATTTATAAGTTGTGCAAATTGTAATGCAATTCTCTTTGTGGTTATTTAAATAGTTGTGTTTAAAATAAAATAGTTTAATAACATTATAAATAGCAATATTATAATTGGAAAAAGAATGAAGGAATTAAGATATAACTCCTTGTCATTCATGCATGAGTAATCTGAAAAAGATAATATTTTATTGTAAAATAGCATTATTTCCTTACATTCCATTGGGCAATGAAGCATGTAAACAGAAATTGAACTTCAATTAGAAACCTAAATTTTGGATTGTTGAAAATAAGAAGAAAGGAATATAATAAAAGAGAAGGTGGGCTCAGTTGAAAATATACCCACGTTTTAGCAGCAGAAACGGACTTGATTCTGGAGCGACAGGAAGGAGGAAGGCGTTTTTGAAAGGTAGTCCAAAACAGAGATAAAAAAGTGATAACTTTTTCATATGAAAACAAAATTAAAAACTGTAAAGTGTTCCGAAAAGTTGGAGGAGAGGAGAACAAAACCCAGAAATCCTTTCAAGAAATTCATAGTTTTGGTTAAGCATTTTTATAGAGGAATATGACGTGTTCTGATGGGGCAGTGAATGGAGCAAAACATGAGCAACCAAGGCAGAATCGCCATCTTCTTTTAGGCATAAACTTTGGGTATTTTTCTTATGTTTACATTGCTTAATAGACTATTTAAAGACAAGAGAACTTAGAGAGATTGGCCTGAACATGTATGCTTTTCCCAGCTAGTTTAAACTCTTTGAAAAACTCTTCTTCCTAACTGCCAAATGATAGACTAGACCTGTACGTTTTTCTTTGAATTACTCTCTCCTTCTATCTTGAAATTTCTATCTCTAAACGCAGCAGCAAAAGAAGACCATGATGTTGGCTTAGATTGATCTACCTTGCTGCCATATGTTTGCTTGGACTATTGTTATTTTCCTTGTCTCTTTGGCATCGACTATTTCTCCTAGACGCCTATACTTCTGCTGGTCGTTGTCTTCTATTCTAGCTATCCAATCCTTTATGGTCATTGTCTTTATTCTTTCACCTGCTATTCTTCTTGGTTGATCGATGGTTTTAGAATATAATAATTGCTTCCTGGTTATAAACTTTGCTTCTCTAAGAACTATCGTTTACCTCTGTGCTTTGCATAAGCAAGTGTTATTCTTAGATTTGGTTTGGTAAACTGAATGAAAACTTCAAAATCAACCCCCAGATTACTGCTAGATTAGTCTCTGTCAGACAATATATAACTGTTTTCTTTTATTTTATATTGGCTAAAATTAGTTGGGATTGGATATCGACCTCTTAATGAAGAAATTCAAACCCTTAAATTAGATTGAAAACCATTGTATTATGTAGACAAATTTCTCATTTATGGCAGTGTTAAACATTGTTTTGAACTATTATTTTGGATGACAGTAGGCTATTATAAATTCTATTTTGTATTTTTATTTTCCAATACTATCACAGCTCCTGTCACTAAAATGACAGGGAGGTTACAGAATATTAAACATAAACTTAGTGAATAAACTGAGTAGTTCCTATCTCTGTTATGACAGTAAGATGAAATTATAACTTAGAATAACTTTTGTGAAATGAATTGAGATCAAATTATGGATTGTGATGCAGAGTTATCCACACTAAAACCTTGACATACCGCATGTATGTCCGCAACCCATCATCATCATCATCATATTTCCCTTTACACTATCAGCATCATCATATTTTCTCTGCCGACCGATATCCTCCTGCAGACAAGCCTTCGACCCTTCGCCTATCAGCAGCATCATCATATCCGGCTATCGGCAGCATCATCATATTCAGCAAGCGCAAACATCCTCCTAATGTTCACTGTTCATCTTACCGCCAACCTCTATCTTCATCATCATGATGTTCAACATCATGTTCATCAGCAGGATATAGAACATCCGGTTCCTCCCATATATCCTGATGACGACAACCTCTTGCACCTTTCCTTCGATGCTTACGTCACCCCGATATCCTGATGACGATTATCCTGATGACGATGACGTCATATGCAGCTCCTTCAATATCCTGCTACCCGATATCCTGATGACGATTATCCTGATGACGATGACGTCACATGTAGTTCCTTCAATATCCTGCTGTCGGCCAAACTTAACATTATTGGCCTGCGATGGTTTTATCAACCCGATCTTCTACCTTATGCCGATACGCTCCTCCTCGGCAACACCTGATGATGATCACCCCAAAACACATTCATCTTATGCAATCGACTGCATCACGCTCATCTCCACTTACTCGGATGACGCCCGAAGTAACTGCAAGATATACACAGAAATATCCTGATGATGCCGTTGCGACGAATTTCCAACCTTAGCGAATTTCAATCCGCCGAACCTCCTGAGGTGACCCGATCTACTTTCAGGGTGATCTTCCAGACTCTAACTACCAGCACGACCTAGCACATACCCATGCTAGGGTTCTCAACACCTTTCGACGATGATCCTGCACACCTGCATGCAAACGAACACAAAATGCAGACTAAACCCTAAACTACTATACATAGCCATTCCACCGATTCGACGAATCAACCGGTGGAATGGATCAGTGAATCCATGAAACCACCAAAACAGTAAATCGATCACACAATGGAATCCAAAACAGAGAATTGACACAACAGGATCTCTTTATTGATTTCAAAAGATGCAAATACAATATTCAGTCTCTCCCTCTGTCTCACCCTCTGCAACCTAGCTTCTCAACATCTATCTCTAAAACCAACCGATCCTCATGCATAAATAGGATCTCTTGCGAGTACTACTGACCCGACTCCAAGCGGCTGGAAAATCTCTCCAGGCAGCTGGGAGATCCAACCGGACCTACAGCATAACAGCTGTCTTAACAAACTAGCTAAAAATAGTAAAGTATGGTCAACATGACCTTATTACATGCATTGGTCTTATCAGACCTTCTTGGAAACATTAACAAGACTCAAAACAAACTAACTGCCTCATGGAGGCCAGTTGTCAGGTAGGTGCTCCTGCACCATACTCCCCAACAGAAAAGAACTCATGTCCCATGAGTTAGGTTGTGGAAGTCCTCCACCTTTACACTTTGCCTTAGCAATATTCTGATCTGTTCCAGCTTTGTCTTCTGCTGTCTCTTGGCTGCTCCAAGACTTCTGAACTGTAACTTGCTTTCTTGCAAGTAAATCCTCATGCCTGTCAATGTAGGGCCTTCTCTCACATACCTTGTGTTTGTCAGGTTGTCTGACCAGAACCTCTGTCTGAACTGCCTCTTGAACTTCTGCAATGTTCAACTCTGTCTTTCTTTCAACTCTTATAGGACAAACAATAGTCCCAACTATGACAACATCCTTGTCATTCCTCTCAACTGGTTGCTGTTTGCACACCTGTTTCTGAACCTGCTGCTGACCTCTGTTAGTCAAAACTGAAACTTTCTTCAACCTGTTGTCCTTAACAACTTCTTTCCCTGCAATGTCCTCAACTGCCTTTATGCCTGCTCCTATAGGCATTTGCACAAACTCCTTCTTTCCCACTAAAATGATTTTGGCTGCCCCCTGTGCTGCAGCATCTTCCTGTAATGGCATCAACCTAATAGTCTTCCCATCTTTCTTGATGGTGTAGGTATTAGCATACCCATCATACAGTACCCTTCTATCAAATTGCCATGGTCTACCCAACAGTAGGTGACAACATTCCATGGGCAAAATGTCACACAAAACTCTATCATGATATGCTCCAATCTGAAAATCCACATATGCCTGTTCATAGACAAAAAGTGATTGACTATCACTCACCCAAGATGCCTTGTAAGGGTGTTGGTGTGGAATCCTTTCCAAATTCAGTTTATCCACCATTTCCTGAGATACCATGTTGTCTGTTGAACCAGTATCAATGACAACCTTACATACTTTACCTTTGCTCTTGCATGTGGTCTTGAAAAGAGCTCTTCTTTGCATCATATCCTTTGATGTCTGCAAACTAATTCTCCTTAGCATCAATGCTTCTCCTTCCTCAGGATATCCATAACCGTCAGGATCCCTATCTCCTTGATAAGTGTTTGAACTCTGCACACTTTGCTCTACTTTCTCTTCTTGCACAAGTTGTACTCTCTTGTCATTCGTTCTATCATTTCTGGATGATGAACCTTTGCTTTCTGGACATTTGAAAAATAGATGACCAAACTCACCACAGGTGTAACACTTTCCTGAAAATGTAGTAGAACCTCTACCACTTCCAAATCTGCCTCTATTACCTTTCCATCCACCTCTGAAATCAGACTGTCCCTGTCCTTTACCAGTGTCTTCTTGACCCTCATTGGTTTGCCTTGTTGTAGGGGCTGCTCCTCTTCCCCTCATATTGCTGCCTCTTCCTCTCATGGACTTATCTTGTCCCCTATTCATCTTTTCTTCAATCCTGATTGCCATTTGGTAACAATCCTCCACACTCTTAGGGTTAGCTAAAACTAACTCATCCTGTATGTTCAATCTCAAACCAGCCAAGTACCTAGCCACCTTTTCTACCTCATTCTCATGATGACCAGATCTCATACTCAACTTATAAAACTCCTCAGTATATGCCTTCACATCCATTTCCTTCTGCCTTAAAAATTGCAGTTTCTTAAACATCTGAATCTCATAATCCCTGGGCAAGAATTTACCTTTGATCCTTGCTACCATTTTATCCCATGAAGTGATCTTTGACTTCCCTTGTTTCCTTCTCTCGGATTGTACATAATCCCACCATACCAAAGCATGACCTCCTAACTTGGTCTTTGCAATCTTTACCTTCTGATCCTCAGCAACATCTTCACATTCAAAGTGATTATCAAGTGCAGCAATCCAATCCAGCAACTCATCTTCATTTAAACTTCCATTATACTTGGAAACATCAACCTTTACCTTAGGTTTATCACTCTGCACTGCCTTTAACAGTTTTGCAAATCTCTGGTCTTCAGCATCCAGATCTTCAGCTACCTCTTCATGCTCTTCAACAGTATCTTCATCTTCTTCAGACTCACTGTCTTCCACTTCCCTCTTTTTGTTCTTTTCCAGGGCTACAAGCCTGGCTTGAATTGCTTCAGCAAGCTCCTTCATCTTCCTCATCTCTCTGGCATGTTTTTCCTTCATCTCCTGCAATTCCCTTGCAGTACCATTACCTTTCGGAGGCATTTTGTCAACCTCTCACTCCTCTACCTCTGTCCTTTCAGTGACAGAATCAACACACAACAGCCCAGACCTTTTGTTGAGCTTTGATACCACTATGATGCAGAGGTATCCACACTAAAACCTTGACATACCGCATGTATGTCCGCAACCCATCATCATCATCATCATATTTCCCTTTACACTGTCAGCATCATCATATTTTCTCTGCCGACCGATATCCTCCTGCAGACAAGCCTTCGACCCTTCGCCTGTCAGCAGCATCATCATATCCGGCTATCGGCAGCATCATCATATTTGGCAAGCGCAAACATCCTCCTGATGTTCACTGTTCATCTTACCGCCAACCTCTATCTTCATCATCATGATGTTCAACATCATGTTCGTCAGCAGGATATAGAACATTCGGTTCCTCCCATATATCCTGATGACGACAACCTCTTGCACCTTTCCTTCGATGCTTGCGTCACCCCGATATCCTGATGACGATTATCCTGATGACGATGACGTCATATGCAGCTCCTTCAATATCCTGCTGTCCGATATCCTGATGACGATTATCCTGATGACGATGACGTCACATGCAGTTCCTTCAATATCCTGCTGTCGACCAAACTTAACATTATTGGCCCGCGATGGTTTTATCAACCCGATCTTCTACCTTATGCCGATACGCTCCTCCTCGGCAACACCTGATGATGATCACCCCAAAACACATTCACCTTATGCAATCGACTGCATCATGCTCATCTCCACTTACTCGGATGACGCCTGAAGTAACTGCAGGATATACACAGAAATATCCTGATGATGCCGTTGCGACGAATTTCGATCTGCCGAACCTCCTGAGGTGACCCTATCTACTTTCAGGGTGATCTTCCAGACTCTAACTACCAGCACGACCTAGCACATACCCATGCTAGGGTTCTCAACACCTTTCGACGACGATCCTGCACACCTGCATGCAAACGAACACAAAATGCAGACTAAACCCTAAACTACTGTACATAGCCATTCCACCGATTCGACGAATCAACCGGTGGAATGGATCAGTGAATCCATGAAACCACCAAAACAGCAAATCGATCACACAATGGAATCCAAAACAGAGAATTGACACAACAGGATCTCTTTATTGATTTCAAAAGATGCAAATACAATATTCAGTCTCTCCCTCTGTCTCACCCTCTGCAACCTAGCTTCTCAACATCTATCTCTAAAACCAACCGATCCTCATGCATAAATAGGATCTCTTGCGAGTACTACTGACCCGACTCCAAGCGGCTGGGAAATCTCTCCAGGCGGCTGGGAGATCCAACCGGACCTACAGCATAACAGCTGTCTTAACAAACTAGCTAAAAATAGTAAAGTATGGTCAACATGACCTTATTACATGCATTGGTCTTATCAGACCTTCTTGGAAACATTAACAAGACTCAAAACAAACTAACTGCCTCATGGAGGCCAGCTGTCAGGTAGGTGCTCCTGCACCAGATTGGATAATATACCTATTTGATGAACTTGTGCATGTATTTGTGTGACAAAAAGATGAATGATTGATTTGGAAAGTGTATTTCCTTAAATGATATTTTGAGAAAGGGAACTATATTGATTTATTGGTGATCTAGGATGCAATTATATGAACAAATGAAGGACTATGGCTTGCAAAGTATGTTTTCTTGATTGATGATTAAAACAATTTATAGGAGAACATAGAGTGTTTTATTCTATCTACTTGATCTTGTGGAAGGATAGAGATAATTTTTGACATAAGCATGCATGAAACCTCATTGTATGAGAGTGGAATATTCAAACCTCCTCGTTTGATTTTATTGTGTGATTTATGAAACAGTATTTGGATATGAAGCAAAGCCATTAGTATCTACTACCTATTTAACCATGGAAATATGAATTAAAAATCTAATCAGATATATATTTCTTTATGATGTGCTTTGTTACTGCTTGATCGAAATGTGTGCTCTTTATTGATGCATAGGAAAGGGACTAGAGGTGGTCATAGGTGATTTGATCAATTATTTATTGAATTATTTATTTACTTTCTTATTTACTTCTTGGGGAAAGAAGGTAGATTTTTATCTAGGAATGTGATTGGGTTACTTTTGGGACTAGGATGTCAAATGTGGATATATCAGAGATGGCTTTTCCTCTTTTCAGGAATTGACCAGGTTACTTGAAATGATTAGATCTAATTGGAATGCCATTGAAAAATATGTTTAATTTATCTAGAAAAACTTATTTATATATATCTCTGTCACATCCTATTGTGAGACAATTTGCATTTCATTATTTAGAATTGCACATTCCGACATCAGGGTTGCATTAGGTGTTCCCTCATGCCAGTTGTTTCCAGGTAGCTAGACATTTTGTGTAGGGCTGGGTTTCCTTCATTTCATGAAGGGATTTGGGGAAGTGTAAATACTTCATGGTTGGGTGGAAAAGCACCTGAGCCATGTTTCCATCTCTCAGTTTGTAGGTGGTGGACCAATTGGTTCGTGCAACTAGAGAGTGTGTCGATTTGTTATTTATTGATGTACTTGTTATTGTACCTATTTGGATGTATTATGGCATGTTGCCAAAGGATTTATGTATATTGATTCATAGTGCTTATTACCTAGATTTAGCACGTGAATATGTAAGATTTAAAGACTTATTTGATTTATATCGATGAGATTTTCTTTTTGAAGATTTATTGACTCTATTGATTCTTATTGATGAAGTTATTGTTTATGATTAAATATTGTATCTAAGCGGATTATTTACATCTTTTGATTTTGGTTATTGCGATGTTGTATTTAAGTGAATTATTACTTCATTTTACTTTGTTTTACTTTTGTGATGGATTTGAGGGCCTTTACATTTGGTATCAGAGCACAGTTCCAACATTGGGAGCTTTGGGTGTGTGTGATGTTCAGTTTGATCGAGCATGTGTGGGTCCTTGTGTATTAGTTGCTATGAATAACATGTGCTTTCTTTTTACAGGGTTAGATAGACCTTGATGATTGTTCTTGAGGATATGGTTGAGTGATGCTTGACGTAAGTATTCCCTTTGAGTGAAGTTGTAGTATTTTTGCATTATAGTTAGATGTGTGTGCTATCTAAGTTATTCCTATCATGTTCTGTTGTGGAGTAAGTTAGCCATCAAGTGGATGGGATGTTGGGTGAGAACTTAATCACCAACCTAACTCTCCCTCTTGTTGTTTGTCTTTTATGTAAGTAGTGCATTAATTTATTACCCTTATGTTTGGGAGAAATGTGACTACTCCCTGTTGTGAGAGTGATGTGAATAGACATGTGGAACCTGATTCTGTCTTGAATTGATTTTTGGTTGCTAGATGTTGCTTATGTATGGCTATATGTGTGTCATCGTATGATGATTGTGACTCCTTTGAATGAGATGCATTTTTTATTGCTTGGTATCTTTTGTTATGATTGGTTTAGTTATGTAGGAATGATATTGTGTTTTATGTTGAATACAAACAAGGAAACTAAACTGAATATGTCGTATACCCTATGAAGCGACTTGAAATATGAATGAATATGCAGTGTAAAGCCAATGAGAATGACTTCATGGCTGCTTAGAACATCTGAGACTGATTTGCTACTATAATAAGCATTAGACATTGAAAACCTTACTATTCAAAAAAAAAAATGATTGAGGATAGCAAGTACTATGCCGAAAGTGTGAAAAATAGAGGTCATTAAATCTATTATTTTTCTGTTTGTGAGTGATTATATATATATATATATATATATATATATATATATATATATATATATATATATTGTATATACTCCTTAGTTTTGAAAGATCATACATGAGGAAAACATCCATTTATAACATGACTAAAACTCTATCTTTTAAACCTACAAAACAAAGGAGAAATAAACCATTATTATGAGATAAAACTGAATATACACATTAGAACTATCTTATGCATTATTATAAAACAATTGCATTATGAGAAAGAAAATAGACATTGAATAGACAAAAAGATTGATTAGTTTTTGTTTTATGAATCAAAGAAAAATGAAAGTTTTTATAGCCTTATTTGTTATGATTGTTTTGGTTTGGGGAAAGTTACACAAGTATGCTGAAATCAAACATAATGATTTGTTTATTTCCTAAGTCATGCTTGAATGAAAATGAATATTTTATTGAGAAAAGAAAGTGATTGCATTGTTTGCTATGCTGTATATGTTTTGGGAAAGTTACCTTCCGGGATGGGTGCCGAATGAGGAATTACAGAGAAGTAGATTTTCTTTTTCAAAATCTACACCACCATAAAAATCAATTTCAGACTTTGGCCAAAGTCAACTTTTGACGTTGAAATAGACTAATGGACCATTGAAATAGATGGACGTATGCCTAGTTTTTATTGATATAATTCTCTGCCTCATCCTATTAATGAGATGTTGCATTCATGTAGGGATGCATGTAGGTTAACAGGCATGCACTAGATTCCATCCTGCATACTAATATATATATTGCTAGGCACTATGAGCAAGATTGGGTATCCTTCATGTTGGAAGGATCTCAGGGAAGCGTAAGCTTCGTGGTTGGGCAGAAAAGCGTCGAACTATGTTCTCATCCCTTGGCTCGTAGATGTATCCAAAGACATTGGATTGATATTGGATATTATTGATATTTCATACTTATATTGTAATCCATCATTGATGCTAGGGTGACTTGATAGGCTACAAGCCCAAGATGAATAAATTTTGGATTATGTATTAAATGTACTTCTAAGTGGATTAGGTTTATGTACATGTGAATTTGAAATTGAATAAGAAAGATTATATTATTCTTGTTTTACTTGAGAAATGTGGAGTTTGAGTTGATTCTTTAATTACGTTTAAGTTAGAAGGTTCAAGACCTTTATTACTAGAATTGACAACTTAGTGTTGAAAATATGATGGCTTCCATTCTTTGATGTTGAATAACTTCTATTCAGATGCATTAGCTTCTTGTTGATATCTTCTTTTGTATGACCTTTTACATTCAAGTTACTCCTTTCACTTTTGAGATTTGATTATCTTTGATTTAAAAGTCTTATTATTTATGCTTGAAACTTATGAATACCTCGAGTACCATAAGCTTAACCAAATGCATCTTAGTAGAAGTTCTTTTCAAAATTTAATGTTGACTTTGATTTTTTGTTAATTTAGTGTTGAAAACAAGTCAACATATGTAATTTTGACCTTTTGTGATTTACTGTTGAAATTATTTAATGTTGATCTTCTTTATTTAATGTTGACATCATGTCGAACTATTTTTTTTTTTAAACCTTTTAGATTTAGTGTCGAAAACATATTGATCTACTTACTGAAAGTTTAGTGTTGGAAACATGTTGATTTTTCTATGATTGACCATCTAATTGAAATCATGGTTTAATATTGTAATTTTGAACATTTTGGTGTTGAGATCCTATTTTAATGTTGATGATCTTATTTTAGTGTTGATGATCCTAACTTTTCATTGATGTGAACTTTCTCTTTTCATTTAGTGTTGATATTGGATTTATTACTGAAACTCTTACCTTTATTTAATGTTGATAAGTACTTGCTGATGATGATAACAAGTAGTATGAGATGCATGTTTATCATCCTTGGATGGCAATATTCAGATGTCTCATGTGGGTATGCATGCTTGACAAAACTGAACATATTGTTGATATCTTTATATTGGCAATTATGTGTGTTGTAGAATGTAGATATGCCTCTTGAGTTAGTATATGAGATAGAAATCATTATAGTGATAATGAAGGTTGAAGATGGAAACTAATAGAAAGGAAAAAGAATTATTGGTAATTTTCTTTACAACGGATCATTGCATATAGACTCAGAATACCCTTAATTTCCCTTAATCTAGTTGGGATACTCATTATGATACCATGTTGCACGATGTGTTACTTTTTATAACAGGAGTGTGTTTACTCTTTTTATTTCATGGTAATTATAATAAGACATCGAGACGATGTCTCTTCCTAGTGGGGAAGGATGTCACGTCTCATTTTTATGAACAATATGATTAATCTAGTTTAGTGAACAATTATCGTGATTGATTTTACTTTAAGTAATTTTGCTTACGTGGAGGTAATTATTATGAGTTAATTGATGAAATTTGGAAATTATTTTTAATATGGAATATTGATGCAGTGATTTGCTTCAGCTATGTTTTGAGATACTAACCTATTGACGTCGAGATTGAGTGCAATTGGATGCAGATACTCGTCGAAGACGAGAGCATGGCTGAGGTAGAAATGTTCTAGCCACTTGGCAAGAACTAATGGAAGGGTTACCTTGATGCAATCACACACACCACGTAGTTGCATATGCATTATTGAATGACTTTGATTGCATTAATGAGTGATTTCTAATTGTTTCATATGCATGATGTGATTACTTTGACTTAATATCTTTTAGGAAATATATTTGTATTATGTGTAATTAAATAAATAATAAAATATTGTTATTATGGATATTTGGAAGATAATATGTCTTTAAAATAAATAAATAGATTAAATTATTTATAATTTGTGCAAATTGTAATGCAATTCTCTTTGTGATTATTTAAATAGTTGTGTTTAAAATAAAATAGTTTAATAATATTATAAATAGCAATATTATAATTAGAAAAAGAATGAAGGAATTGAGATATAACTTCTTATCACTCATGCGTGAGTAATATGAAAAATATAATATTTTATTGTAAAATAGCATTATTTATTCCATTGGGCAATGAAGCATGCAAACGGAAATTGAACTTCAGTCAGAAACCTAAATTTTGGATCGGTGAAAATAAGAAGAAAGGAATATAATAAAAGAGAAGGGGGGCTTAGTTGAAAATATACCCATGTTTTAGTAGCAAAAAAGGACTTGATTATAGAGTGACAGGAAGGAGGAAGGCATTTTTGAAAGGTAGTCTAGAACAATGATCAAAACAAGGCGATAAATTTTTCATATGAAAATGAAATTAAAAACCGTAAAGTGTTCCAGAAAGTTGGAGGAGAGGAGAACAAAACCCAAATCTCCTTTCAAGAAATTCATAGTTTTGGTTAAGCATTTTTACAGAGGAATATGGCGTGTTCTCATGGGAGCGAATGGAGCAAAACATGAGCAACCAAGGCAAAATCGCCATCTTCTTTCAAGCATAAACTCTGGGTATTTTTCTTATGTTTACATTGCTTAATAGACTATTAAAAGACAAGAGAACTTAGAGAGATCAACCTGAACATGTATGCTTTTCCTAGCCAGTTTAAACTCTCTGAAAAACTTTTCTTCCTGGCCACCAAATGACAGACTAGACCTGTACGTTTTTCTTTGAATTACTCTCTCCTTCTATCTTGAAATTTTTATCTCTAAATGCAGCAGCAAAAGAAGACCATGATGTTTGCTTAGATTGATCTACCTTACTACCATACGTTTGCTTGGACTACTGTTATTTTCCTTATCTCTTTGGCATCGACTATTTCTCCTGGACACCTATACTTTTGTTGGCCGTTGTCTTCTATTCTGGTTGTCCAATCCTTTATGGTCATTGTCTTTATTATATCACCTGCTATTCTTCTTGGCTGATCGATGGTTTTAGAATATAATAATTGTTTCCTGGTTATAAACTTTGCTTGTCTGAGAACTATCATTTACCTCTGTGCTTTGCATAAGCAAGTGTTATTCTTAGATTTGGTTTGGTAAACTGAATGAAAAATTCAAAATCAACCCCCAGATCACTGCTAGATTAGTCTCTATCAGATAATATATAACTGTTTTCTTTTATTTTATACTAGCTAAAATTAGTTGGGATTGGATATCGACCTCTTAATGAAGAAATTCAAACCCTTAAATTAGATTGAAAACCATTGTATTATGTAGACAAATTTCTCATTTATGGCAGTATTAAACACTGTTTCAAACTATTATTTTGGATGACAGTAGGCTATTATAAATTCTATTTTGTATTTTTATTTTCCAATACTGTCACAACTTGTCACAAAAATGAAAGGAAGGTTACATGATATTAAACATAAACTTAGTGAATAAACTGAGTAGTTCTTGTCACTGTTATGATAGTAAGATGAAATTATAACTTAGAATAACTTTTGTAAAACGAATTGAGATCAAATTATGGATTGGATAATATACCTATTTGATGAACTTGTGCATGTATTTGTGTGACAAAAAGATGAATGATTGATTTGGAAAGTGTATTTCCTTAAATGATATTTTGAGAAAGGGAACTATATTGATTTATTGGTGATCTAGGATGCAATTATATGAACAAATGAAGGACTATGGCTTGCAAAGTATGTTTTCTTGATTGATGATTGAAACAATTTATAGAACATAGAGTGTTTTATTCTATTTACTTGATCTTGTGGAAGGATAGAGATAATATTTGACATAAGCATGCATGAAACCTCATTGTATGAGAGTGGAATATTCAAACCTCCTTGTTTGATTTTATTGCGTGATTTATGAAATGGTATTTGGATATGAAGCAAATGCATTAGTATCTACTATCTATTTAACCATGGAAATATGAATTAAAAATCTAATCACATATATATTTCTTTATGATGTGCTTTGTTACTGCTTGATCGAAATGTGTGCTCTTTATTGATGCATGGGAAAGGGACTAGAGGTGGTCATAGGTGATTTGATCAATTATTTATTGAATTATTTATTTACTTTCTTATTTACTTCTTGGGGAAAGAAGGTAGATTTTTATCTACGAATGTGATTGGGTTACTTTTGGGACTAGGATGTTGAATGTGGATATATCAGAGATGGCTTTTCCTCTTTTTGGGAATTGACCAGGTTACTTGAAATGATTAGATCTAATTGGAATGCCATTGAAAAATATGTTTATTTTGTCTAGCAAAACTTATTTATATATATCTCTGTCACATCCTATTGTGAGACAATCTACATTTCATTATTTAGAATTGCAAATTCAGACATCAGGGTTGCATCAGGTGTTCCCTCCTGCCAATTGTTTCCAGGTAGCTAGATATTTTGTGCATGGCTGGGTTTCCTTCATTTCATGAAGGGATCTAGGGAAGTGTAAATACTTCATGGTTGGGTGGAAAAGCACCTGAGCCATGTTCTTGTCTCTCGGGTTGCAGGTGGTGGACCAATTGGTTCATGCAACTAGAGAGTGTGTCGATTTGTTATTTATTGATGTACTTGTTATTGTACCTATTTGGATGTATTATGGCATGTTGCCAAAGGATTTATGTATATTGATTCATAGTGTTTATTACCTGGATTTAGCACGTGAATATGTAAGATTTAAAGACTTATTTGATTTATATCGATGAGATTTTCTTTTTGAAGATTTATTGACTCTATTGATTCTTATTGGGGTCAGTGCAAGAATTTGGGTCCACTATTTGGCCAAAAAGTGGAAGTGTTTTCCTTGATTTTCAGAATTTGTCACATTTGACCTTAAAATTTGAAGCACTTAGAGATGGAATCTTTAAAAAAGTCAATAAATATAAAATGTAGTACTCAGAGTCTAGTTTCCAAATATGTAATTTTTTCAATACCCAGATGATACAAATTAATTTTCAATAGGCATTTCTAAAAACCACTGTTTAAAAGTCACTTGTTTTTAACCATACCATGCACGTGTACGACCAACATAATTTGACCTAAATAAAATTATTTTTCAAAATCCTTTTGGGAAAAGATGTGTAGTACAGTAAAGTTTGATGAGGAATTTTTTTATAATTTTTTTTGAAATAATTTTTTATTAGGCCTAATTGCTACTTTTGAAAACCCCTCGTGTACGGCCAACATAATTTGGGTAAAAAAATCATAAATTTTTTTTTTTTTTCATTGTGTAAAGAATGATGTGTAGATTGATGACATATAATTTGTTTTTTAAAAAAATAAAAATTAAAAGTTATTAAAAAAATACAAACACCTATCATTTCATGTTTTTGGACAAGTTTGCTCATAAATTCAATAATAAATAGAAAAACATGTCCAATAACAAAAAAAATTACATATTTAAAAACTAGACACTGTCATTTGTAATGGGTTTTTATTTCGTAAAAAAATTTAGAAAAAAAGGTCGTCAGCCATATAGGTTAACTCAGTCTTTCCTCTTGTTCTGTACTTAGAAAAAAACTTGCAAGTCCAAGGCTCAAGGTCGGCTAACCATGCCTATCCTGAGCCTAAAACCCAAGCAAAGAGAAGGGAAAAGGTGGTCGGTGATTTCAAAATTCATAGAATGGGTACCCGTTTATAAACAAAACGGGTACCTGTTATATAATGAGTACCTATTATGTTTAAGAACAGGTACCCATTTATAAACAAAACGAATACCTGTTATTTAACGAGTACCTATTATGTTTAAGAACGGGTACCCATTTCTATTATATCTATTATATAACGGGTACCCGTTTAGGCTCGGGTACTCGTTTAGCTTCGGGTGCCCGTTCTTGTTGGAAATTTTTTTGCCCGCGCGACTTCCCCTACATGTGGACCGATTTTCTTGCTTTTACCCATTGATGAAGTTATTGTTTATGATTAAATATTGTATCTAAGCGGATTATTTACATCTTTTGATTTTGGTTATTGCGATGTTGTATTTAAGTGAATTATTACTTCATTTTACTTTGTTTTACTTTTGTGATGGATTTGAGGGCTTTTACAAGGAGTCAACAATTTTATTTATTTTTAAATCAATCTAGGGTCAATTTGGCATCATGCATGGTTGCTCTCACCCATTGCAAGATTTTGAGACAAGGATTAGTTTTATAGAAATGTAGTTTGATGATGAGATGAATGTGTGGGAATAAGTGCAAATAGGGCTAGGATAAGGTCAAACGTACAAAAGTTCATGTAGGTCAGAGTAAATGGGGATTAATAAGGATCAAGAAAGGAGTCAAAATTAGCACAAGATTGTGTCGCATGTCACTATGTAATAAAATTAATACATTCCATCAAAATGGGTCCAAAACTAAATAGAAATTGGCATAGGTATGTAAATTTTACCATTACATTTTTCCCCTACTTTGAGGTGCTTGTGAATCCTAAAATGAATAGGTATTTCAAAGTATATGAGCAATCACAACTATGCATATTGATCTCTTTGTGCATTCCTTCTTGGCATGCACATTCATATAAATATATAGAATAAAGAAAAAATATGTAATGACTAGCTTGTGTCACACAAGTATAATAGGCAAAAATTACAATTTTGCTTCAACTATCCAGGAAAATGAAAAATAGGAATAGAGAGACTACGGTTAGGAAATTTTGCCTGTGTGGAAAGTGGTGTTGTAATAATTTATCTAATGCAATGATCATAGAGCGGTATGACACTTGAGGAACAACCATGTTATGTAGTCAAGATATGTCTAATCATGGTGATAAGTCTCTATGTAGCACACATCACTACTTGAAATCTCAACATAAGAACATTAGTGATGATATATGCCCCCCTCCAATTGGTTGCATATAATATGTGCAAGGAATTGTAGGAGAGGAAAAATAGTACAATATAAGTAAATGTAATCTAAAGAGGTGTAAGCATGTAAGTGCATAGATCATGTAAAACAAGTGCCATAAGTAGCATCATGTGACATAGTTGAAGTAGGAAAATATCAAACAATAAGTATGGAAATAACAGAGTGGAGATAATAATTGAGGTATAAGGTTGTCCCTAGTATGGAAAAATCATAAGATGGAAATGGCCATAGAGGTACAATGTAAAAGGTATGGGGAAGGCATGGTGTCCCCAATGTTGCTCTTAGAACATGATAAGGAATACAAACACACACTAAGATGGGCAAAGCATGATGGCCCCCAATAAAAGTAGGAAGCAACAAGGAAAAATGAGGAACCAATGTGGTAGGCATGAGAAAACATAAGAGCATAGTAAAGCATGCAAGAACATAGTAATAAGAAAATAAATGTAACAAGCATAAGAGAAAGCATGTCAAGAAAGAAAGAGAGGTGCTCCCTAAGTGGGAGAAAGTAAACATGAAATGTGAAATGAGCATGCAAAACACAACAAACTAGGAATAATTAAAAAGGCCAAAGTGTAAGGAAGCAAATAAAAGAGTAAATGAAATCTAAGAAAAATAGGTATATAGATATATAGATTTTCCACACAAGTAAATAAAAATTAACTTTATAAGCAAGTTGATTTGCTTTTGTAATTTTTTATGAAATTTCTTAATAGTTTTGAACTATTGTTATTATCAACTATATTATCTTGTTTCAAAATTATATAAGTATATAAGGCATTTTTCTTAAATTTATTATAATGCATATTTTATGCCTTCACAAAAGACCAAAACAAGAAGGTAAATTTAATTATATATTTGGTTAATTCACCATTATATTAATTTTGTAAATGTCATGTATTAAGGAAAAGTAGTTGATAACTAAAAACAAAATTCTTTATAACTATTCTTTGAGTGTTTCAATTATTTTGATAAGAATATGTAGTAGTAGATCTTATTTACTTGCATGGATAATAATCCTCAATGAATATATCAATTCACGTGTTACTATTCAAGGCAAGTTGTTTACCATGATTCACATAAAAAATAATCAATTTTCTAACAATTGTAAGTCAAAAAGGAATCCCTAAAGAAGCTCGATAAAGGAGGCTACTTTCAACCAAGTTATCCACATTACACATGGGTCACAATTTTTTTAGATGCATGCCTATTTACCTATTTGTGCATGCTTATGTCTTAAGTAAATAAAATACTCTTAAATAAATGAATTACCTTTATGTCCTACTTACGTATTAATATGTCCATATGTGTATATAATAATTTAAATAGCTATTATATATAAAGTCATTTCACTATTGAGTGTTTATAGGTATTAGATAGTTTTTTTTTTTATATATATATTGAAATATGCAAAATACAAATAAAATCAGCGCTCAGCAGAGCAACTGAAGAGGAAAGGGCCTAAAACAACAATGTACAGACCAACAAGAAACAAAGCTGAAACAGAAATAAACTGTTGCACCGCTTCTTCAACCAACCAGCAGAAACTAGTAGAAACCTTGAAAGCTGACTACCCCAGACCAAACTGGGACATAGAAACCAGTAAAAACCCTGAAAGTTGACTACCCCAGACCAATAACAGTCTGAGCAAAGTGAATAAAATCATGTCTAATTCTGCATATGCAGAGCACAAAAAAGCAACATTAAACAAGCTACAAATAGCTGAAAAAACTATCACAAGAAGTGGAATTATATTGCCTGTGAAGAAAGAAGCCAACCATAGGTATACATGCAGACATAACTTCAGCTGGTAAACAAACTCAGAAAGCAGGGAAACCAGCTGCAACCTGTTATGCAATGCTATCCAAATACCCTGTTCATACTGGAGCAACCAACCTCAGTCTGCATCCAAATACAAAGCCTTGCCATTTTGCATATGGGAAATTTGAAGCTTAATCTGCTGTAGTTGTTGATCGAGAAGCACATCTATTTTCACCTTCTATTGAAGCTGCATAGACAAGTAATCTATTCTCAGAAAAACATCTGAGTAAATCCTTACAGTGCCTCTTTCCAGAGGATATTTAGAGTTAGAAAAAATTGTTGTACACCTGCTTTTCCAAATGTGCATGAGAATAATCTGTCTAATAGAGTTTGTAATCACATTAAGAACACCCAGGCCCAACAGAGCCTCTTTCCAGTTTAGATGATGGTCAAAAATAGCTGGTAAACCATTGAAAATAGCTTTCCATTGACTCTAAGCAAAAAAAACAATCCCAAAATATATGTTTCATACTTTCCTTGGTTTGACAAAAAGGACATTTAGGCACTGGGATCTTGAAGAAGCTTAATTTGTTATCGATAGGCAACTTGCAATGTAGGATTTTCTAGGACAAAACCTGTGCATCTGCATCCAACTTAGATTTCCAAATTTGAGTGCTCAGGATATACCAAAAATTTTCATGGAATTTACATTTCCATTTAAGATTCAGACGAGGAGTAAGAGTCAAACAAGGAAGAAGTTGCTTGTAGATCTTCTTCAAAGGAAAAGCAGTGAAATGATAAGTAGATAACCACCGCCAGTCTTTAAGAAAATTACAAACACTAGGAGTACACATTTTCATAGTCGGCTCAGTAGGAACCAAAGTGTGAACAAAAATAAGGAACTGCTTATATCTATTAGATAATCCAAAATGAGTTTTAATAATAGACCATGGCAACCAATCAAGCTCCTTGAAGTCAGATGTCACTAAATTGCCGGATCCCTAGGAAAGCTAACAGCTAGGGGCTAACTATGGTATTGAATAAGTCTATTCCACCATATAGCAGATGTTGCAAAACTGAATCCATGTTGAAGAGAATCTCCCCTCCACTCAAGAATATGGCAGACACATTGCCACGCCTTCCAAACAGATTGTAAAGGAGGTGAGTCTCTAATCCAAAAGAAGGGTGCAAGGAGGATCTTATCTCGCCAACTAGTATGCTGCCATTTACCTTTAGTAGTTGCAGAGTTGATTCTATATCTGATGAGAATTTTCCAAGATTCATCTTCGTGAAGAATTCTGATAATCCACTTTGCTGACAGACAAATACCTTGCATTTTAGGATCAATGAGACCAATGCCACCTCTGTATTTAGGTTGAATACAATGTATCCATGATGTGGCTTTAAAGCCAGCACTGCCATCCCATTTAGACCACAAAAATTGACGGATAATTTTATTCAAATCTTCATAGCCTTTGTTAGAAGGCATCCAACAAGAAGAGTAGTAAACATGAGTGGTAATAAAAATTTTGTTGGCAACTTGAATTTTGCCAGCCAATGATAAGAACTTGTTTCCCTAATTAAAGAGTTTGCTCTTGAATCTATCGATAAACCACTTCCACATATCAGATAGGGAAACTCCAATTCCAAAGGGAATTCTGAGGTATCTGGAAATCTCACCATGTTTAATTTGTCGCCACTCTCTTGGGATCCATTAGGGAATGGGCCCGAACTAAATCATCCAAAACTTAGTTTTGCTATGAGCAAGCTGAGATCCTAAAACAACACAATACAAATCCAAAATGTCCATGGCATTATTAATTTCAACTTCAGTGTTCTACAAAAATAGTAGACTATCATCAGCAAAGTGTGAATTGATGACAACCCCATCTTGAGGAATGGAAATGCCCAAGATGAGCTTTAACTGATTAGCTTTTTGAAGCAAATATCACAATGCATCAGCAGTAAGAACATACAGAAAAGGAGATAAAGGACAGCCCTGCCTGATGGAGTGATGAAGCGAGAAGATTTCAGTCATAGAATTATTGATCACCAACTGAGCATTGGCATCATTAAAGAGCATTTGAATGTGAGCCTAAATTTTGGGTCCAAACCCTAGCCATTGCAACATTTTTAGAATAAAACCCCACTGAATTCTATCATAGGCCTTGTCGAAATCTAATTTGATTAAAAGAGCATTTTGTCCTGATTGTTGAGCCCATTCAGTAGTTTCCCAGGCTAGTATAAGGTTATCAAGAATATATCTGCCACTAATGAAACCAGTTTGTTCCGGTCTAACAATGCATTGCACCACTGGTTTAATGCGAATAGCCAAAGCTTTCGCAATGATTTTGTAAGAAGTATTTAAAAGAGTAATAGGTCTCCAACCAGAGATGGTATTCTATCAAGCCTTGTGGCCTCATATCAAAGAAGATTTTTATCATCTATACTTGGAAGGCCTTAAGAATGGATCATTGGGTCCTCTAAGGGTATTAGATAGTTATTATACATATATAAGCAATATATAATTATTAAACTTTAAAAATAAAATAATTTTTATATACAAAATAAAGTAATGTTTAAAATAAAATATTTCCTAAGTAATTAAAATAGATCAATTTTAAGCAAGTGATATATGTTAATATATAATCATATTAAGAGATTCTTTCAAAATGAGCCCAAAATTAAATGGCAATTAGTATTGATATGCAAGTTTTGTTGTTACAATATGGAATATATCAATCAATATATAATAATAGTAAAATACTAATTACTAGTATAGATATCATAAATACATCTATTTTAAAATATGTCAAAAGATATCACTCTTGGGGCGTTTATATTGAATTGTTATTTAATTTACTAAATTTTTTTATTAAGGGAGAAAAGGGGATTTTCAAAGGGTCCCCTTATACAAAAACCAAAATAGATATAATAATGAAGCCCAACACCCATCAAAGGAACAACATGGAATAAACATCACTAAGGTTGTAAACAAATAGTAACACTCACAAGACCTACCAAAGTGGTGCAGGGGCACCATTTCATAAAAGTTGTCAATTATTGAAGTTGTTGTCTAGGCTTTAGTTTTGGTATGTTTTACTTAAAATAAGGTCTTGAAAAGACTATTTATTGATGTAATAAAGCCCACTAGAGGCATTTTGGTGTAGTGGAGGTTAGTGTCTTAAAGATTTGCTCAAGTTTAGAACATACTATTTTGAGCAGTCTTAGTGGATAAGTTGTTTTGGGTTGCCTTTTTTATTTTTTCCCATGATTGGGAGTTATGAGAACATGGAACTTCAATGTAAACAGTCTATTTATGCCTCTCACATGTCGAGGAAGGGGGGAAGGGAATGAAATGATGGAAACTTGCTTTTTTTTGCCTAATTTTCCCTGTTTTAACTATTTTTCTCACTTTTTCACTATTGTACGACCTATATGGCTCTTCTAGAAGGTACAATTAGTGGGAGATGAAAGCTTTGTGAACTAGCTTCAATTTTCAAGTGGTTTGGAGGTTTGAAGTTCTCTTATGTTAAAGTTATTGATTTTTTAGTAAAGACTGTCCTGCTGAAATAGTGAGCTAGGGTTTGCATGGAAAAATGAAGGTTTAAAAGTTTTCCACCATCCAAAAATTCTAAAAATAGAATTATAGCTGTTGCACCATGTTCTTTTTTCTTTCCAATTGGTTTGGGATCATTTCATGAAGTTTTGTATGAGTTTGAGGAAGCCCTAGGTGTTTTTTCTTCCTATTTTTTAGGCTTGACAAGGGTTTTGAACATGAATTTGGAATTTAGAGCTTAGAGGAGCAGTATTGACCCTAAAATTGGCAAACTCCCTCATTTGGCAATGTGTTTAAGGTTCCCAAATAGTTTTTAGGATTTTCATAAACGAAAATTTCAAACTTTCTTTGTAAAAGTGGCCTAATTAGGCCTACTACCAAAATTACCAGTCATTTTTAAGGCCTTATGTTACAAAACAATCATACCTACATGAAATATATGTTATGTAAGGGGATAATGGGTACCCAAAACAGGTTTCTGTTCATGGGTTTGAGTCATTTTATGAAATTTATGCCAAAAATACTTCATTTGTTGTCCTAATTAGGCCTCGGAGCAGCAACAACAGTGAATTATCCAGTAGGATGGTCTAAAACAACCATAACCAAGTTTTTGGTATGTTGAGGAAGGACATAAAGGGTATCCAAAAAGGTTAACAAGTTATGGGTTTGTGTCCAAATTTGAAAGTTATGTTGTAAAGACTCATCTAAGAGGGCTACAAGGAAAATAAAGGCTAGCGAAGGAAACCCACTCACCATAGGTGATTGAAACTTGCAAATTGGCTTAGTTGAGTTTTGAATTGAATTTTTAACTTGCATTGCATCAAGTGGTATCAAATCTTAGGTTTAGGGTCTAATTGGGAAGAAAGAAAAAAAAGTTGAAGTATGAAGGAGGAATAGTGCAAGATGCCTCCTAAAGGAAGTACATTTGCAAGGAAGATTGATCAGCAGGCTAGAGAACTAGAAGCCTTGAAGAAGGAGATTGTTGCATTGAAGTCTAAAGCTAGGGTCACCATGAATGAAAGTGAGTCTGAAGAAGAAGAAACTTCTAATGAAGAGGGAGAGTTGGATCCAGAGGATGTGAGGATGGCAAAGTTTTTGAAGGTTGTGAAAGGTGATGGACATAGCAAAATGGATTTTCCAATGTATGGAGGCAAACTAGATGGTGAAGAGCTCTTGGACTAGATAGGAGCCATAGAGAATTACTTTGAAAGTGAAGAAGTAGAAGAAGATCACAAGGTGGGGAAGGCTAAGACCAAATTGAAAGGACATGCTTTGCTGTGGTGGAACTTTGTGCAAGATGAAAGGCAGAAACAAGGGAAGAACAAGATCACTTCTTGGGAGAGAATGAAGGCAAAACTGAAAGGTAAGTTCCTTCCTGGTGATTATAATGTTCAATTACTTAAAAGATTACAAAATCTTAGCAAAAAGAACAAAATGTGCAAGCATACACCGAGGAATTCTATAGGTTAAGTATAAGAACAAAGCATGAGGAAGATGAAGAAGAAAAGATAGCAAGATATCTTAAAGGTCTGAGGTATAATATTCAAGATGAAATAAGTTTGATGACACCAAAAACAATTGAAGAATGTTTTCAAATGGTTATAAGGGCAGAAGAAAAGGTAAAAGGAGACAAGAGAAGACAACAAGAGGAAGAGGCAGTACTTCTAGAGGTAGAGGAACTTTTTCTACTCCAAAATGGTTCAATGAAGGCCAAGAAGATGATGGTAAAGGTAAAGAACAAGAGGTTGAGTCTAGAGGTGGATGGAGAGGTGGAAGAACAAGTTTTAGGGGTAGATATACAGATCAAGGAAGAGGTTCCAATGTGTTTTCAGGAAGGTGTTACAACTGTGATGAGTTTGGTCATCCATCCTACAAGTGCCCTAAAAATATTGGTACTACTTCAAGTGGGGGTGAAAGAAGAGGTGAAACAAGAGTCCAAATTGTGCAAGAAGATGAAAGAGAAAGTGTCAATTCTTCAAGTCATGTTGTTGCACCAGAGGTGGGTGAATCTTTGATGGTGAGAAGACAACTCTTGAAGACATCCATGGAGAAAGAGCAAATTCAAAGAAGAGCCCTATTTAGGATAGCTTGTAGATACAAAAATAAGGTATGTAAAGTGATTGTTGATTCTAGATGCACTGACAATATGGTCTCTAGTGAAATGGTGGACAAACTGAATTTACAAAGAATACCTAGACAAAAGCCTTATAAAGTGTCTTGGGTGAGTGAAAATCAAACCATTTTGGTGAGTGAACAAGCTACGATTGAGTTTCAAATTGGTCAATATAGGGATAAAGTTGTTTGTGATATTCTACCTATGAGTTGTTGCCATGTTTTACTTGGGAGACCCTGGCAGTTTGATAGGTCTACAGTTTATCATGGAAGACAAAATACATATAACATTGAAAAAGATGGGAAGACATTTATTCTAACTCCATTGGTTGAGGAGACAGCAGAAAAAGGTGAAGTCATCATGATTGGGAGAAAGGAATATGTAAATGAAGATGAGGATAAGGGATTGGCAGCCAATGCAAGGCATGATAGAGTGAAGGTGGTGGATAGAGGAAAACAAAACAATATACAGTCAGATGTGAAGGAGAATGTTTCCATGTGGAAGAGAAAAGAAGATAACACTGTGTCTCAGTCTGATACAGTGAAGTGGAAAAGTGAAAAGCTTGTCGAAAAGCAAGAAATGCATGAAGTGATTATGGTTGGGAGTCATGTGCCCTGTTATAATGAAGTAAAGAGACAGTTAAGTGATATTGAAATAGAGGTTTGTGGTCTTGAAAGGACAGTGAAAAAGATGTTTGCGGGTCTAACAAAGATTCCTAAGTTTGAGGGTGAAAAGATTTACAAGTCTGATAGAGGAAAGGATGAAGCCAAGGACAATGTTGAGTAGAGATCAAAACATGAAGACGAAAGGGAAGTGATGACAGTTGATAAGGGCTTGGAGGCAGATGAGGAAGGTATAGTACCTGTGTTTGGTGATGAGAAAGTTGAAGGACACTCCATGAATCAAGATACAAGGTTAGAGCATGTTTCAAATAAAGGTGAAGACAAGGATGACAAGCACAGTATGAAGCAAAAGCAAGGTGAACCTATTGAA